>CM053585.1:423408549-423444484 GCA_028646515.1 Pseudochirops corinnae | reverse complement strand
AGACAGAATGGGGTTGAACATCTCATGGAAGAGACAAAGGGTAATTATTACAATAGAGGGGGAGAACAGGAAGGCAAAAGAGAAAGAGTCAACCTTACTCTCACTGAACTTGGCTTAGGGAAGAAATGACATAAATTCTAAACTGGGCATCTTGCCACACGGGAAAATAGGGGAAATGGGGATGAGAGGTAGGATGATGGAGGGGAGGGCAGGGTGGGGGGGAGGGTTGATGGAAGTGCACACTTCTGTAGAGGGACAGGAACAGGCACAGGGTAGAGAGTGGAACAGGGGATGGGGGGGAGAATAGGAAGGAGGGACGTAATCAGTATCTCACAATGTGCCCACTGTGGAGAGGTTTTGCGTAATTATACATGTACAGCCTTTATTTGATGGCTTGTTCTTCCAGTGGTGGTGGCTGATGAGGGAAGGAGAGAAAGATCTAGAATTTAAAGCTCTATAATCAAATGTTAAAAATATATATGTATGTATATATACATATATACAATTATTATTACTAATGTTATTAACTACATCCAACTGGAACTTTAGATTCACAGGCACTGGAGAAGGGAGATCCATCCTGCCCTATCGGAAAGTTAGAGGAGTGATGGGGGAGGACATAGGCGAGATTAGATTGTGGGAGGGGTCATACAAGGGGATACATTCTTCCATTCATACTCTCTCCCTTTATATCATTCATTGTCATGCTTTCAACTCTTATCATCTTTCTTTACATTTTTTTGTAGAAGTAGAGGTATGAGCAGTGTTTAATTTAGTGAATTCATAAGTGCAGAGTGGAAACTTTCTTCAGCCAAGATCAGAATCTATATCTGTAAATTTTTGTACTGGAGAGTTAAATAACTTCTCCACTGTCACAGAGTGAATGTATGTCAGGAACAAGACTTGAATTCAGTAATTCTTGCCTTCTGATTTGGCTGTCTGTTCCTTACTTTCCCTAAGCTACCACTGTACATTTGTACAGAGAAATTATCACTTATTCATCTACTCACTTATTAGTGTTCTTTGCCTGTTCAAGGTTAGTTATCCTTTTACACAAACCTCATTAACTCCCAGGTGATACAATGGATACAAGAATCATTTTTAGCAGGTTGCCCTGTACCCTACTGGGCAGTGCACAGGCATCTCTAGGGGAGAGAATGAGGACTCTATGGCAAACTTACTACTGTGAAGGCTCATTTTTATTAAAACGAGTCAATACTGTGTGGGTATGTGGGTGTAAGTGAAATACATGGCAATAATTTCTGATAGCAGTTGATTCCAAGTAGGGTGGATGGGAAGCAGAAAAGAGAGCCGAAAGGGACACAATGATCATGTTAATCTTTTAATATACCTATACATAACCCAGGTTAATAAGAATGATGCTCTAAGTCCCATTTTTCAAATCATATGATCGGAGATCCATCTCCAAAAACTACATTGGAAAATTGGGGAGAACAGGAGAAGCAAAACATAAGGAAGGGAATCTGATCTGGGCATTTATGAAGGGGTACCCACCCTTGTTTTCCCCATTTGTTACTCTAAAAGAGTTAATAGTGAGTAGGAAACTGACTCATTGAAATTTTGATCTGTTGTGTGCTGCAAAATATAATAGCATACTCACATTGATTTCTGTTGATCTAAAATCCTGTGGTGCTTTCCTTAAATGTAAGTGCTGAATCTCACTGCTTTGATCCAATCCCAGGAGTGCAATTATATGCATCCTACCTAAGGAAATGCTGAAGCATTGACATGTGTGATGGAAAGGACTTCTAGGTCATTTAGCCCATCTTCTTACTAGTAGAGGATTATATCCTGAAGCATATTCTCTAGTGTGCTTTGTCCAGTCTAGTTTTAAATAACTCAAATGAAGAGGCTTCCCCATGGACACAATTCTAGTCTTACAGATCTCACCAATATGTAATTGTTCCTGTGAATGAGCTGAAATTTCCCTTTGCTCCATTTTAGTCCATCACTCCTCATTATACCTGCCAGCCACAAGCAAGCACAAAGATCAGGAGATGATTCGATAGTTATTCATTTTAATTTTAGCTATTTCCACATCGTGTCACTGCTTTCATTTCCATTAAGAGCAGACAATCTAAACACTCCATCAAAAATTTCACCAAGGAAAAACACAAAAGCTCCCTCCTGGTGGCAACTGCTGACCATGAATTTGGTTTTTCCTCCTTCATGTAATAAAAGGAAGAGATTGTCTGAAGCTCAGCTGTTGGTGTCTAGAAACATTTTAAATGCTGAACTGAAATGCAATGCCATTGATTTTTTGTGGGTCTA
Organism: Pseudochirops corinnae; assembly: GCA_028646515.1. NCBI lineage: Eukaryota > Metazoa > Chordata > Mammalia > Diprotodontia > Pseudocheiridae > Pseudochirops > Pseudochirops corinnae. The sequence continues at coordinate 423,442,192 of CM053585.1, read as the reverse complement.
ATAATCTACTGAAGAACACTTTTTCATTTGTAGTTTGGCAGAGAATGTAGTTTTAATTTCTTAATCATCCCCAGTGATCCCGATTGACCGTGCTACTCAGATTTTATTTCACTGGGCCTGAAAGGTGAAGGTCGCTGCTGTCTCTGTTGGACACAAAGCCTCCAATCCATTCCTTTGTAACATGAAGGCTGTGTTTGCTGAAATCCGCTGCTTTCACCCTTTTAGGCTATTCAGAACAGAACCTTGGGTTTATAGGGAACTTAGGTCCTAGGAAAGTGGCTTTTATCAGTAGCTTGCCTGAAAGTGAGAATGATATACAACCTTACAGTCAAATACCTAATTGCTTTCCCAATATCTACATATTCAGAAGTTGGTTGTTGTCTCTGCTAGCAGAGGGAACCAACCATTCAGAAAAAGATAGCTTTGTAACTTCTGTCTGCCTTTCATTAAGGATTAGATCTTTTCTTTATATAATGGCTCCCGCTGGAGAAATAAAACAATTTAGGCCTTTAAGGCTTTCTTGAACACTTGTCTATTCTTCCTTAGTGGAAATTCTAAGCTTAATTGTAATGTAGCTTAAGAACAACACTCTCCCTTTGTTGCTTCTGTGTGGTGGGCTGTATAATGCAAATCGGTTAATTAATTTATAATAATAAGCATGAAAATGACAGAGTGACTTGTCTGTTCTATAATTTCCAGAGGATAAGTATGAACAAGTTTTAATGGACGTTGACTCCATAGTTATCATTTTTCCATCTTGTTTTTACCCATCTGTTTTTTTCAAATATATCTTGAGAAAGCTGATTTTTTTTTAATCCCTTTATAACAAACCATAGAGGACATCCAAACTGTTTTATGAGAGTGGAATGTTGTTAAGAAATGCACTCTGGAAAATAGCATTCCCAGACTACAGAGCTCTTAGCTGGAATAAAAGCTGATGTTCAGCCTCTTTGGGATGAATTAAAGAGAAGGGATTAGTCTCCAATGTGGTTTAAATTCCTTCATCACATAGTACCACCCATTTAGCCAAATCAAGATGATAATGTGATAAGGATGCTTTGCAAGGCATCAGTGCTATTGGTAGAGGTTAGTCTTTGTAACCTCAGACTCTCACTCTGCTAGGATGGAAAGATATTTCCCACCATCCCTCCTAAATAACTAGAAACCTTTTTTTTCAGATTGTTTAATGGTCATATGGACAGGCAACAAAAATAGCATTTGCAAAGAGCTGTTTATTATGTAAAATATACTCTAAAATTCGATCAACAAAGGATTTTTTCGTGACTTATTTAAGGGAATATTAAAATAACTTACAAAAGTGTTTTTATGTTGATGATGATCATAGAAATAAAATTCTAACTATATTTTTAGAAGAGCAATCTTTTTTCTAATGATAAAAATGTCTTATACTTGTATGGCTTTTTATAGTTTATAATATGTAACACTTCATTTATGTATATTTCACATATTTTTAATCCCAATAATCTTGTAAATATGGAGAACATGTATTATAAGACCCTTATCGCAGAAGAATAAACTGATGCAATATACACTAAATTTATAACTCTCAGCAAGATATCCTGCTTGCTTCTAAGGAATTCCTTCTTCTCTTCTAGAACCAATTCATCATTGATAATTTCCAGTGGCTGGTGTGCAAATGGCAACTGGCTCAAAGTAAATGATTTCTGGAAAACATGAAAGAACTGCAAGTGGGCATGGCCATAAGGAAAATTAATGTTGTGGCTAAAACAGACTTTTCCATCTCTTTGAATGAACATAAAATGACTATTAAGACGGAGTACTATGAATTGAAAACTCAGTGAGAAGCTTGAAGAAATGACAGTAGATGACAGGAAAAGTTAGACAATTGTGACCGTTGCCAATGGTCCATCCCTTCATTTGGGATGGGAAGAATGTAAGGTCCTCTTAGAGCTACCTAGATGTCTGACCTTGGTCAGTGTGTCCTTGCTGACAGGGAAAACCTGAGGTGGGTAAGAGGCATCCAGGTGTGCATTCTGCGTTTCAATGACTGCACGTCAAACACAGGGGCATTGAGTATGCACTATCAATGGAGAAGCGCTCCCCACCTATCAGGACCCTGTTACCGGGACACTTGACAAAGGGCAGATGGAAAGGGAATAAAAGGGGCAGGGGAATAAGGCTTGGAGAGCAGCAGCGGGGCAGCAGCAAGAGGAGATTTGTGAGACAATAAAGACGCCTGGCCATTCCACTGAGGTGTGTTGGACTAATCTGTCCATATCCGGGGTTCTAACTCTAAAGAGTCATCGGGGTGACTGAGAGAGCACCCGCAGGGCCTTTGGGGAGGCTGTGTGAAACTGTGGGGCAATGGTAGGTACTTTGGGGCCCCTGGGGCATCCGAGTCCAGTTGGCCTGGACAGAAGAAGAGGGCAATAACAGAAAACTAAAAAGATTGAAAACTGTTGGTGGACTGAGTCATAAACAATGTCACCTGGAAAAGGATCTATGAGAAAGCAGAATGGAAAAATTCCATATTCACAAGGGATAGCCATTAGATGTTGTGAATGAAACAATATAAATTAAAGGAACAGATCACCACTGTTGTTTGTTTCCTTCTCTTTCTTACTGAGGTCTATTATCTCAGCTTCAGACTATTTGTACTTAGTTGTTTTGGAGCTTTGAAGTAATTAGGATTATTGTGGCTAGTAAAGAAGGAAGTGATGGTATTAGTAAAGAAGGGGTGGCTAGGTGGCACAGTGGATAGAATGCCAGGTCAGGAGTCAGGAACACTCATCTTCCTGAGTTGAATACTGGCCTCAGACAGTTTCTAGCTGTGTGACCTGGATAAGTCATTTAATCCTATTTGCCTCAGTTTTCTCATCTGTGAATGGGATGCATCCTCTGTGAAGACTCCTCAGGGTGGTGATAGAGAGACTATCCACCTTTGTAAAACAGGACAGACCTAAATTCTGGTTGCCTAAGAAATTACACAACTCATGACCCTTCCTCCTCTCTTACTGCCAAATCAGCATTAAATTCTTTAGGAGTCCTTTAGGACCCTTCTTCCTCCCTTATTGCCACAGTAGCATTAAGTTTGCCAAATAAGAATATGTAAGCTTGGATTGGCTATACCTTTGTGTCCTTGTTCTTTGTCTTTTTCATGCCTAGACTGTAAGCCCACATCCCAGCCAATGGGAATAAGGGATTGTGGTGGGAGGAGGTTGTTCTGCTCTAGGATATATAACCTACCTTTGTCTTCTGTAACATGCCTCCTTCCACTAATCCATCCTGGTGGAGGTGACCCACTCTTCTTATGAGAACTGAATAAATGCTTCCTGTTCTTACCTTGAGACATCTCTGAGTTTTTATAAAATTTGGGTAGGGGATTTCTGGCATCTCGGTACCCCACACATCTGTAAAATGAGTTGGAAAATAAGATGGCAAACCACTCCAGTATCTCTGCCAAGAAAACCCTAAATGGGGTCACAAAGAGTTGGGCAGTAAAAAAAAAAATGTACTAAACAAATTGGTAAAACAGAAGAAATTAGTATTGAAGGTCATAGTGCGCAGGAGGTTGGAAGAATATCAACAGGTAATGTTAAAAAATAGATCAGACAGAAACCACACAAATTGTATGACAATGATTTGCCCAGGAAACACTAGAGGTCTTTTGCTAGAGCAGTAGTCTCCAAAGCAGGAGCTGCTTACCCACCTCAAGTGAACTATTCTCTGACCGTATTTCAGCTCTACACAAGCTGTGGCTTGCAGGCTGCTTAAAGCACAGCAAAGAATTCCCTTTACATACAAAGGATGTTTTCCTCTACAGTTTTTGTGGGCTGCCTGAAATTCTTTGGCTGGCCCTTGGGCCGGACCACAGGTTGTCCAGAACTGCTATGTTTGAAGATGAGATAAGTCATTCCCTACTCTCTTCTCTATTCATAGATAGTATTTGTCTCCAACATAGCCGCATTTATTTTATTTCCCAACAATTCCATAAATCACCCTTTCTCTCCTCTTTACAAGTTCCAAAACTTCCCTCTTCTGAGCCCTTAAGGAGAGTTATAAACAAACCACTACTCAGATACCAACAGCATTAGCTGTGTAGGTACAAGGGGAAAACTATTCCCCTAATTAAATCCACCCTAATTCCGAGATGACCTTCTGTCTGTCACAAGTGTCTCTTCTAGGTTAGTTTTCCATTTTGAAAATGACCAATGAGCAACTCCCATTTTTGTCTATTTTGAATGGGATACAGTGAGTCGCACACAATTAGTAGGCAAGGATGGGTAAACAACCACATCCTGGATCATGATACATTATCTTCCCCCTACCCTAAACTCACTCCTCTTCCAAACTTCTCTATTGTTATCCATAATACCACCATCCTAATTACTTACCTTCATAACCTTGATATCTTCCTTGACTTCCCATTTTCCTACACCCTTCAGGTGTCCCATAAGTTGCCTAATTTTGTCATTATATTCCTTGCATCTCTCATATCTACCTCCTTGTCTCTACTTACAAACCCACTGCACTAACAAAGACCTTTATCACTGTTACCTGGACTATTTCATTAGCCTCCTGTTTTCCATCCTTTAAGTCTTTCCTCTCCTATCATCCTCTATACAGATTTCCAAAGTGATTTTCCTATGTATAGGTGTGCCTATGTCACTCCCCTACTAATTAAACTCCATGTCTCCATATTGACTAGAGTCAAATAGTATTTCATCTTTATTTGATCATTTTATTTTTTATCTTATTTCAGATAATATATAAATAGCAAATATACACATATGGAAAAGTAATGTGCTAAAAATGTTTTTTATTAATAAATGTACACGATCAAAAAATTGGACAGTATTGTTCTAAAATGAAATGATGTGTTTATTTGTCTGGGAACACCAATTATTTAATTCCCCAGTACTCTGAATTCTGGATATGCTAACATATAGAAGTAATGAAGTGGCAGTTAGGCAGTATAAACCAAGCTAAGCAGTTAATCAAGCTATACAGGCCTTCAGATTATGAGATGCCTCAAAGTATATTAAAAAACAAAAACATTCAATTTCAAATTTTCTTAGGAAAACAAAACACAATTTTTAAAAATGTCAAAAGGAATTTTATCAAGTCATCAAGCAAGAAAAGTTCAGTTGGGGGGGCACTGAGGGATGAAGGAAGTTGTTCTAGGATCATAAAAGATTAAGAATAAACTGTGGACAACGGTGCAATAAAGGGAACTATTTGTACAGAGTCTTATGTACACAGAAAATAATAGACTTAGTAGTTTATATTTGATGACAGATTATTATACGAAAATCATGAATAAATAGTTCCCAAAATTGCATATCATTAACAATCATATGAAGGAATTCTCCAAATAAATAATGTTAGAAATACAAATCAAAGCAATTCTGAGGTTTTACCTCAGCAATTTATGAAAGATGGCAAAAATTGGGAATAGTCATTTTTGGAGGGATCATTGGAAGATATTCCACTAATGTGTTGGGGATATAGTTGTAAATTACTACAATCACTTTGGAAAGCAAATTGGAACCATGCAAATAAGGTGACTAAATTTTCTTATATTTTACCCAGAAATTATATTCCTACATAACTATGTAAAGGAAGTCATTTATAAGAAGAAAGATCCCATATACACTGATAGACTTACAGCTAATTAGAAACAAAATAGATGCCTCTTGTATAGGGAATAACTAAACATACTATGGCACATGAATGTAATGAAGAGACTGAAACATAACTACAGAGAAAACTTACATAAACTGTTGCAAAATGAAGTAAACACAACTAGGAAAATAATATGCACAAGGACCATAGAGAGGTAAATGTAAAGAACCACAACTTGAAAGCAATCAAAAGTAAATCTTACAAGACTACAATTAATAAGCACATCCCACAAGGAAGAAATCAGAAAATATAATTTCTTCTACTAATTTGCTTAGATGGAAAGTCCATGGGTGAGGAACACTGCATATATTCTGTTTCCATGTATTGATCAGTTTGTTTGGTTTTTATTCTTTTCTTCTTCTTTTTATTTAAAACAATTCTTTGCCACATAAGATGACTCTCTCTAGCAGTAAAAGAGAGTATATAGCAGAAAATTTAAATGACAATAAAATAGAAGATGAATGAATGAAATCTATAATTTTTTATATTTGCTAAAATATCATACTCCATTTATGATAGAGGGGGAGGGAGGGAAGGAGAGAGACAGAGAGAGAGAGAGACAGAGAGACAGAGAGACAGAGACAGAGACAGAGAGACAGAGAGAGACAGAGAGACAGAGACAGAGAGACAGAGGGAGACAGAGAGAGACAGAGACAGAGAGACAGAGAGAGAGAGAGACATTTCTGAACAGAGCCTATCGGGTTAAATTTAAATATATTATTCCTGATAATTCTTGAGTCAATATCCTAGAGGTGAAGGAGAAAATTAATCTCAATGCACTTAGTTTACATAAGCTTTTAGAGATGTGCCTTCAGTGGTGTCCACTGAACTTTTCTTTAAATGCCTTTTTTTCCCTATTCAGTACTGAAAACATCAGGTTTTGTGGAAAACATAAGAATCCATAGCCTAATTAATCATTAGGGGTTCTGGGATAGCCAACCCTCAACCATGCTTGTCATTCAGGGGTAGGCTGCCTATTTATGGAAACCACTATATTTCTTTTAATTTTAGACTAAATCATTAAACTCAATATGTGAATTGCAGAGGAAATCATATTAAGAAAGAGTAGGAGGAGTTTACTCAAAAGAAAAAAGAAGAAAGAAAAAAAGAAAAAGAAATGGAGGTAAAAATATTTTAAAACAAATCATTTTCTTCAATTTTCTTACTAGCGTACATCCAGATCATGTGATGACTTCTCAGGGTTTGAACTCTCTACTCTGTCTCCTGCCTTTCCCATTTTCACTTTAGTACCATGGATTTTTGCATTCAAAGAAATGATCACCTTCTGGACCAGCTTTTTTGGTTTTGTTCAGTCAGTTCTATTTTGTTTGACTCTACATGACCCAATTTGGACTCTTCTTGGCAAAGATGCTGGAACAGTTTGCCATTTCCTTTTCAGATCATTTTGCAGAGGAGGACTGAAGTAAACAGGGTTAAGTGACTTGCCTGGGGTCAGACAGCTACTAAGTGTCTGAGGCTGCATTTGAACTCAGGAAGATGAGTCTCCCTGGCTTCAGGCCCTGCACCTATCCACTTGGCCTCCTCGCTGTCCTCCTAACCCAACCTCTCCTCTGGTAAACATTTACTTAAATCTTAGGTTGGAGTATGTCTTTTTTCTGTCGAGAATGTATATTTTGTCTTGGCTACAGCAATTTTTTTAATCACCAAAATATAGAAAATGAGAGATATATAAGACCTTTTGTTAACAAGCTTCACTAGCTTTGTTTGATTTCCTTTGAAATGATCTCCCTTCCACTGTGTGCATGTACATGTGTATTTATGTATATAACCGACCATTTCAGTATCTTTGCCAAGAAAATCCCAAATGGGTCATGAAGAGTTGGCCATAATTGAAACAACTCAAGAACTAAAATACGTATGTGTGTGCATACATATATATGTATACACACACACAAACTTATGTGTAATATATTTTACATATGTATGCATATTTTCTTCTATTTCTGAATTTTGGAAAGGAAAAAAAAATCTTTTTTATCCAAAAGGGCTTCTAAAAATCAAGTTTGGACAGAGAAAGATCAAAGACATTTTTTACTGTCCAGTATAAACTATTCTAGAAATAACCAACCAGCAAGCATTAACCCAGAAGCCTAACACAAAACAGATTGCTATTAATTCTGGCCTTAGCTTTGTCTCCTATAAGCATCCTATTTTCCAGGAGCTCTTATCCTCTATAGTTACATAGTGAAATGCTGGGATTTTATTTTCTATAGGTGATTCTAAAGGTGAAATTCTTGATTAGATCTATACTTATCCACCCCTCCTCACCAAAAAAAAAAAAAAAAAAAGGAAAAGGAAACCTCTTACTAAACGGCATCACAACGTAAGACCAAATGTTTCATACTTAAATTTGACACTTAGTATGACAGAGAACACAATAGAAAATGCCCGAAGGGGCCAGTCATGAAGGAAATGACCAGTCTAAGGACTAAGGCAGACATTTCTCATAGGGAATGTTGAACAGGACTAGTTATGTAAACCAGTACACTTCTTTCAATGGTTGTACTGCATATTTAAATTAAATGGCTAAATGACGAGGAAAACGGTTGTTAGAGGACTGCTAAATATTTCAAATGGCTAACAGAATTAATCATTTGCATATTATGTTCTAAATAAAACTATTATTCCATCTGCCCTTAATATCTATTAGTCCCATGGATACCAGAAAACAGTTTTAGAAGACAGGATTTAAAAAATAAAACAAAACATAGAACAAATTCTGCATCTGAAATGAACCTTTTTTAAAAATTCTTTATGCTACCAACATTAATGCAATGATTGATATCCACTTCTGAGAACTGAAGCAATAAGTGACTGGATAACTGTATATACGGTTGTCAGACGTCAGCAGCTGAGTCTTAGTTCCACCACCACAAATACTGCCTTAGGATTAAACAGCTTCCTTCTCCCTTTGTAGATCTGGTTATTCTTGAAAATTCTATTCTAGAAAAGTCTCTCAGAATCTTAAATAATTCTTCAATATCATATTGAAATCTCATATATTTCTGGCAATATAGCAAGGTACATTAAGTGCTTTTCTTTAACCCATTGAAAATAATCTGGGCTCATACAAAATCTCATAGGCCAGACCTCTGAAGGCCTACCTGACTACGGATTGGGAGATTCAGGGAAAGGTGTGTATATGGGGAGTAAATGAGAGATCCAGGAATTGTTTGAGAGCAGGGACAGTTTTGCTGTTCTTATATCTCTAGCACTTAACATAGTGCATTGATTCCTCATCCTTCACCCCAAATTTTTAATTGAATTGTCAAAGGTTCTTATTTCTTTTTTCCACAGTATGTCTGACATCTGTTTTCTTCTCTGCCTATATGGGTACAATTTTATTTGTAACCTTCATTACTTCCACCTGGACTATGGTAACAGCCTCTTCAATGGTCTCCCTGTTTTAAATATCTCCTCTCTCCAATCCATTCTACATGATGCCAAATTGATTTCTGTAACTTGCATGGCACTCATTCTCCTACTCAATAAATTTTATATCTATCTATCATCTCTCTATCTAGATATATAGATAAAACAAAATAATTTAATAAATAGATAAATAAATAATTTTAATAAACTAGCTACCTGTTATATTGTGGGAGTTGCCTTGTACTGACACAGATTGAAGTAGGCAGGCTGTCCCCCAACTGTCATCCCTCAGGAGATATAAGCAACAGGTGGTAGAAGGCATTAGGTCAGAGGAAGATCTGGTTCCTCTTTTCATTTAGTCTTATTTTACTTACTGTATTGGCCATACCTTGGAGATCTAGAAAATTAAAATTATTTGGGAAAAATAACCTTCCTGTTCTATATACCCAATGGTCCAGCCAAATGAACCTTCTTGATATTCCTTATATCAGACTGTTTATTCTTTAGCCATAATCCCTCTTCATTTTTGTTGCATCTTTTGTTCTGTCTTATCCCTTCCCAAAATACCCCATATCTATAATTTTTTGCACCAATCACTCAATCAACAAACAGCTACTAAGTATGTGGCAGGCACTGTGCTAGGCATATCAAGAATGAAATAATTTAGGACAGCTTGGTGGCTCAGTGAATAGAGCACCTGCCCTGGAGTCAGGAGGACCTGAGTTCAAATCCAACCTCAGACACTTGACATATAGCCAGGTGACCTTGGGCAAGTCACTTTACCCCAATTGCCCTGCCCTCCCCCTTCCAAAAAAGTGCAAAACAAACAAAAAAAAAAAAATGAAATAATTCTCTAAATAAGGATGGGTGAGCCAGGCAAGTATATGAAGAATCATGGATTAGAATGGTATACATTAAATATACACACACACATATATTATGTACACAAATTAGTTGATTGTAAAGTAGATTTTTATAGCCTAGAAATCTCTAATTTTCTAGCTAACTGATTTCCGCTTGATTGTAACTTTAGTATCTGCAAACTAGATATGCCTGAACTAAATCCCTCCCTTCCCTATTGAAAAAAAAAACAACAACAAACAAATTTAAAAACAAACCCATAAAAATCTAGCTATAATACACTAATGTAACCATGAAACAAGCTCTGGGAGCAATCTTTTACTAGAGCATAGATTTTTTTCTACTAATTGTGAGAAATGCTAATAGTTTGATTTCCTTAGATTCTATAGGAATAATGGATGTTGCAAAGACAGATGTTACACAGGACATACAAGAAAGTGTAATTCAGGATGAGAGGAGGAAAGGCAGAGTGACTTTATCCAATCATATGCCTGGATAAAATCTATAAGTTCCCCTTAAATGGGGTACAGACTGAAACTGACTCAAACCGACCAGGATCAAGGGATGGCCATCAACTTATTACTAATACACATGCTTAACTAGCCTCCTACATATTAACTTACGCTCCCCACAGGAGGAGACAAACACCATTTTCAAAGATGAATAGCATGATGAGGGAAGAGGAACATATCAAGAAGTAACATGCAAAGCACAGTCCAGGAAGAGGGACATCTTGTCTGAGGGGAACATAATAAGGACAGTTCAGGAGGTTGCACCGAGCCAATGGAGAACGAGGTGGGAAATTCTAATGGAAATAGCATAAAAGGACTCTCATTTGCTCAAGTCCCCATACTCTCTTCATTGTGGGGGGAGGGAGGGCAGTACCCATTCACTAGGAATGTAAAATAAATATAAAATAAAGGTAATGAAAAACTTCCTGGTTTTTCAATGAATATTATTTATTCCTAGACTAAGGATGTTTCTCACACTACCATGACCTGAAGACTCCTTTGTCAGAGTCACTAGTAACTTCTCTGGTAGTATCATCTGCTGCCTTCTTTTCCTATTTTGGAGGTATAAGGCCCTGATCCAGTGACTGGGGTTAATTGGGCTATTTAGAACCCTTCCTTTATTTTTCCTGCTTCTCTTTACTTTGGGTATATCCACTTATAGCCATCCTTTAAATAAGAGGTTTCCAAATTTATTTGTCCTCCTGCTCCATTTTAAAAAGAAATACTCAGTGTCCCCTGAAAATCTTTAACCCTTTAATTTTTTTTATTTTTCTTTAATTTAAAAATACATATATATTTTTAAAAAGGATGCTTCTTAAATTTAATAATTTATTGTATATTTGTTTTCTTTCCTGCATTGAACTTTTGATGGTGCAACATTGGGTCATATAATTGTATAATATTGTATCATAAGCAAGTCATTACATACATATATTCCTGCCAATATGTGCTTGCCTGCCAACACTTGATTGCTAAGACCTGTCAGCAGATTTAACCACTAATTGTTTATAATTTTCATTTTGTGTGTTTATTGGGAAAATAATGCAGTCACTATGAGTTTAGCTTTGTTACACAACAGATGAAAAATGTACAGTTTTTCAAAATTTCTTCTCTTCTTTCCTTATGCTTCCACTATCCTCTTATTTTTAATTAATGCTCACCAATTGTACCTGGGGCTACTACCACCCCACATTGTTCTAGTGTCACCCAGGACTGATGTTGCCCCACTTTCCAATTAAAAACCAAATACAAAGACTTATCATTTTCATCATTAACTAATTAATATGATTCTTTGAAAAATTCCCTTAGCCTTAACAAAGGTTGGGTAAAACCATAATTTCATGCAGATAAATACTAGAAACTCAGAACAATCTGTCAAATCCAGGGGCCAGATGGACACTCTAACAATTAGAAAAGACCAGTGGCAGGAGGTTGTTTTTTTTGTTGTTGTTGTTGTTTATCCTTTCTTTAAGAGTGTCATGGCATCAGAAAGGTGATGCCATGACCTGAAGTGAATTGTATTTAAGTGAGGGAGACCTGCGTAAAGCCACCAGCCTCACTTTCTCATCTGACATCATCTGGGCCCAGTGACAAGATATAGATCAGGAAAACTGGACATGGCCCCAGAGTCCCTGGGAGTGACAGAAGGAAGAAAAAAAAAAGCCAGTTAAATAAGAGAAATCAACAAGTCCTGCAAAGGAAGCTGAGGAAAATAAAAATCAAGATTTTAGCCTTCCAGAGTTCAGGAGCCAGAAAAACAAAGAAGGTATATGTAATTTCTTTAGTTCAATGTCTACATAGAAACAAGTAAGCTATAAGTCAAGACATAACTATCTGGTCTACTCTTCTAATTCATTCAAACTCCTTTATTAACTGAAGGGAACCTTTCTTTACTAGAACCCTATTAATTTCCATGGGAAATTCAACGTAGCAGGTTGGCTAACACACTTGCTGCTGAAAGTCTCTCTATTATAGAAATACAATACTGGACAGTTGGAAGTGAATGTCAAAGTCATCTGTCCAACTCATACTCAAAAGGAATCATAAATCTAACTTGGCAGACAAGACATATTTCAACCTCAAATTGAAGTTCTACCAGGAAGGGGAAGCTCAAAGGAGCTCCAATTATTAGAGAGTTTCCTGACACTGGGATTAAATTAGCATTTTGGTAACTTCCAACCATTGCTACTGCCATTATTTCTGCCCTCTGGCACTGGATAGAACAAGTCTAATCTCTCTTCCATGTGATAGATCTTTAAATACTTCAAGTAGATCTGGGACATACTTTCAATAACCCACATTTTAAACAGCTAGGTCTATCTTGAATTCTCTCTTTAGCTCTGCCTCCTGAATTTCCTCACCTCCTTCTAGGCCCAGATAAAATTCCATATTCTATGAGAAATCTTTGCTCATCTTCCTTTATGTCTTCCATCTATAGATTACCTACAATTCCTATTGTTGTTGAACAGGAAATTCTTCATTTTCACCCTGATTAACGAGAAAAAACCTCAAGACAAAGAGAATTAAAACAATTTTAAGTACCTCAATACTGGCAATACTGAAGGGCTGATCACTAAAGATCAGTTATGGATTCAGGGTGGGGTCAGCTTTTATAGGTAAACTTTAAAATAATTCAGATATGTCCACCTCAACAAAAGGGGCTGAACACTTGCATCTTAGTTCCTTCCCAAGGTAGCAAGACTATGACAATTTGCAAGTAGAGGTATGTGACAAAGAACAGGTAATACAAAAAGCTGTAGACAAAGTGTCTCCTTCCCCAACAGAGTGTCCCAAATGCACATACACGTTTGATACAGAGTTGTCTGGATGTTGTCTCCCCTACGATATTATGGTAGGCTTAGTACAGGGACTTTTTCACCTTTCTTTGTATCTCCAGTACTTAATACAGTGCCTGACACATAGTAGGGATTTAATAAATGCTTGTTAACTTGACATTCATTTGACATAGAATGATGACAATCCTTCTACCTCCAGGTACCATCTTCTCCTTAACCTAGAGGCCATTTTCAAGACAACTACTCTCCTCACCATCCATATCATCACACTTTTGGATAATGATATACAAACATTGAAATTCATGTTCCTTCCCCTTGTATATCTTCTTCAGTTAACAGTTACCCATATATAGTTAATGAACTATTTAAAAAGGTTAAAGAAATTTAGATGAAGAATGCTGAAATTGTCCTCAACTGGTGCATTATTTGAAACAAGACTGAGAGGCCCTGATGATGGTGCGACATAGAAACAAGAAACTAAATCAATCTTATCTCTAAATATTTCAGGCTTTTTCTGGTCTCTGTATAGAGGTAAAATGTATGTTATTTACCTGATGGACCAGAGCATTTCCTCAGAAGAGATGAGTTTATAATGGAAATGCTGACACATCCTCAGCCATAACAGCATGAACACACCACTTTAATAACATTTTTATTGCTGTAACATCTTTAAAAATGAAACACCTGGGACTTGTGGTCTCAAAACATTCTGGAGAAGAACACTCGCCTTTCTGTTCCTCCCTTCACAATGGGAAAGAAGTCACTAGGCTGGCTGTTACCACTATCTGAGAAACAGTGGAGTTGAACCATAGGTGCATGAAGGCAGTAACTGCTGCCAATACCTCAAAAAGGGCATTTATCACTTTGATTTTGAAGCCAATATATAGCATTGAAAAAACCAGGGAGTGCCTAAGGCTCTGAAATGGTGTTCCCAAATGGCAAATGTGTTACAAGAAAGGAGGACAAAGAGTCAGATGAAAACAATTTGTCCCTGGAAAACTTGATCTTCTGGGTATCCTTCCCTGAGCATCTGCATTACCATTTTGTGTTTCCTATGTGCATGGTGGGGGCAGGGAAGAAGGAGACAACTCTTTTATACTGGGCTTTGCTGCCACCTGCCCCTGAGTGAGGCATTAGGCACGTAGTACATCAACAACAAGGACAGGTTGACAGGACAGTGATACCTGCATTTTTAGCACATCTTCCCTATTCTCTCACCCATCAGAGCATCGGAATTTGCAAGACCTTGACAGATATCCACTGATCAATGTCTTAGGCTCTTTCCAAATGTGAAAGGTGTAAAATAAAATGGAGGTATTTTATCTGAGACAGAGTTTTATTAAGGTAAGCAAAAGAGAATGAAAATTGGTTACTCCAGTCAGGTATATCTGTCCTTCCCTTATTCTTTCTATATATTTTCTTCCTAGGAAAATGGAAACACTTCTGCAAATACAGGTACCATCTCTATGCAGAAGATTTTCCATTGTATACTTCTATTCCTGACTTTACTCAGTACCTTCAAACCCACATCTCTAACTTCCTATAGGACTTGTCTAACCTGGGTAGTTCACTACAGCCTGAAATTCACTATGTCAAAAACTCTGCTTATTATCTTTCTGTGTTAACATTCTCCTTGACTTTTTTTGTCTCTGACATCATAGATAAAATCTCCCTTTTTTTTTTTTTTTGCTTTTTTGAAGAGGGGGCAGGGCAATTGGGCTTAAGTGACTTGCTCAAGGTCACATGGCTAGTAATAGTTAAGTGTCTGAGGTTGTATTTGAACTCAAGTTATTTAGACTCCATGGCCGATGCTCTACTTACTCACTGCGCCACCTAGTGCCCCCCAAAATCTCACATTTTAAATCTTGGGTTTATCTCTGACTCTTTCTTCTCCCTCATCTCCCTTGTCCCATCTTATCAATTCAACTTTTGCAACATCTATGGTGCTTTTCCTCTCCTCTCTGTTCCTACTATCACTACTGTACAAACCTCACTACCACCATCTTAGAAACAGAAGAAACTAGGTGGGTGAAACAGTGGCTAGAACTCTGGACGTGGAATCCGAAAGGCCTGGGGTCCAATCTATCTTCAGAAATTTACTAGCTAAATTACTTAATCACTGTCTGTCTCAGTTTCCTCAACTATAAATAGAGAAAAATAATACCACCCATTTTTCATGGTTGTTGTGAAGATCAAATATGAGAATATTCTTAAAGTGCCTGGAGAGTAGTAATTGCTTAATAAACATTTCTTTCTTTCCTTCCAGCTCCAGTTGAATGATGATAATATCCAGTCAACTTCAATTCCATGATGGTAATGACTGTATCTTACCCAAATTTTCATTCTTATCTAAATTTATTCTTTCTAATTGCCTCTCCAATAGCTAATTGATAACTTGTTTTTTTTTCTTGAATTCTGTTGAATGAATAAAAAAATTCACTCTCCGATAAGTCAGGATATGTGTACTGAAGTATATAGTGAGCAATTTACTTTCCTAGCTGGATAGAGAACTTAGCTCTAGAGACAGATATATTGTATTCAAACACAGCAGTTAAAATGAGGAGTTTTAACTTCCTGTTGACATCAAACCAGTAGTCAAGGTAAATATACAGATAGACTCTGACTTATGAATAATCTGTTACAGATGGGCAGAGCTTGGAACACTTTCCCAAAGAAACAATAGATGAGGCTTTTCCTGATCTCCCTCAGCTGTGAGGGCGTCATCCAACCCAAAATGCTCGTATTCATTTTCATAACCATAATGATTGCTAGCCTTGATGTGAAATTTTAAAGTTGACAAAACACTTTACAGATGTTACTCTCATTGGACTCTTGCCGCAACTCTGTGAAGTAGGTATTATTATTATTATTATTGTCTCCATTTTACAGATGACTAAACTGAGACTGACAGAGACTATGTAACTTGTTCATAACGAGTAAGGGTCTGAGGTAGGATTTGACATGAGGTCATCTGGAGTCCGGCACTCCATGTGCCTCACTGCTTAGCTGCCTAAATGTATTTAATTTGTATTTATTTGAATTTATTTAAGTTGTCTTGCCCTATATATTGTAAGCTGGTGGGTGGGTGGTGAGTGGAATCTAGCAGGTTTTGTTCATTAGGTTCCCATATCAGCTCACAAATGACTTCTTCATCCACAATTCAATTCAGTAAACACTGATATGTATACTTTTAAAACACTGTCCCTGTCTCTCCTCCTTCTTCCTCCTCCCCTACCCCCCAGTCTCTCTCTCACTCTTTCTCTCTCTGTCCCTCTGTCTGTCTCTTTCTGTTTCTCTCTGTCTCTCTCTGTCTGTCTCAGTCTCTCCCTGCCTGTCTCTGTCTCTGCATCTCTTTCTCTCTATATATCTCTGCCTCTGTCTCTCTGTCTGTCTCTTACACACACACACACACACACACACACACACAAACTCCTGCCTACCCTAAGCAAAAGTCTCAACAACAGTGATTCCTCAGTCTTGGCCTCAAGCCTTTCTATATGTCGACCTTGGAATCTCTTTTAGTTTTAATCAGGAGACCTCAGGAAGGTCTAAGGCTTTGTTGTCTTCCTTTGAAACAGCTGATTGGAGTTAGAGTAGAAAGAGGTATCACCTTTGGAGGATGGCTTAGTACTAAATTGGCATCTCCATGGATGGTGGTGGTGAGAATTTTACCAGCAAAAGGCAACCTCAGGGTACAGCTGTTATGGTCTTCAACAGCAGGGGAAGACACAGAAGTAAATGGGATTGGGCAATTGTGATCCTTCAAATGTATATGATATTTATGACTTCAAAAGTGTAAGAATTATCTGTAAGAAAGAACAGGTTTTTTATGCTAATGCCAACACAAAACTAAATCATACAAACTAGTTTCCCCTCCAGGAGATAATATTTTAAATTTTTTTCTACTAACATGTAAAGACAATTTTTTAACATTCATTTTATATAAACTTTTGAGTTTCAAATTTTCTCCCTCTTTTCTTCCCCCTCCCTAAGACAGTAAACAATTTGATATAGACTATATATGCACAACCATGGAAAACATATATCCATAGTAGTCATGTTATGAAAGAAGAGCAAAAGGAAAAAAATAACATAAAAAATTGAAAATAGTATGTTTCACTCTGTATTCACACTCCATCATTTCTTTCTCTGGTTGTGGATAGCATTTCATGAATCTTTCAGATTTTTCTTGGATCATTGTATTGCTGAGAACTAAGTCAATCATAGTGGATCCAGATTAGCTTTCATGAAAGAAAAAAAAAATTCAGTCAGAGACTAGGAAAAATCAGATTATATACCTGATTGTAAAAGAAATTTTGAAACCAGGAGAAATTGTTACTGTTTTAATCAGACTTTTCTTTATATTCCTTCTTAGATTTCAAAGGAATCTAACTTTGGGGAGCTAAGATTATTTGTAGTTAATCTGACTGATACTTTCTCTTTACTAGTCTCTCAATAGTACTATACAAATTAATATTTTCAACTCTGTAATTTTCATGATTTAATTATAGTATTTAATTGTAGTAACTGTCCATCTACCTGAAGCCATCATTAAAAGAGCTGAAACATCTGGATCAGCTGAGCACTGTGAAGTCCCCTAGAAACTTTCCTCACTTAGGAGAATTCACTTTGGTTAATGGTCCCAATTCTGTTGTCCAAACGCTTCTGGGTCTTGGCTTTTTATATTTAGTGGACTCTATGCTTGTCTTTAAGCAATCTTTTCCCATTTTCAAGTTATCCTAATGCTGTCCCTGGCAAGTCCATTAAGAAGATGGCGCAAGTGACAAAAAGTAAGACAGAAAAAATCCTATCCAAGATAAAATTAAGGTCTGTCTATTTTTATTTATGTGTTTACTGATTGATTAATTGATTGATTGAAGCTGAATCTCTCTATCTCAGCCAGGATAGAAGAGCAGGAGCTATTTATGGCCCCAATCTTACTACTACTGATTGGCACAGAAGCTTTGACCTGCTTCATTTCCAGTCTCATCTAGGATATTACTCCCCCTGCTCTGAAGGGCTTACCATAGAGGGACTAGACAGTGAGGGCAGATGATTAGCTTTTAGCCATTCTGAAGCTCAAAACTCAGAAATCAAGCCATCCACTAACCTCAGACTCCCCAGTAGGAGGAATTATAGGTATGTACTCCCACACTGGATCACAATTAGGGTTGAATAGTGACTAGCAGGGTCAGTCCTGCATCACCTCTAACCAAGAACGTAAGGAAGTATATAGATACAAAGGTAAGGATAAAGTGGTGATAGCACATCCTTATTTGCTGGTAGTGTATCGCTTTCTGTTTCCAATCCAGTACTAATTAATTTTTTCTTCTTTTCCCTTCTATTTGCATTCCTTAAAATGCATGATGAAGTAGGTCGTGATAATAACCAGATAATGCAGTATTATTGAATGTTATTTTTTATTGTCAATGTTTCATTGTCTGATGCTTTTGACTTGGTTGGTTTTGCTCAAAATTTTTTTTTCTTTGCTAGAAAGAATGACTCACTGGGTTGCTAAGGCAGGAGAGGTACATTCAGACATGGATATGACTTAGAAACAAAAGGCATTAATAAAAAATGTTCATGATGTAGCATATTTCAGTAGTACTTTTTCCTGTACCTTTTGCCTTGAAACTTTAGATGGGCTAATAATAAATTAGTCTGTCAGTGCTCTCAATTTATATATTTAACCATTTAATAA
Organism: Pseudochirops corinnae; assembly: GCA_028646515.1. Classification (NCBI taxonomy): domain Eukaryota; kingdom Metazoa; phylum Chordata; class Mammalia; order Diprotodontia; family Pseudocheiridae; genus Pseudochirops; species Pseudochirops corinnae. The sequence continues at coordinate 423,423,263 of CM053585.1, read as the reverse complement.
ATTTTAATAAAACTCTTTCCTGGGTCAATTAGTACAATGGAAAAATCTTTGTTCTTAAAGTAAGGAGACCTGGGTACAAATTCCACTTCTACAATTTACTGCTTGAGTCACCTTGGACAATTCATCGAATCTCTCTGGGTTTCTTTCTTTGTCCACAAAATGAAGGGGTTGAACTAGATAGACTCTGAAGTCACTTCAACATGTAAGTTTGTAATCCTATAATCCTAAGTAACAAAGATGAAAAGTATAAAAACTATAAGAGACTTATTAAAAATTGCCATATTGAACAAAAGCCATGTTGAACAAAGTGGTCACTCAACCTTAAATTAATATAATTATCAGCTAATGTAATTGAAATATAGCATCCAGACCAGGATATGACCATATGATTAATTGATTTTGCTTAATTAAAACCTTTCTTGGCCAAAGAGTAAATCTGTAGGCTTTTACAGTTATCCATTCCACATCATGGAGTTAAGGGTATGGCACCCCTGTGATCTGGAAAATTCACACAAGATTTTTTGACCCTACCATCACACCAAAGAATAAGTCTTAATTATTATGGTTTTAAAAGATGAACTATCAGAGCAGCTAGGTGGCACAGTGAATAGAGCAGCAGCCTGGGAATCAGGAGGACCTAACTCCAAATGTGGCCTCAGACACTTACAAAGCATGTGACCTTGGGCACATCACTTAATCCCAATTGCCCTGCCTTCCCCTCATCCAAAAAAGAAAAAAAAAAGATGAAATACGTTGATATTATATAATACTATACATATATTTTATGCATTTCTGAGTTTCTAAACTTTTTCTGTGTTATCTGTTGGTCTTACCATGTCATTTGCAGATGCTGCTAACTCCTCAAAATTTCTATTTTATTTCTTATGCAAACCCATGATATATCAAAACTGTGATGAGGAAAATCATGATATGGAAGGGACAACTAACTAACTAACTATATATACATATATAAACATATACATATATATACATATATATAGCCAACTAACTCTGTGTGTATGTGTGTGTGTGTGAAGTTCTAAAGTCAATGAACTGATTTTTTAAATGTTTGTTCTTACAAGGAAACTCACTACAACAAATAAGAGGTTAGTTCAATATTCCTTGGAGCACTTTTTAAAGAGATGCTAATCACTCAAACGTAAAAATGAAAATGTTTTTAAATTCATAATTCTTAAAACTTTGTCCTGGGGCTACTTATTTTTTCTATCTACATTTTCCACCTCTTTGGTGATTTCATTTTCCTCCATGGAGGCAATTTTCATCTCTATGCCAAATACTTTCAAATCCACACATCCAGATCTAATCTTTCTACTGGACTTAAATACCATATCCAACTCTTTCCTGGATGACCCACAAACTCATTGCATCCAAAATGGAATTCTCCCTTCTTGCCCAAGACCATTCTTCAAATTTTCTTATCTTTGTTGAAGAGAAGAGAAGGAAATAAGCAATTATAGCATCTACTATATGCTAGGCTTCATGAACTGAAGTTATTACCTGAGCCTCACAATTACCCTACAAAGCAGGTGAATTTTATCTCATTTTACAGTTGGGTAAACTGAGACAGAAGATGGTGACTTGCCCAAGGTCACAAAGCTAAAAAATTATCTGAGGACACATTTGAACTCAGGTCTTTTTGACTCTGTCTCTAATACTCTATTTATTTTGCCTTCTAGCCACCTCCACACTTCTTCCCAATCTTCTAGTTTTCCAACCTTGAATTTATCTTTGATTCCTCTCTCCTTTATACTCTTATGTCCATTCAATTGACAAACGTTTTCCATTCTTCTTGTACCCCTCTCTTGCATCTCTCTTTTTTTCCACTCCCAATATCCCCACCCAGTTTCAATCCATATGCAGGTGTATATATATATATATACATATGATAATTATTATATTTCTATGTATCACATGTTATTGTATATGAGACAAAATATGAAAATTTATATATACATATATTACATAAAATAGTTATGTATTTTTATAAATATATTTATAATTATAACTTAGAGTGTAGATTTTGCTATTTTAAATGATCTTACAAGTTAATGCTACATTGTGTTTTTGCTTTTTGTTATTGTTTATTTACATTGTTAGACATGCCTATGATTTCTTTGAGGCCAAATTTGTAGTAAGGAACCTAACTTCCAATTATAAAATTGTTCCTATAAAAAATACTGTCTGCTTTATGATGATGCAGTTTATAACATCGTTTCCAGAAACCATTGTGTTGAAAAGCAAGGACAACCTGTACTTAAAATAAATGGAAATATTCACTGAGAACCACTTGTCAGAAGTATGTAATATCCAATTGTAGAATTATATGATCTAGATTCACAACAATCATAGACTCTGAATATGATCCTAGCAGTTACTAATCCTTATACCATTTGTTTTTTTAATAGAAAGCCAAGATGATTGAGGAAGAGGTAAAAGGAAGGAAAGCAATGGTCAAAGAATGCTGAGTATGCCACAGGAATTTAGGTCAGATTTAAACACATATAGCACAGATTATCTATCCCTCCTGATCCCAAGCTGAATTTACCTCAGGTTAAAGAATTTCTTCTCATGGCTTTGACCATACCAGTAATTTCTTAGTGCAATTTTAGTTGATATATGCACAAAGCCAATTCCAGAAAATGTTACGTATTTTCTAAAATAGACCTTGATTGAGTGCCTATATCTTTTGCCTAACTCCACCCCTTAGAAAATAAACTTCTGCCTTTGTCACTGAGACTTAGTTTGAAGAGATTCATTTGTTCTTACTGACTATGACCAAAATCACTACAACCTGCATTAGTGTTTAGCTCTCACATAGTACTAATAGATGTGTTTTGTTCTCTTTAGTGTATTTTCTGGGATTATGAAACATGTATATTTTGATCAGAGTATAATAAATGCAATCAATATACTATTTATTCAAGAGCTTGGACCTCACTGATTCTTTCAATGGAAGGTAGCATTACTGTTATCTGAATGTTATTACGGCAGTTACACTGGAGTAATTTTCTCAACTGAGTTGATTTCAATTTTTTGGATCAGCAGATAATGAATCAGAGCACAGCATGGCTAAAGGCTTCCATGTAGGTAATAGCTATAAAACTGAATGAAAGCTCCACCTAGTTATTCAGGTACCTTGTACCAACAGGGGAAGGAAAGGCAAGGAAAGATGAAGCATGAAACAGTTGCTTCAGCATTGGCCTATCAGTTGTCACTTTTTCTTATTCACTAGGATGGTCTGGCCTTTGTCATTGTTGATTAATATACTGCTATTGTGAATGATATAGCAAGACTAAACTACATCTTGCTTGTCAAGTAGAAAAGAATAACTGTGGTTGAAATGATGAGACCAACCATGCCATGCAATGTCATTAGAATCACAAGATTTAAAATTGGAAGGGATTTTAGCTGTCATCCAGTCCAATCTGTAATCTTGAGGCATTTCACATATGTAAACTTGGATTTAGGGTGAACTGGTACAATCAGTGCATTTCTTTTGGTATGCTATTTTCACCATTTTTATTTTTTATTTTTTTCAATAATCAACAAGCATTTATTAAGTGCCTACTATATGCCAGAAATTTGGTAGGTGCTATATAAGCAAAAAAGTGAAAGACTTGGAGGGAAAGAACACACACAGAGGTAAGTATACACAAAATATATACAAATATATACAAAACATATGCAATGGTGGGGAGAAGAAATAATTCATGTTTAGCATACCACTTCAAGTTTTGCCCTTTACATCTCATTTGATGCTGCCATCTTCTCTTTCTCTCTTTCTTTCTCTTTCTCTCTCTTTCTCTTTCTCTCTCTCTCTCCCCCTCTTCTTCCTCCTCCTCTCTCCTTGTCCTCCTCCTCTCTCTTTTTGCATCTGTCTCTCTATCTCATCTGTCTCTCACTCCACAGATTAGATGATAGACACTATTATTCTGATTTCATAGATTCAATTTAATTCAACAAACATTTAAGTACACACTATGAATGTCATTGTGATCTTGGAGATAAAAGAAAAAAGAAAAAGAAACCATCCATGCCCTCAAGGAAACTTACATTCTGGGGCAATGAGGAAACAGAAACTGAAATTAATTATCTATCCCTGGTCACACATTTAGAAAGTGAGAAGAAACACCATGTTACAGTGTAGGGCACTGGACTTAAGAGTCAGAAAAACTTGGGTTTGACTCCCCTTAGATATGTATTATCTATTAGGTATGTCATTTAAGCTTTCTGGGATTCAGTTGCCTCATTTATAAAAGGAGAGGTCTGAAATTGATGACCACTAATGTCCCTTCTAATATTCATAACCCTAAAAGTGTTGGAACTAGAATTCAAATCTGGTTCTCCCCTGATCATGTCTCATGTTCTTTGCCCTACATGATGCTATCTGAAAGGAATCCTTGGTTTGTTACCTGAGATAAAGAACATGAGAAGATGGTTGCTAACATAATTCAATAATTCATATGCTCTATTTCTCTTTTAAAAATTCCTTTTGGTTTTCTTTTCATGGGTATTCGTGAGCATACAAGTATATATCCTCTTTGGTATCTAAAACACCTTTCAATCTGACCCCAACATAACTTTCTCATTTTTTTATAATTTTCATTGACTCTTTTATTTACTTTTAGCTTACAAGATTCTGTTCCACTATCCCTTCATTTTGAAATTTCCTCCTCCTCTCTTCCTCCCCCATGGTGGCATACAATCAGGTATAGGATCTGCAAATACTTTCACATTGTACAATAGTCTGGGTGCATAAAAAGGTTTTAACTGATGGAGTGAACAATGGGAAAAAAAAGAAAACCAAACATGAAAAAGAATGATAGCATGTAGATTGCTTCAGTCTCCATTTAAACTCTGATTTTTCTAGATCTTTCTCTGAATGTAGATATCTCCTTCCATCCTGAGACTTGTAGTATTCCATTACATTCATATACCACAACCTGTTTAGGCATTCTGCAATTGATGGGCATCCCTTAAATTTCCCGTTTTTGGCCACCACAAAGAGAGCTGAAATAAATATTTTTGTACATATGGGTTCTTTTCCCACTTCTATGATGTCTTTGGGATACAACGCCAGAAGTGGTATTACTGGGTCAAAGGGTATGCAATTATTTATAACCCTTTGGACACAGATCCAGACTGCTCTCCAGAATGCTTGTATCAGTTCACATCTCCACCAACAATGCATCAGTGTTCCAATTTTCCCACATTCTCTACAGCACTTGCCAGTTTTCTGTTTTGTCATTTTAGCCAATCTGACTGGTGAGAAGTGGTACCTCAAAGTTGTTTTGATTTGCATTTCTTGAATCAATAGTGTTTTAGAGCATTTTTCCATATGTTTAAAGATATCTTTAATTTCTACCTCTGAAAATTGCCTATTCATATACTTTGACCATTTATCAATTGGAGAATGACTTGTATTCTTATAGATTTTACTCAGTTCCCTGTATATTTTAGAAATGAGGCCTTTATCAGAGACACTGGTTATAAATATTCTTTCCCAATTTACCACTTCCCTCTTAATCTTGGTTACATTGGCTTTGTTTGTACAGAAACTTTTCAATGTAATATAATCAAGATTATCCATTTTTGTATTTCATAATGCTCTCCAACTCTTCTTTGGTCATAAAGTCTTCCTTACTCAGTAAATCTGACAGCTAAACTATTCCTTGCTTTCCCAGATTATGTACAGTATCAGCGTTCATACCTAGATCGTGTACCCATTTAGACTTGATTTTGGTGTATGGCGTTAGATGATGGTCTATGCCCAGTTTCTGCCTTACTATATTTCAATTTTCCCAGCAGTTTTGGTCAAATAGTCAATTCTTATCACAAAAACTGGGGTCTTTGGGCTTACCAAACAGTATATTACTATAATCATTGACTACTGAGTCTTTTTTACTCAATCTATTCCATTGATCCACTAATTTATTCCTCAGCCAGTAACAAGCAGTTTTGATGACTGCTGCTTCACAATACAAATTAATATCTGGTGTGGCTAGGCCACATTCCCTAGAATTTCTTTTCATTAATTGCCTTGATATTCTGGACTTTTTGTTCTTCCAAATGAATTTTGTCACTATTTTTTCTAGTTCTATAAAGTAATTTTTGGGTAGATTGATTGATTTGGCACTAAATATATAATTTAATTTAGGTAAAATTGTCATTTTTATTATATTAGCTAGACTCAGCCATGAGCAATTGATGTTTCTCCAGTTGGTTAGATATGATTTTATTTGTGTGAAAAGTGTTTTGTAGTTGTGTTCATAAAGGTGCTTGGTTTCTTTTGGCAGGTAGATTCCCAAATATTTTATAATGTCTAAATGGGGTTTCTCATAATATCTCTTGCTGTTGGACTTTGTTGGAAATATATAGGAATGCTGAAGATTTATGTGGGTTTATTTTATATCATGAAACTTTACTAAATTTATTTATTGTCTCCAGAAGTTTTTTACTTGATTCTCTAGAATTCTCCAAGTATACCATCATATCATCTGCAAATAGTGATAGTTTAGTCTCTTCTTTGCCTAATTTGATTTCTTTGATTTCTTTTTCTTCTCTAATTGCTACTGCTAACATTTCTAGTACCAGATTGAATAAGAGGGGTGATAGTGAACATCCTTGTTTCACCCCTGATCTTACTGGAAATGCTTCTAGTTTATCCCCATTGCATATAATACTTGCTGATGTCTTTAAATGGATGCTACCTTTTATTCTAAGCAAACCTCCATTTATTCCTATACTTTGTGGTGTATTTAATAGGAATAGATGTTGTATTTTGACAAAATCTTTTTCTGCATGTATTGAGATAATCATATGATTTCTGCTAGTTTTATTGTTGATATGATCAATGATACTGATGGTTTTCCTATTATTGAACCAACCTTTGCATTCCTGGAATAAACCCAACTTGATCAAAATGTATTATTCTTGTGATAAGTTGCTGGAGTCTTTTTCCTAATATTTTATTTAAAATTTTTGTATCTATATTCATGAGGGAGATTGGTCTATAATTTTCTTTCTCTGTTTTGTCTCTCCCTAATTTAGGTATCAGTACCATATTTGTGTCATAAAAAGAATTTGATAGGACTCCTTCCTCACCAATTTTCCCAAATAATTTGTAGAGTACTGGGATCAATTGATCTTTAAATGTTTGATAGAATTCATTAGTAAATACACTAGGCCCTGAGGATTTTTTCCTAAGGAGTTCTCTGATACTTTCTTCAATTTATTTTTCTGAGATGGGGTTGTTTAAGTAATTTATTTCCTCTTCAGTTGGTCTGGGCAACTTATATTTTTGCAAATATTCATCCATTTCACAAATTTATGTGCATGCAATTGGGCAAAATAATTCCTAATTATTGTTTTAATTTCCTCTTCATTGGAGGTACATTTACCCTTTTGATTTTTGAGACTCGAAATCTGGTTTTCTTCTTTCTTTTTTTTACCATATTGACTAAGGGTCTATCAATTTTATTGACTTTTTCATAAAACTGACTCTTAGTTTTATTTATAATTTCAATAGCTTTCTTACTTTCAATTTTATTAGTCTCTCCTTTGGTTTTCATTATTTCTAATTTAGTATTTAATTGGGGATTTTCAATTTGTTATTTTTTCTAGCTTTTTCAATTGCATGCCCAATTCATTGACCTCTCTTTACTCTAATTTTTTCATGTATGCATTCAGGGATATAAAACTTCCCCTAAGAAGTGCCTTTGCTGTATCCCACAAGTTTTGGTATGATGTCTCATTATTGTCATTCTCTTTAATGAAGTTACCGATTGTTTCTACAATTTCTTGTTTGACACACTCATTCTTTAGTATTAAATTATTTAGTTTCCAATTAGTTTTTTGCCTATCTTTCCATGGCCCTTTATTGCATATAATTTTCATTGCACCAGGATCTGAGAATGATACATTTAATATTTCTGCCTTTCTGCACTGAATTGTGAGGTTTTTATGCCCTAGCACATGGTCAGTTTTTGTGTATGTGCCATGTACTGCTGAAAAGAAGGTATATTTCTTTTTATCCCCGTTCAGTTTTCTCCAGAGATCTATCATATCTAGCCTCTCTAAAATTCTATTTGCCTCCTTAACTTCTTTCTTGTTTATTTTGAGGTTAGATTTATCAAGTTCAGAGAGGGGGAGATTGAGGTCCCCCACTAGTATTGTTTTGCTGTCTATTTCTTCCTCTAATTCCCTTGACTTTTCCTCCAGGAATTTGAATGATATACCACTTGATGCATATATATTAGGTAATGATATTGCTTCATTCTCAATGGTGCCTTTTAGCAGGATAGAGATTCCTTCCTTATCTCTCTTGATTATATCAGTTTTTGCTTTATCTGAGATAAGGATTGCTACCTCCACTTTTGTTACTTTCACTAAGTCATAATATATTCTATCCCATCCTTTTACCTTTACCCTGTGCATATCCCCTTGTTTCAAATGTGTTTCTTGTAGACAGCATACTGTAGGATTGTGGTTTTTAATCCATTCTACTATCCAACTCTGTTTTATGGGAGAGTTCATCCCATTCACATTCACAGTTATGATTACTATCTGTGACTTTCCCTCCATCTTATTCCCTCTCCTCTTTATATCTTTGTGTCTTCCTTTTCCTTTCCCCTCAAGAGTTTTCCTTTTGACCACCACCTGCCTGTGTCCCTACCTCTTTACCTACCCTTTCCCCTTGCTACTCTTACCCTCCCTACTGACCACCCTACCCCTTCTTACACCCGTCTCCCCTTATCCCTCCTATTGCCGGTAGAGCACAATAGATTTTTATTCTTAACAGAGTATGTTATTCCCTCCTTGAATCCAAACCAATGCTAGTAAATTTCATACTGTGCTCCTCTACCTCCCTGTTTTCTCTCTATTGTTATGAGTTTTTGTGTCTTTTCAAGTTAGAATCTAAACTTAGCCGTTTTTATTGATCCCTCCTTAAATCAGAACCAATGAGAATAATGGTCATATGATGCTCATCTCCTTCTTTCCCACCCCTTCACTTTAATATATTTTTATGCCTCTTCTTGTGGCATAATTTACCATCTTCTGCCTCTGCCTTTCCTTTTCTCCCATTACAATCCCTTTCTTCCCCTTAATAGGTTTTCTTTTTTAAATCTTCAGATTAGTTCACTTATACCCACATTCTCTTTCTATGTACATCCCTTTTAAGTGTCACAATACTTATACAAATTTCAGTATTGACAGGTATCTGCTTCTCATAAAGGGATATATTAAGTGTCACAAAACTTATACAAATTTCAGTATTGACAGGTATCTGCTTCTCATAAAGGGATATAAAGAGTTTGCTCTTATTGAGTCTGAAGTTATGTGCATGTGTGAGCATCTGTGTGTGTATGTGTCTGTGTGAGTGTATGTTTTCCTTGTTTACATTTTTATGTCTTTCTTGGGTCTTGTAAGTGGAGAGCGAATTTTCCATTGAGCTCAGGCTTTTTCATAAGGAAAGTCTGGATGTCCTTTACTTCATTAAATGACCATCTCCTTGCCTGAAAGAATATGCTCAGTCTTGCCGGGTAGATGATCCTTGGTCGCAGTCTTAGCTCTTTTGCTTTACGAAATATCAAATTTCAATCACTCCAATCTTTTAATGTAGCAGCAACTAAGTCCTATGCGATCCTGACTGTAGTTCCACAATATTTGAATTGTTTCTTTTTGGCTGTATACAGTATTTTCTCCTTGATCTTGTAGCTCTGGAGTTTGGCTACTATATTTCTTGGAGTTTTCAATTTGGGATCTCTTTCAGAAGGAGATTGGTGAATTCTTTCAATAACTATTTCCTCTTCTGATTCTAGGACTTCAGGACAGTTTTCTTTGACAATCTCTTGGAGGATTCTGTCCAGGCTGCTTTTTTCACATGGCTTTCTGGTAGCGTGATAATTCTTAAGTTATCTCTCCTGGATCTGTTTTCCAGGTCAGTTGTTTTTCCAGTGAGATATTTTGCACTTTCTTCTAATTTTTTTAATCTTTATGTTTTGTTTTACTGACTCTTGTTGCATAATACAGGCCTTAGCTTCAATTTGATTGATTCTAATTTTTAGTGAATTGTTTTCCTGAATTAGTTTTTAAAGCTCCTTTTCTATGTGTTTAGTTTTCATTTTTAGGGAGGTATTTTCTTTGCTTAGATTTTGGACCTCCTGTCCTAGTTCTCCAATTTTACTTTTTAAAGATTGATTTTCTTCAGTGAGATTTTTTTTCCAATTTGGTCACTGTAGATTTAAATTTATCTCCCACTTCTCTAATTTTGTTTTTGAAAAACCTTTTGAGATCCTCTAAGAATTCTTTTTGGGCTTGAGACCAATTCACATTTCCTTCTGTGGTCTCCAGTGTGAGTATAGAATCTGTGTTGCCTTCTGAATTTGGTTGTTCTTTCTCAGTATAAAAAGATTTGATACTTCTAGCCTTCATAGTTTCTTTCTTTCTGGTTGCTTATGTCCTGGATTTTTAAAATGTCTGTCTGTTTCGGAGGTGCAGACGTATTGGGCTTCTCAGCCTTGGAGGTAGAGGTTTGTTTTTTCACTTTGTGAACTGTAGTGACTGAGTGTGTAGCCTGAGGTCAAGGCCAGGACTCTCAGTGCTTCCCCTGAGTTACCCTGAGGCTTATAGAGTAACCTGTGGGGGTCGGATAGTCTGACTCCTTCAAGTTTCCACCTCTGTGTCTCTGTGCTACCAATCAGTGCATTTTTAATTCACTTGTTTTTCTGATTCAAGGAATATCTCATTTGAAATCAGTAGAAATGAGTTTGAATTCCATTGTTACTATATTATTAATATTAATTAGTCATTAATATTAATATTGTATATTACTATAACTGTGATCCAAATCAACTTGTATCTATATTTTACAAATTTTTTATGTACATACAGCACATTATTTTGTTTCACTCTGCTAGAAAGTGTGCTTCTTCAGGCCAAGGACTGATAAGCTTTTGTCTTTATACCCTCAAGCAATATTTGTCACAAAGGAGGAGTTTCATAAATATTTGTTGTTGGGGCAGTGGGACAGAGTCAAAATGGCAGAGAGAAGACAGGAGGTTGCCTATGCTCTCCCAAATTCCCCTTGGAAACATTAAATTAAGTCTCTAAAAGAGTTCTGAAGTGAAAGAATCCATAAAAAAAAAAAAGATGGAATGAAATTATTTTGCAGCCCAAGATAACTTAGAAATACTTCAGGAAGTCTGTCTCACTAGTGTAAAAGGGGAAGTGTAGCCCAGTGATGGTAAAGTCTGGGCAAACTTATGGGAGGCTCTTAGCCACAGCAACAAAAAAGAGGATCTATAGTTTTGACTCAGCAGGCCAATGGCAGAGAAAGCCCATTAAAAATCTTGTAGCCAGAGAACAACAGAATAACTGCCATCCCTGAAACCCAGGACACAATAAACACAACCGGGTCAAGTTACCCAAATTCAGTGGATAAGCCACCAGCCCCAAAGGCACCAGTTTATACAGAGAGTGAGCCAGTCCCTGGCGCCAATCACAAGAATGCTTGGAGAGTGCCCCTTTACCCCATGAGTAGAGCCCAATTTAATAATGAGCAAAAAAGAACCCCCCAAAATTACAGAAAAACACATCTCCCCTGAAGGCAACCTGGCAGGCACATGCAAAGGGGTTCATCACAGCACACTAGAAGCCCAGACCAGCACCACATGAACCCGTGGCTGGAGCCCTGGAGTCACCACAAAAAGCGGCAGCTGGAGTCCAAATCACCAGCAGCTGTGTCATTTTCCAGATTTACCAACTCATAAGAAATGACAACTAAGTGAAAGGTCAGTGGAACTTGGATAAATTCGGGTGAGAGCTTCTGGCCAACTGCCCCAGGACTAGAATCAAGTGAAGCAGCGGCCCTGCAGCCATCTCCACGTGACTGCTTCAGAAGCTCCCAGCCTGCAGATTGCAGGGGGGCCAAGTGGTCATTCAGAGGCTACATGCTCTTGCTTTGAGCTGCCTGGATAGGCATCACAGTCTTGGGTGGTGGTTCTGAGATGCGTTTTCTGTGAGCCAAACCTGGTGGGGGCTGTAGAAATGGTGACATCCTAAAAGCTCCAGCAGCTACAAATACCCCAGCAATTTGGGACAGAGCTCTCCTCTCTGAAAGCAGAGTTCTACTGAACCTAAAAATCAAATAATTGACTGGAAACATGGGCAGGCAAAGGAAGCAAAGCAAGCCCAGCAATGCAACTTCAGATTCCTTTATGGGGGACAAAAAGGAACAAAGTGTGGAACAGGAGGAAGACAACACAGTCAGAACTCTGACACTAAAAGCTTTGAAGAAAAATATAGACTGGTTACAAGCTGTAGAGCAGGTTAAGAAGGATTTTGAAAACCAAATAAAGGAAGGGGAGGAAAAATTGGGAAGAGCAATGAGAATGATGCAAGGAAATCATGAAAAGAGAGTCAACAACCTGACTGAAGAAAATACACCTTAAAAGTAGACTAACTCAAATGGCAAAAGAGGGCCAAAAAGCCAATGAGGAGAAGAATGCCTTAAAAAGTCAAATTTACCAGATGGAAAAAGAATCTCAAAAGCTTTCTGAAGTGAATAATTCCTTCAGAATTATAGTGGAGTAAATGGAAGCAAATGACTGCATGAGAAATCAAGATACTATCAAATAGATCAAAAAAATCGAAGTCAATGTAAAATATCTCCTTGAAAAAAACACTTGAAAATTGATCCAGGAGAGACAATTTAAAAATTATTGGAATACCTGAAAGCCATGATCAAAAACAGAACCTAGAAAGCATCCTTCAAGAAGTTCTCAAGGAAAATTGCCCTGATATTTTAGAACTGGAGGGCAAAATAGAACTTGAAAGAATTCGCTGATCACCTCTTGAAGAAGATCCCAAAAAGAAAGCTCCTAGGAATGTTATAGCCAGGTTCCAGATTTCCCAGATCAAGGAGCAAATATTACAAGCTGCCAAGAAGAAACAATTTGAATACAGTGGAAACACAATTAGGATAACCCAGGATCTAGCAGCTTCAACATTAAGAGACCAAAGGGCCTAGAATATGATATTCTGGAGATCAAGGAAGCTAGGATTAAAACCAAGGATAACCTACCCAGCAAAATTGAGTACATTGTTCCAGGGAAAAATACGGTTATTCAATGAGGTGGAGAACTTTCAAACATTCTTGATGAAAAAACCAGAACTGAATAGAAAATATGACATTCAAATACAAGAAGCATGAAAAGGTAAACATGAAAAGAATTCATAAGGAACTTATCAAAATCAAACTATTTACATGCCAATATGGAAAAACTATAATTATAACTTATGAAATATTTCTCAGTATGAGGATAGTTGAAGGGAATATAAATGTGTATGTATATATATATGTGTGTGTGTGTGTGTGTGTGTGTATGTATGTATACATACACATATGTCTATATAGGAGGTTATATATGGGTATGAATACATATGTGAGTGTGTGTATATATGTGTACATAGACAAAGGGTACAGGAACTATTGAATAGGATGGGATAATATTTTCAAAGGTGAAATTGACATGTGGGAGAGGAATAATATGAGAGGAGACAGGTAGAGACAGAATGGGGTTAGTCATCTCATATAGAAGAGGCAAGGGATAACTGTTACAATAGAGAAGAAGAATAGGAAGGCAAAAGGGAATGAGTCAACCTTACTATCATTGAAGTTGACTTTGGGAAGGAATGACATATACTCTAAATTGGATATCTTGGCCTATAGGAGAGTAGGGGGAAAGGGGATGGGAGAGGAGAGGATGGAGGGGAGGGCTGATGAAGGGGGGAGAGTTGTTAGAAGCACACACTTTTGTAAAGGGACAGGGACAAAGTAGAGAATAGAAAGAGAGGGGCGTGAAATAGGAAGGAGGGAAATATACAGGTACTGTGGTATGGAGATCAATATTGCCTTACTAGAAAGTCTGAGTGGTGATGGGGGAGGATATAGGAGAGTGCTGATTGGGGGAGGGGGTATACAGTGGGATCATTTTTTTCAGGTGGTGGGCAGGGGAAAGATGGGGACAAAGTTTTTAAATCAAAATTTCATGGAAATGAATGATGTAAACAAAAAGTAAACAAAAGTTTAAAAAATGAGGAAAAAAGAGAACACTAATCATTGAAAACTACTCTGGCAAAGATGGCGGAGAGTAAGCAGTGACTTGTCCAAGCTCCCCAAGAATTTCGTCCTTGGGAACTAAAAAGTAAATTTGAGTGGATTTAAGAGTGACAGAACCCATTGTGAGACAGAGAGTGACAGATTCCCAGCAAGAAGTGCCTAATCAGGTCGGGGCAGGGAGAACGGAGCACTCAGGAGTGGCACCAGCGCAGACGTGAGAGCAGAGTGCGGCACACTGGGAAGCTCCACCCAGCAGACTTACACAACAGGAGGCATCTGCAGCCTTCTCACAGCCGAGGTGAGGACCGAAGAACTGGGTAGGAGGGAAGGCAGGGCGCATAGCAGGGTCAGCAGTTTTTCCTGGGGCTAGCAACCCGCAGCATGGATTCTTGAAGCTACATGCCCAGACTTTCAGAAGCTGGGATGTAGGAAAGAAATCTAGGGGCTCTCATCCTCCTCCCTGACACACAAAAAAATCAAGAGGTAAAAGCCCCACCTAGAGTACATTCTTGCATTAGTGTAAACAGCCCCAGGCTTGGAAATCACTGAGGAAGGGGGAAGGGAGATTGTA
>CM053585.1:423365447-423384237 GCA_028646515.1 Pseudochirops corinnae | reverse complement strand
ATTGATCTATTATTTCACCAATATAGGGATTTTTCAGAGTCAAGACACACTCTCCCAATCACAAATGTCTTTGCAACATAAGGCCTTAAAGAGTTGCCTAGGAGGAACTCTATGCTATGACAGCCATGATCACAGAACTACTCAGTATAATGGGCTGAACTTAAACCTACTTATTCCTACCTCTAAGGTAAGTCTTCTATCTATTATCCCATGAATACTTTCTTTAGCCAAATGGCCAAGTAAAGGTAAATTAAAATTTATGCTGCATGTATGAAATCAGAAGGAATGATTTTCCTACTATCATTGGAAATCATCACTATTTATCTCTTGACATTTAAATTAATCTGGATAATCAAACAAACCTTACTTACATTTCTTTGGAACAATGAATATGCCCAAAGCCCTTTTAGATGTATTCTTTGTCCCTTCTAAGACAAATTATTTTGCAAGTGAATTGACTAGTTGTTGCACTATCTGTGTCTCAAGTTTATGACATAAGAATAACCCTTGTTAAGAATTTTCTGTGTATTGTGTGATGAATGATTACCCCTATCCTCTTCTCCTATGAGATGTTCTAGAAATATTTTTAGTTGTGATTGCTGCATAAGAAATTCATGAATAAATTTTTATTTTCCCTGTTGTTTTTATCCCACATTATTCTGGGGATTTTTCAATGAATGATTTTATTCATTGACAAAGAAGCTTGATTGGACAGGTGTTTTGGTTCATTAACCTCATGATAAGTTTGTGTTATCTGCATAAGTATTCTCATTGTAGGTTGGGATTTGATAGTAGCTCTCTCACATCAAGGAAACAAATTGCCTTGTCTTAAAAGATAACATTTTTAGAAAATTTAATTGATGGCTTTAGAATCCTATAAATGACAAAGTAATTGTGTTTTTCTTTTGTACACTATTTTATAAACCTTACAATGTGTATTATGAGGTACCTGCAACAGACCGCCAGTTGTGCAGATCAGTTTCTTTGCCTCCATCTAATATAAAACAGGACTAAAGCAAAGAACTCTAATTACAATTATCAGATTTTAATGAGTAATTGTCTATTAAAGATCACTCCCCATCTTTAAAGAGAGATAATTTAAGAAATTACAAATATCTGGTGTCCATTGCTTATTGCATTTCATTGAATAAAATGAAAGTTCAATCACATAGCATTCTGCTAAAATGATTTTAAAATAAGGATTTTCTCCTTTCAGGTGAACTTTATATATTTATTTCCAGGGCAAAAGAGAAGACTAGCCTATACTTTCTGACAATTTGACATTTTCAGGAAAAGAAAGATTTCTATGAGTGCTTTTATTGATGTTTCACTCTTTACCCCCACTGGCACCAACAATTTGCTACCAAAATATTATGATAGTCATTTTTCAAATTGAAATATTCTATAAGTACCTGCAATTAATCTATATTTATCTTTTTTTGTATATTGTTGTTTGCATATAGTTTCTCCCATCCATCCATTATTAGACTATGGGTTTCTTGATGAGAATATGTGTGTTTGCCTTTCTTGTGTATCTCCAGCACAAAGTCCAGCACTTGTTACATAAGAATTACATAATATAATGCTTGTTAACTTGATATAAAAGACATAGATGAAACAAGTATGCAATATATTACCTGCCCTCAGGCACCCTGTAAAGTGATCATTTAAATTATATTTCAAATTCCAATTTCTTTTAATTCTAGTGCCTTCTGTTGATTATTTCTAATTTATCTTAAATAACTTGTTTTTTCATAGTTGCTGTATATATATACATACATACATACATGCATACGTACATACATATATATATATATATACTCTCCCATTAGACTGTGACCTCCTTGAGAGCAGGAACAGTTTTTGCTTTTGGTGGGTTTTTTATTATTATTATTACTGTTATTATCTTTGTGTTCTTAGCTTATAGCATATCACCTGGCAAACAAATGGTGCTTAACAAATATTTATTGACATCTAATAGTTGCAAAACCACAGACAAGTCATTCAACATCTCTAAGTCTCAATTGAGAGAGAAAATAATACCTGAAGCCCTAAACTCAAAGGATCATTTATGGGATCATAATCTTAGAACTAGAAGGAGCTTTAGAAGTCATCTGGTCCAACAGACCTATTTTACAGATGATGAAATGAGGTTCACAAGTAGTGAAGTTACTCTCTTTCAGTCACATAGATTTTAATTGACAAGGTTGGGATTTAATCTGAGGTTCTCTGTCTCTAAAAGCATGTTTTTCTCAGACTTGAAAACTCAGATGAGGTATTATAGTGTATAAAGCAGTCTATGAACCTCAAAGCATGTAAATCTTCATTATTACTGGTAATAAAAATCTAGTTGTGAACACAAGGGCAATTACATGAGGTAATTAAAGAACAATTAAGTTCTAACCTGTAGGTCTAACTAAAAATGCCATAGGAATTCAGAGACTGAATAAGGGCAGTTATTAGGCAGATTTTCACAGCTGTGGTGGGACATGAGCCAAGCTTGGTAGGACATAGGATTTAGACCAGTAGAAAAAGAGAATTCAGTCAGAGAAATGACATGAGCTGCTCCTTTACAGACAGAATGATCAGAGTGTACACGGGGGACAATTGAGGAGATCATTCTGATTTTGGCAGAACATGTTTATTGAAGATTACTGGAAAAAATAACATTAAATAGAGAGAATGAGTATAGGTAATGGAGGATCTGGAAAGACAAGAGGAATGTCTATCAATGATAGGACTCATGAGCAAGCAACACTTTGAGCTTACTTTATTTTTAAAAAGATATTTAATGATTTTTAAAATTAATTTTAATTGAAGAAAAAAAAATAATTTTAGGAAGAGCAATCATTCTGAGAAAATATTCATAGCATAGTTCCTTACACATAGCTGGCATCTGTACTAATTGAATGTCTGTGGTATAGTGGATATAGCACTAGATTTGGAGTCAAGGAGACCAAAGTTCAAATACCAACTTTGCCAGCTGAGTTATCCGGGATAAGTTATTTAACCTCTTTGGGCTTTAATTAGCTTATCTGTAAAATGAGGGGGTTGATGACATATAAAATTCTTCCTAGCTATAAAGTCTATGACTTTATCATTTTTTTAAAACTTGCTGAATAATAAATTCATTGTCAGAAAAATGAGCAATTCTTAGATAACATAGCAGTCATAAACTGGAAAGCACTGTATGGTGCAACAGAAGGAGCACTGAACTGGGAGCCAGAAGAGCTGGGCTCTTGCCTTATTTGGCTATGAGGTCCAGCATGTCAAGTAACTTCTTTGAGCCTGAGTATCCTTACCTATACAATTAAGGAATTGGAAAAGATGATGTATAAGGTCGTCTTATGGTGGTGACTGGAGTTACTGCATCCTCCACCGCCTGAAGGGCAGGTAGGTTCAATTTCATCACTCTCCCAGACTTCTCCAGTACCCTTAAAGGAATAAGGGACGAGAGGGGGGAGTGTCCAGGTTTTCTGTCATTGTCTCAAGCCCCCACTGATAATGTTTCCTCAAGTGTTGGGGGTGGTGTTCCCCTACATCCCAGAATCTTCCTCATCCCTCTGTACCATTTTAGCTTCTGGCAAGAGAAAAGGAATTAGATTCATAGAAGTACAGTTCACAGTTGGACAGCTAAGTGGCACGGTGGATAGAGTGCCAGATCTGGAGTCAAGAATATCTTCCTGAGTTCAAATCTAGCCTCAGACATTTACTAATTGTGTGACCTTGGGCAAGTCATTTAACACTGTTTGTCTTAATCTCCTAATCTATAAAATGAGTTGGAAAAGGGAATGGTAAATCGCTCTAGTATCTTTGCCAAGAAAACCCCAAATAGTGTCACAAAGAGATGGACACAACTGAAAAATGACTGAACAAAAACAACCAGAGTTTGAAGGTCAACCTCCCCCTCCCACCCCACTTGCTGTTCATATATCAGACACCATATCTTCACAGGTGGTCATGGCTTGAACTGCAAGTTTCCTTGGGGATCACCTTCCTGGAACTGAAGAGCAAAAACATCACAGAAGAGAAACAAATACTACCAGTCTTCTTACAGCCAGGAATAAAAGAAGGAATGGGAAAGGAATGTTCTACCTCAGTTTATATGTTGTCTCCTATGTACTAAAGAGTGATCTAAAGAAATACAGCAGTAAATCAGGGGCAGAAAAAAGAGTGGTGGAAAAAGAAGATACAGCACAAAGCAAAGCAATATTCAGTTTCACCAGTTTTAAAGACAGGCAGCCAATCAATGTAGGGTAGCCATTCCCACATAGCAAGGAATGAAGAGAGCTCCATATTAGGTGATTTGGATATGCTCCAAAGGATCCTAAAAGCTTCCTCTGCGTTAGGCAAACTGTATATGCTCAGACATGAGTAGTTATTAGAAGCCAATTATTAAACGTGGCAGGTCTTTTTCTTTGTTAAACATTTCATTTCATATGACATTGTGCTGAGTATGCCACAAAAGAAAAAAAAAATAGACATTCTATCTCTTGGCTCTGGGCATCTTTTCTGACTGTCCCCTGTACCTAGAATACTCTCCCTCCTTTGTTCTGACTCCTGACCTCCTTACCTTCCTTTAAGTCTCAGTTAAAATCTGACCTTCTCCAACAATTTTTCTCCAAACTCTCTTAACTCCAGTATCTCTCCCTATCATTTTCCCCCTATTTATCTTGTATAAACCTTGTTTTGTATGTAATCACTTGTATATTGTCTCTCTCATTAGATTATAAGCTTCTTAAGGGTAGAAATCATCCTTTGCCTCTTTTTGTATCCCTTGAGCTTAGCATGGAGCCTGCCATATAGTAGGCACTTAATAAATATTGATTGAATGATCCCCTAACACTATCCCCTCTGTCTCAGGCACAAGGAATATATTAAGTCATCAATATCAATATTTATTGAGCATCTCCAGGGAGCATGGTCTAAAATGAATAAATTCATTTTCTTTGGGAAATTTACATTTTTTCATAAATGTACCAACCTAAACAAAGAGTAGAGCTCCCTTTGTAAATTGAGAAGACAGAAGAATACCAGAAGATAAGGCAGAATCAGTGAGGAATCACCACACCCACAAAAGCACTTCTCCATTTTGTTTGATGAAGATAATAAACTGAAGTCACTGACAATTTCCCAGGATTTGAATTAAAGAAACATCGCTAAGATGACATTGTAGGAAAGTGATGCAAGCACGTCCTATGATACAATACAAACTAAACTGCTTCTAAGATCAGGGGACCCAGGTTCAAGTTCGCCTCTAATGATTAGGGCCTGGCTCTCCTTGAACAAAGCCCTTGGACTTAGTTCCCTTCCACCTAAAATTAGAGATTTGGGTCAGATCAGTGATTCTAATGTAATAGGGAGAACCCTGGTGGTCCCTGAGAAGATTTCAGTGGATCTATGTAATTTAAACTATTCTCATAATAATATTAAGATTAATTTGTATTATATTAATTTATACATTTATATTAATATGTATAGTTAATAATGATGGATACAACATATAAAAAGCTCCTTGAGGGTCCTCTATTTTTTTTTAGTATAAAAGGAGCCTGAGACCAAAATGTTTGAGAACTACTGGACTAGATGACTTCTACATTCTTATGAAATATAAATATGTCTTTATGTTAAGTGTGTTCATATTAGACTGGAGATAATGTTGCTTTAGGTTAAAGAATAATTTTAAAACTAATATAGTAAAGACTTTACAAGGAAAAATGGTAGAGACAGTGAATAGAGAAATGTTCTTAGAGTCAGAAAGACATATATTCTAAGTATTCCCTTTGTCACATAAAGGCTATATGATCCTGAGCAAGTAATTGAAGTGTCAGTACCCCAGGTGACTCTGAGAATATATGTTAGGAAACAGATGCTCATCCACATGGGTAGAGGAAGTTTTCTTATAGGAGAATTTGTTTTACCAATTAAATCACTGGTCTGGTTAAAAAACAAAACAAAAGAAGTGTCATATACAAATACAAAGAGTGTTTTGAACCAACAAAGTTTATGTCCAAAAATATGACTTAGCATTGGAAGGATCTAATATGCTGACAGTGGAAAGCATGCCTTCTACATGCCATCCTACACTACTGTAGGATGATGATGGTGATGGTGGTGGTGGTGGTGGTGGTAGCGGTGGTGTTAATGATGATAATGGTGGTAGTAGTGGTGGTGGTGGTGGTGATAATGATGATGGTGGTTGTGATGATGATGGTGGTGGTGGTGATGTGATGATGGTGGTGGTAGTGGTGGTAGTGATGGTGGTGGTGATGGTGGTGGTAGTAGTGGTGGTGATAGTGATGATGGTGGTGGTGATGATGATGAAGGAGGAACAAGGATTTATATATTGTCTCCTATGTACCAAGCACTATAATAAGTGTTATACAAATATCTCATTTGATTCTCACAACCCTGGAAGGAAGAAGCTATAATTATCCCCATTTTATAGCTGAGGAATTTGAGATTAAACAGAAATTAAATGACTTGCTCAAGGTCATAAAGTTAGTAAATGTCTGAGGTGAATTTTGAATCCAGGTCTTCCTGAATCCAGACCCAGCTCTCAATTCACTGAGCCACCTAGCTGCCTCAGATGGTGTTTATATTGTTCATGATAGTACACCAATCTATAACAGTGGATGGCATCAATCACTGAAGTGTTGTGGCTAACAAATTCCTTCCTCAATAAATCATCTTTTGATGAGCCTATCAGAATTCTGTTACACTGGTCCTTCAATGAAAAATATACAGCTACTCCATGAAAGTATTTTGAGGCTAGCAGGCCAGGCCAGATCTTATGCTCCTTTGGCAGAGCTTTTAAGAGCTCAGAGTAGTGTCAAATACTGGTCAGGATGGTGAAGAAGGATATTAGTGGAAAGTAAAAAAATAAACAAACAGGAAAGAAGGGAGGAAGAAAGGAAAGAAAGAAGGAAAGAAGCAAGGGGTGATATAAATAGAAAAGAAAAAAGAAAGAAGCTGTTAAAATTACTTAGCTTAAATTTTCTCACAATAAATTACTAATTTAATAAATAATTACTGACAAATAATTATGTAGTTGAAAATATAATTCGTTGTCACAGAAAGCAAGTGTTATTTTTGTTTCTGCAATATAGTGTAATTAGTAATTATAGATGTCGCACTAAAATAATGAAAAATGTCTTATATACAATTGCAGAATGATGCATTGCAACTTATCATGGTATTCATTTTCACTGGTCTTTGGTATTTAATTAAATGTTAACTGATATTTTTATTATTATTTTATTCTCTTTTCTGAGTGTTTTATCTTCAGAATAGTATATTTAAAAACTTTAATAGCTAGCTTTTAGTTTAGTGCTTTCTTCAATCTTTCAATCCTTAAAATGTTATATAAATGTTAGCTTTTATTATTAATTATTATTAGTATATTCTTCAATGTCTGTTTTAGGCCCTGCCTGTGAAAGGCGGGGGGGTAGTTTGTTACCTAATGTGGGTAGTAATTGTGGACTGGGAAGGCATACGTGTGCAAGTTACATTATTGTATTCATTCTTTATTAACTTTTAATACTATGACTATACTATGATTAAATAGTTGGACATAGTTGTGCCTTTTTACAGGTGCTCAGCTGAAAGGAAGCAGGGATAGGACAATGGTTCTTAAGTAGAGTGAGGCCTAAGTCATGCTCGGATTAACCAAATTCACACATAAACCAATGTTAGACTCTAAGAAAAAATCTGAGATATCATCCAAAGGAGCAGATTAAGAGAGGTGGAGGTAAACAGCATAAATAGTTTATGGAGGAAAATACTGTGATACAAAGAGATAGATTGGTTCCTCATAGATTGGTCACATGCTCTGAAGTAGATAAATAATGCAGTTCAGTTTGGACACTACACATGAGAAAACAAGTGGAAAAAAAAGTCATAGACTTAAGACCATAGAGTTAAACATTGGTAGTGTCAGTATTAAAAAAACAAGATTCTTCTTCCTATATTTTCCTATAAAATGTGCCTATGTTGACATATCCCTCCTCAACTTAACAGTCTGGCTTTTCTAATAAATAGTATTTATCTTCATTACCAACTCTTTATTGAAACTGGTATTTTGTTGGAGATGGAATATAGAGATGTTCATAATATTGCTATTAACCTTATTTTATTAAATATATATTAATAGATGTAATCAAGTCCATACAATTTAATACAAGTTAACAAGTGATTTATAAATAATCAATCTATTTACCATCATCATTGTGTGTGCTATCTTTGACTATTTTTGCTTTGTCTTCTATTGTCATATTGAGATGCCTTTGGACTTGGAGATTTTTTTTTTTCTTTTGGAAAGCAGTTGGTTACTGAATGATATTTTCCAGGCAGTCATCAATCACATAGAATCTTTCATCCAAAGGAAGAAAGGCAATATATAAAAATATCATTCATTGCTCATAACACTGATCCTTCTCCCATTTCTTCCACCCCCATGTACACTTTTCTCCATCAATTTCTGCATAAGCTCCTTTCCATCCAGCATTATATAGTGCCAAATAACAAAATGTTGCATTTTAATAAAGAAATATAGTGTGGGGCTATTACAATACCTCTTCACCTTTCTGAAATCATCGCTTAAGATGTTGTTTTAATGTATCACTCTTATTTATGAGAGGAGCACTCTAGTTTAGAGCAGAAGTCACACACACACACACACACACACACATACACACACACACACACACACACCCCTTCTCCCTCCTCCTAAATCCTATAAACTCCTTTTTTTGTAAGTTTTTATTTATTTTTAAATTTATTGGATAAAATAAGCATTGCTATAATGTAGTATAGTAAAAACAGCTGATTGCACATGAAACTGCAAATCTATTATATACAACTTGCTATTCTTTTTAAGTATATAATAGAGTTATCATGTAATTTTAATTGTTTTGCCTTTTTTTTCCTTCCCTCTCTCCCCTGCCCATTACTCCTTTCGAGGGAAGTATTTGATCCATATTTTTTTTCCTCTGCAAAGGAAAGGAGGGCTGTGCATAGAAGCTGAGATCAGAGTTAAGCTTAAGTATAGCCATTTTTACTACTACTCTTAAAGCAGTGCCTTGCATAGAGTAACTATTAATTTATGCTTATTTATTGATTCATTAGAGCTCTTTATATTTGACCTGTGTCCTGGATATATCCAGAAGGTTAAAAATAGAAGCACATTGTATGTATAGCTGAACCCTTACTTGCCTGCCCTCCTTTCTTTCCATGATGAGGAGGAGGAGGAGGAAGAAGAGAAACAGGAAGACAAGGAGGAGAAGGTAGAGAAGGAGAACAAGCAGAAGGAGAACAAGGAGGAGGAGAAGAAGGAGGAGAAAGAGAGGTAAAGTACTATGTTCTATGTCAGATATCTATTTAACATCAGAACCAGTTTTAAGTTTCTGACATCCTAAACAAGTGCTCTTTCTACTGGTCCAAATCAGAGTCACCTTACATCAGAAATTCTTTCAACCCAGCATTACTTTAAAAATCCTATAAAATGCATAAATTGATTAAAGTAGTAATAAAATGAAGGATTTGTCACTACATTTTTTTTCCTTTTCAGGGAGTGGCGGTGATGGTACAACATTAAAAAAAAATATGAGTTGCCTATCTTTATCTAAGCACTTCTTCACCCACATTTCCATAGAGAGGCAGAGTGAGTACAAAAAGATACTTGCTAAAGGATGTTAATCAGAAGATAGCTACTAGCAAGAATTTTGATGGAAAAAAACTAGGATTCCACACTCTAAGTAGGATGAGGAAGATAGCATATCAACTACCTCCAAGAACATTCTTCGCCACATGGTCTCCTTTGAGCTCTATTCTCCACAATCACTATTTTTGTACTCTGCTCAATAATCACATCTATTCTACCGTGCCCAGATGTAATGGAAGTTAACATTTTGCATGATGTTCTAATTCCTAAGAAAGAGTGTATTTCCTAACTGATGCTCTTGGTGCAAGAAAGACTGGGGTGGGTGGGGGGAGGTTACAGTTGTAGCAGTAAACTTGCCAGCAGAATTATTTTGTAAAATCACTGGTTTTTGTTAAGTCCTTATGCTAAGGAAAGGAGGGGGACAGCTGGGGCCCAATTTCATTATCTAACAGATAGTTCCAGAGCGTATAATGGTTAATCATCTATTAAATAAGGACCTTATGGTTGCTGGTACACAGAGCACTGAATCTACCATCCTCCATTTAACTGCTTTAGATCAACTAAGTCACCCAACTATTAGGGCAACTGCCTTTGCCCAAATACAGGAAGATGTGAAGATGAAGAATTTAATGCCTGAATTCCTTGAGTATATTATAAATGTGAAAGTTATTAGTACAAATGATAGGAATGAGACAGTGATTGAATTATCTTCCATTGTGATGTCAAGGTTAAGTATTTGTGGTGTAAAAATGAACAAGATCTCAAAGGTTCAGTATTTATACAAGTAAACATTTGCAAATTCTTTAATGTATAAGAAGTGGTTAATGGGTGCTGAGGAGAATATACACACACAAACATATACATATGTGTGTGTACGTATGTGTGTGTGTAAGATGTATATAGATACAATAATACATATATCCAATAAGTTTTATAGGGATAGAGATCCTATTAATTCACATGATGTTGGCAACAGAACAGCTCTACAAGTTCTGTTCTTTACTTTTTTTGTTGTAGTTATTACTCAATAAATATTGCTATATGACTATTTCTCTGTTAAAATATAATGTTCTAAAGAGTAGGTATTATTTCATTCTGCTATAGCACCTCCTTGGTGATGAATAATGAAGCAATTGTAGGAACAGACCTCACATTTCATGGGCAGTAGGAAGGAAAGAACTGAAGGGCAGGGATACCCATTTGCTGTATGTATGGAATTCTAGATCAGCACCCAAACAAATGAGTCTTCATGACTAACAGGGAGGACCTTTCCATAATGAATCCCCTAGAGAGTGCATACAAACACTGTGCAGTGAAGTAGTTAACATGTAATCAATGCTTATTGAGTGTTTGATTAATTGACTTATTGGAGAAGGCTCTGCCCCTGACAGTAGTACTAAGTTTGAGGATGCCTTCCTCTCTACTCAGAAGTTGTCATGGACAGCCCATTCTGGTTACTCTAGATATTAAAAAAGTGACCCTGGGAGTTATACATTACTGATTTTGGCAATAGTGCCGGGAATCTTTTTTTCTAAAGAATTATACTCCTTTCTTCACCTCTAATGGATTTCTTATTTATGGGACATGCCCTCTAATCCAAATGAAGTGGTATTAGGTGCAGTGCAAATTTAAATGCCTAGTGGATCTGTGTTCTATACTGGTAACTATTCATGTTCCATCTCTGGCTGTGCTTGGTTTCAACTCCAGGAAACCACTCAGTTTAATCCAATCACCTGAAATTTCATCAGTATGTGGCGACCTCAGCTTTGGATAATCAATACCTTATAACTCCCTCAGCCTTTTCTCCATTCTGATTGGAGGGCTCCATGGTGGAATACTAAACTCCTGCCTAATCTTTCCTATGTAGAGACCTAAAACCTGTTCTTTTCAGCTAACTTTCCATTCTCTATGTGCAGTTCTGTGTAGTGGGTATGTTTTGGTGCACCTCACCGCACCCAAGCTTTCCAGCTTCCTATTGTGTATTGTCTCTCTCCATTAAATTGTAAGCTCCTCAAAACCAGGGACTGTTCTTCTTCTTATTGGTTGAACCCCCAGCATTTCACACAGTACCTAGAACATGGCTGGACGCTTAATAGATGATTATTGAATTTATTGCATTATAGACAAATCAATTTTGTAAAAAAAAAAAAAAAAAAAGGAAAACAGTTTAGGGATCAAACATATGATTCTTTAGAAAGTTTGCTAATTGGGAGCCAGAGATGCTACATTCAAATGCAACTTCTGGTCTTTAACTATGTGATTATGCACCTGTAAAAAGACTGCTGAAGTTGGATCCAAAGGGTTTGTGTTCAAATCCCATCTCTTTCCTGTGTATAACTTCAGGGAAGTCATTTAACCTTTTTTGCACCAATTCCTCACCTGCAACATAAAAGGCAGTTCAAAATTAATGTGCTATTTTTTGGGTCAGAGGGGAAACCTCTATTTATGAGGAGTTTGATGGAACCTAGACCGTAGATCAAGACTTTTTTAAAATTTTTCCACTAGTGACCTCTTTCAGCAGTATTCTTTGATGTTGCATGTCCTGAGGGCATTCAAAGTGCCAAAATGCCTGTGCCTTGTGTTCTGAACCAAGGCTACAGAGAAAATGCCTGATGCAATTTGGACAAGTGCTACCAGAAACACCTCGTATTCATTACCCATTGGAGTCTTAATTAATTTTTGGTTGTTATGTATTAAGAATCCTTTCAGTGATGCCAAATTTTTGCAACACAAATGGGTTCCCAACTCACAGTTTAAGAAGTGTTACCTAGATGACCTTTAAAGTTCAATCAATGTCTTAAGTTATATTCCTTTCCTTAAGTTATATTTCTATATTCCTTAAGTTATATTCCATCCAAAAGAATGACCTTGGGAGTTAAACGTCACTGATTTTGGCAATAGTATTGGGAATCTTTTTTTCTAACTCCCTTCTTCACCCCTAGCAGATTTATGGGGCATGCCCTGTAATCCAAATGAAGTGGTAGTAGGTGTAGTGCAAGTTTGAATGCCTAGTGGATCTGCATTCTATGCTGGCAACTATCCATGAGGGAAGAAATATTTTTTTTGCTTCTTCTTTATATAGCTAGTACTTAGCACTATGCCTGGCACATAGAAAGCACTGAATAGATGCTTATTCTTTCACAGACTGATAGATAACTAAGCAAGAATTCATATAATGTAAATTCAGGAGGAGAGAGGAATTTATTACAAGAAGCTATTGACTTCAGTCAAAATGTATTGAGCATTTGCTATGGGAAAGATCTCACAAAGGTTAGGAAGAAATAAGGGCATTTTCCACTTCCCACCATATAACCCAGTAGGTGACATTGGAGGGAATCTAGATCAGTGTACACGTGGAAAATTTCAGTACCTCCTAGCTCTCATAGCCTCAAATTTCTTTAAACCATCATGGTACCACCTCCTCCCCTGCCCAAACAACAAATAACATAACAAAAGCTTAAATCTCCCTCTAATATTTTCCCAGGTTGAAAGAAAAACAAATTTTTCCAAATGCCAGATCACAAATGATCTATTACTGGCCTTTGTGGATTTTATGTTCTCCCAGTAGTTCTGGTAAATTAGGTTTTATCTACAAGTAATATAGTTGAAAATTTAGCTTACTTGTGTGGGTAAACTGTGCTATGAAAAAAGTGATTTAAAAAAAATGATTTTTTTCATCTAAAACACTCCTGTAGCACTTATTCAATAGAAAAAAGAGGTGTCTGCCCATGTAATTGTTTACTACTCTAAACTATTGAACACAACCACAAAAGCTGATGGCTTTGATTCTTGTAACCATTGGCATTGAGGCCACATGCTACTCCACATTCAATAGCACATAATAGTTATTTGTTCATGAGTGACTCCTACGATCTAACCTTGATGGTAATCTAAAAAACAATTGACATCAATTCAGTCTGAGTAGGAATTCTACTATTCAACACACATTCCATTGCATTGTTCCTATAGCTCTGGTTCCCTGGAGGTGACAAAACATAGCTACACCAAACATGAATAGATGATATAGGAACCATACAAAACCATTCTTAAAAACATAAACTGGATCTCCTCAAATGGTCTTTCCAAATATTAGCCAATTGTTAGCTGTTGGAAGTATCTCTCAATGCATCTGTTAAACAATAGCAGTATGGTCCTACATGTAGCATATGCTGAAAGCATTTTGACATTTGGTACATGAAGAAAGAATATAATAATAGTAGCTAAATGCTTTATTTCCCTTCAAATTTAAGAATCTAGAATTTTCCAAAAGTCTTACTTTGAAAAACAAATGATTTGCTTTTTGCCACATTCAAAAACCCATAAAATCTCCCATGTAATTTGTAGTTAGGCTACTGAAGACATGTTTTATGATCACTTTATCTGGACATCTGATTTAATCGATATGAACTAAGTATTCCTTCTAGCAATGGAGATCATAACCCATTCAGGCCTTTTCATCCTATGGTAATAAAGACATACCACATACTGAAATTCAGATTAATATAACTAACAAGATGCTCTAAGCATTGCTATCTTTAATGGATAATGAATCTTTTTTTTTTGAATTACTGATTGAGTTAATCAAAGGTGTCAACTAGGTGTGAATAATTTTTAACACCTCTTTTGGATCTATCAGTCAAAGCAAAACTAGTTACAAACAAATAAATATATATGTTAATTCATTTTGTAGGATCTTGGCAGGTTCTTCATTCTCAGCAATGGATATTGGGCAGAGGAGCTACAATTATTTTCATGGCACAAATGTCATATTTCCATGGCACAAATGTCATATTTCCATATTCTCTTCAATAGCACAACAAAGCAAGGTGAAAATGTATCCCTTTAAATGATGGCTCTCATTTCCTTTGGGAAGAATTTGGAAATAAACTCTGCCAATTTTTTTGTTTAGCACTCTAAGAAGACCCTAAAAGTTAGTCTTTCCCTTCAGTGGTTCTCAACCTTCCTAATGCCACAACTGTTTAATACTCATATGTGGGCATATCTGCATGTGGGCAGACCCACCTCAAGAGGGATAGAGGAGCAGTGTCTTGGTTCCTAAGACCACTGGAAATATGTGTTTTCCGATAGTCTTAGGAGACCCCTGTGAAAAGGTCATTTGACCCCCAAAGGGGTCACAACCCACAGGTTGATAATCTCTGTTTTAGCTGAAATTTCTTATCTTCCATTTTCATTTATATTGAGAAAAACTGACTAGGTGTGGTTTATTTCCTATAACAGTGTATGTATCAAAGCCTTTTTATTGGACCACAATCAGAAATTGAAGAAACAACATTTAAATTAATGTTTTTAGATATCTAAGACTGTTCCATAATAGCTAAAAAAATACAAAAAAAAATAAAAGGTGTTTTCTCCTAAAAATGCTGGTGTACCTCAGGTTTTTAGTAGGAATTTATATCTCACATATTGTAAAACCCCAGATATGAGTATTATAATTTCTCTACATTATTTAAACACTACTTGAAAAAATTGAAAGCTTTATAACATATATTATTTTTATAATAAGGTTTTCCAATCATATTAGTGGATAGTGCTAATGCTCAAAGTACAATGATACGTTTTGATGTTGATAAGAAGATATTTAATATTAAGGCAAAAAAAAATCCAGCATGTGAAATTATGAAAAGTAATTGTTGAATTGTCCTTCAACCTCTGTGAAACATGTGGCAAGAGAATCACTATTGAAACATTTTTTAAAAAGATTATTCAAAGGTATTTAGCTTTCAACCATTTTCCATCGACTGAAAACAACCTATGAATTGAGATCAGGGTTGATTTCACCTCACATTTCCCATTTTTTGATATTTTACCCCTGACCGCTGGCCCATTTGATTTTTCATTTTTCCAGTCCAGATTTTACATTTTTCTCTACTCAGGGTGGTATTAATGTATTAAAAAAAAAACAACAACAAGCTATCCACAATAAATGAAAAATGAAATTAAATAGGTAAAAATTAAATTGAATGCTGTATAATTCAAAAGAATAAGTATATGGGAAATAAGATATATAAGCAAAAGGGTATAGAAATTCATTTTTCCCTACAAAAAAAAAGGAGATAGGGAGAAGATATGAGAGGGCAGATTAGGGGAAGGGGTATTCAGTATGCTTGCCATCTTAGGGTAAGAGGTAGGGGAAAGATGGGAAGAATATTTGTAATTCAAAATCTTATGGAAATGAATGTTGAAAACTAAAATTAATTAATTGATTAATTAAAGATAAAAAAGGAAATATAATCTAAAGAATTAATGAGAAAATATATTTTCATCTGTTTTTGGATGAGATGTGAAACTATGGATGTGGAACATCATATATGCTGAAATTTGATTAAGATATTGGTCAGTATTTCTGAGTTTTCTTTCTGTCTCTGACTGTCTCTGTTTCTCTGTTTCTTTCTCTTTATTTCTCTTGCTCTATCTTAATGACTCTGTCCTTATTTCCCACTTTGTTTCAAGGAATAGCCCTTGGAGTAGAGTGAGAGGGGTGTAGAAATATGTGGGAAAAAAAGGTGATGTAAATAAAAAAGATATCAATATTTTTTAAATGCCCACTGAGAACCTATTGTGTAAAGTGTACTACATTGTAAGTGATATCCTATTGCATGTATTCTCAGTTGGTGAAGGAAGCAATAGAGGAAGGGACAAAATTTGAAAGACAGAATTAAAAAAACTGTTAAAAATAAATTTGACAAGTTGAACTACATTTAGAGTAATAGAATTTAAATTGAAAGGGACCTCAGAAGTTAATTAGTCCACCATGTACTTGAAAATACATATGGTAGAGAGTTCTCTACCTTATGAGTCAGACCAATGGGAAAACAATAAATTAATAAATAAGCAAACAAAAATGGATGAATGTATACATAGAAAAATACACAAATAAATAAATATATGGTTCCTGACAATGAAAACCTTACAACTCGGCTGGAGTGACAACACTTATAAATGAAAGGCAATAGAGTAGAAAGAGGGCAGGACAGGGATTAGCCCGAAGACATGAGTGCTAAATGTAACTCTGGCACTGACTAGATAGGAGATCTTAGAAAGCAACTTTATTTCTCTGGGGCTTAGTATATTTGACTATACAAGAGAGGAGCTGATCAATATAATGGCTAATGCCTTATCCCAAAACTAAATTGCAGAGGAAATGGGGTATAGTTGCAAATAACAATGTGTCAGAAACAGAAGATATGAGGTCAGGTCCTACTGTACTGTAAACTTACAACATTCTTATGATCCATGAGACATTCTTTTGGAGATATTCATAACTCAAATACTCAAAATACAAGCTTCCAAGTTCTAATGGGAAAATCACCACCATCACCACTATCACCACCTTTTCAACTTCTCCTCCCCCAACACTCACCAGTGGAGAAAAATGTTGATAGGTAAACCCAATCCAAAACATTAAGAGATTGCAAGTCTAAGATTGTAACTCATTAAGAAATGACTCTGTCTCCTTTTTGACAGGGGCTCCTTCCTGGACAGAGACAAGATGAGTGTCCCAAAATCCATTGATAATTCAGTTCTTTCATGATATATTTCTATCTCCAGGGCCAGGCACATAGGTGATACTTAAAACATATTTGTTGATTATTTAATAAATGGCTGAAAAGATGGAAAAATTCAACTAGAATATGAATCTCTAAGCAACATTCTGATCTTGAGAAGAAGAACTCCCTAGTCTTGGTACGAAATAGGGTTCAGGAAGGGATTCTGGAAAGCAATTTACCTCTTTAGAACATGAAAAATGTATAAAATTTCATATCATGTAAATATAAAGATACATAAAAAGATAAGGACTGAATTTGTAATTTCCTCAGTGAACCCCCAGTTGAGGGAACTTGCTCTACCAATGCAAGTTCCTGTCTTTTGGACAATGTGTAGATGTAGGTGCCTAGAGCACTGAGAGATCAAGATTTTCCCAGAGTTACACATCATGATCTGTCAGAAGTGGGAAATGAATCCAGGTCTCCTTGGCTCTGAGGCTGGCTCAATATCCAATACATAGACAAACAACTAGTTACAGTTCCTGAGAAAGCTCACATGACAGATATTTTGATAAAGAGGTTGATGGATACAGATAATCATGAGACAACCATACCATGCTTGTCAGAAGAGAGAAATTGAGTAATGACTTAATTTAACAAAATAACAGTGGTATATGAATCATCATTTATTTACTTAATGAATCTGTGCTATTTAGCCAGGTCCACAAGCAGTGGTAAATTTATAGAAAACTTCACTCTTTCCCTTTACTGCATGGAAGAGGGCCAATTGAATCAATGGCAGTGAGGGAGCCTAGATACAGTAGCAGAGTGTACAGCCAGAACACAAGACAGGGATCAGAACTGACATGATAAATCGGTGATGAAATAGAATTATTTACATAATTATAAAAACTGGATCAAAAGCATGCAAAGAAAAATTGTGTAAAAATTGTTGTGAATTGCTCACATATTTTAGTCTGTATTCTTCTACCACATAACAAAATCATATGAAACATAGCACTTGGTCATGCATAATTTTTGTTCTCCATAAAATGCTCTCGTAATTCAGAATGGAGAAAACAATTATGGTATCAAAAAGAAGAAGTAAAAATGTGTAGTGGAGATTTGACAGTTTTGCTGATTAAACTAATGCTTGATTGTTTATGATGTTTAAAGAATGATTAGGATACTATTTGAGGGGGCAGAGTAAAGATGACAGCTTAGAAGCAGGAGAACTTCTTGGCTGCCCCCATAACCACCACAAATACCTATAAAATATGACTCTAAACAAATTGTAGAGCTCCAGAACCCACAAAATTACAGAGTAACAAAGCTTCTGCTGAAAGCAGCCTGGCAGGCTGACGGGAAGGTGTTCATTGCAGCATCCTGGGAGCCTAGACAGGCACAGCATGAACCTGCGGGGGCACCCAAGGTGGCCAGAAGAAGCCATGGCTATAGCTTTCAGGAGAGTGGATTACCAGCAGCTGTGGTGGTTTCCAGAATTATCAACCCATAAGAAACAAGGACTAAGTGAAAGAACAGTGGAACTCTGCTAAATTTTGGGGGAGAGAGTCTGGTCATCTGCCTCCTGGGTGAGAAGCAGCAGTGGTGGCCACCGCCACAT
>CM053585.1:423353482-423365347 GCA_028646515.1 Pseudochirops corinnae | reverse complement strand
TGGTGGGAACTGTAGAGATGGGGGCCTCCTAATAGCCCCGGCACCTACAAAAAACCCCAGCAATTTGGGATAAAGCTCTGCCCTTTGGAAGCAGAGTTCCACAGAGCTAAAAAGTCAAGTAATTGACTGGCAACATGAGCAGGCAAAGGGAGAAAAGCAAGCTCAGCAATCCAACTTTAGAGTCATTTTTAGGAGATAAAAAGGATGAAAGCATGGAACAGGAGGAAGACAACACAGTCAGAACTCCCACAGCAAAAGATTCCAAGAAAAATGTAGATTGGTTACAAGCCATAGAGGAGATTAAGAAGGATTTTGAAAACAAAATAAGAGAAGTGGAAGAAAAATTGGGAAGAGAAATGAGAATGATGCAAGAAAATCATGAAAAGTGAGTCAACAAGCTGAGTGAAGAAAATAACACCTTAAAAATAGATTAGCTCGAATGGGAAAAGAAGCCCAAAAAGCCAATGAGGAGAAGAATGCATTAAAAAGTCAAATTTGCCAGATGGAAAAAGATTCACAAAAGCCTTCTGAAGCGAATAATTCCTTCAGAATTAGAGTGGAGCAACTGGAAGCAAATGACTTTATACGAAGTCAAGATACTATTAAACAAATCCAAACGAATGAAAAAATAGAAGGCAATGTGAAATATTGCATCAGCAAGCACCCTAACGTACCCAGGATGGCTGCTAGCACAGGTTCTTAGGTCTGCTTTTCTAAAGGAAAGCAACTCAAAATGGCTTAACAATCTTACTTGAATGAATCAAACGTATATCATTTACCTAGTTCAGGGGGAAAAGTCAACACCCTGAACTTCAGAGAATGCAAACAGAATACAAACACAAGTTAACAAGCAGACAAAGAAACAGATCATCAGACGAGCTTCTAGCATCTGACCATTACATCCCTACCTATTCAGTTATCAGAGAGGGAAGAACCAACATCTGGGTTTTTCAAAGCCGGGGGGCTCAATGGCTTCCCAGAGTCTCATCTGGACAAATCACACAACTGTTCTCAAAGTGAGCCCCAAAGCAAAATCTCACATCAGGGCAAATATCTAGCCTTCTCCTGGCTCAGAGAATGTCACAGCCCTCTTGACCCAGTGCCCAATCACAAACCTACAAGGCGTGGGCATTCCCAAAAAACAAGCCTCCCCCAACAGGCTCCACATGACCACATTCAGCCTATTAGGGGGCAGAGTATATTTTCTAATAGGGGAAGGTTCTTACAGCCACGTAGCCACTTTAGCAAAGGGCCTAGGGGCAGGGAAGATTTTCAGATTCCCATAACAAATATCTCATTGAAAAAAAACCACTGACCAGGACAATAGATCAAGGAGAGACAAATTAAAAATAATGATATTGCCCTCCTTCTTACAAGCAAGTGACTATCACTGATGGAAATTCAAACTTGCAAATCTTCCCCAACACAGAAATGATAATACTTATATGATAATCTTGTGCTATTACTCAGCTTATTTTTAGAAAAAATTCCTGCATTTGCAGATAGGTTCAACTGGTCCCTCTGAGACTATCTCTACATTTTCCTGTATATATCTTATTTCTACACTTCCCACCCCCCATGGTATCTCTCCCATTGGCAGATCCTTGAGAGAAAGTATAGCTTTTGTTGTTGTTTGTTTTTTACTTTATTTATTTCCCCAGTTTATCACACTATCTCAAACATAGTTGGCACTTAATAAATGTTTGTTTTGTTGACTTATAAGATCACTTGCACCTCTAAGATTTTAATAATTTCTTTAGAAATTCTCTCATAGATATCTCTCTGTGCTCACCCATCCCATACTCTTTCCTCCATCTTGCAGCGCTGCCACCATGGTGCGCATGAATGTCCTGGCAGATGTTCTCAAAAGTGTCAACAATGCAGGAAAGTAAAGAAAATGCCAGGTTCTTATTAGGCCATGCTCCAAAGTAATTGTCCGGTTCTTAACTGTGATGATGAAACATGGTTACATTGACAAAGTTGAGATCATTGATGATCACAGAGCAGGAAAAATTGTTGTGAATCTCATGGGCCGATTAAACAAGTGTAATCAGCCCCAGGTTTGATATTCAATTGAAAAATCTAGAAAAGTGGCAAAATAATCTGCTGCCATCTCATCAGTTTGGGATTATTGTGCTTATAGCCTCAGCTGGCATCATGAACCATGAGGAAGCAAGATAAAAACACACAAGAGGAAAAATCCTGGGATTCTTCTTCTAAAGATGTAAAACATACATAAAAATAAAATTCTCCAATGGGGAAAAAAAAAAGGAATTCTCTCATATCACAATATATGAATATATATGTATATGTACACAGGCATACATTCTGTGAACAATAATACATATTTTTGCTTTGAATCATGCAGATACTTACATATGGGCTAAAACATAACAAAGCAAAACATTCAGAACTTTAGATAGCTTTAGGAAGCTAATGTCCTCTTGGGTGGCTGTTTTCATTCATAGTTCATTATTTTGCTTGCTGTAATTCCCTTATCATCCACTGTGATAATTACTGATGATTGTTGGGGTATCTATGGTGTTCAAGAAAGATTAGCACCTCTGGTGTGAGATCTTACTGAGTCCTTTTCAGGGCCACTCATCCGCCTTCAGTGCCTACCTGACATTCAATTCTCATCTGTGGCACCAAGAAGCTGTAAAATGCACAGGAGCCAAATCCAGCTAAACTGTCTTTGCAGATGAGCTACATCAGATTGAGCATAATGGTGGGGCTTCAGTCCCATTATTGAGCTAGTGGGGTGTTTACTCCAAGAATGTGAAGACTTCCCCTGATAGAATGGGGAGATGAGGACATTTTGTTCCAATGGTAAGAAAGGTGGCTGATGAAGATGCCAAGGAGCACTTAGTGCCTGGTCACACATTGTAGATACCAAGGTCATCTACTTCATTCTGGGCCATTGCCAGTTCTCCTAACTTTTGTCTTTTCTCTGGACTTTGATGATTCTAGAAGAGAGAATAGGACTGATAACTTTATGCAACGCTGTCTTACTTAAATCCAATTCACACGTGAGTCAAGACATCACCCATAAGGTCATTCATTGTTCTTTTTTGAAAATGCAGGTGGGGTGGAGCCAAGATGATAGAGTAAAAGCAGGAACTTGCTTAAGCTCCCATTCAAACCACCTCCATTACCTGTAAAAAAATGACTCTAAACAAATTTTAGTGCTACAGACCCCAAAAAGTGACACAGAGAAACAAATCTTCCTCTGAAAGCAGCCTGGCAGGCTGACAGGAAGGGTTGTATCACACCAAGCTGGGAGCAGAGCACAGTGCTGTATGAGCCATGCTAGCTCAGACGCACAGCACAAATCAGCCAGAACAGAGTTCAGGAGACTGATTCACAGCAGGTCTGGTATTTCCAGACTTCTCAACCCATAAATGCTAAAGAGAAAGAAAAAGATCAGTAGGGAGCTCTGTTGAAACTGCGTGAGAGAAGAGCTCTGTCTAGCCCCTGCCCCTGGGTGGCAGAGGTGGAGGAGGCTGAAGCTGCCACCATGTGACGGTCTCCTGAGCTCCAGGCCTACAGATTAGAGGGAGAACAAGCAACCATTCAGAGGGTAATTGCTCTGGCTTTGACCTGCTTGGATCTAGGCCACAGTCTTGGATGGCAGTCCTGGGGTAAGGAGTACTAGTGTGACAGAGTTTGTTGAGAGTATGGAGAGGCCATCATCTTCACAGTTTTGATCTAGGTGCCTAGAAAAAAAGCTCTGACAACCTGCACAAAGCCAAAAATTTGGGACACAACACTTTCCACTCTGGAAGCAAAGGTGTACCATGGCAAAGATCTCAAAAGTCAAGTAATTGGCTGGCAAGATGCACAAACAAAGGAAGTGTAATCAAAGTATAGAATCATTTTGGGGAGACAAAGATGATCAAAACATAGAACCAGGATAAGACAACAATGTCAAAATTGTTTCATCAAAAGCCTTCAAGAAAAATATGAATTGATTGCAGGCCATGGAGGAGCTCAAGAAGGATTTTGAAAAAGAAGGAAAATAAATAGAGGAAAAATTGGGAAGATAAAAGAGAATGATGCAAGAAAATCATGAAAAGAGAGTCAATGACCTGCTTAAGAAGACCCCCAAAAATAATGAAGAAAATAACACCTTAAAAAATAGACTAGGGAGTGGCTAGGTGGCAGAGTAAATACA
Source organism: Pseudochirops corinnae (assembly GCA_028646515.1). Taxonomy (NCBI): domain Eukaryota; kingdom Metazoa; phylum Chordata; class Mammalia; order Diprotodontia; family Pseudocheiridae; genus Pseudochirops; species Pseudochirops corinnae. The sequence continues at coordinate 423,361,173 of CM053585.1, read as the reverse complement.
GCACTGGCCCTAGAGTGAGGAGCACCTGAGTTCAAAATCAACCTCAGACATTTAACACTTAGTAGCTGTGTGACCTTGGGGAAGTCACTTAATCCCAACTGCCATGCCTTCCCCCTCCCAAAAGAAAGGGAAAAACAGTTTAACTCAAATGGCAAAAGAGGTCCAAAAAGCCACTGAGGAGAATAATGCCTTAAAAAGCTGAATTGAACAAATGAAAAAGGAATTTCAAAAACTTACTGAAGAGAATAATTATTGCAAAATTAGATTGGAGTAAATAGAAGCTAATGACTTTTCAAGACCTTTCAAGAAATTCTTAAGGAAAATCGTCCTGATATTCTAGAAGCAAAGGGCAAAATAGAAATGGAAAGAATTCACCAATCACCTCTTGAAAAAGATGCCAAAAAGAAAACTCCTAGGAATATAATAACCAAATTCGAGAGTTCCCAGGTCAAGAAGAAAATTTTACAAGCAGTCAGCAGGAAACAATTGGAGTATTGTACAAATACAATTAGGACAACACAAGATCTAGAAGCTTCTACATTAAGAGACTGAAATGCTTGAAAGATGGTATTCTGGAGTCAAAGGGGCTAGGATTAAAACCAAGAATCACCTACCCAGCACAACTGAGTATAATATTTCAGGGGAAAATGTGGATATTCAATGAAATAGAGGAATTTCAAGCATTCTTGATGAAAACACCAGAGTTGAACAGAAAATTTGACTTTCAAATACAAGTAAGAGAAGCATGAGAAAGTAAACAGGAACAAGAAATTATAAGGAACTTTTTAAAAATTGAACTATTTATATGCCAACATGGAAAAATGATAATTGTAACTTATGAGACTTTTCTTAGTATGAGGATAGTTGAAGGGAATATATGTGGATATATAGTTGTGTGTGTGTGTGTGTGTGTGTGTATACATAGAGTACACAGGGTGAGTTGAATATTCTGGGATGATATCTAAAAGTAAAATTAAGAGATAAGAGATGAATATATTGGGAGAAGGAGAAAGTGAGAGATAGAACATGGTGAATTATTTCACATAAAAGAATGTAAAGACAAGCATGAGCAGCTTTCCAGAAAAATGCTACTGTGAATAGCTTTTAAGGTTCTGATTACATAGTATAGTGAACACTCCATTTATTCAATAACAAATCAGAGCAAAACATTCACAGTAAATCAAGGTATAGCATTCACAATGTTACAACTTATCATAGATAATGGCCACATCACACAGTTTTGAACAACGTGTAATCATTTAGTCAATAAATCACTTAGTAAATCAATAATTCAATCAACTCAATCATTCAATGATCCTTCAGAAGGCTTGCCTCTTTAAGGGTCACAAAATACAATAGTCAAAGTTCTCCAGTCATGGTGCATACTAAGTTACAATTTTAGTCACTACTCAGCATTCTCTTAGGGGGTAGTGTAAAATACACAGGCCATCCACCCCTCAGTCACAAAGAAGTTACAATCTTCTAAGTCGGTACACAGTATCCAAGTAAAGTCTTCTTTCAACTTGACTCAGAGAAGTCTCTCAGATTCCATGGATCCCCTTCCATAGCCCCAGCTCCTACCTGGATTCACCAAACTGTCACCTGGGTTCAAAGGCAGACAACTCCCAGTTCTTTGTCCAGCTTTCCATGCTGTTCCAGTTCCATGCTGAAGCTCACAGTGTGCAGTCTGCCTTAAATCCTTCATAGTCTCTGTTACTGGGAAGTCAAGGCTTAAAAAAGCCACAAACAGGTGCATAGAAAGTACCATTGTTACAGTTTTCCCTTGTCTCTTTGTAATGGTAATGAAATTTAAAGATCCCCTTGTATTAGAAAGCTAAGAAGTATTTAGCACCTACTTCAAATTAAGGCTCTGTTAAAGGAAAAGAAGGTATGAACTCCTGTTGCCGACTTAAGGAGAGGGACTGAAAAGGAAGGAGCAATACTGTATGTAAGGCAAAGCTCCAGAGAGAGAGGGTCAGAATTCCTTGGGATAAGCTTCACGGATGCAGAAGCAGCTGCTTCTGAGAAGGCTGAAGAGGAAAATCTAAGGCTGGAGGGAATGATTTTAATTTGGAAAACTGGGTGAAGTGATTTTCATTCTGGAGTCCAGCTGGAGTTTCTGCTGATGAGTTACCAGTTTATTCTTGGAGCTGCCAAAGACTTTCAAGGACCAGGTGGAGGTGCCACAGATTAAGGAAGCATGACTGTGATGCTGGTACTTTGTATGGACTTCTTTGTGGCTTTGTTAAGCCTTGAATTCCTGGGAACAGAGACTATGAAGGATTTAAGAGACAAAGGGGAAAATATGGTCATTCAATGAAATAGAGGACTTTCAAGCATTCTTGATGAAGAAACCTGAGCTGAACAGAAAATTTGACTTTCAAATAAAAGCAGCAAGAGAAGCATGAGACAGTAAGCAGGAAAAAAGAAATCACTAGGAAGTTATTAAAGTTTATCTGTTTACATTCCTACATGGAAGAATGGTAATTGTAACTCACCAAACCTTTCTCAGCACAAGGATAGCTGAAGGGAATATATATATGTATACACACACATATATGTATATATGTATATATGTATATGCATATATACATACATATATATGTGTGTATAGGAGGATGTATGTATATATAAATATATATGTGAGTGTGGGCCATTTGTATGTTCATGTACAAATAGAAAGAAGGCACAAGATGAGTTGAATATGAGGGGATGATATCTAAAAGACAGAATTAAGAAGTAAGAGAGGAATTTATTGGGAGAAGAAGAAAAGGAGAAATAGATTAGGGTAAATTGTCTCTTATAGAAGAGGCAGAAGAAAGCTGTTGCAATCGAGGGGAAGAGCACGAAGGTTAAAGAGAATGAGTTAACCTTATTCTCATTAGATTTGGCTTAAGGAGGGAATAACATAGACACTCAATTGGGTATCTTACCCTACAGGAAAGTAGGGGGGAAGGAGATAAGAAGGGAAATGGTAGAGGGAAGGGCAAATTAGGAGAGACAGTAGTTAGAAGCAAATACTTTTTGAAAAAGGACAGGGTCAAAGGAGAAAATAGAATAAATGGGGGTGGTGGATAGGATGGAGGGAAATATAATTAGTCTTTTGCAATATGACTGCTATGGAAATGTTTTGCATAACTACACATGTGAAACCTACATTGAATCACTTGTTTTCCCAGTGGGCATGAGTGAGGAAGGAAGAAGGAAAAGAATCTGTAACTTAAAGTTTTAATAACAAAAGTTAAAAATTGTTTTTTAAGTGCAACTGGGGAATAAGATATACATGCAATGGGGTATGGAAATACATCTTGCCATAGAATAAAGTAAGGGGAAGCAATGGGGAGAACATAAGAGAGAGCAGATTGAGGGAAGGGGTTATTCAGTATGCTTGTTATCTTGGGGTGGGGGTGGGGGAGAGTCAGAGAGAAAATTTGTAACTCAAAATCTTGTGGAAATGAATGTTGAAAGCTAAAAAATAAATAAATTTAAAAAGAAAACAATTTTAAAAGAAAATGAAGAAATAACAACAATAACTGATCTTCAAATATCTGACCAAAACAGTCTTAGTGGGTGAAGGATAATCATTGCTATTATTTTCTTAGTGTTATTTAAAATTAGTATAATTAAGGCACATCCACTAAAATAGCAAGTAAAACTCCCATCTTGAGGGTCCCTTCTTCAGAAGTCATTTTTTGCATTGGGTATAGTTTATTATAAGGCTTATAGTTTGTACATTAAAACTTCATAATATTAACTGGATTTTCAGAAATTTGTATGTTAAAACAGCATTTTAATTATCACAAATATTTTTTTCCCCAATTTAAGGCATCATGGCATCATTTTTGTTAAGATCATCCTCAAGATAATAATTAGCTCTCAAACTGAGCAGACAACCCAGTTTAAAACAATTGTGAGTTCCCAGGGTCATTGATTGGATAGCATCTTTGAGTTCTTTACAAGAAACAATGCATCATAGATTGCCCTGCAAAAAACAGGTATTTACATATAAGACCACTTCTGGTCCTGAATTCATGCCAGCTTATTTTCCTTAAAGTCTAATCATGAATAGAAAGGACAGTTTATGAGCTTAGACATTTTTGCCCTGGACAATTAGTGCAATGAAGAGACCATCCACGATCTCAGGCTTGGGTGGTCTTATAAATTAGCACCATATATTCTTCAAGAAAACTTAAAAAGTATATCCTTGCTGATAGAGAGTAATATGAAAAAGGTGACTTTTGCTCTATATCAAGAGGAATTCAGTCCCAAAAATACATTATTGATGAAGCCTCATCATTGGACCTTTATATAAAGTCTGTGATGCTTGTATCAATGTGGAGAGGGTTGTCAGAAGGTAAGGAACTCATTGGCCTGAAGAAATATGCCATTTATGTGAAAGGATCCAGGGTATCCTTGGTAGATAGTGCAGTCTTTCAATTCATTATTCATTTAAGATCTAGATTGTTGTAATTCATATACTTCAGTAAGCCCCACTATAAAATGTAAGAACTACATCTTGGGCTTTACCTTTACTTTTTAGTAGTGTACAAATAATGTTAAATGTTTAACTATGTGTTTAGAGAGCATTTGCTGATAAATGTTAAAAATGTGAGGAAGATCTTGATAAGCTCTTCACCCTTGGAAATAGTTTTATAAATCTAAAACAGCAGAAAATCTTTCAGAATCTCCTCTTAAGCAATAAAGAAATTGCTGAAAGGCACAGAATCAGAGAGATAAAGGATTCTTTGGATGGAAAAATATTTTATAGATAATTAAATATAATATCTTTATTTTAAAGATGTACAAACAAAGGTTAAGAGAGGAAAGTGACTTGCCCAAGGGCATATATCAAGATTGTGGTAAACCTATCTACAACTTTTATATCATGTTATTTTATTCTTTAAAATGTCTTTATGCCTCCAGATTTTTTTTAATTCTTTATTATACTGACTACCTTGACTTTTTTTTATAATTATGGACAAAAATAATAAAGAGTTTGAAATTTTCCAGGGCTACAGTCTCTTCTTTTTGTAGATTCATAGACAGAGCCTGATAGTGATCACCTTTTGCACTCTTCTTGCCTCTGCAGAGACAGGAACACAACCATTTTAAACAGATAAGCATTGATAGTTATACTGCAAAGTACATGAATTCAGAAAGGAATTATGTTTCTCACTCTATCTTACTTTTCAAAGGCAATTAGCTTTGGTCTATCTAGACTAGCTTGTCCAGAATAAGAGATAATATGCTTACATATTATCCCTAGTTTTGAACATTTCTGGGGTGGGATAGAGGACAGGTCAGTTTGATGACTCCCTTTAGATTTTAAACACCTTTTAATTCTGTCCAAAGTTACTGCTTGACCGGTTTGAACCAGGTTTAATTACAACATTTTACAAATTATTTACAAAAATTTGACCACCAAATTTTCAAGTGAATCAGATAAAAAGTTTTACATGACTTACCTTAAATAGAAGCTGTCATTAATATAAAGGGTGAATCGGGGGATTCACTCAAACTGATTTGCTGTTTGTTGACATTGTTGGCAAGGCATTCCAATTCTAGTAAATTTCCAAGAAAAGAGAACTCCTAAATAGTGCTTGGAATATAGTAGGTAGTTCATAAATTTCTGTTGATTGAATAAATTTGAAAAGATTTAATTAAACCATTTATAAAATACTTATAATTTGTGTAATCAGCATGGAAACATATGGTCAGAGGCTGATCAAGTACAAAGGAATAGAAAGGTAGCAGGTAATCAACTCTTGTGCTGTAGTGATATCTTCAAAGTTTTAAGAGAACCAGCAGAAAGAACATAGAGTCTATGACCTCCAGATGAAAGGACCATTGAAGACCACCTAGTCTAATTCTCTTATTTTATATACAAAGTAATCCAAAGGTCCTAAAAACATAAGATATTTCTCTAAGATCATCCAGGTCATTAGTTGCTGCTATTGCTACTATCAATATTCATGCTCCCATATGCTGTATGGATACTTTATGGAGCATTTACAGAGGAAAAAATCCAGCCCAAAGCACACAGAATAAAAAAACAGGGGGGCTTGATATCTGCCCAGTAGGACCTTTGGACATTGATAAAACATTCATCAAAATATTAAAGCATGTGCAAGACATTTTACCCGGTTTAAGAGATACAAGACATAGATCTTACTCACAATTAGTAAGAAAAACTCTATTTTTTTTCTTTACTGTAAAGGGATTTGTTTGATTCACTTGTATTCTCTTTCCTAGTTCTTACGATCAATAAGAACAATTAGTATTCATTCTGTGCTTTAAGGTTTAAACAAGTCTTCATTCCCAAAAACTCTAAGAAGAAGGTAATTTGACTATTATTTCATTCGTAAGACCCAGAATAAAAGTTAAATCTGTCTATGTTACCCAACGTTGACACTTTATTTTTTCAATTTATTTATTTATTTTTAGTTTTCAACATTCATTTCCACAAGATTTTGAGTTACAAATTTTCTCCCTGCCTTTCCCCTACTGCCACCCTGAGATAGCAAGCCTACTGAATAACCCTTCCCCCAATCTATTCTCTCTTATATCCTCCCCTACGCCCCCTAACTTCTAGTAGGGTGAGATGGGTTTCTATACCCCAGTGACTATATGTCTTATTTCCCAGTTGCATGGAAAAATATATATTTTTAACATTTGTTTTTAAAACTTTGATTTCCAGATTCTTTCCATTCTTCCCTCCTCACCCACCCCCAGATGGAAGACAAGTAATTCAATATAGGTTGTATGTGTAGTCATACAAAACATTTCCATAGTAGTCATATTCTGAAAGATTAACTATATTTCCCTCCATCCTATCCTGCACACTACTTATTCTATTTTTCTGCTTTGACCCCATCCCTTTTCAAAAGTGTTTGCTTCTAACTACCCTTTCCCCAAATCTGCCCTCCCTTCTCTCATCCCACTCTTATCCCTTCCCCACTATTTTCCTGTAGGATAAGATACCCTATTGACTGTGTACATTATTCCCTCCTTAAGCTAAATTTAATGAGAGTTAGGTTGACCTATTCCCTTTCACCATCCTGTACTTCCCCTCCTTTGTAACAGTTTTCTCTTGCCTCTTTTATATGAGATAATTTACTCTAACCTATTTCCTCCTTTCTCCTCCAAAAAATTCCTCTCTCATCTCTTAATTTTATTTTTTAGATATCATACCTTCATATTCAACTCATCCTGTGGCCTCTGTCTATGTATACATGTACACACAAATACACACACTCACATGTATTTATACACAAATACACCCTTCTACACATACATACATATTGATGTATACAAATATACATACATAAATACATATATTCCCTTCAACTATCCTCATACTAAGAAAAGTGTCATGAGTTACAATTATTGTTTTTACGTGTAGCAATTTAAATAGTTGAAGTTTAATAAGTTCCTTACGATTTCTTTTTCCTGTTTACCTCCTCATGCTTCTCTTGCTTCTTGTGTTTTAAAGTCAAATTTTTTCTTCAGCTCTGGTCTTTCCATCAAGAATAGTTGAAAGTTCACTATTTCATTGAATGACCATATTTTCCCCTGAAACATTATACTCAGTTGTGCTGGATAGGTGATTCTTGATTTTAGTCCTAGCTCCTTTGACCTCTGAAATATCATATTCCAAGCCCTTCAAGCCCTTAATGTAGAAGCTGCTAGGT
>CM053585.1:423336912-423352982 GCA_028646515.1 Pseudochirops corinnae | reverse complement strand
GAGAGTGGTTGGGGGGGGGGGCAGGATAGGAAGAAGGGACATGTAATCAGACTCTCACAGTGTGCTCACTATGGAGAGATTCTGCGTAATTTCACATGTTCAGCCTGTATTTGATTGCTTGTCCTTCCAGTGGGGGTGGGTGACGAGGGAGGAAGAGAAAGAATCTAGAATCTAAAGTTCTATAATCAAATGTTAAAAATATATATCAATCTATATATATATATGTATATGCAATTATTATTATTATCATTAATAACTACGTCCAACGGGAACTTGAGATACACAGGCACTGTGGTTGGGAGATCCATCCTGCCCTACTGCAAAGTCCGAGGGGTGAGGGGGGAAGATATAGGAGAGAATACATTGGGAGAGGGGGACTACACTGGAATGGCTGTTTTGGGGTGGTGGGTAGGGGAAAGATGGGGAGAAAATATGTAACTCAAAATCTCGTGGAAATGAATGATACAAACTAAAATATCTCATGGAAATGAATGATGTAAAATAAAATAAATTAATACAAGAAAAAAAAAGAAATAAAAAAGCTAAACACAGGAGTTTATATCTTATCTTAGGAGCAAGAACCAGTCTCTAGAGTTGAATAAATAGACATGAAGTGGTATCAAACTCACATAGAAATTATCCTTCCAAGTCACACAATGACGTAGAAAACCACACATTACATTATCTATGTTGTATTATATTTATATTTACCTTTTAAAATATTTCCCAAATACATTTACCTTGATAATTTTTCTAGTTGTACACCAGAATTTGACACTTCTGTAGTAGAGGAGTTTTGGTCAGATCTGCTTTTAATGAAAATAATTTTGGCAGTATTGTTTAAGATCTACTGGAGTAGTAATAGACTTGAAACAGAATTCATACGTAGATGATGATTTCAATAATCTTGTTTAGAGAAGATAAGAATTTGAACCAAGGTACCAGATGTGTGAATGGAGAAAAGGAGTTACAAGAGAGAAATATGAAAGGAGAGAAAGTGAGATATGGAAAGCAGAGTGATATGTAGTGAATGTCAGTTTAAAAAGTGAGGAGTTGATGATGACACTGAGGTTCCGAGTCTGGGAGAATATACAGACGAAGGTGCATTAGAAAGAAGGAAGTTTTTTTTTTTAATTTTTGTTTATTTTTAGTTTACATCATTCATTTCCATGAGATTTTAATATACAAATTTTCTCCCCATCTTTCCCCTCCCCTCCATCCCAAAACAACGATCCCAAAGTATACCCCCTCCCCCAATCTGCTCTCTCCTATATCCTCTCCCATCACCTCTCTGACTTTCTAATAGATCAAGATGGATCTCCCTAGCCCAGTACCTATACATTTCCCTCCTTCTTGTTCCACTCCCCCATTTTTTCTATTCTCTACTTTGTCCGTGTTCCTTTACAAAAGTATGTGCTTCTAACAACCCTCCCCGCCAAACTGCCCTCCCTTCCTTCCTCTCCCCTCTCATCCCTTTCCTTCCTACCCTCCTGTAGGCCAAGATACACAATTGAGAGTATATGTCATTCCTTCTCTAAGCCAACTTCAATGAGAGTAAGGTTAACCCATTCCCTTTTGCCTTCCTGTTCTTCCCCTCCACTGTAACAATTATCACTTGCCTCTTTGGTATGAGAAGATTAGCCCCATTCTGTCCCTCCCTGTCTCCTCTCATATTATTCCTCTCCCACCTCTCAATTTCACTTTTTAAAACATTATCTCATCCTATTCAACTGATCCTACACCCTCTTTCTATGGACACATATATACACACACTCACATGTGTATTCATATGTTTATATGCCCTCCTATATAGACATATGGGTATGTATACCTATATATACGTTTATAATCCCTTCAACTATCCTCATACTAAGACAAGTTTCATAAGTTAAAATTATTGTTTTTCCATGTTGGCATGTAAATAGTTCAACTTTGATAAGTTCCTTATGAAGTCTTTTTCCATGTTTGCGTTCTCATGCTTCTTGTATTTCAATTTCAAATATTCTATTCGGTTCTGGTTTTTTTCATCAAGAAGGCTTGGAAGTCCTCCACCTCATTGAATAACCATATTTTTCCCTGGAAAAATGTACTCAATTTTGTGGGTTATGTTATTCTTGGTTTTAATGCTAGCTCTCTTAATCTCTACAATATCATATTCCAGGCCCTTTGGTCCCTGAATGTAGAAGTTGTTAGATCCTGGGTTATCCTAATTGTGTTTCCACAGTATTCAAATTGTTTCTTCTTGGCAGCTTGTAATATTTTTGCCTTGATCTGGGGACTCCAGAACCTGACTATGACATTCCTAGGAGTTTTCTTTTTGAGATCTTTTTCCAGAGGTTATCAGTGAGTTCTTTCAAGTTCTATTTTGCCCTCTGCTACTAAAATATCAGAGCAATTTTCCTTGAGAATTTCTTGAAGGATGCTTTCTAAGTTCTTTTTTTGATCATGGCTTTCAGCTACTCTAATAATTTTTAAATTGTCTCTCTATGATCTATTTTTCAGGTCAGTCATTTTTGCAATGAGATATTTCACATTGCCTTCTATTTTTTCATTTATTTATTTGTTTTTAATAGTATCTTGATTTCTCATAAAGTCATTTGCTTCCATTAGCTCCACTCTAATTCTGAAGGAAATATTCTCTTCAGAAAGCTTTTGAGCTTCTTTTTCCATCTGGAAAATTCAACTTTTTAAGGCATTCTTCTCCTCAATGGCTTTTTGGGCCTCTTTTGCCATTTCAGTTAATCTATTTTTTAAGGTGTTATTTTCTTCAGTCAGATTGGTTACTCTATCTTCATGATTTTCTTGCATCATTCTCATTTCTCTTCCCAATTTTTCCTCCACTTCTTTTATTGGGTTTCCAAAATCCTTCTTAAGCTGCTCTATGGCTTGTAACTAGGATACATTTTTCTTGTAAGCTTTTGGTGTGGAAGTTCTGACTGTGTTGTCTTCCTCCCATTCCATGCTTTAATCCTTTTTGTCCCCCAATAAAGTAATCTAAAGTTGCATTGCTGGGCTTGCTTTGCTTCCTTTGCCTGCTCATGTTTCTAGTCAATTATTTGACTTTTAGGTTCGGTAGAACTCTGCTTTCAGAGGGGAGAGCTCTTTTCCAAATTGCTGGGGTGTCCGCAGCTGCTGGAGCTATTAAGAGGCCACAGTTTCTGCAGCCCCATCACCTTTGGCTCACTGAAATCGCACCTCAGGACCATCATCCAAGACTGTCATCCTGATCCAGACAGCTCAAGGCAAGAGCACTTAGCCTCTGAATGATCACTTGCCCCCCTGCAATCTGCAGGCTGGGCTCCTTCAGAAGCAGCCACAGGGATGCAGCAGCAATGGTGCTTCTTCAGCTGCTTCTAGCCCTGGGGCAGTTGGCCGGACCCTCTCCTTGAAATTTATCCAAGTTCCACTGACCTTTCACTTAGTCCTTGTTTCTTATGGGTTGGCAATTCAGAAAAATGCCACAGCTGCTGGTGATTTGCGCCTCAGCTGTGGCTTGTTCTCGCACCCCTAGGCTTACAGCCTTGGGTTCATGTGGTGCTGGTCTAGGCTTTCAGTGTGCTGCAGTTAACCCCTTCCCAACTGTCTACCCGGCTGCCTTCAGCAGGAGCTTTGTTACTCTGTCATTTTGTGTGTTCTAGCACTTTAAAATTTGTTTAGAGTCATATTTTATAGGTATTTGATGTGGTTGTGGGAAGAGCTGTGAATTTTTGCTTCTTCTATGCCTCCATCTTGACTCCCTCCCCCCAAGAAATAAAGAAGTTTGAGAAAGGAGAAAGTTTAGAGGAAAAATGACAAGTTCAAATTTGGCCATGTTGAATTTCCAATGTATCTAGGATATCCAGTTTCAATTATCTAACAGGACTGAAGTTCAGCAGAGATACTGTGAGACTAGAGATGCCCATACCCCCCAAACACATGTCTTAAAAGATTCGTTGTGGTTTTATGCTCCTGAATCTTAAGCACTAAGCTTTAAAGCACAAAGACTACTAGACTACCATATAAAGTCATGTAATAGAGATAATAGTTAAATCCTGGGGACATGATGAGGTTACCAAGAAGATTGTAGAGGGGGAAAAAAGTATAGTATCTGTGAAAGAAACTTGGGAACCCACCATAATTGGGAGAGTGACAGAGATGATAGGCCAGAAAAGGATAATATATGTGCTTATATTATTTATTTATTTTTATTTTTTTTAACTAATGTATTTTTAATTTTCAATATTCATTTCCACAAAATTTTGAGTTTCAATTTTTCTCCCCATCTTTCCTCTACCCCCACCCTAAAATAGAAGCCTGCTAAATACACCTTCCTCCAATCTTTTCTCTCATATATCCTTCCCCATTACCCCTCCCCAACTTTCTAGTATGGCAAGATGGATTTTTATACTTGAGTGCCTGTATAAATTAATTCACAGTTGCATGTAAATAATATATTTTTTAAATTTGTTTCTAAAACTTTAAGTTCCAGGTTTTTTCCCTTCTTCCCTTCTCACCCACCCCCACTGGGAAGATAAGCAATTCAATAGAGGTTGTACATGTGTAGTTGCCCAAATAATTTTCATAATTGTTATATTGTGAAAGACTAGCTATATCCTCCCCATTATCCTGTAGGGTAAGATCCACAATTGAGTGTGTGTGTTATCCCCAAAATCAATGAGAATAAGGCTATCCCATTCTCTTTCACATTCCTGCTATTCCCCTCCATTGTAACAGTTTTCTCTTGCCTCTTTTATGAGATAATTTACCCTAATCTATCTTTCCCTTTCTCCTCCCAATAAATTCCTCTCTCACCTCTTAATTTTATTTTTTAGATATCATCTCTTCATATTCAACTTATCCTGTGCCCTCTGTCTATGTTTACATGAACATACATATGTTCACATTCACATACATTTTTATATATACATGCACTTTCCTATACATACATATAAATGTTTATATATATTCTCTTCAACTATCCTCATACAAAAAAAAGTCTTATGAGTTACAATTACCATTGTTTCATGAAGGAATGTAAATAGTTCAACATTAATAAGTTCCTTATGATTTCTTTTTACTGTTTACCTTCTCATGCTTGTCTTGCTTCTTGTATTTGAAAGTCAAATTTTTTCTTCAGCTCTGTTTTTTTCATCAAGAATGCTTGAAAATCTTCTATCTCATTGAACAATCATATTTCTCCCAGAAGCATTATACTCATTTTTGCTGGATGGGTGATTCTTTGTTTTAGTCCTAGCTCCTTTGACTTCCGGAATACCATATTCCAAGCCCTATGATCCCCTAATGTAGAAGCTAAGTCTTGTGTTCTCCTGTTTGTGTTTGCACAATACTCAAATTATTTCTTCCTGACTGCTTGCAGTAATTTCTCCTTGACCTGAGAACTCTGAAATTTGGTTATAATATTCCTAGGAGTCTTCTTTTTGGGATCTTTTCCAAGAAGCTATCAGTGAATTCTTTCAATTTCTGTTTTGCCTTCTTGTTCTAGAATATCAGGGCAATTTTCCTTGATAGTTTCTTGAAAGATGGTGTTTAGGCTCTTCCTTTGATCATGACTTTCAGGTAGTCCAATAATTTTAAAATTCTCTCTCGTGGAACTATTTTCCAGGTCAGTGGTTTTTTCAATGAGATATTTCACATTACCTTCAATTTTATTTTTCACTTGTTTGGATCTGTTCTATAGTATCTTGATTTCTCATAAAGTCATTAGTTTTCAGTGGCTCCAATCTAATTCTGAAGGAATGATTCTCTTTAGTGAATTTTTGAAATTTCTTTTCCATTTAGCAAATTCAGCTTTTAAAGGCATTCTTCTCCTCACTGGCTTTTTAGTCTTCTTTGACATTTGGGTTAGTCTATTTTATTAAGGTGTTATTTTCTTCAATATATTTTTGGATCTCCTTTAGCAGGCTGTTGACTCACTTTACGTGATTTTCTTGCATCATTCTCATTTCTCTTCCCAATTTTTCCTCAATTTCTCTTATTTGATTTTCAAAATCCTTCTTGAGCTCTTCTATGGCCCGTAACCAGTTCATTTTTTTTGGAGGCTTTCTGTACAGGAGTTCTGACTTTGCTGTCTTCCTCTCACTCCATGTCTTGATTCTTTTTGTCCACCAAAAAGGATTTTATGGTCTTTTTGTGCTTCCTGTGCTTGCTCATATTGCCAGCCAATTACTTGACCCTTGAGTTCTTTGCCAAGGTAGAACTCAGCTACCAGAATGGAGAGAGTTTTGTCCCAAATTGCTGGAGTTTTCACAGGTGCTGGAGCTGTTAGGAAGGTGTCATCTTTTTAGCCCCCACACACTCACTGTTCACACACCCCAGTACCACCACCCAACACCACAATCTAAATCCAAGCAGCTTAAAGCAAGAGAGCTTTCCCTCTGAATAGTTGCTTGGTCCTCCTACACTCTGCAGACCAGGAGTTCCTGAGACAGTCATTCAGGGCAGCCACTGTGTCTCCTCTGCTTCTCATCCCTGGAGCAGGGGCCAGACCTCACACTTCCTTCCACCCCTTCCAACAGAGTTCTACACTAACTTTTTACTTTGTCTTTGGTATTTATGAGTTCAAAAGTCTGGAAGCCACCACATCTGCTGGTACTTCACTCTCCTGAAATCTGCTCTGGCTATTGGTGGTTGAGGCAGCCCTGGGGCCAGAAACATATGGCTCCTGCAGGACTATGCTCATTTCCCAGCACACTGCAATAGACGTTTCCTGTTGGCCATCCAGGCTCTCTTCAGTCAGAGATTTGTTTCTCTCTGTCATTTTGGGGGTTTTGTGGCTTTAAAATTTGTTTATAGTCATTTTTTTACAGATATTGGAATTGTTTGGAACTGGAGCCTGTAACATCATGCACAAGCAGATTCCTCAATGGATGTTACTGTGAACAACTTTTAAGGTTTGGATTACACAGCATAGTGAACACTCCATTTATTACATTAAAAATCAAGGCAAACACAATAGATCACAATATAATATTCACAACATTACATCTTATCACAGAAAATCACAACAGCTTAACATTAGAATGGCCACACAGTTTTTATTACAGTGGCCACAATATTTAGAACAAGGAACAAAAGAATAATCATCTGGTTTCCCTAAGGGAGAAACCCTCCTCACTTAATCATTCAATCAATTCACAATGCAGTAATCAATCTTCCACTCATGGGGCAATCTTAACTTAATCAATCATTCATCCAGCAATAAGTCACCAAGCATCATTAATCACAAGATACAATCATTAGAAAATTACACAAACGCTCCACCCCTTGGTGTCTAGTAAACTTATTCAATATCAAAGGAGAGGCCTTTTCTTCATCTTGACTTGATGTGATCTCTCAGATTCCTTGGATCCCCTTACATGGTCCCAGCTCCTACCTGAACCCACCAGTCACCTGGATTCATGGGCAGATAGCTTTCAGGTCCTTGTCCAGTCCTCCAGCAGTCCGTGGCACGTAACAAAGTTCACAGGGTCCAGCACGTCTTAAACCCTTCACCACTTCTGTTGCCTGGAACTCAAAGATCAGCCAAGCCACAAACCAACAAAGGCTTATCCTGGTCATGCTTCTTCAGTCCTCCAGCAGTTCTGTTAGTCCCTAGGACCCACGAGAAATCTCAGACTTCCAGGAAGCCTCCCAGGCAAGCCCTCTCAGCCTTCCAAGCAGCCTTCACCATATTCTAATCTCACCAAATTCCAACTCAGTTCTCAGTCAGCTTCCAGGTGTTGGGAGAACTCTCTCAAGAAAACTCCAACTCAGTTATTCAGTCCAGCAGCCCAGCTCCCAGATGCTGGGATAATCCTGTTTCCTCCAACAGGAGCCACCAGGAAGAACATTCTGATTCTGTCTCTCTGTCTCTAGAACTCTTCTTATATACGCACACTGGCCTCCTGTCTCAGCCAACCCTCTCCTGCCACATCAAGAGTAGAAGAGCTCACACCTTCCATACTTAGCCCTAAGTTACTAAGTGTTAAATAGCTGCTAAATTGATTGTTGTTACAGAGCCCACATCAAGTTTGTGCTTCTACTCTGCCACCTTGGCTCCAGCCCCCTATATTACTTATTTAGTTATATATTTTTTCCACCTTTAGAATGTGACCTCCTTGAAGGCTGTTACCATTTTTGCCTGTCTTTTTATCCTCAGTGCTTCAGTGCTTCACACAGTGTCTCACATAGTCATAGTCAATATGTTATAAATGTCTGGTGACTGATTGAGAGACTGTTTCCCCCAATACAACTTCTTTTTTATCTTCTACTTTTTTCTTTAATATATCTAAAAATTCCATTTCATTTTTTGTCCTTTTCCATATATATATATATATATGAATTCACTTAGTTCAGGGGGAAAAGTTAGCACCTTGAACTTCAGAAAATACAAACAGAAATTACAAGCAGACAAAATTATAGACAAAGAAAATAACAGAGTCCAACAAAGCAACAGACAGTGAGGGTTACTAGCAGTTTGACCATTACACACATACAGTGTGCTTGTGCACAGGACTTCCAGTAAGATGGGGTTATTTTAAATTTGAACTTTGGGTCCGCTCAAGCCTAGGTGGATTCTGATCTCAGGACATATTCCTTTTCAATCCAAATTGCTGCCAAGACCATTGACACCTCTAGATGTTGTGAAGTTTCCTAACACTGCCTAAAATCGCTTTAGCATTTGCAACTACAAAAAGAAAACAATGTTGAATCCTACTGAGATAAGGTAGAGAAAAAGCTGTTAGATGTTCTTGCCAATCTCCTAGGAATTAATGTAGGAACATGTCCTGCAATACCCTCTCGAGGGCTTTTTTCAGCATAGTTTTTAGTGAATTCAAGCAACTAGACAATGGAAAAATAATCCTCACCTGCACCAGTTTTTTTTAATCCCTCAAAAATAGAGTGAATTATGTGTAACTCAATCTGTGTGGCTTTTTAGAACAAGAGCTACTGAGTTCTACATATGCCCTTATGCTCTGGTTCTCATTTTTATAACTGTACAAGGCCCAAATCAAGCAACAGGGAATTTATTTTATAAAATCATTGGCAAAATGTTCTCACAGGGAGAGCATTGAACTATAGAATAATCTTTTGGAAGAAGGAGATGGGGGAGGAATAAAATTGAAAGCTTCAGTGCTCAAGAGCATTTAAAACTCAGCTAAAAAGGAAAAATAGGAGAAAAAAGAAAAAAAATTTCAGAAGAGTTGAAGAAAAAATATACTTTCCTTCTCTTTTTGTACAGCATCATTGTTCAGATTTGTATGAAACTTTTTAAAGGCAGACTTTTTCTAGGTACTACAGATTCTGTTTATCTGAAATATTGGGCCAGGTCTATTTAATTTTTAGGACTTTCTTGAAGAAAGAACCTAAGCTTCAAATATATTCAACCATCATTTAGCAATGGGTGAATGAGTTGTCCACATCGCTAGTTACTTGGTAGTAGACATCATTTTCAGGTTCCTGACCATGCAATTATGTAGATTCGCTCATGATCCTCTATGAGCACACTTCAGTAGTTCTTTATTTACTTATGCATGTTTTCTAGAGACTTACAACCTACCCATAGACCTTTTAGACCAGAACATTTAATTATTTGCTCTAACTCAAGGAAAACATGAAATCACAAATACAGAGAGGAAAGGACAACTCATTTTATAGTAGCTACTTTGGATCAGTTTGAGAGACGATATGATTTTCCAATACTGAAGGTAAAAAAATGGAAAACTTCTAACTAACAAGACAGAGTCATGTCTTTTTTCTCCCCTCACAATATGATATTATCATTGGATTTGCAATGTTATGAATCCCTAGACTTGGTGTCCAATAATAAACACATATACCAGAAAAGAAGGCTACAGGCAAATGCAAATAATTTGGGAGTTTGTCAACATTTCACATCATCCATGTCAGTGCTTTCCTTCATTAGTATAAACAAGCCACACATACATACACTCACACACACACACACACACACACACGTGCGAGCAAGAGAGAGACAGACAGACAGAGACAGAGACAGAGAGACAGAGACAGAGAGAGAGAGAGAGAGAGAGAGAAAGAGAGAGAGAGTGAGAAGAATTAGAACACTAAGATACTAGAGCCAGAAGGATGATTAGAGGTTATGTAGCTCAACCCCCTTATTTTACAGTCGAGGAAAATGAAAGTCAGAGTTTAAGTAACTTACCCAAGTTCACTCAGGTAACAATTACTTGAATAAACTGTCTTCTATCGCCACATAGGTAATATAATACTGTGTTGTTAATAATACTGTGCTATTGCTGCTTTTTTTTAATTTTGAAAACCTGTTGTCATCATTGAAAGTATGATTAATGGACCACTTACCCAACACTAGGAAGTCAGTTGTTACTAATAAAGATGGATATGAGGTTAAAGTGACTATAAGGACAAAGTACCTACCTTACAAAAACAAACAGATAATTGTGGCAGGGAAAAAATGAGCTAGGATCTTGAACCCTTTCTAATGAATCAATCATTCATTTAGCTGTTGTAGCATAGGGCCAGGTGTCTTCAAGCTTTGCTATACATGTCACAAGTATGCACAACATTCAGACAGTAAGAGGTGTTTGTGTGTGTGTGTGTGTGTGCTTAGTTGTTTTCAAACATGTCTGACTCTTTGTGATAGCTTTTAGGCCTCTCTTGGAAGACAACTGGAATGATTTCTATCTCCTTCTTCAGCTATTTCATTAAAACTGAGGCCAACAGGGAATTGCTAAGGGTCTCAAAGCTAGTAAGTGTTTGAGGCCAGATTTGAACTCCGGTTGGAATTTCAAGCCCAGCACTCTATCCATTATGCCACCTAGACTTTTTTTTGGTACAATGAACTAAAATGGAATTTCTGAAGTTTTTCTTGGGAGAATAATACTGCATACACAAAGGCCACATGTATATGTATTGAAATATGACATATTCCATAATCATGTCCAAATTTTCAGAAATTAGCAATAATTTTAATGTGCTTTCATTTTATAGAAGCTTTGGTCATGTATTTCTTTCTTCATCAGTTTCAAGTACCTCACTGTAAAATTATGTAGACTAGCTCATGATCCCATATAGGCACACAACACTAGCCACAAGAGTCTGGCTCACAATATATTACTTGGGCCAGATGAAATGCAATTGAGTTAATCTCCCCACATATAGTTAATTCTTTTTCAGTTCAGCATTGTATGATGGACATAAACATAATTTATGTTTATGCTTCATTGCTCTCTTGTGATTCTAATTCTGTGGTTTGGGCTATTACTGGAACTTTGCAAAAATGTTAGGTGTTTAAAGGGACATTCCAAGATTATATAATCAAGACCAGATTTGAAAAAAATATATAGATTTCCTCAAATACACCTTTAATATTCAATGTGATGGTGGTCTAGGGAGCCAAGATGATAGAACAGATGCAGGAACTCCCCTTAACTCTCCCAACTTTCTCTTCCAAATTTTAAAATAATACCTCGAATCTACTTCTGGAGCCACAGAGTCAACACAAGATAGTGACAAAACAATTTTCCACCCCAAGGCTACTTAAGAGTTTGACAGGAAAAGCCTACCACATTAGGTTGGTGGTCTGCCCCAGAGCACAGTACAAGCCAAACCAAGTAAAGTCAGTAGCAGGCCTTTAAAATGGCTGAAATAACAGCAGCAAGAAGATCAGCAGCAAATTTTGAAGTTCTCATCCCATAGATGGTAAATAAAAAGGTCAGATAATTGATAAGAAAGAGATTAAAAAAGATTCTTTGCTGGCACTGCTTGTAGGACCTCACTGCATTGCCCATACACAGTTACAAGATAAAAAGGAACACTAGAACTTGTGGCTATAGGGATAGAAGGTGTTCTACAGGGTAGGAGAGAGTGCTTATGGTCATTCACAATGTAGCAGGGGCCTGGGTCTCAGCTCCAAGACTGAAAAAAGCACTAGAGCTTCTGCCTGAAGGAAAGCTGGAGACTAGGTCACAGTTCCAAGGCCAAGAGGAACATTAGAACTCACAGCTACAGGGGAACAAGATCTCTTCCTGTGTAAATACTAGAGGACAAGTGAGGAGAGATCATACTCCTTTGGAAGCACTGAAAACTAACAGACCTCAGGAAATACCTCAGAAAATGACAGTAGGAAAAATTTGAAGATTGGGACCTTATCCCCTAGATCCATAGGCAGAGCCCAAATTTAACATGAAGTCAAAATCAAGAAATATGCTGGAAAAATAGCAAAGAAAAATAACCTAACCATTGAAAGTTACTTTGGTGACAGTAACAAGACAAAAAGTCATAAGATAATGATGTCAAAAAAAAAGCAATAAGCAAAGCCTCAAATTATAAAGAAAAAGCAAATTGAATAAGCCCAATAAGAATTCCTGGAAGTGAAAAAGGGATTTTAAAAATCAAATGTGAATAATTGATGAAAGAAATGAAAATGATACAAGAAATTATGAAAAAAGATTTAATAGTTTGATAAAAGAGGGACAAAAATTCAAAAGAAAATAACACCTTGAGGGATGGAGCCAAGATGGCAGACTAAAAAGCAGGAACTTGTCTGCACTCCCACACCAACCACCTCTACTACCTGTAAAACATTACTCTAAACAAATTTTAAAGCTATATAACCCTCAAAATGACAGAGAGAAAAAATCTTCCACTGAAGGCAGCCTGGCAAGCTGACAGGAAGGTTCTATCACACCTAGCTTGGAGCCAAAACCAATCTCATATGAGTTGTGTGGTCCCAGACCCAGAGCAGCCCCAACCCTTGGCCCAGACTGGCCAGAGTAGGCTTTAGGAGAGTGAATCACAAGCAGTTATGGCCATTTCCAGACTTCTCAAGCCATAAACACTAAAGAGAAAGTAAAAGGTCAGTAGGGAACTCTGTTGGAACTGGGTGACAGAAGAAGATGATCGAGGCTCTGCCACCAGGGTAAGAGGTGGTGAGTCATGGTTGCCTTCAGAGCTCCTGGCCTGCAGATCATAATGGGGACCAAGAGACCATTCAGAGGTTAATAACTCTTGCTTTTACCTGCTTGGATCTGGATCTTGGTCTTGGGTGGTGGTCCTGAGGTTTGTGGCCAGTGTGCCGCACCAGCCATTTGGGACACAGCTCTCTCCATTCTGGAAGCAGAGGTATACTGTGGCAAAGAGCTCAAAAGTCAATGAATTGGCTGGCAAGATGAGCAAGCAGAGGAAATGTAATCAGACCATAAAATCTTTTTTCATGGAGACAAAAAGAATCAAAACATGGAACCAGAAGAAGTCAATGAAGTGAAAACTCCTGCATCAAAAGCTTCTAAGAAAAAGATGAACTGGTTACAGAAAATGAAGGAGCTCAAGAAGGATTTTAAAAGTCAAGTAAGAGAACTGGAAAAAATTGGGAAGAGAAATCAGAATGATGCAAGACAATCATGAAAAACGAGTCAACAGCCTGCTAAAGTAGATGCCAAAAAATACTGAAGAAAATAACTGCTTAAAAAATAAACTAAAACAAATGGCAAAAGAGGCTCAAAAAACCAATGAGAAGAATGCCTTAAAAAGCCAAATTTGGCAGATGGAAAAAGAATGTCAAAAGTTCACTGAAGAGAATAATTTCTTCAGAATTAGATTGGAGCAAATGGAAGCTAATAATTTTAAGAGAAATCAAGATACTATTAATGGATCCAAACAAATGAAAAAAAAGAGGGAAATGTGAAATATCACACTGGAAAAGCCACTGACCTGGAAAATAGATCCAGGAGAGATAATTTAAAAATTATGGGACTACCAGAAAGCCATGACAAAAAAAAAGAACTTAGAAATCATCCTTTAAGAAATTCACAAGGAAAATTGACCTGATATTTTAGAACCAGAGGGAAAATTTGAAATTGAAAGAATTCACCAATCATTTCTTGAAAAAGATCCCCCCCACACACAAAAAAAAATAACATTCCTAGCAATATTATAACCAGGTTCCAGAGTTCTTAGATCAAGGAGAAAATATTACAAGCAGTCAAAAAGAAACAATTTGAAATTATGGAAACACAATCAAGATAAAACAAGATCTGGCAGCTTCTGCATTAAGGGATAGAAGGATTTGGGATATAATATTTCAGAGATCAAAGGAGCTAGGATTAAAACCAAGAATCACCCACCAAGCAAAATTGGGTATAATGTTTCAGGGAAAAATATGGTCATTCCATGAGGTGGAGAAATTTGAAGCTTTCTTGATGAAAAACCCAGAACTGAATATAAAATCTGACATTTAAATTCAAGGATCAAGAGAAGCATGAGAAAGTAAACAGGGAAAAGAAATGATAAGGAACTTATCAAAATGTATGTATGCCTACATGGAAAAATAATAATTTTAACTTATTAATTTTTTCTAAGTAGGAGGATAGTTGAAGGGAAAACAAATGTGTAAATATGTATACATATGTATATGTGTATATAGGAGGGTATATATGTGTATGAATACATATGTGAGTGAGTGTATATATATGTACAGGTGTTCATAGACAGAGGGCACAGGATCAATTAAATAGGAAGAGATAATATTTAAAAGCTGAAATTGAAAAGTGAGAGAGGAATATGATGAGAGGGCATGGGGAGAGACAGAATGAGGTAAATTATTTCATACAGTAGAGACAAGGGATAACTGTTACAATGGAGGGGAAGAACAGGAAGGCAAAAGGGAATAGGTCAACCTTACTCTCATTGAAATTAGCTCAGGGAAGGAATGCCATACACACTGAATTTGGTATCTTGCCCTACAGGAGAGTTGAGGGGAAGAGGATGAGAGGGGCGATGATGGAGGGGAGGAGAGGTTGGGCTGGAGGGTAGTTAGAAGCACACACTTTTGTAAAAAGACAAAGACAATGTAGAAAACAGAACAAGTGGGTGTCAGGATAGGATGGAGGGAAATATAATCAATCTTTCACAATATATCCTACTACAGAAATGTTTTTTATAACTACACATGTACAACCTATATTGAATTGCTTATCTTACTAGTAAGAGTAGGTGACTAGGGAGGAAGAAAAAGAGTCTGGAATTCAAAATTTTAAAATAAAATAAAATGTTTAATATAATAATAATAATAATAATATTATTATTATTATTATTATTATTATTATTATTATTATTTACACACAACTAGGAAATATGTTATATAGGCAGTGGGGTATGAAGATCCATCTTGCCCGACTGGAAACTCATTGTGGGGATGGGGGAGGATATGGGAGAGAGCAGATTGGTGGAAGGGGTATACAGTAGGATTACTGTTTTGTTGTGGTGGGTAGGGGAAAGATGGAGTGAACATTTGTAATTCAAAACCTTGTGGAAATGAATGATGTAAACTAAAAATAAACATAAAATTTAATTTAAAAAATTCTTAAGGAAAATTGTCCTGATATTCTAGAATGAAAGGGCAAAATAGAAATAGAAAGAATTCACCTATCTCCTCTTGGAAAAGACCCCAAAAAGAATATCATAGGATATCCAAGGAATATCATAGTCAAATTTCAGAGTTCCTAGGTAAAGGAGAAAATATTACAAGCTATCAGGATGCAACAATTTTACTATTATCGAAACACAATCAGGACAACATAAGATCTTGCAGCTTCTACACTAAAGGGATCTAAGGGCTTAAAATATGATATTCTGGAGGTCAAAGGAGCTAGGATTAAAACAAAGAATCACCTACCCATCCAAACTGATTATAATTCTTCAGGGGAAAATATGGTCAATCAATGAAATAGAGGACATTCAAGTATTCTTGATGAAAAGACTGGAGGTGAACAGAAAATTTCACTTTCAAATACAAGAAGCAAGAGAAGCATGAGAAGGTAAATAGGAAAAAGAAATCATAAAGAGCTTATTAATTTTGAACTATTTACATACCTACATGGAAAAATGATCATTGTAACTCATGAGACTTTTCTCAGTATGAGGGCAGTTGAAGGGAATATATATGCATACATACATACATATATGTATATATGTATGCATGTGTGTATATGTATGTATAGGAGGGTGTGTTTGTATATATATATATATATATATATATATATATATATATATATATATATATATATATATATATATATATATATATATATATA
>CM053585.1:423318549-423336412 GCA_028646515.1 Pseudochirops corinnae | reverse complement strand
CTTCTTCCCTACTAATACAACACAACAGCAAAAGACAGAAATATCTAAAGCAATAAGATATGTTTTTAGGAGTTTAAGATTTCATAAAGTATTCCCTCCCTAAGATTCCTGTGTGAAATATGTAATGCTCATTATGCCCATCTTGTAGATTAGGAAACTTAACCAAGAGAGGTTAAATGACTTTTCTAAAATGACGTCACGAGTAAATGACAGAGCCAGGATTCAAATCTAGCTTCCCTATGTTGAAGTCCTGAGCTACACTACACTGCTTCCCCAGCAGTCTGGAAGGAGAGTGGGTAAATGTGTCAGTGAACTTGTTCTTGTATCCAGAAATTCAAGTAGATCCAAATAGGGCTGTTTTGAAGGGTTTTGTGCTTTGTTTTGTTCCCTAGGTTCCCAAATGTAAGAGAGGAAAAAACTGGTTTGATCTCCTAGTGAAAAGGAATGTGAGTATCATGGAAATGACTGGCAACTCGACATTGACTACCATTGCCTATTTTTTTGCCCAACTTGACTCTGGCAATTGCAATAGAGCTCTTTAATACAACATAAATATCCATCTTAAACATAGGTTAGCTACATCTCCATGACTAACCCCATGCAAGAAGAGACCTTTAGTGAATAGAAGGAAGAAAAAATTGTTTTTGGCCTCAGTTGAGAGAGCAGCATTAATATGACCAAATCCAAAAGACCCCAGGCACAAGTATGGTAGTAGTTATGTTACTAACTTCAAAACAATAAACTGTTGTTTTATTTTTTTTTTCAATTTTTATTAAAGTTTTTTTTTTTTTTAACATCTTGGTCTCTCTATCTTTCCCAGGCTGCAAATATAGGGACTACTGCAGGACTTGTCCCACTACTGATTGGCCCATCTGCTTTTACTTGGTAAACTGATGGAGGTAATAAATGGAGCAGGTCAGGAGACTACTTTGATCTTCTTCATTTTTTACCTGAATCAGTTTCCCACTTTATATGAATACCTATTCTCAGAAGATCAGCCAGCCTCAGCCTTCTACGTGCCTATTATAGATGTTCACTAATGTGTTTCTCAGCAGAAAGGCTTTGGTGAAAAGAAGGGACAAAGAAGGCAGTCACAGCAGCATGGTTTACTAAAATAGGAGTGTTCCATTCTACTGTGCCATGGGTATATTGTGTGATGATAAGAAAAAAATCACTTCACCTAGGTCTCATTTTTCCCATCTGAAATGGAGCAACTCACAGGTAATGAACTGTACCTAAGCCTAGCAAAGATAGTTGTATAGAAAAGCATAGAATATAAGTACCATTAAATTACTTATTTTCTTCCATTTTGATGGAGATCACATTTTCCCTGAATCTAATGTCAATGCATCATGATTATTCTTTGTAACTCAAGTATTAAAAGCTTCATGTTTCAACCAATACAGTACTTTGAGAGGACAGGGGCCTAATTTTACCAACAATAGAATGTAACCATCTGATACAAGGACATGTCGTTTTTCAAGCTGAAATAAAATTTTGCATCAAAATATACTTAGACTAACATTTCTTAAGACAGCAGAACTGTATACATGCACATATTTCTGTCTCTGTAAAATTGCACATACGAATTCTTTGGACATGTATACCTTTACTAACTTATTGGAAAACTTAAAGAAAAATAATTACACTAGTAATTTGGGTTGGGAAGTACATTTTTTCATTGGAAACATTCTAATTTTTCCTGTTTCTCACATACACATTTTTTGCTTTGCCAGCCTGAAATTTGCAAGTGTGTTAAAACACATCATCAGAGAACTTAACTGACTCTGAAATTGCAATGTGGAAAAAAAAGTGGGAATAAAGAAGCAGGGTACCAATTTGAGCACTTTTAAAACAATGGTGAAGGAAATCACGATACAAAAAAAGTCGATTATTTTGACTCCAAGACCAGCAATTAATAAAAAAACAACAATGACAACACTGATATAGTTAAAATGAACAAATCAGACCACAAATCACAATTATAGTATTTTTGTCCTTTTTAAAAAAAATCAACATCGGCATTTGATATTCAAGGGCTCCTTTGCAAGAATGATTTTTTCCAAATATTTTTAACTGCCAGGTGGAAAGGAGAATTTCTCACAGGTCAGTATTAGACTTCTAGGGAATAAGCCAAAGGCTTTAAAGGCTCCCTCCTTTACTCTATCTGACCAGTAAAGTCTCAATATGAAAGTAGTCAAAATGAACTCAAAATAGTGATTATATCTTCAATTGTTTTGTTGATATGACACATTCTTCCAGTTGTTTTTTTCTCTGTTACTAACTTCTTATGAGAGGTGACGTCTTCCTTGAATAACATTAAAATGTGGATTAAATGTCGATTCTATGTAAAATATTGTGCAGATTTCTGAAGAAGACGCAACAATGATTAAGAGTGATACAGAGCGAGGCAGAGTTAGAGTCATAACTGGGATCACAGACCATCTTTGACACTTAGTAGCTGTGTGACTGTACCACATTGAAGTAAAATCTCTGGGCACTGATTTCTTCATCTGTAAAATTGGGATAATAATACTACCACCTTCCTCAGAGGGATGTTGTGAAGATTAAATGAAGTAATGTAGGTAAAGTGTTATATAAATAATAACAATTATTATAACACTATTTCTCACCTTAAGGAGGTTACAGTCTTATACCTTCTTTTATTCACTTTTCTTCTGATTGCTGTTTACAAGCTTCAACCGTTCTGTAAAATGAGAAGGTTGATGATCCCAAAGGCATTTTAAAGATCAAAATCCTGTAAAATCCTGATATGCTGTCTATAGGATTTCCCTGATCAGTTTAGTTATCCTGTCAAAGAAGGAAAAGAGGTAAGGCTGGCTTAATATTCCATGGAACCATATGCAGTCTTAATTGTTCCTTTTTCTAAATACTTATAAATAGTGCCTTAGATAAAAATATCTGGAATTTTTCCCAGGAATCAGAGTGGAGATCACTCATCTCCTTTTTGGCATGCCATGATTACATAAGCTATAGTATGAATTCAAATCAATTCAACATTTATTTAGGCACTTCTATGAAAAGAGCACTGTTCTAGGCACTAGAGATACAAAGACACCCCAATAGGCGGGAAAGTGACCCCTGCTTTAACTGATTCAGAATCTAGGTAAAATGTGAGATATAACAGAGATAAGGAAATCCAAGATAATTTAAAGGGGAAGAAAATACTAACAACTAGTGAGATCAAGAAAGGCTTCACATGGTAATGGGCACTTGATCCTTGAAAGAAGCCAGGGAAACTAAAAGGTCGATATGAAGGAGTATATTTCAAGCACAGGGGAATGTACAAAGATATGGAGAAAGGAGATAGAATTTCAAGTTCTGAGTTCTGTGAGTTATGAGGACAGGTTAATTGTAGTACAGAGTATGAAGTAGAGGAAGGGGTACAAGAAGGAAAGGTAAAGCCAGATTATGAAAGGCATTGACACATCCAGAATGGAGTAGAGTCTGCCTTTTGTAGCTCAATCATTCCCTCTTTAGCATCCAGTTTTTCTTTGTTGGACAGATCCTGGTTCAAAATATTCCCCTTATAACATTTTTTTTTCTTCAAAAAGCTAAATTATCATTAAAACAAGTAAAGAATTCATCAGTAACTGCTGGTTTTGACTAAAACAATTTTAGCAGATTTCCAGATAGTTTAAGTTTCCCAGCAGTAATATATTATTCCTCCATTAATAATACCTACCTTGTGGGGTAGTTGTGGGGATCAAATGGGATAACTCTCAGCACAGTCCTTAACATATATTATGAACTTCATAAATGTTTTCTTCCTTCCTTCCTTCCTTCCTTTCTTCCTTCCTTCCCAACTTCCTTATTTTACTCAAATTTTGTGACCAATTGCCCAAACTCTTCTATTTCCTTCTCTTATGCTAGTTACTAGTCTAGTCCTGTGACAATATTTATTCTGCTTTTTCCTTTCATCCTTATCTGCATGGTCTCCCCATCCAGTTCCTGGATTTCTGCATACAACAATATCATTGTATACTAATATGTCTTAATTACAATTATTCTTCACCATTCCCATTGTATCTTATGTTGTTCTTAAATAAGCTATACTCCATAATCATATTACAATTATGAGTCTCATCCCACCAGGTCTCAGTAATATGGTTAAGTTTGGTTTTGATTCTTTGTGTTATTGTCTCATTCTTTCATAAATCCTTCCCCAGCTGTTTGAGATTGTATTGGCCTCTCTCTTTGGTGAACTCCTATAAGTTTAATTATCTCAACTATACAATTTTGCAAAATTAATTACTATCTGATTCTGTAATCATTTTAGACTTATGTGTATAAATCTTGCCTATCCTTTAAGAAGGTAAACTCGTTAAGGAGATTAACCCTCTAATATGCTTCACTTGTCTTTCACACCTCTTCAAATTTCTAGTAAAATAACAAGCAAATAGGAGATGAATAAATAATGCCCTAAATTATTTTTATCACTGAGTCATCTATGGACCTAATCCAACTTATTGCAACAATATGAGTTAAATTCAAACACAAAAAATGAATATATGCAACACACACACTCACACATGCACACACATCCCACCAGATTAAAAGGTTTATACTGTTGTTGGTTATTGTATATCTTTTGTCTTGAATAAATGTTACATATATATGTACATGTTACATATATGTATATACACATATATGTGCTTGCTCAGAGGGATTTTTGTTTTAATAAAAATTTTTAAATGCTATAAATGAGAATTTATAGTGAGGTCTAACAGAGAGATATGATCAAACCAAAACAGTAAGAGAAACCCAAGCTAGGCTCAACTGCTACCCTGGAATGCAGCCAGAGGGGAGGAATAGAAATGAAATGCTTCTGCTTCTGGTTTTAAGAAAAATAAGTGAATGAAAAAGGGGGAGAAAGTGATCAAAATCTTACCAAAGAGAAAATTTGAAGAAGTCCCTAGAACATAACAGAAATTAGTCTGTGTTAACGGGAGTTAGGGGGTGGAGAAACCAGCCTCCAAACTGAACATATGGCATCCTCAGCTGGTAGAGATGTAAAAATTTTAATTTAGAAATGTTAAGAGTTGGTAACTGTTGAAAAGCGTGACTAAAAGAGTCCAGGACTGAGAACAGTCTGGATCCTGTTTGCAAAGCTCACATAGCCTTAGCACGTTCAGCTGCTGCATGATTCCTTCCCTAAACACTTCAGTGAGAAACAAGAAATCCCTTTGATTAAAAAGCAAAACACCCCAGACAATAGGTTTTCAGCACCTCTGATGTACCCTAAGGAAATAAGGTTTAATATCTTTTGGAAAGCTCCTGTCTACTTTTGCTACC
Source organism: Pseudochirops corinnae (assembly GCA_028646515.1). Taxonomy (NCBI): domain Eukaryota; kingdom Metazoa; phylum Chordata; class Mammalia; order Diprotodontia; family Pseudocheiridae; genus Pseudochirops; species Pseudochirops corinnae. Next base: position 423,331,096 of record CM053585.1, on the reverse strand, counting down.
AATTAGAATAACCTGAAATGGAAAGATCCCCAATCTAAATGCACTCTATTTGTCATTCTGACTTTTCCCATTTCTTCCATCTTTTGAAAGATGTCATGGGGAGTATTTGATTTTATGGACTACAATGATGCTAATATTACAGTATCATAGGTTTAGTACTGGAAGAGACCTCTGGTCCAACTGCCTTATTTTACAGATGAGAAAACAAAAACCTAGAGAGTTTAAATAACTTACCCAAGGGCACATAGGCAGTCAACAATAGAGGGGGGACATGAAAATGGTTTTACTCCCCTCCTCAAATATGTGATACAGCAATCCACAAGTATGAATCCTTCTGATCACACCTTTGTGGGGGGTGGGGGGGAGGATGCATCTTTTGTCTATTTTTAAAGATCAAGGGATAATAATAAAGCCTGTTATGTGCTCTCTTGGAGTTATAAAAAACAATGAAATCTAGATAATTTTACCATTCTGGATTCATAGCTGACTGCTGTAAAGCCCTTTAATGTTTTCAAAGCTTTTTGTTCATAACAATCCTATGAAATAGGTATGATAAACATTGATTTCCCCATTTTATATTATAATGGAGACACTGAAACTCTGAAAGGTTAATGACTTGTCCATCATCGAATTACTATTATGGCCCTGGTCTTAGGATGGTTTCTAACTGAGGGTTCCTGATTCCTCAGTCCAATTTGTCATCCACTGTACAAAACTATCTCTGTCTAGAGAGTGTACATAACTTCCTCTTCGTTGCTGATGAATAATCCTATTTTGTTCCTATTGATTCCCTCTCTTCTTCTTCACAGTACTTATTTTAAGCTCTTTTCTCTCTTCTAGATGCCCCCAATTGTCTCCCTACCTTTAAAAGTTCCATTTCACTAAAAGGATTGATGTTTATCCAATGGAAACTCACTGACATTCTTTGTACCCCCATTATCCCAAACTGTTTGGCACCTTTCTTTTCTCTTGTCCCAGAAGTACTGTGCTCCTCCATTTATAAAGATATTTTTTCTACCTGAAATTTATTCTATTCCATCTATTCCATTCCACTTCCTCTATCATATAGCATATAGGCGGCTCATTCTCTCTCTCTCTCTCTCTCTCTCTCTCTCTCTCTCTCTGTCTTTATCACTCTCTCCCTCTCCTTCTTTCTTTCTCTCCCAACTGCCTAAGAATACATTCACCTTCAAAATCATTTTTAAGTCTTCTTTCATTCTTTTTAACACAGCTGACCATTCACCTCCCTCTCTTCTTCCCATGCCCAGCCAAAACTAAAAAAAAAAAATCTTTATGAGATGATTCCATGTTTTTCTATTTATTCTCTCTAAGTACTAATCATCTGGCTTCTATCCCCACCATTACACTGAAACCACTAACCCAAAGGCCAGCTATTACATCCTTATCTCTAAAACCACAAGGTCTCTATGTAGTTCTCTTTTTCTATGGTATCTCTGTCATATGTGACACTAACACCTCACCCTGAGAAACATAGCATTTTACTTTGGCTTCAGAGAAGCCACATGTTCCTACTTCTAGTCCTATCTTTCTACCACCTTCAAAATCCCATACCAGTTTTTTTTTTCTCCCCAAATTGTGGGACTGTGTGGCTCTCTTAACTTTTGGTGCAAAAATAAGAAGTTTGGAGAAGCAATTGTTCCACTGTGAAAGAATGCTGTAAAATTTCCTCTCAGAATGAAAGGAAAATATATAAATTTGTATATCCTCAACCTTTTATTCCATAGAAAAGGACCAGGAATGGACAAAATTGAATAATCTTGGTGTGGTTTCCAGGCTACTAACACATTCAAATCCTGTAATATTATTCTACTGCCAGAATCAGAATTGGAAAGAATTGTCTTCTGCCAAATTAAATTCTGTTTCTACACAATATAATCCATGCTGTGATTTAGCCTTCTAACTCCTTCTTTTGACTTTTTATTTACATAATCAGATATAGCCATTGATGTGATTCAAGATTACTAGTAATATTCAGTTTAATTCAATTCAACAATCATTTATTAAGCACCTACTGTGTCTAAGACATTGTCCTTGGTACTACTGGGGATAAAAAGAAAACATGGAAAAATAACATAAGAAAATAGCCTTTGACTTTCAGTAGCTTCTGTTTTACTGGGATATACAATATATAAACTGATAATATGTCTATTAAATGACTGAAAAAAGGACAAATATGAGATAGCCAGATTTTTACTTACTAGTCAATGGACAAAGATCTTATGTTATTGTATTGAAATTTAAGTTAATGAAGGTAGATGTGGAGAGATATGATTAAAAAAACTTTAATCTTGACACTCAATTTCTCATTCCTGCCTTTTCATGACTGAAGGACAATGTACATGTTTTCTTTCTTTCATGGGTTGTCATAAGTTTCCATAGTCAAAGAATTCAGCACTTAGTAGTCAATGAACTGCTGATGAGTCTCTCTGTTCTTATTTAGGCTGGTCCTTGGAAAATAGACATGGTCTGTCATCAGGACTATACTGAAAGCCTTTCTGGCATTATAAAACCAGCCAACCTATAGCTAATCATCTGGATGCTTGATCTACAACAATAAAAAATAGCAGTATCATTATTCCCCTTCATGCTGTTGACACCATCTTAAACTGTGAGTAATCTTGAAAATTAGGTAAACCTATTGATCAATTACAATCAGAAAGAATGTCTCCTAAAATGGACAATAGTTAATAACCCCACCAAACAGGTCAATTCTTTCAGCTACCTAATAGTAACTTCCATACCTTGTGCTTTGTAATGCAAAGATTTTTTTCCAACAAAAACTTGTCCAAATGCTTAAATAAGATTTATGTTTCCTTTAATTTAACATCTTATTTTCCCACAATTACATGTAAAAACAATTGTAACATTCCTTTTTTCTTCAAATTTTGGTTTCCAAATCATCTTCCTCCTATTCTCTCCATTGATAAGGCTAGCAAATTGACATAGTTTATACACCTTTAGTCATGCAAAACACATTTCCATCATGATGTGAAAGAAAACACAGACAAAAAAATCTTAAGAAAAATAAAGAAAAAAGGTGCTTAGATATACATTCAGACACAATCAGTTCATTTTTTATTATTTTTTATTTTTTGCAGATGGATAGCATCTTTCATCTAAGTCCTTCTGAATTGTCTTGGATCATTGTATTGCCAAGGATAGCTAAGTTACTCACAGATTATCTTCCTACAATATTTCTCTTATTTTTCACAGTGTGCTTCTGTTCACTTTGTATCAAAGCATGTAAGTCTTTCTAGGCTTTTCTGACAGCATCCTCCTCTTCATATTTTCTAGTGTATTAGTTACATATCCCTTTTGAGAAAAAACTGGTTATTCATTGGGTCCCTTATGCTATTCATTTCCTTGTATAAATGTAATTGTCAAAGGATCACAAATTCAGAGCTAAGGAGAACTTTGGCAAATTTATTCATCTACTTATTTTCTCTATTCTTTTCAGTACAAAACTATATTTTTAACCAATAACTAGATCAAGTAATTGTGCAAGATTTAAATTTGCTTTTGAAAATAAAAAGATTGGACCTCTTTGAGGCACTTCTGCAGTTTTCTTCCCTCCACCCATTGCAGTTATAGCATTAAAGATTTAGAACCATCCTTTTTGATTACAGAAACTGAGTCTCAGAGAAATTTAGGGACCTGGACAAGGATAAAAGACTAAAAAATTTCAGAATTTGAACCCAGATCTTCTGGCACCAATGGTTTATCCACTGATCCATTGAGTTTTGACTTCACCATTTTACCCTAGCCCTGCACTTTATTTCTCCATCTGCTTAATAAAATGTTTTTTGATTGATCCACTGACTGATTGATTGAGAATTCAAGTCAAGCTTCTAACATTTTCACAAGATGTTTAACTGTGACTCTTGAATGTCTGGTATTTAAAGCATGTAGCTTCTTTTATAATGAACTTCACAGAAGACAGTCACTTGTCAGACAATTCAACCATCAATTGACTGTGATGCAGTATGTGCCAAAGCTAGTTTCAGCTATCTGATGTTTTAGAGAGACAGTCTAATGGACATGTTAACTGCCAATGAATTTTTTCAGGTTCTCTTCACCCCATTTCTGTCTTAAGTTAAATTATCAGCAAACAATGTCTGTACAGAAATCCTTAACCGAGTTAAGATTTATTGCAATGTCTTTGTTCTAACTAGAGAGTAGAGAGTAGACAGGGGCCCTTGAAGAATATTTCTGAATCTTTTACAAAAAGGTAGTTAAAAACATTGCCCAGTAATCTTACCTTATATAGGGATTCTTCTTTTAAAATTCAATGCCAGAAAAACATTTTGCCCTCCTCTTACCCAACAAAATCGAAATTAAACCAACATTTCTTGTTTAAATAAATACATTTATTTTTAATTTTCAACATTCACTTCCATAAGTTTTCAATTTTTCTACCTCTTTCCCTTCCCCCACCCCCAGATGGAGTGCAATCCAATATAGATTCTACATATACATTCTTATTAGACATTTTTTCACATTAGTCATGTTGTATAGAAGAATTAGAACAAATGGTAGGAACCATGAGAAAGAAAAAAACAACACAGAATAAAACAAAACAAAAAAGAGAGCAAATATTATGTTTCAATCTGCATTCAGAATCCGTATTTCTTTCTCTTGATGTGCATGTCATTTGCTATCATGAGTCCTGTGGAGTTGTATTAGGCCCTTTCATTGCTGAGAAGAGCTAAGTCTATTAAAGTCAATCATCACACAATGTACCTGTTACTTTGTACAATGTTCTCCTGCTTCTGCTCATTTCACTCAGCATCAGCTCACATAAGTCTTTCCCAGTTTTTCCGAAGTCCATCTGCTCCTCATTTCTTATAACAGAATAGTATTCCATCACATTCATATACCACAACTTGTTCAGTCACTTTCCAATTGAAGAGCATTTCCTCAATTTCCAGTTCTTGAACACCACAAAAAGAGCTGCTATAAAAAGTTTTATACATGTGGGTCCCTTATCCATTTTTATGATATCTTGGGGATACAGCCATAGAAGTTGTATTGCTGGGTCAAATAAGCTGGCATTTCTCAAATACCTCTTGTATACAAGCAAGTCACAAAGTTTAAATCAGATGTAATGTTCAGATTAGTTGGAACATAGAGTTTTTGGCAGGAAAATAGAATGGATGCTTCCAAGTCATGTAGTGCCTTGAATGACAGGATAGAAATTTTAGATATTATTCAATGGATCATAAAATGTAAATAACAGAGTTTGAGTAAAGGAGTGATATGACTATGTGTATGCATAGGGCAGCATTGAAATGATAGTTGTAGAGAAAGTTGAGAGGAAAGGTGGGGAGACATGTGAAGATATGATTACAATTGTTCTTATACAAAAGTTATATTGTGATGGTGGCAGAGAGAGTCAAGAGGATGTTAGGATTGTTGATTTAGATCTAGATAGGTTCACAGAATTCGTTTTCTAATAATTTCTCATTTTTGAGATTAGTAAACTGAGGCCCTGAATTGGCTACATAGTTTGCCCAAAATAATTGAGAGTATCAGGATTTGAATCCATGGATTCTACTACCAAATCTAGTTCGCTATTCATTCCAGATCAACTGGAGAGCTCTTTAATTAGAAAATGAGAATAGCGTAACCCAATGTTGTTTTTTTTCTGTCTCTTTGCTTTAATTGTTAGAGAATTTAGAGCTACATGCATCATTTACTTAAAGCAATACCCAGTGATATTTATTTCTCTCCTCTGTTTAAACTAGTTTGGGCTCTGTTTCTATTTTTAGTTGTTTTGTTCCATACGTGCTTAAACAAAATACTTTACAAATATTTGAATTAGTGGATAAAAAGTGTTTAATTTCTTTGTCTGTAAAATTCTTTCTGAAAACACATGAGGCTATAAATCCTGAATTAATAACCATTTGTAAAATATTTTAATTTAATGTTACTTTATCATATTTTTATTTGTAGGTTTTAATTTCCATATGTTTGGTGCTTCAAGAAAAGTTTTCTAAACATTCTCTATATTATCAAGTGAGGGTAAGGGGAGTTCAAAATTAAAAACATGTTTCTCTACCAAAATCTCTACCAATTCTCTACCAATCATTGAGTGATAGCCCTGATTATAAAGTTGGTGCTCTACTGCTTTTCTTGACCACACTGAACTAAGTGTTTCTTGTTTAATAGATCTTTTTGAAATATACAATTTTTTCTTTTTCACCTACTTTTTTGTAGTTATCTTTTAAAATTTTAATTATATTTAGCATTTTATTTTTCCCTAGTTATGTGTGAAAACAATTTTTAACACATGTTTTTAAAACTTTGAGTTCAAGTTTCTCTCTCTTCTTCCCTCCCCATACCCCCTCATTGAAAAGGCAAGTAAAATCAATATAGGTTATACATGTGTAGTCATGCAAAACACTTCCAGAGGAGTCATATTGTGACATACTAACTATATTTCCCTCCATCCCATCCTGCCCCCCACTTATTCTGTTTTCTCCTTGACCCTGTCCCTTTTTAAAAATATTTGCTTCTAACTACCCCCTCCCACAGTTTGCCTTCCCTCCTATCATCCACCTCCTCTTATGCCCTTCCCCCTTACTTTCCTGTAGGCTAAAATACCCAATTGAGTGTGTATGTTATTCCCTCCTTAAGCCAAAGCTGATGAGAATAAGATTCACTCATGCCTTCTCACCTCTCCTCTCTTTCCCTTCATTGTGAAAATTTTTTCTTGCCTATTTTATATGAACCAATTTACCGCCATTATACCTCTCCCTTTCTCCTTCTTCCAATGTGTTCCTCTCTCAGTTTTACTTTTGGGTTAACATTCCTTCATATTCAACTCACCCTGTCCCATCTATCTATCTATCTATCTATCTATCTATCTATCTATCTATCTATCTCCTCCAACTACCGTACCATTGAGAAAGGTCTCAAGAGCTACAAATGTCATCTTTCTATGTAGGAATGTAGTTCAACTTTAATAAGTCCCTTATGATTTCTCTTTCCTGTTTCCCTTTTCATACTTCTCTTGAGTCTTGTATTTGAAAGTCACATTTTCTATTTAGCTCTGCTCTTTTCATCAAGAATGCTTGAAAATCCTCTATTTCATTGAATACATATTTTTCTCCCCTGAAGGATTATACTCAGTTTTCCTGGGTAGGTGATTCTTAGTTTTAATCCCAGTTGCTCTGTCCTCCAAAATACTGTTTTCTAATCCCTTCAATCCCTTATTGTAGAAGTTGCTAGACCTTCCGTGTTCCTGATTGTATTTCTACAGTACTTGAATAATTTCTTTCTTTCTGTTTAAAATATTTTCTCCTTGACCTGGGAACTCTGGAATTTGGCTACAATATTCCTAGGAGTTTTCCTTTTAGGATCTTTTTCAACAAATGATAAATGGGTTCTTTCAATTTCAATTTTACCCTCTGGTTCCAGAATATCAGAACAGTTTTTCTTAATGATTTCTTGAAAGATGATATCTAGACTATTTTTTGGTCATGTCTTTCAGACAATCCAATATTTTTTAAAATTATCTCCTAAATCTGTTTTCCAGGTCACTGGTTTTGCCAATGAGATATTTTACATTGTCTTCTATTTTTTTCATTCTGTTAGTTCTGTGTTATAATTTCTTCATTTCTCATAAAGTCATTAGTTTCCATTTGCTCCATTCTAATTGTGAAGGAATTATTTTCTTCAATGAACTTTTGGACGTCCTTTTCCATTTGGTCAATTCTATTTTGTAAGGCATTCTTCTCAATTGTTTTCTTTTTGACCACTTTTGCCATTTAGGTGAGTCTATTTTTAAGCTGATATTCTTTTCAGTATTTTTTGGCTCTCCTTTTGCAATCTCTTGACTTGTTTTCATGATTTTCTTGCATCACTCTCATTTCTCTTTGCAATTTTTCCTCTACTTCTCTTACTTGATTTTCAAAATCCTTTTGGTGTTCTTCCATGGCCTGTGATCAATTCATACTTTTCTTGGAGGTTTTTGATGCAGGAGCTTTGACTTTGTTCTCTTCTTCTATATTTTGATATTCTTTTTCACCAGAGTAAGATGATATAATCTTCCTTTTTTCCCTGTTTGCTTGTCTTCTCGGCCAAATATTTGACTTTCTAGCTCTTTGTCAGGGTAGGTCTCTGCTTTCAGTGGGGATGAATGTGGGTGTACTGTCCCAGGCTTCAGGGGTTTTGCATGAGCTGCTCAATCACTACCATCTATGGATCCAGAGCTCTGGAAACAGCAGACACCCACCACCTCTGCCATCCCAGAGCTAGGGTTGGACCCCAGCTGGACCCCGCTCCTCTTTCACTCAGGTCCCACAGTTTTCCCACTGACTTTCTATACTCTCTTTGGAATTTGTGGATTGAGAATATTGGAAACCACTACAGTTCCAGTGATTCAATCCCCTAAAGCCTACTCCATCCCCGTCTGTGCTGGCATGGCCCATGCTGAACTGTGTTCTGCTCCCAGCCTAGTGTGATATAACCTTCCTGTTATCCTTCCAGTTTATCTTGGGCTGGAGATTTGCTTCACTATGTCATGCTGAGGGTTCCATAGCTCTATAATTTGTTTAGAATCATTTTTACAGGTATTTGGAAGGGTTAGGTGGAGAAGTCAACAAGTCCCTGTTCTTACTCTGCCATCTTCTATTGTGCATCTTTCACCATTTGACCTAGTCTATTTTTCAAGGTATTATTTCCTTTAGTGATTTTGTTTTACTCCTTCAACAAGCTATTGACTCATTTTTCATGATTTTCTTGCATTGCTCTCATTTCTCATCACATTTTTTTCCTCTATCTCTCTTATTTGAATTTCAAAAAATTTTTTGAGCTCTTCTATTGACTGAAGACAACTCATATTTTTCTTGGAGGCTTTGGATGTAGGATATTTGGCTTTATTATCTTCTGATTGTGTGTTTTGATCTTCCTTGTCACCATAGTAACTTTTTTCAGTCAGAATGCTTTTTCTGTTTCTCACTCATCTTCCCATCCTATTACTTGACTTTTAACTCTTTATTAAAATAAAGTCTGCTTCCCAGGTGGAGGGCACACTGTCCTATGCTTTAGGGGTTTTGTGCAACTCTTTTCATAGATAATTCTAGTTAACTGTGTGTTTTCAATTCTTCCAAGGTGATCTAAAAAGAGTTGTTTGCTCCTCTCCTGGTCTGTGCTCTGGTCTGTGAGTGACAGCAAGCACTCTTTTTTGTCCTGGAACTGTGAGGAGCATACCTACTTCACTGTGGCCATAAGCTCTGGTATACTAGTAGGACTGGGCCTGCCACCCGGGACTGCAACCTGGATCCACTTATGAATGAAGAAACTGAGTCCTGCCTCAATGCTAGCAAATAAAGTGCTATAATCTCCTTCTGATCAGTTTTTCAAACCCCTTACCACCTGTGTACTGAGAATTTGGAAAGAGTCACTACCACTGCTGATTCAGTGGCTCCCCAGGACTGCTCTTTGTTTCCTGGGGCCAGGGTTGTTCTGTTGCAGCCTACACTGGACTATTGTTCACTCTCAGGAAGGTGAGATAGACTTTTTGTTGATGACCTTCTAAGCTGCCTTTGGCATCTATAGGCTGAGAGATCTGGAAACTGCCACTGCTGCTACTGATTCAGTTGCTCCAAGACCTGCTCTTAGTTTACTGAGGCTGGGGCTACACTAGTATGTCCTGAGCTGGACAGAGATCCTTTCTCACCCTCTTGCAACAGACCTTTCCAGCTGACATTTTAAATTGTCTTGAACTGAATTTTTTTTCCATCCCTCTTTTTGTTTGTTTTGCTACTCTCAAATTTGTTTAGGGACTTTATTTAAAGGTATTTTAAGGTGAGAGTTTAGGAGTATGTGTAGAGGAGAGTTCAAGGGCATCCCTGCCTTTATTCTGCCATCTAGAAATGCCTCTCACCTACTCTTATTCAATAAGAAAATATTGATGAGTTACTACTTCTTATATTTCTTGCAAAATTGTTATAAATATATCATTGTTGTATTAAGAAATACCAGTGATATTAAACCCAAAGTTACAAATAAAAATTTAAAATGAAGATAAGAGCATAATATTAGGCTTAGTTATAATAGGACCTAAAATTGAATACTAAAGAACAAGAAAATTGAAGTTTCTTGATATACTCTGAGAAAACTCTCAAAGAGCACCAAACATTTATGAACTGGGGTGCTATATGCTTTATTAATAATTCTATATGTTCCTGCCTATACACGGCCTCAGACAAACTGAGACCTGGGAAAGATCTTAATTTATAATGGCCAAGGTCACTCACTACATCCTGGACCGTTGTTTGTCATCTTGACTTTGGTCTTGACTCTGGACTCTGATGACTCTAGAGTATAGAACAAAACTGACAACTTTGTGCAACTGTACCTCACTCAAACCCAACTCACACAACATAAGACAACATGCTTGTGATGTCATTGTTCCTCTTCAAAGAATGAAGATGCAGCAACAATGATAATAATAGGCAACATAGATTAGTGCTTTTAAAAAAAATTCATGTATCTGAACTAATTTTTTTTTTTGCTTTTGTTTTTGGAGGGGCAAGTTAGGGCAATTGTGGTTAAGTGACTTGCTCAAAGTCACACAGCTATTTTTTTTGTGTGTGTGTGTGTTAAGTGTCTGAGTCTGGATTTGAACTCAGGTGCTCTTGACTCCAGGGCAGGTGCTCTATTCACTGAGCCACTTAGCCACCCCTATATATCTGAACTTAAAAACCCAGGACATTTATCTTGAAAATAATCATGTGATGAGGTTGTAAACATCCTAATCTTGCTATCATATCTCAAACAATTATTTTATTACCTATTCCAAATTTTCTTTCTGAATTTTTTTCACATAATACATATTTCCATATTAATCATGTTCCAAAAATTTGGAAAAAGGAAGAAATGTAAGGACAGTGAAAATATGCTTCAGTTTGCACTCAGAATTCACCAGTTCTCTCTCTGGAGATGGATTTTTCATTAAGGGTCCCTTGGGACTATCTCAGATAATTTTCTTGAACAGACAGGCAGGTCTTTCGAGATTGATTATTGTTACAATATTGCTGTTACTGTAAAAAAGAGAGGGAGGGGAAGAGAGAGAGAGAGACAGAGAGAGAGAGAGAGAGAGAGAGGGAGAGAGAGACAGACAGACAGACAAACAAAGAGACAGACAGAGAGAAATTCTCCTGGTTCTACTCACTTCAATATGCATCATTCCATATAAGTTCCCTGGTTATACTGAAAATATCTTCATTTCTTATAGCACAACAGTATTCCATCACAATCGTATACCACAACTTGTTCAGTCATTTCCCAGTTGATGAGCATCCCCTTGACTTCTACTTCTTTGCCACCAAAAAAAGCTGCTATAAATATATATATATATATATATATATATTTTCTACAAAGAGTTCTTTTGACTTTATTAAATTTCTTTGGCACACAGATCTAGTAGTAAAATTGCTAGGTTAAATGGTATGCAAAGATTTATGGCCCTTTGGGCATAGTTCAAATTGTTTTCCATGATTATTTTCCACTTGTTCTCAAATCCACAAACAATGCATTAGTGCACCTATTTTTCCACATATCCACTAACATTTCTCCTTTCCCTCTTTTGTCATACTAGCCAATCTGGTAGAGGTGAAGTGGCAGCACAGACTTTGTTTTAATTTGCATTTATGTAATTAATAGGAATTTGGAGCATTTTTTCACTTGCATATTGATAGTTATTGATAGTTTTTTTTTCCTGAAACTGACTGTTCATATTCTTTTACTATGATCAATTAAGGAATGGTTCTCAGTCTTAAAAATTTGATTCAGTTGTTCATATATTTGAGCACATGGCCTTTATCAGAGAAATTTGCTGTAATTTTCACCCCAATTTTCCGTTTCCTTCTAAATTTTACTTCATTACTTTTTTAAAAAAACTTTTTTTAATTTAATGTAATAAAAAATATCCTTTTTATTTCCCATAATCCTCTATATCTCCTGTTTTGTCATAGCCATTTCCATTACACATGGATCTGACAGGTAAATTTTTACATGTTCCCCTAATTTGCTCAGTATATCACCCCTTAGAGGCGGAGCCAAGATGGCGGCGTAGCAGCAGCGACACATCACAGCTCTCACATAGCCACCCGAAAATACCCATAAAATAGGACTCTAAACCAAACCTACAATCCCAAAGCACACACAAGGTTACTTCCCACTAAAGTCAGCTCGGCTACGAGGAACCATATCAGCGCTGCGAACCGAAACCAGCCTGGCCTGAAGCCGCGGCTGTGCCCTGGGGGTGGCTGTGCGGAAGAAGCAGAGAAAGCTCTCAGGTGAGGGATTACACAGGGGCGAGTGGGGATTGCCAAAGGGGGAGATAAGCGTCTGGCCGAAAGGTCTCCAGAGCGGAAAAGCGAAAGGCAGAGGTTTTGCACCCGCCTCCGCATTGTAGCTTCCCGCAGCGGCCTGCAGACAGCAGGGAGACTGAGCGATTGTTTTCAGGCCAGGGCTCTCGCGTTGAGCAGCCAGGATCCGGATCATAGTCTTGGGCCTC
>CM053585.1:423291968-423318049 GCA_028646515.1 Pseudochirops corinnae | reverse complement strand
TTGGCTTTTTGGGCCTCTTTTGCCATTTGAGTTAATCTATTTTATAAGGTGTTAATTTCTTCAGTCAGGTTGTTGACTCTCCTTTCATGATTTTCTTGCATCATTCTTATTTCTCTTCCCAATTTTTCCTGCACTTCTCTCATATGGTTTTCAAAATCCTTCTTAAGCTGATCTCTAGCTTTTAGGCAGTGGGAGTTCTGACTGTGTTGTCTTCCTTCCATTCCCTGCTTTGATCTTTCTTGTTCACAAAGAATGAATCTAGAGTTTGGTTGCTATTCTTACTTTGCTTCTTTTGCCTGCTCATGATTGCCAGTCAATGATTTTTTTTAGCCCTGTGGAACTCTGCTTCGAGAGGGGAAAACTCTGTCCCAAATCACTGTTGTTTTTCCAGTGGCCTGCACTTTTAGGAGGCTGCTGCAGCCCCACCAGCTTTGCATCACTGAAAACGCACCCCAGGACCACCACCCAAGACCAAGATCTGGATCTAGGCCACTCAACTCAAGAGCCCTTGGCCTCTGAACGATTGCTTGGCACCTCTGCAGTCTGCAGGCTGGGAGCTCTGAAGCAGCAATGGGGAGATGGCTGGAGGGACTCTGCTCCTGCCACTTCCTTGCCCTGGAAGCAGTTTGGCCAGACCGGCTTTTCTCCCCCAATTTTAGCCAAGTTCCACTGACCTTTCACTTAGTCCTTTCTTCTTATGGCTTGATAATTCTGGAAACCGCCACAGCTGCCACAGATCTGCTCTCCTGAAGTTTCAGCTGCAGCTTGACTTAGCTTGTCTGGCATCCCCACCCCCACCCCAGGGCAAAGCTGCAGTTTCACGCTGGGCTGGTTTCAGCTCCCAGCACTGAGATGGTCCCTTTAAGCCAAGCTGCCTTCAGCGGGAGGTATTTCTGTATGTGTTTCAGAGCCCTAGAATTTGTCTAGAGTTATGTTTTTTGGGTATTTGATGTGGCTGTGTGGGAGCTGCCTTACCTTGCTGCTTCTATGCCACCATCTTCCAGAAGAACAATTTCTACAATAACAAGATTGTAAATCTAAACAAATTTGAAAGACTTAACTATGATCAAAGCAATGACCAATTGTGATTGTAGAAGATATTGCTCAAGGTTGCTACCTGTCTGCTGATAAAGAGGTGATGGATTCAAGATGCAATATAAGACATACATACTTTAATCAACAATTTATTAATTTGTCTTGATTTACTAAATTCATTTTGAAATTATTTTTTCTTTCTTTGGTGGGAGGGTAGAGTAGAAATGAAAAGAAATATGTTTATTGCAAATTTTTTTTTAAAAATCTTCAAACTTATTTAGATATCAGTAGACAGAAGCACAATGAAGCAAACAGGCCATTGAAATAAGACAGTAAGCTTTCTTATGGACTTTCAGGATACAGCAACAACAGCATCAACAGCATCATCATTAATTGTTACTGCAGCTGCTGTTGTGATATTGCCATTGTTGCTATATTTGCCTTGGTGCTACTGACACTGCTTCTGCTCCTGCTGCTGCTGTTGTTATGCAAAAGTCATTTGGATTAGAGATGCTCCAAAGGGTTCTGAAAACTAAGTAAGTTGATGCCTGAATTTAAATAGGGGAACATTTTTAGATTTTTTTTTAAAATTAAAATCATTTTATTGATCCCTTTTGTTTTTACCTCAGAGTCATTTTAACCTCTCTCCAGAATGACTCCTCACCTTGTGATAAAAATATTAATAAACAAAAGAAAAAGATAATGTATAGAATATTCTGCTCTAGTCTTCCTCCAATTATCTATTATGAAAAAAAGTCATGTTTCTTTACATCTTCTTTAAGATCCCCACTTCTCCTTTCTCCTTTCTTTTTTGAAGAGGAAATATTTCTTTAAAAAAAATATTCAAGGAAAATATCTCTCTGTATAATGGCATATCAACTACTCTTACTTATGTACACATAGTACACATGGGTGAAGATGAAATAATGTCTTCTGTTTAAGTTTATTGTAAACATTTAAGATTTTGCTGCTGTCCTTATGTAGAAACATAAGGTAAACACACATGCACAAGCTATCATCTTTTTGTATTGGCTTCTTCAGGGAGCTCATTAAAACTGTAAGAGTTTAGATGCAACTCAAAGGAAAGAAAGGTTTATTTGAAGCTTTCTGCTGTCTATAAATGACCAGGTACCAAAGGAGACCAAGACTATGTTAAACAATGGATTTATGGGTCAGGATGCTGTTGAAGTGGAAAATACATTTTTCACATAACTACTGATGAGACAAGTACAGTTCAAAAAAATCAAGCAAAACTTTTGGAAATTTCTTTTTAAATTGACCCAGTAAAAAGTCATAAACTATTCTATACAAGCAACTTATCTCTTTCCTAGAAAATTGGTATTTTTCCTGATTTTAAAAAAACTCCTGCTTTACCAAATGCACCCAAATTAATCTATCAATTCTGCCAGGTGACTATGATATAGACAGTAGTCGTAGTGTTCAGTAGCACAAAACTTTTATTATTTCATGTGAATCAGATAACCTGGAGAGATGAAGACATGTGAATCTCAGAGACGTATCAAACTTCTGTTATTCTTATATTATAACTTTATGATATTCTGCTTTTTATTTCATCATAAGTGGATGTTAAACTTAAGCAATTCTCACCTTTTGGGGGAGGTGGTGAAGGAGTATCTCTCATCAGTAATTGTGAATATAGTTGTCTTAATAATAAATGGCTAATGATGCTTTGATCTGGCAAGTAAGATAGTGAAGAAGGATATTTTTAAGGTTTAAATAATTTCTAAAGTCACCAGATAAAAGATGAATTCTCCTTGACATCAGTGTTAAATAGGAAATGAATTGATGGCCATTTCAATTGCCCATTGTCTGTTTTGTACTAAGCTGACTATTTAACTGATTTGTTTCTCTAGTTTGAAACTAGACCTTGTGTCTACATTAGGTTTACTCTACACAATTATCTTATCAGTCATTCTGGCGAAATGAAGTCTTTCTGGCATTGAGTTGTTTGTAGATGGCAAACTACTTTTTCTGGCTGATTGTTCTACTTTTGCCCAATATTCCACAAAACTGCCAAAAAAAATAAAAAAAAGAAATGTTGCTGCTATACTTCTTTTCTCCAGTTCATATGTATGATTTTATTAATGTGTATAATAATGACTTAGATGAACAACTGCCCTATAAATTCAGAACCCCTAAAAATTATAAGACATGGAAAGATTAAACATCTTGCCTGTGGTTACATAATGACTATGTGTGTGGTGATCTTTGTCCCTTCTACTATGGAGCATCCTTTTGAGTGACCATAATGGTAGAGCTAGGTGGTACAGTGGACTATGCCTTAGGTCTGGAGTCAGGAAAAACTGAGCTCAAATTTGATCTCAAATGTGATCTGTTAGACCCTGTGAAAGTCACTGAAATTCTGTTTGCTTTAATTTCCTCATCAATAAAATAAGGGTAATTATGGCATCTACTTCTTGTTGTGAGGATCAAATAAGATATGTGTAAAATGCTTAGTAGAGTTTTTGGCCCAGTGTAGCTGCTTAATAAACATCTATACCCTTCCTTTTTCTTTCCTTCACTATTTGAATCCTTCCACATCAACTTAGGGTTGTCTAATTATTGTTCTTGACCTGAACCTCATTTCCTGTTATCAATAAATAGTGCCTCACCTGAGGAGGAGCTGATTTTATTTCAGGCCCCAAACATGCCTAAGTTCCTTAACTAAGAGTCAGGGAAACAGGACACCATCCTGATCCCATTTTAGGACTTTTATAAGTTCAATTCCTGGCAGCACTCTCTAACTGAGGATAATACATCTCAATGTTACCACTCCCCTTTGTCTAAACTGTTTCTGTTCATTAATATGGGCTGAACAAACTTGTTTGCATTTCCCATTTCTTTCCTCCATACATCTTCCTACTTTCTTCTCAATCAAGGAATTCTTCTTAACATCCTTGAAATCTGCTGCTGTGTTAGGTGGCTTATCTTATAAACCCCATACAAGAGGTATAAAATTCCTGAACACTCTATATATTCCTTTTTGTCTGTGTAGAGAGCAGAAGCTAGGAAGATGAATCTTTCATTCCAAAGGAAAGGACTCTTTATTTCTCTGACCAATAGCAAGACTAAGGGGTTTACCCTGAACTTCATGCCATTAGTCATCTATCTCCTGATAAAGTAATAAGTAAAGACAGTAGAAGACAGGACAATATATAAGATGGAAGACTTTAAACCGAATTTTCTGAAATGATTTTCTTCACCCTAAATCTACTATACTATGATATATCTTGCTCCGCTTATAGAAGATATTCCATGTATTTAGGATTTTTTTTCCTGAAAATTAAATATAAGTGTGTGGTTAAGAAGAAAGACAGTTACTGTGCCCTCAGGGCTTAAATCTTGTGTTTGTTGAACTTCATTTGTTTTGCAGAAATGAAGCATTTTGGAGCAACTAAAAAGCACTGTCAGGAGTCAGATGACCTTAGATTTATGTCATTTCTTTGGCAGAGATCTCTTGAAATGACTCTGAGGGGACATACTACTAATGGCAAAAATAAAAAAAAAACAACAACAACAAGGAATTACAAGAAATTTTTAACTATAAGTCAGAGTGAGGCTTCTGACAGAGACCTTACCCTGAGTTATCAGGAGACAAGCTTGAAAAATAAAGACATAGAGCACTAATTAGCTGAGAATTTTCTGTATACCAAAGAACTTTGCAAATGACGTTAATAATTTCCTACTGGAAAGTCAATGCCCTTTTTGGTCAGTGTTCTCAGAACAGATAGGTATTCCTTTAAGGAAGAAAAGATTAGTGAGAGATATTCTTCCTAATATGATGGCTAGATGTGAAAAGAATTGTATTTCTAACATGTATGTTTGTATATACATACACATATATCCAAAAATAACTATATCTAAAATTTTCTGGGTTTTAAGCCAAATATAGATGACAGAGGCTACTCTTGCTCTAATATGGAAAAGGTAGAATCTCTGCAGAGAGCTCTAACTGATGTCAGACGAAGAAAAGAGAAGCTTCACAAACTCAATAAATCAGGGAAAAATGCTTGGCAAAAACTTTATATAACCAAGGATATGCTGATAAATGTTTAACAACCAGCTCTTCAAGAGGGAAAGATGTGTGCTCATAGATGAACACACAGAAAATCACATTTATTTTAATATGCATTATTAACATTTTCTCCATCACTTTCTTCTGTCTAGACTATTAAAAAAAAAAATCAAGCTCTGAATTGTAATGTCTGCCAATTCCAGAGGTACAAATACACCAAAAATTGAAAAATCCTAGTTTTTGGAGATGGTTTAAATTGGTTGCAGAACACTATATGAGATTAAAAAAGAAAAAAAAACCTCACCCAGCAAGAAAAATATAATGATATTGACAATTTTGTAGCATCAAGGCTCTTAACTTCTGGGAGCCAAGACACCAGAGTAAGCATAAAATCACCATAACTTTCCTGTATACCTTTCTCCAAAGAACCATAAAATAGCACTCTACAAAAAATCCTGGGATAGCAGAATCAGCAAAAAGATGGTATGAAAAATCTTTCAGCCCAAGTAACTTGTAAAATTATCAGGAAACGTCTGTCTCACTCTGGTAAAAGAGGAGAGCAGGCCAGGACTTCTGTTTTGGACTGGTTAAATTTAAGATTTCTATATAGAATCCATTTTCAGATGTCCAGATGTACATTGATAACATAAGACTAGAGGACAGATCAAACCAAGTGACAAAATAAGCATTTAAAGAATCCACCAATCACACCACAAAAGAGATGCCAAAAGAAAAATTCCGAGGAATATTATAACCAAAATTAGAACTATCAGATAATGGGGAAAAAAAATACTGCAAGCAGCCAGAAAGAAACAATTCAAATACTGAGGAGCCACAATTAAGATTACAGAAGATTTAGCAGATATAACATTAAGGGATCAGAGGTCATAGAACATAATATTCTTGAAGGAAAAGGAGCTACAACTGCAATCAAGAATTACCTACCCAGAGAAATTAAGCATAATACTTCAAGGTAAAAAAAAATATTCATTCAATGAAGTAGAAGGATTTCAAGCTTTCATAAAAAGAAGACCAAAACTGAAGAACAACAACAACAACAAATGGTCTCCAATATCAAGACCAAAGCATAACCTAAAAAGGTAAAAGAAAACATAAGGGATTCAATGGAGTTGAACTGTTTACAACACTACATGGGAAGATGACACATGTAATGCTTAAAAATTGCACACTAATAATACAGCTAGAAAGAATATACATAGATAGAGGGTACAGGTACAATGTGAATTTGAAGAAATGAAATAAACAATAATTAAGGAACAAGAAAGGGAATACACTGGGTGCAGGAGACGTAGAAAGCTATAAAGGCTATATTTCACATGAAGAGACATGGAAAACTATTTCAGTGGAGGGAAAGGTGAGAAGGTGGCTGATGGGCATCTCTTGAACCTTATACTCATTAGCATTGAGTCAAAGAGGAAGTAATATACACAATCAGTTGAATATAGAAATCTATCTTACTTGACAGGAAAGTAGGAGAAGAAGAGATTAAGTAAAATGAGGGAGGAGGGTGTAGGGGACTGATGGAAGAGAGGAAAGACCATGGGAAATGGTGGACAGAAGGAAAACAGTCTTGTGGAGATAAAAATTGAAAGAAGAGAGTAAAAACAGGAGAATAAGTAGGATGGAGGGAAATACACAGTCAGTAATGATAACTGCAAATGTGTATGGATGAACTGTCCCATAAAATGGAAGCAGATAGCAGAATGGATCAAAAACCAGAATCCTACAATATGTTGTTTAGAAGAAACATATGTGAACTAGAGAAATACACAGAGTAAAGGTAAGGGGCAGGAGCAGAATTTATTGTGCTTCAGTTGAAATAAAACAAACATAAACTGGGTAGCAATTCTGATCTCAGACAAAGCAAAAGCAGAAATAGACCTCATTGAAAGAGATAAGGACTGAAACTATTTCTTACTAAAAGGTACAATAGACAAAGAAATAATATTAATATTAAACATATGTACATGAAGTGATA
Source organism: Pseudochirops corinnae (assembly GCA_028646515.1). Taxonomy (NCBI): domain Eukaryota; kingdom Metazoa; phylum Chordata; class Mammalia; order Diprotodontia; family Pseudocheiridae; genus Pseudochirops; species Pseudochirops corinnae. The sequence continues at coordinate 423,310,979 of CM053585.1, read as the reverse complement.
TAGCATCTAAATTATTACAGGATAAGTTAAGTGAGTTAAAGGAAGAAATAGTAAAACTCTACTAGTGTGAGACCTCAATTATCCCCTTTCAGAACTTGATAAATCCAAGCAAAAATAATCAAGAAAGAAACTAAGGAGGTGAATAGAATATTAGAAAAGTAAGATATGACAGACCTTTGGAAAAACTGAATGAGAACAGAAAGGAATATGCCTTTTTCTCCACAGCACATGACAGCTACACAAAAACTGATCTTATATTAGGACAAAAAAACTTCAAAATCAAATGTAGAAAGGCAAAAATATTGAATGTATTATTGTTGGATCATGATGCAATAAAAATCACATCCAACAAAGGGCAGCAGAAAGATAGATTAAGAATTAATTGGAAACTAAATAATCTGATGCTAAAGAATGAATGAGTTAAACCACAAATCACAGAAATAATCAATAATTTCATTAAAGAGAATGACATAAGTGAAACAACAGTACAGAATGTATGGGATGCAGCCAAAACAGTTCTTAAGAGAAAATTTACATATCTAAATTCTTACATCAACAAAATAAAGACAAAGCCAATCAATGAGTTGGTCATGCAACTTAGGAAAAAAAAATCTAGAAAAAGAACAAACTGAAAATCCCCAATTGAGCACTAACTTGGAAATCCTAAAAGCAAAGGTTAGATGAATAAAACTAAAAGAAAAATAAAATAAAATTGAACTAATTAATAATAAGTTAGGAGCAGGTTCTATGAAAACAAGCAAACAATAAGATAAGATAGAGAAGCCATTATTTAATTTGATTAAAATAAAAAGAAAATCAAACATCCAATATCAAAAATGAAAGAGGAAAAATCACCACCAATGAAGAAGAAATTAAAGCAATCATTAGGAAATCTGATGATCAATTATATTCCAATAAATCTGAGAGTCTGGGAGAAAAAAATAAATATTTATAAAAATATAAATTACCTAGATGAACAAATCAGGAAATAGAATGTCTAAATAAAATAGAACAAGAAATTGAACAAGACATTAAAGAACTTCCTAAGAAAAACTCATCAGGGCTAGATGAGTTCAAGAGTTAATTCTACCAACCACTTAAAAAACAGTTAATTCCAATACTTTTTAAACTATTGTAATGCCATGCACAAACAGCTTCCCAAAAGAATGCTACTGTGAACAGCTTTTAAGGTTCTGATTACACATTATAGTGAACACTCTATTTATTCAAGAACAAATCGAAGGAAAACATTCACAACATAACAAGATACAGTATTCACAACATTACATCTTATTATAGAAAAATCACAATATAGTGTTGACAACAGCCTATCATTAAAATGGCCACACAGTTTTCACCAAAGTGGTTACAGTATTTAGAACAAAGAACAAAAGAACAATCATCTGGTATACCTAAAGAGGTTTGCCTCCTTATTTAATCATTTAGTCATCTCAGAATACAAGTCAGTCTTCCACTCATGGGGCAATTAGCTTAACTTAATCAGTCACTTATTTAGCAATCAGTTACTAAGAATTGCTAATCACTAAAAACAATCATTAGAAAATCCACAAACCCTCCACCAGTTAACTCAATCAGATTCACAATTACTAAGTATCATTAATCACTAAGTACAATCATTAGAAATACACAACCCCCCCACTCCTAGGTCTCTAGTAAACTTCAATTTCATCACAACATTCAATATTCCGGAAGAGATCTTTTCTTCATCTTGACTCAGGTGATTTCTCAGGTTCCCTGGATCCTCTCTCTCTCTGTGTCTGTCTCTGTCTTTCTCCCTGTGTCTGCTGGCTTCAGTCTCTATGATTCTTCTCCCAGGACCTTATCTGGAGAAAATTCTTAATTTGCCTCTCTGGGGCTTTTCTTATATACACACACACACATTGGCTTCCTGTTTTAGCCAACCCCTTCTTGGAACTTAGCCTGCTTTGTGAGAGGTGTCAATCTCAATAAATGCTTATATTTGGATTAGAGGTGGCCTGACTCTGAATTCTTTGAGATGGTTGCACCACAACACATCATGAAACCCCAACAGTTTTTAGGTGGGCAGAGCCCCTACCTCAACAATTTGGGCATCCCTGGGTTTAAACCACAACAGCTTTTTGGTGTCCCTGGGTTTAAACTGCCACAAATTTTTGGTGTCCCTGGATTTCAATTGCAACACTCTTACCCAAATTCACCAAACTGTCACCTAGGTTCAAAGGCAGAGAGCTCCCAGCTCCTTGTTCAGCTTTCCATGCAGTTCCTGTTCTACACTGAAACTCACGATGTCCCGTGCACATTAAATACTTCACAGTCTCTCTTCCTGGGAAGTCAAGGCTTAACAAAGACATAAACAAAGTATGGACACTGCAGTCATTCTTCCTCTGGCAGCTCCAGGCTGGCCCTTGGAAGTCTTCAGCAGAAGTTTCAGCTGGTTCTCAGAAACTCTTCAGCAGAAGTTCCCAGAAGAAAGATCTCAACAAAAGTTATGCCACCAGAAGTTCAAGTTTTGCATTCTCTTTTCAGTTCTTCTCAATTCTCAGTTCTGTCTTCAGTCCAGCAGCAGCTGCCCTGCCTCCACAATGCTTACCCCAGGAAATTCTGATTGTCCAGCTTGTGTTCTTCCTTATATAAAGTGTAGCTCCTCCATGTTCAGTCCTTCCCTGTCATGTCAGCAACAGTGGTTCCTGTTCAGCCCCTTCCTGTTATGTCAGCAACAGGGGTCCATACCTCCTGTTTCTTTACAGAGGCTTAATTTGAAATAAGGTGTTAAGTAACTGTCAGCTTCCTAATACAAAGGAATCTTCAAATTCCGTTACTATTACACTGTCTTGTACTGGTTAAGTAATAGAGTGGTGGATCAGTGGAATAGATTAAGTACACAAGACACTGTATTAAATTATTGTAGTACTCTAGGGTTTAACAAACCCAAAGACCCCAGTCTTTAGGAACTATTTGACAAAAACTGCTGAGAGAATTGGAAAACAATAAGGCACAGACTAGGTATGTTTATCAACATAAAGTCAAAATAGGTACAAGATTTAGGGTGGTGCCATAGGAAAATTAGAAAAGCAAAGAAGACTCTATCAGATGTATAGAGCAGGGAACAAAATATAGAAAGCGTTACGAAATGTAAAATAGATAATTTTGATTATTTTAAATTAAAAGTTTTTGCACAAATAGAAACAATGTAATCAAGATTAGAAGGAAAACAGAAAGCTGAGAAAAAAATCTTCAAAGCAGTTTCTCTGATAAAACCCTCATTTCTCAAAAAGAGAAATGAGTCAAATTTGTAAGAATATAAGCCATACCCCAATTGATAAATGGTCAAAGGATATGAACAGCCAGTTTTCAGATGAAGAAATCAAAGATATCTATAGGCATCAGAAAAATGCTTTAACTCACTTTTTATTATTAAACTTGCAGTTTTTTTTTTTAGGTTTGATTTTTAACAAATGTGTCAAATAGAAAACTTCAAACAGGGGTAGGGCCTAGGGTGCTACGTGCCCTCCTAGATGCCTGAAGAGGGGAATAGAGCCCCTGTCCATTCCTGTCCCTTCTCCCACTTAATAGATTTGGGGAAAGACACAGGGAGATTGGGTAAGGGTGGGGTCTGGTCCCTGCTGGAGGAGGGAGCAGTGCTAGGTGAAGTACAGGGAACCATGATGCCAGACAGGATAGGTAGGGAGAGGGGGAAGAGGATTTTTGCCAGAATCCAGAATCCACAGCTTTCTGCTTCCAGACTGAATAATGAAAAATAAAAAAAAATGAGAGGCAAGGTCAAAATGGCAGCATAGAAGGAGGAAAACTTTGTGAGCTCCCCCCATAACCATCTCAAATACCTAGAAAATATGACTCAAAACAAATTTTAGAGCTCCAGAACCCACAAAGAGCCAGAGAAACAAATCTGCCACTGAAGGCAGCCAGGCAGGTGGACAGGAAGGGTTCATCACAGAATACTGGCAGCTCTCTTGACATTCTAATATAAGAAGCATAAGAAGGTAAACATGGAAAAGAAATCATTAGGAATTTATCAAAGTTGAACTATTTACATGCCAACATGGAAAATTGATGATTGTAACTTATGAAAATTTTCTCAGTATGAGGATAGGTGAAGTGATTATAATTGTATATACATACACATATATATATACATATATATGTATATATATACATATGTATATCTATATAGGAGGATATATATGTGTTTGAATACATATGTGAGTGTGTGTGTATATATGTGTACATAGACAGAGGGCACAGGATAGACTGAAGAGGAAGGGATGATATTTTCAAAGGTAAAATCGAGAGGTGGGAGAGAAATAGAATGAGAAGAGACAGGGAGAGATAGAATGTGGTTAGTCATCTCATATAGAAGAGGCAAGGGATAACTGCTACAATGGAGGGGAAGAACAGGAAAGCAAAAGGGAATGGGTCACTCTTACTCTCATTGAATTTGGTTTAGGGAAGGATTGACATACAGTCTAAATTGGGTATCTTGGCCTACAGGCGAGTAGGGGGGAGGAGATGAGAGGAGGGATGATGAAGGGGAGGGCAAGGTGGAGGGGGACTTTTGTTAGAAGGAAAGACTTTTGGGAAGGGACAGTGACAAAGTAGAGAACAGAAAAAGTGGGAGGGGGTGGTAGGATGGAGAGAAATATGATCAGTCTTTCACAACATGTCTATTGTGGAGATGTTTTTTGTAACTACAAATTTATGGCCTGCATTGAATTGCTTGTCTTCTCAGTGGGGGTGGGAGGGGGGAGGGAGGAAGGGAAAGAATATAGAATTTAAAGTTTTAAAATCAAATGTTTAAAAAATATTATATATACACACATATATTATTATTATTATTATCATTATTATCATTATTATCATTATTATTATTATTATTGATATGCGACTGGGAAATAAGATATACAGGCAATATGGTAGAGAGATCCATCTTGCCCTAATGGAAAGTCAGAGGAGTGATGGGGGAAGATATAGGAGAGAAGATTGAAGTAGGGGATGTACAGTGGGATCCCTGTTTTGGGGTAATGAGTAGGGGAAAGATGGGAAGAAAATTTGTAACTCAAAATCTTGTGGAAACGAACAATGTAAACTAAAAATAAATAAAAGTTATTTAAAAAAAGAAAAAAAACCCTAAATTTCAAGGAGCCCCCATTCCTTTTTCCCCATCAGGGCTGTAGTGTGAGGTGGGGGAGAGAAGCGTGCAATTTTACCAAGGCTCTGACTCCATCTTGTCCAAGTGTTTGGGGCAGATAGAGCTCTACTAAAGGGATAGCATTAGGGTAGCTGCCTGGATTGAGAGGAAAAAAAAATAATAAAACCTCAAAGAAGTATGAGTAGGCACCCAATTATGGTGCAGCCAAAGCCTTATCAGGGTGGGGAGGAGAAGGAACACCTCTTTAGGCACCCTCACCCTGGGGGCCAGTTACTTTGCTATGACCTTGATTGAAACAGCTGCTTCCTCTGTCATGGCTGACAGCACCACTATCAGGCTCTCCTCTCCACAATCATACTTCTTCTCAATCTCCTTGCAAGGTCACCCTCAGGTAAACAAAGGTCCTCCCTTACCTCCCCACTGTTTTGGAGCAGTGACAGATATCCATCCTGAATCCCAGTTAGCTGGAAATAATTTCTCTTGATATTGGGCACATTCATGTTGTGGGTTTAAGGGAAGATATTTTAATATTTCTTCCCAGTAAAGATATTGATACCAACCAGATGAACTTTGGCATGGCCATGTTTTCCAGTCTTAGAGGTGGACATCTCAACTGTCATACAGGACTGGCTTTTGAGCAACACAAAACCATTCTTGAGCAAGGCACAGCAATGCATGGGAAAGGTATCTCATATCCCCACATCTCCCATCTAGAAGTTCAGGTCATCTGCCATTTCGAGAGAGTTCTACTCTAATCACGTGGTCTCATTCCCTCCCCATCCTGTGAGATGAAACCAATCCCTGGGTCCCCTTATGGTCTTCTGCTCCAGGTTCTCCACTGTGGCTCTCACCATTCCTAAATCATTTTTTATCAGAGAAATGCAAATTAAAAGAACTTTGAAGTACCACTTCACACCTATCAGATTGGTTAATTTGCCAAAAAAAGGAAAATTACAAATATTGGAGAGGATATGGGAAAATTGGGACAGAAGTGCCCTGTTGGTAGAGTTGTGAACTGATTCAACCTTTCTGGGGAGCAATTTGGAACTATGCCCCAAGGGCAACCCAACTGTCCCTAGCCTTTGATCCAGAAATACCACTACTATGTCTGTATTTCAAATAGATCACAAAAAAACAGAAAGAACAAAATGTGCAAAAATATTTACAGCAGCCCTTTTCATAGTGGCAAAATTTTGGACATAGATGGGATGTCCATCAGTTGGGGAATGACTGGACAAGCTTTGGTATATAAAAGTAATGGAATACAATTGTGCAATAAAAAATGAAGAATAGGCAGATTCCAGAAAAAAACCTGGAAAGATTTGTACAAACTGAATCAAAATTAAATGAGCAGAACCAGGAAAACATAGAACACAGTATCAGCAACATTGTGTGATGATCAACTATGAATGACTTAGCTCTTAGTAGCACAATGGTCCAAGACAAGTACAAAGGACTTAAGAAGGAAAATGCTATCCATATCCAAACAAAGAACTGAAGGACTCTGAATGCAGATCCAAGCATCTTTTTTTTTTCACTTGCTTTATTCTTTTTTGTGTTGTTTTTTTATTTTGATCTAGTTTCTTCTTTCACAACTGTGACTAATGTAGAAATCTGTTTTGCATGATAGTACATGTAAAACTTATATAAAATTGCCTACTATTTTAGGAATAACACAAAGGAGAGAAGAAGGAAGGGAGAAAAATTTGGAATTCTAAATCATGCAAAAAAATTAATGCTAAAAATTGTCTCAACATGAAATTTGGGGAAAATATGAAAAAAAATTGTACCATCAAAGATGAGTTTCCCTTGTATTGTTTTACTTGGGTTGTATGTCTTTTCCATGAGTATCTAATCTTGTGTACTTGTGGCAGCCTTTACTCTAGGTTTATGGGAGAAATAGCTTATTGTAATTTCTATTGCAGCCTTTCATTGAATCATGTGTATATTTTGTTTCAATGACAACAAAACTACATTAGTAGAGACTCATGAGCTGTAGTTTTTGAGTTAGTGTAGGCCCAGAAAGTATCATGGTAGCATTATCCAGAACATATTCTAAGGTAATTCAAATATTAATCAACAAAAATCTATTAAGCACTTACTATGTCCTAGCACTTTTCTAAGTGCTATGGATAAAAAAAGAGTCAAAAGATAGTTCCACCACCCAAATAACTTATAATTTAATGCAGATGGTAACATATAAATTCTGTATAAACAAAGTCAGCTACAGCTTCTTGGAGCCACAGGTAAGAGTTAAATTAGTCAGGTGGACACCAGAAGTGGAAAGCAACCCTAAAAAGGGCTCAGTAGCCCTCACATCAGAAGTTCTAGTTTTCCCTGAATTTACCCTACACCCCCTATTCATATTTACTACCTAATTAAATTCCAGGTAGTTGTTGTCTACAGGCTCGCAGGGTACTCTTCTTCCTTCCTCAATGTGTTCAATTCTGGGCTTATATATTTTTCTCTTCTTCCCAACTCCTGCCCTTATAGTGAAGGGCTTTAACACATGTGCTGTTTGCTGCTCAGCCTCTCCAGGAGAAATGCCAGGAGCAGTAGAACAGTGGTCTGTCTGTACGCAATGTTCATTCATCTGACCAAAGTCTTTGATACTGTCAGTCATAAAGCCTTGTGGAAAATTATTACAAAGTTCAGTTGCCCAGAGGAGTTCATCAATATTGTGCATTCATTTCACAATTGGCATGATTGCATGGGTTCTGCATAACAATGTTCTCATACTATCTCAGTCACCAAGGGAGTGAAGCAGAGCTGTGTTCTTGCTCTCATGCTTTTTAGCATATTTTCAGCAGTGTTTTCAGATGCCTTCATCAAGGATGAAAATGAAATCAAGGTCAGCTTCTGCACTGATTGTAAATTATTTAACTTGAAAAGGCTACAAGCCAAAATGAAAATGGAAAGTTGGTGCATAATTTCTTGTTTTCAAATGATTGTCCACTCAATGCAACTTCAGATGGCTGGCATGAAACAAAGTATAGGTCAATTCTCTGATACTTGTGCTCATTTTGGCCTAACAATTAACACCAAAAAAAAAACAACCAAAAAACAACAACAAACCAATGAACCAAAAAGCAACCCACACACCAAAAAAACAAAACAAAACAAAAAAACAACCCACAGGTTCTCCAACATGCCAGCAGCACATCTTCTGTATGTGGAAAGATCAGTTACATCAAATATAGAAATATTGAGTATTGTGGATAAGTTCATTTACCTTGATATACTTTCCAGATATGTCCAAAAAGATGATGAAGTCAATTGACATACACATTGTCAGAGGTACCTTGGTATTAGGGAGACTCCAAAGGAAAGTGTGAGAGAAAAGAGATATTAGACTATCCAACTAACCTTATTGTTTTATACTTGTGAAACACGGACAGTATACCAGTGCCATGCCAGGACTCTAAACTGCTTCCATTTCAATTGTCTTGGGAAGATTATGAAGAATATAAAGATTTTAAACATAAGATACCAGCCTTGAAGGTCTTTTGTTGAGCTAAAATGCAAAATGTTCAATCTCTTCTGCAAAGAGTACAACTCTGAAGGACTGGCCACGTGGTTCACGTGCCAAATAAACATTTGCCTATGAGATTATTTTATTGAGAATACATAAAAGGCAAGTACTCATGTGGAGGTCAGAAGAAGCAATGTAAGGACACTCTCAAGGTCTCTCTGAAAAACTTTAGAATTGACAGTGAGACATGGTAGACAGTTGCAAAGGAGCATCTATAATGGTGTACCAGCATCAAAGAAGCTGTTATGCATTGTGAGTAAAGCAGGATTTCAGCAGCACAAAAGCAACATGAGATTGAAAATTTAGAGATATCTCCACTCCAAATGTTCATGTGGAGAATTTGTGCCTGATCTGTGGTAGAGCTTTCTGAGTTCATATGGGTCTGATCAGTGACAGTCAGACACACTGTATCTGAACTCCAACATAGTAATATCATTTGTCTTCTTCAAGAATGAAGGACAACTAGGTATAAACTATATGAACCTCAGCAGAAGAGAGGCTACCAAGTGATGGAGAAAGAGGGGGAATGTGAAAGTGGCAATGGAGAGCAAAGAATATTACTCCCTTGACAGTAAGCTGAGTAGAAAAAGTGAAAATGCAGCTAGTAATGAAAAGTGTGGCCAGGAACAATATATTTGTTGGCTATAAAATAGGTATTCCAGAGAAAATAGTTGAAAGGTTGTATGAAGTTAGGATGAAATTTTTGGGCCAGAGAATTGAGGGGGATGAGAATTAGGAAATGGGTGTAAGGAAGTATGGAATGGGATATTGGAGGGTGTGGAATGGTTAGAGCATATTAAATGAGAATCTACATGAGTTCAGAGTCACTGGTATATAAAGGGTATGAGGAAGTATGAAAATGTTCATCATTTAGTGGAGGGCACCACTCCTCTACCCACAAAGGACTGCTGCCTAGGGATAAGGAAGATCTTAAGTTGAAGGGCTATATCAACATATCCCCAAATTAAGTACATGTTAATCTTTGAGGAAATCCATTGACATTCAACATTAATTCTCTAGTTGCTGAGGAAAAGAGGAAATGTATTCAGCAGAATACAATATGAGGTATTTTACAATGGTGATAAGTCAGAGGAAATTGCTGATCAATATTCAGCATAAAATCTAAGTTTAAGTGCTACTAACTCTGATCAGTGCTAGCTATTACTGTGCTTGTTGCCTACTCTTTCTGGGAAAGAAGATACTAAATCAAGAAAATTCATCCAGGTGTAAACCCAAGCAAAGTATCAACCAAAATCATAAGGATGATTCCAAACATTCAATGAGAGAACAATTCAATGTGAGACATTCAATGACAGGAATTTTTGATGCACCAATAGCTAGGAGAAATGTATGGCTCCACTGAATTATAAATGTTGTGTGTATTCCAATACACTCTAGGTCAAATCATATAACTCAATCACATCATTGTGATGTGAAGTAGAAACAGTGTTAGATTTGAACTAAAAGGACCAAGGCTTACAATATTGGCTGTGCTACTTTATATCTATATGACCTTACACAACTCAATTCTTCTGATTTATTTTTTCTAGATAATATTATTAATTTTATGTTTAATAATATTAGCAATGACCAGCATTTACATTTTACTTTAATATTTGGAAAGCATTTTGCAAATGTTATCTCATTTGATTCTCATAACAACTCTGGGGGATAGATACTATTATAAATTTATTTTTACAGATAAGGAAACTGAAGCTTAAAAGGTATAGTCACTTGGTTAGGGTCACACAACTAATAAAAGTCTGGAAAATAATTTGAACACAGATATCTCTAACATCAAAGCTGCCATCTGTATGATAAAGGACTGAACTAGGTTATCTCTAAGGTTTCTTTTAGCTCAAAATAATATAATTTGAAGAAAATCTAATGAAAACAATTGCATATAATAAGAGTTCTTTATAACAGAAGCTAAAAATATTTTCCATTTCTGGGGGGGGGGGTAGAGCCAAGATGGTGGAGTAAAAGCCAGAAGTTGTCTGACCTCCCACCCCAAACACCTCCAATACTTGTAAAATATGACTCTAAACAAATTTTAGAGCCACAGAACCAACAAAGTGATAGAGAGAAACAAATCTCCCACTGATGTGAGCCTGGCAGGCCAATAGAAAGGGTCTATCACACTGAGCTGACAGCAGAGTGCAGTCCTGTGTGAGCCACAGGGTGGCCCCCACCAGCAGCACAGACCAGCCATAGCAGTCTTGAGGAGAGTGAATCACCAGAAGCTGTGGCAGTTTCCACAATTCTCAACCTATAAACAACAAAGAGAAAGAAAAAGGTCAGTGAGAAACTCTGTTGAAACAGAGTTCAGAAGAGTGTGGTCAGGCCCCTGCCCCAGGGTAAGAGGTGGAGGAAAGGTGTGGCTGCAGCTGCTGCTGTGTGATTGCCTCTGGAGCTCCTGGCCTGAAGATAGTAGGGTGACCAAGTGACCATTCAGAAGGTAATTGCTCTTGCTTTCACCTGCTTAGATCTGGACAGTGGTCTTGGGTGGTGGTGCTGGGATGTGTGGTCAGTGTGCCAGAACTGTAAGTGTTTATAGAGAGGGCATAGTCCTCATACCTCTAACAACATTTGTGAAAACCCCAGTGATTTGGGACACAGCTCTCCACTCTGGAAGCAGAATTGTACCATGACAAAGACCTCAAAAGTCAAGTAATTGGCAGGCAAGATGAGCAAGTAGAGGAAGAATAAGCAGACCATACAATCCTTTTTTCAGGACCAAAAGGATCAAAGCAAGGAACTAGAAGAAGTCAATGAAGTCAAAACTCCTATATCAAAAGCTTATAAGAAAAATATGAATTGGTTGCAGGCCATGGAGGTGTTCTAGAAGGATTTTGAAAATCAAGTAAGAAAACTTGGGAAAAGAAATGAGAATGATGAAAGAAAATCATGAAAAATGAGTCAACAACATGAGTGAAGAAAGTAACACCTTAAAAAATAGACTAACTTACATGGCAAAAAAGGCCCAAAAAGCCAATGAGGAGAAGAATAACTTAAAAAGCCAAATTGCCCAAATGGCAAAGGAATTTCAAAAGCTCATTGAAGAGAATAACTCCTTCAAAATTAGATAGGAGCAAATGGAAGCTAATGACTTTATGAGAAATCAAGATACTATAAAACAGATCCAAACAAATGAAAAAATAGAGGGCAATGTGAAATATCTCATTGGAAAAACCACTGGTCTGGAAAATAGATCCAAGAGAGATAATTTAAAAATTATTGTACTACCTGAAAGCCATATTTAAAAAAGAGCCTAGAAATCATCCCTCAAGAAGTTCTCAAGGAAAATTGCCCTGATATTCTAGAACCAGAGGGCAAAATAGAAATTGAAAGAATTCACCACTCCCTCTTGAAAAAGATTTCCAAAAGAAAACTCCTAGAAATATTATAGCTAAATTCCAGAGTTCTCAGATCAAGAAGAAAACATTACAAGCTGACAGGAAGAAACAATTTGAATATTGTGGAAACACAATCAGGATAACACAAGAACTAGCAGCTTCTACACTAAGGGACTGAAAGGCTTGCAATATGATAATCTGGAGGTCAAATGAGCTAGGATTAAAATAAAAAATGACCTACCCAGCAAAACTGAGTATAATGCTTCAAGGGTAAATATGGTCATTCAATGAAATAGAGGACTTTCAAGTATTCTTGACGAAAAAAAATCAGAGCTGAACAGAAAATTTGACTTTCAAATTCTAGCAGCAAGAGAAGCATGAGAGGGTAAACAGAAAACAGAAATCATAAGAAACTTATTAAAGTTGAAGTACTTACATTTCCATGTGGAAAAATGATAATTGTAACTCATGAGACTTTTTTAGATGATATCTAAAAAATAAAATTAAGGGGTGAGATAGAAATATAATGAGAGGACAAAGAGAGAGATAGGATAGGGTGAATTATCTCATGTAAAAGAGGCAAGAGAAAACTGTTACAATGGAATGGAAGAGCAGGAAGGTGAAAAGGAATGGGTCAAACTTAATCTCATTGAATTTGGCTTAAGGAGGGAATAACATACACATTCATTGGGGTAGTTTATCCTGCAGGAAAGTAAGAAGGAAGGGGATAAGTCAGGGGATGATAGAAGGGAGGACAGAATCAGGGAGAGAGTAGTTAGAAGCACATAATTTTTAAAAGGGATTGGGTCAAAGTAGAAAACAGAATAAGTAGGGGGTGGGGTAGGAAGGAGGGAAATATAGGCAGTCTTTCACAATATAACTACCTTGGAAATATTTTGCATAACTACACATGTACAACCTACATTGAATTGCTTATTTTCCCAGTGGGGGTGTGTGTGGAGGCAAGAAGAGAAAGAATCTGTAAACCAAAGTTTTAAACAAATGTTAAAAAATTGTTTTTTACATGCAACTGGGAAATAAGATATACAGGCATTTGGGTATAGAAATCTGTCTTGCCCTGCTAGAAATTTAGAGGGGTGAGGAGGGAGGATATAAGAGAGAGCAGATTGGAGGAAGGGGTATTCAGTAGGCTGATATCTTGGGGTAGGGGCATGGGAAATATGGGGAAAAATTTATAACTCAAAGTCTTGTGGAAATGAATGTTGAAAACTAAAAATAAATTTAAAAATTAATTTTCACTATTCTAAAAGGCAAAAATAAAATAAAACTTTTTTCAAGAAACGTTATAATGAAGGATAGAGACTGGAACTATGACAACAGTGATATTTAGAACTCCTAGGAAAAGAAACTCCTTTTTTTTTTTTTAACCAATGAGGGCCTTCTCCATTTTTACCTTTTAAAATTTTATAGAGTTGTGGAGAACACTAAGAAATGAAGTATCTTCCCAATGTCTTTCAACCATTTTGTATCATAGATGGAATTTGAACCTACATCTTCTCAGCTTCAACCCCAGCTCTCTATTTACTGTGTTATGCTGCTTCATTATGCTCCTCTTCCTACTTAAAAAGAATATTATATATTATACATTCACTTTTTATTATTCCCCTCCTTAGCCCTGAAGATATCTAGGACAATACTTGGGACATGATGCACTTCCCAAATCAAACTGGATGAGTGATGCATTCACATCCTAAATTTAGGTTCAAATACATGTCTAACAGAGCCCCAAGAGTTTCAGTTGCTCTATCACCCCTCTCACTGGTGGCTTTTTGTATGTATTGTGTATTTATTGTTCTTTGCTGAGTTTGTAAGGCTCTTAAGGCCAAATGCCTTTCAGATGAAACATTTATCCACCCAATTCAATCTAATAGTGTAGTTTTATTCCCTGACTGATATTCACAGGGGGCTATTGGTCCTATTGCTCATGTCCTATTTAGGTAGTCCTGAGCAGCTGAGACCAGTCAAATACTTTGTTTTTGTTGTAGTTCTATTTTTATAATGGAGACTTGGGATGAGGTTGCCAAACTAGACCATATAATTTTTCTATACATGAATATTGCTAATAGAAATTCCTTTCAGGAATCAAAGAGGTTGAAAGTCTGGCAATGTATTCAATGATGCAATTTTCCTTTTGCTCTCTCAAGCTTCTTCCTACAGGACTCCTATCCTCTCTGTAATAATAGGGTGGGTTTTAATGGCAGTTAAATTTGAAAGCAAGCAACTTTACAAATGGGAGAAACAAGTGAAAACCAACGGAATCTGGTTTGCTCTGAGTGAATTGCGTCACATAAAAGAGGTCAAATAACTACACAAATACAGAAATGTTATGCCAAATGATGTATTTCTGTTGAAAATAAAGAATAACAATTACAGGGTTTTTTTTTTGTCAATTTGATAGTTTAACTAACTTAGAATGAATTTCTATATTACTTTTCCCAATTTTGAGTAAAAGGGATATGGTTTTTAAGTCGCTATCATTCAGGAATGTATATATATTTTTTTTATTTTTTGCTTTATTGGAGAGCAATTGGGGGTTAAATGACTTGCCTAAGGTCACATGGTTAGTTTTTATGCTAAGTGTCTCAGGTCAAATTTGAATTCAGGTCCTCCTGACTATAGGACCACTGTTCTATTCACTGTGCCACCTAGCCACCCCTAAGAATGTATGATTTTATTTTATTATCATTGTTGCTTTAAATTTTTTTTTAATTTTGAGCATAGAATTGGCAAATAAACTGAGACAAGGATGAGAATTTCTCTTCAGATCAGCTAAAATGGTTTGAAGAATTTCTAATATGTTCATTCATTTGTTCATTACTTCATTCACCAAATGTTGAATGAGTGCCTTCTATATACAAGTCCCTATTCCAGTCACTGAAAGGGGCATAAAGATGAATACATATATAGTTTCTTTTTATATTAATGTGTGCTTGTAAGTCATGCTTGCCTTAAGCTCTCTTTAGTGGAGGAAATACATAGCTGTCCAATACCTGAAACCCATATTGTACCATGAGTATCTTTCATGAAGTGACTATATTATCCATATTTTGAGAGGACCCTAGGGAAAAGCCAATCATGAGCAGCTCTCCTGAGGACTGTTGCTATGAATAACTTGAAGGTTTTGATGGTATAGTATAGTAAACTCTCTATTTATGCAGCAATAAACTAAAGCAAAATATTCGCAACAATGTAACATAACAATTTATTACTAAAGAGACCACATAATCTTCAACAAACCATATCATTCAGTAAGTCACAATCTCATCAATCAGTACTGGGTACTCAAATAAAAGTCTTCTTTTATCTTGACTCGAGTCTGGTCCTTAAGTCAATCATCCTTAAGAGGTAGTGGAAAATATAAAGACCATTCAGACCTAGGTTGCAATAAATCATAATCTCATCAGTCAGCATTAAGTATCTAGGTAACAGTCTTTTCACCTTAACTGGAAGCTGACTTCCATTGAATAGCCTAAACAAGGAGCAAAGTACTAATTTGCTTGCCATTTCAATAACTGAAACAAGTTAAAAAGTAGCATTTTGATTGTCATTACACCTAGACATAAACAATATCTAAACTTCTTTTGAGAAAATTCCCTAGAGTTTCTCTAGACAGGCAACAATAAGTCAGAGAGAAAACACTGACAATATTCTTTGGGGTTAACAATGTTACGAACAACTTCTAATATGAATATAGGCCTTTGTGGACCCCAAAGATCCTTTCTTTCATGGGATACCCTCAACCATAAGTCATATAAATATATATAATTAAAGCTATGAAATAAAAAATGCATTAAGAAGTATAGAGTAATATGTGATTTGGAGCATAATTTTGAACATAAATGGGTTTCACTTCTCGCTAGTCTGGAAGGAGAAATCAGAGAATTGTTAATAAAATCATTATCTAAACTGAACCTTACAGAATAAGTATTCTTTTAAATAGCAAAAATTCAGTGAGGTGGCTTGGTAGTGATCAAAGACATTTTTTGAGGAAAGTACAAGCTATTCTGGAAGAATTAGGTAGCCTATTTTTGCTGGAATGTGAGTTGTATCAAGAAGAAAATATTGAGATAAAGTTATAATTGTAGTTGAAGATAATTTTGGTAGAGTCTTGAATGCCAAACTAATAAATTTCTGCTTTATACTATTGTAAATAAGAGGCCATTGGAGGTTTTAGAACAAGTGAGAGATGTGATCAGAATTGTTATTCATTTGTGCTATTAATATTTCAGTGGAAAAATGGAGAAAAGGCAAGTTGGAAATAAGCAAACATAGTGAGGAAGTTAGTGCAATAACCTAAGTGATATGTAATGATTGTTTTAAATGAAAGGGAAAATTCACCTTTAAAAATTCACCTTTAGGGGGGCAGAGCCAAGATGGCAGCATAGAAGCAACATGGTTCAACAGTGCCCACATAGCCACCTCAAATACCCATGAAATATGACTCTAAACAAATTTTAGGGCTCCAAAATTCACAAAAATACAGAAAAACACATCTCCCACTGAAGGCAGCTTGGCAGGAGGGGCTCATTGCAGCACACTTGGAAGCAAAACCAGCCCAGCCTGAAACCACAGTCTGGCCCAGGGGAGGCCAGGACAAACCACAGCTGTAGCCTTCAGGAGAGTGAATCAGTGGCAGCTGTGGCAATTTCCAGAATTATCAAGCCATAAGAAAAAAGGACAAAGTGAAAGATCAGTGGAACTCAGCTAATTATTGGGGAAAAAAGTGGTGTGGCCAAACTGCCTCCAGGGCAAGGCAGTGACAGAAGGTGCAGCCCAGCAGCCACCTCCACATGCCTGCTTCAGAGCTCGCAGCCTACAGACTGCAAGAGGCCAAGCAATCATTCAGAGGCTAAGTGCTATTGCATTGAGTGGCCTGAATCCAGATAGTGGTTTTGGGTGGTGGTCCTGGGGTGCATTTTAAGCGAGCAAAAGCTGATGGGGGCTGCAAAAAAATGGCAGCCTCCTAATAGCTCCAGCAGCTGTGAAAACCCCAGCAAATTGGGACAGAGCATTCCCTTCTGGAAGCAGAGCTTCACAGAGCTGTAATTGACTGGCAACAGCATGAGTAGGCAAAGGAAGCAAAGTAAGAACAGCAATAGAAATCTAGACTCCTTCTTTAGGGATAAAAAGGATCAAAGCAAGGAACAGGAGGAAAAAAATACAATCAGAACTCCCATACCAAAAGCTTCCAAGAAACATGAAGACTACCTACAAGCCAAAGAGCAGGTTAAGAAGGATTTTTGAAAACCAAATAGGAGAAGTGGAGGAAAAATTGGGAAGAGAAATGAGAATGATGCGAGAAAATCATGAAAAGAGAGACAACAACCTGACTAAAGAAAATAACACCTTACAAAATAGATTAACTCAAAAGGCAAAAGAGTCCCAAAAAGCCCATGAGGAGAACAATGCCTTAAAAAATCAACTTTTCCAGATGGAAAAAGAATCTCAAAAGCATTCTGAAGACAATAATTGCTCCAGAATTAGAGTGGAGTAAATGGAAGCAAATGAGTTCACGAGAAATCAGGATACTATTAAACAGATCCAAACAAATGAAAAACAGAAGGCAATGAGAAATATCTCCTTGAAAAAAACCACTGACATGGAAAACAGATCCAGTAGAGACAATTTAAAAATTATTGGACTACCTGAAAGCCATGATCAAAAAAAGAACTTAGAAAGCATCCTTCAAGAAATTCTCAAGGAAAATTGCCTTGATATTTTAGAACCAGAGGGCAAATCAGAACTTGAAAGAATTCACCAATCACCTCTTGAAAAAGATCCTAAAAAGAACACTCCTAGGAATGTTTTAGTCATGTTCTGGAGTCCCTAGATTAAGGAGCAAATACTACAAGCTTCCAAGAAGAAACAATTTGAATACTGTGGAAACACAATCAGGATAACCCAGGATCTAGCAGCTTCTACATTAAGGGATCAAAGGGACTAGAATATGATATTCTGAAGATCAAGGGAGGAAGGATAAAAACCAAGAATCACCTACCCAGCAAAGTTGAGTATAATGTTCCAGGGGAAAATATGGTCATTCAGTAAGGTGAAGGACTTTCAAACATTCTTCCTGAAAAAAAACAGAACTGAAAAGAAAATTTGACACTCAAATACAAGAAGCATGAGAAGGTAAAGATGGGAAAGAAATCATGAGGAACTTATGAAAGTTGAACTATTTACATGCCAACATGAAAAAAAGATAATTTTAACTTATGAAACTTTTCTCGGTATGAGGATAGGTGAAGGGAATACAAATGTATACATATGTATACATAACCATATGTCTATATAGGAGGGTTTATATATGCATATGAATACATATCTGAGTATGTGTATATATGAGTACTTAGATGGCCAGGATCAATTGTATAGGAAGGGGTGATACTCTAAAAGGTGAAATTCTGAGGTGGGAGAGGATTAGAATGAAAGGAGACAGGGAGAAACAGAATGGAGTTAATTATCTCATAAGGAAGGGGTAAGGGACAATTGTTACAATTGAGGGGAAGAACAGAAAGACAAAAGGGAAATGGTCAACCTTAGTCTCATTGAATTTGTCTTAGGGAAGGAATGACATAAACTCTAAACTGGGTATCTTGCCACATAGGAGAGTAGGGAGGATGGGTATGAGAGGTGGGATGACAGAGAGGAGGGCAGGGTCAGGGGGAGGGTTGCTGGAAGTACACACTTCTGTTAACAGACAGGGACAGGGACGGGTTAGAGAATAGAACAAGGGGGGTGGGTGGGATAGGAAGGTGGGATATATAATCAGTCTCTCACAACATGCCCTCTGTGGAGATGTTCTGCATAATTACACATGTACAGCCTGTATTTAATTACTTGTCCTTCCAGTAGGTGTGGGTGATGAGGGAGGAAGGGAAAGAATCTAGAATATAAAGCTCTATAATCAAATGTTAAATGTTATATATATATAT
>CM053585.1:423275480-423291468 GCA_028646515.1 Pseudochirops corinnae | reverse complement strand
CCTTCCAGTGGGGATGGGAGGTGAGGGAGGAGGAGAAAGAATCTGGAATCTGGAGTTCCACAATCAAATGTTATGATTGTGTATCTATCTATCTATCTATCTATCTATTCAATTATTATTAATATTATTGACTACATTCAACTGGAACTTGAGATACACAGGCACTGTGGTTGGGAGATCCATCCTGCCCTACCGAGAAGTGACATAGGAGAGAATAGACTGGGGGAGGGGGGACACACTGGGATGGTGGTTTTGGGTGGTGGGTGGGGGAAAAAGGGGGAGAAAATATGTAACTCAAAATCTTGTGGAAATGAATGATGTAAAATATAATAAAATTTTTAAAAAAAATTGCATATAAAAAAAAAACACAATCAGGATAACACAAGACCTAGTGGCTTCTATATAAGGGATGGAAGGGCTTGGAATATGATATTCTGGATGTCAAAGGAGCTAGGAATAAAACCAAGAATCATCTACCCAGCAAAACTGAGTATAATGCTACAGAGGAAAATATAATCATTCAATAAAACAGAGGATTTTCAAGCATTCTTGATGAAAAAACCAGTGCTGAACAGAAAATTTGACTTTCACATACAAGAAGCGAGAGAAGCATGACAAGTTGAACTATTTACATTTCTATGGGGAAAAACAATACTTGTAACACATAAAACTTTTATCTGTATGAGGACAATTCAAGGGAATATATGTGTATATGTGTATATGTATGTATGCACACATATACATATATATGTATGCATGTATATACATGTATATGAATAGGAGGGTATGTGTGTATATAAATATAAATGTGAGTGAGTGTGTGTGTATATAAATATATATGTGAGTAGATATGTATATAAATATATATGTGAGTGTCCATGTGCAATAAATAAATATATATTTATGTTCATGTCTGCATAGACAGAAGGCACAGGATCAGTTGAATAAGAAGGGATCATATCTAAAAAATAAAAAGGTGAGAGAGGAATTTATTGGGTGAAGGAGAAAAGGAGAGGTAGATTATGGTAAAGTATCTCATATAAAAGAGGCAAGAGAAAACTGTTACAATGGAGGGGAAGAAAAGGAAGGTGAAAGGGAATGGGACAACCAGATTCTCTTTGAATTTGGACTAAGGAGGTAATAACACACACTCAATTGGGTATCTTAACCTACAGGAAAATAGGGGTGTGGGGAATAAGAGGGGAAATTATAAAGCAGAGGACAGATTGGGGGAGAGGGTAGTTAGAAGCAAACATTTGTGAAAAGGGATTGGGTCAAAGGAGAAAATAGAATAAGTGGGTTGCAGGATAGAATGGAAGGAAATATAGTTAGTCTTTCACAATATAACAACTATGGAAATGATTTGGGTAACTACACATGTGCAACCTATATTGAATTGCTTATCTTCCCAGTGGGGGCAGAAGAGGAGAGAAGAAGGGAAAAAATCTGAAACTCAAAGTTTTAAAAACAAATGTTAAAAAAATGTTTTGTTTTGTTTTTTTTTTTTACATGGAACTTGGAAATAAGATGTACAGGAACTGGGGAATAGAAATCCATTATGCCCTACGAGAACATTAGAGGGTAATGGGGGAGGTTATAAGAGAGCCCAGATTGGGGGAAGGGGTATTCAGTAAGCTTGCTATTTGGGGGTGAGGGTAAGGTAAAGATGGGGAGAAAAATTGTAACTCAAACTATTGTGAAAATGAATGCTGAAAACTAAAAATAAATAAATTTTTAAAAGTGAAAAAATAAATTAAAAATGATATTTATTTCAAAATTAAAAAAAAAATAAGAAAGGAAAGCTGCCTTGACCACAGAGATTCAGAGAGCAAAAATGGAAATATAGAGAATCCATCACTCATTACAGGTGGAGTAAAAAAAACAAAAGGGAAATTCAAATTGTAAACTTCCAGGAACCAAACCATAATTGAAATCTAGCAATTACTGATCAAAGAAGAAACACTTCAACATGGCAGAGAGAACAGTATTGAAATAATAAGAAATCACAGTAGGAATGACACATGACTTAGTAGTCACTACTATGTAGAAAGAAATCTTAGAATACAATATTCCAGAAAATAAATGATAAAAGTTTATAAACAATAATAATTTACTCTGAAAAAACTGAGAATAATGCTACACAGAGATAATAAAATTGGATCGATAATCAAATAGAGGACTTTAAAGAGCTTTGTAGAAACTGCTATTGAAACAAGAGTTAAGAGAGTCATGAAAAATGTAAACACTATCACAAATAATAAAGGGCTAAACAAGGACAAACTCCTTACATTCCAATATGGGGAAATTATACATGTGTCTCTTCTGAATACTGTCATCATTAACTGTCATAGCAGGAAGATAATTAGACAAGACCTAGGAATGTTTCTGTCATATTGGGATCATCCTAAGAGAAGAAGGGAAAGAGAGGGGGAAGGGAATACACTAGAAGAAAAAGAGGAAAAGGTTACGGAACATTGTCTCACACAAATAGAGTATACAGTAAAAACCTTCCCCACCAAAAAGAATAGTTAGGGAGAGTGAATGTTGCTTGAAGTACAGTCTTCTCTGAATTGGTGAAAGTGCACACACACACACACACACACACACA
Source organism: Pseudochirops corinnae (assembly GCA_028646515.1). Lineage (NCBI taxonomy): Eukaryota > Metazoa > Chordata > Mammalia > Diprotodontia > Pseudocheiridae > Pseudochirops > Pseudochirops corinnae. Next base: position 423,288,860 of record CM053585.1, on the reverse strand, counting down.
CACACACACACACACACACTCACACACATACATAGAGAAATTGTTGAATAAAGAAATAAACTTTACTCAACAGGGAAATAGGAGGTAAAGTGATGGGAACAATTGGAGGATAGATTAAGGGAGAGATTGGTCTTAAACCAAACAAACTCTAATTAAGCATGTACAAAAACATTTGTAGCTTTTTTTGAGGTAGCTAAGTATGGAAATCTGATGGGGTCTCTAACATTTGGGAAATAACTGAATAAGTGATGATATTTAAATCTAATGAAATATTATTGTCCTATATGAAATTATGAAAGAGATAATTTCAGAGGAATTTGCAAAAACTGATGCAGAGTGAAGTGAATGAAACCAGGAGATATTTTTTTTTTTACAAAAACAAGAATATGCTAAAGCTAACAATTTTGGAATAATTAGGAACTCTAATTAGCATAATTCCAGAAGAGTAATGATGGTACAAACTACACACTTTTTGATAAAAGAGGTAAAGGATTCAATGTACAATCCCACACAGATGCATACATAAACACATAAATATATGCATGTGTGTGTGTGTGTAATTTGAGAGGATTCATTGATGAATTCAGATTGAGACAAAATTTTTTTGGTCATTGGCATATGGCCAACATGGGAATATATATGTATATTTGTTTGTACCAAAGGTATTATTTTACTTTTTTTCTCATTGAAGGAAGAGGGTAGGAGAGAGGATAGGTTTTAATTAATTTAAAAAATAAAATTTGATTTTAAAAGTGCACTGAACTGTATAAACTTCATGATTCCTTTTAGTTTTAAAAGTCTAGAATTCATATATTCAAATAAATGAAAGGCAGCAATGTTTTGGGTCATCCAAAGCAACACAGCTTCTTAGTCTTATTTTTATTCCTCACTATAGCCATGAAATAGTAATAGTTAGAATTTCTATAGAACTTCGTGCTTTGAAAAACATTTGACATATATTATCTTATTTAATTACTATGTCTGTCCTAGTGAGTCTCAAACATTCCTATCCCACCCTAATCTCTCTTATGATCTCCAATTTCACACCTCCAACTGCCTTTCAGACATCTTACATGGTATATATGGTGGACGTCTTAAACTCAATATATCAAAAACAGAGCTCATTATCTTTTCCTCTAAAACTTCCTCCCACCCACTACCTATCACTGCAGAGGTCAGCAGCAGCATCCTAGCCTCTCAGGCTCATAACCTAAGAGTCATTCTAAACTCCTCACTATCTCTTACCACACCTCTCCCAGCCCCCATTTCCAGTCTGTTGCTTTTATCTCTACATTTCTCAAAAACATGCACCTTCTCTTTTTTTGACACAGCCAAAACTCCAGGACAATTCCTAAACAAGTCACACTTGGACTTTACAATAGCCAATTGGTGGGCCTTTCTGCCTCAAGTTTCTCTGTAAATCTCCCTTTATTTAGCCACTAGAGATTTTCCTAAAGCATAAAAGTGATCTCATCACTCCCCTACTAAATAAACTCCAATAGCTCACTATTGCCTTCAGAAATATAAAATATGAAATTATCAGTTTGACATTCACAACCCTTCATAACCTAGCCCCCTCCTACCTTTCCAGTCTTTTTATACCTGTAATGGTAATGGAGCTTAAAGATCCCCTTGTATTGGCTTGGTTTTTAGGTTAAATGTTAAAACCCAGAGTTTGTTAATCCCACTTGTGGGATGGACTTGTTGATGTGAAGAGAAGGGGCTGAACTGGGAGGAGCTGATCTTGGATTTAGAGAGAGGCCCAAGCAGAGAGAGGCCAGAAGAACTTCAGGGAGCCAGCATCTGGAGGCTGCTGCTCCTGCTGGAGAGAGAAATGAGAACTGAGGACTGAATTGGGAAGAAGCATGACTGTGGTGCTGGTATTTGTTCTGCTTGTTTTGATGTTACTTTGTCAGATTCCTCTGCTGATGGAGTATGTGGCTGTTGTTCCTAAAGTCCTGAGACCTTGCTGTTGGTTCAGAAGCCCTGAAAAAGGATTTTCTTGTTCTATGTTTACATAAATACTGGAGGAGGGTCTTGCTGATGTTTTCAGTGGACCTGGGACTACACTGATGATTTGTGTTGATTCCTCAGACCTTGTTGTTGGGTCTAAGTTGATTTCACAAGCAGAGAGTGACTTGATGAGGACACCAACAATGTGTATGTTTGTTATTGTGTCTTTGTTAAGTGGTGTCTTCCCTGGAACAGAAACTGCTGAGAACTTGCCCCAGGGCAAAATGAAGAAAAGACCTTTCCTTGGGTATTGAATGCTGTGATGGTATTGTAACCTAGTTGTGACCTAGGGGAGAATGGCCTTCCATTGCCTCTTGAGAGGATGCTTGGTGGTGATGGGTGGTATTGTAAGTCAGTTTGATCCAGGGGTGGAAAACTTTTGACTTTTGTACTTTGTGGCTGACCAAATGAATGTACGTTGTTTATGATTGGAAACTAATGTCTAGTTGAATAGAGAGAAGACTTTGTGAATGACTAAATGAATGTATTGCCCGGAGTGGAGAACTTGGAACATAACACTTTGTGATCGAATTGAGGATTTACTAAATTATTGAATTATACATGCTGAATGCTGTATTTTGATGTTCTATGAATGTTTTTCCTTAATCTGTCACTGGATAAATGGAGTTTGCTGTGCTCTTAATCTGAACCTGGAAGTTGCTTGTGCTTGGTGTTACAATACCCTACTTATCAAAACATACTCTTCAATATAATGACACTGGCCTTCTTGCTGCTCCCACAAGACATCCCATGTCTCAGCTCTGCATTTTCTCTAGTTGTGTCCCATGCTGGAACACTTTATCTCCTCTCTGACAGCTGTCTCTCTGGCTTCCTTTAAGTTACATTTAAAATCCCACCTTCTACAACAGACCTACACAACTTGTAAATTTCTTTGGGCCACAGATAGGCTAGGCTAAGAGACAGCCTGATGATGGTTGGTTGCCACAAATCACATGAAAAACAGGAGAGTGAGTAATGGCAACCTTATGTTTTTTGCAGGCTTCCTGAAATACATTGGCAAGTCTTAAGCAGCCTGTAGGCTATATATTGTGTAGGCCTGTTTCCTGGAAGCCTTCCCCAACCCTTCTTAACTTTAATGCCTTTCCTCATTTAATTATTTCATATTTATCATATATATATAACTTGCCTTGCATATCTTTGTTTTCATGTTGTCTCTCTCATTAGACTGTAAGCTCCTTGAAGGGAGGAACAGTCTTTTTTTGCCTCTTTTTCTATCTTCAGAAGCTCAGCACTCTGCCTGGCATATAGTGAGCACTTAATGAACATTGATTTCTTGATCCTCATCATAATCCAGAGAGGGAAGTAGTATTATTATTCTTATTTTTCAGATTAGGAAATTGAGGCAAATGGTCCTTAAACAATTTACTCAGAATCACACAGCTAGTAAATGAGGCAGAAATTGAACATAGGCCTTCTAGACACCAAGTCCATCATTCAAGGCTATATTCTACATACTTGCTGCAAATAGTATAATGTTATAATAAACTTAGATATCAAGTCAAAGGACCTGGGTTCAAATCCTGGCACTAACAGTGCAATGTTGGGCAATTCACTTGAACTTTCTGAGCTTCAATGTCTTCATGATAAAATGAACATATAAATACGTGCATTACCTATCCACAAGATCGTCTTGAAGAAAACATTGTGTCAAGTTGCACCATGTTGTGACAAATGTGTGGTCATTATTTTTATTATTGCCCATAGTACAGATTCAACATATAGGTTTAAATCATTTTATAAATTAGTTCATTTTACCTTCGACTATTGTAGACATGCATACATGACGAATTACCACTTTGCAATGAGATTCAGTAGATAGAGAACTGGCCTTGAAGTCAGGAAGACCCAGGTCCATGTGGAGCCTTGACTCATGTTCTCCATTTGACCAGTGGTAACTGACTCAATTCCTCAGTGTCCCAAATAATTTAAGACTATGAGTTGCAGAAGATCTCTTCAACTACTTGGTTGCAGGAAGTTTTTTCACTGAAAATCTCCCTATAACAATGAAATCAAAGGCAAAGATTTCCAGAATATAATTATCTTGATTATAGTGACATTAAAATTATTGTACATTTCCTGAGCACAGACCATGTTGTGAGACATGTCTGCCACCTCATAGGAACAATTTTCTCCCAGAGGTTAATGCTAGAAAGTAATGAAGAGAAGTTGTACAAGTGAAGTTCATTTGAAAGAATTCAAAAGAGAGGACTCATTTCAATCTAGTCAATGGGGAATACTTTTAAAAAGATGAACTTTTATCAAAGGAAGATAGAGGAGAAGGGGGGAGAGAGAAAGTGGGAATTGAAGAGGGAGAAGAGATCAAGAAGTGGGGAAGTAGGATGGGAAGGGATTATGGGAAAGAGAGCATGGAGGACAGGTAGAGAAGACAAGGGAAGGAAAAAGAAAAGAAGAAAGCTGAAGTTAAAAAAAAGGAAGTCTTGTTCGGTGCTGTCACCAATTTTCATTTATTGTTTCATTAAATAGAGTAGTTCACATTGACCTGAATCGAATTTTAGTAATTATTTTTGTACTGCAAACTTATAAAGCATGGCAAAAAGGTAAAATAATTGGCAGTAAAAGCAATTTGTTCCATATTAGTAATACTCATTGTCCCATATTGAATATCTAAGTACCATGTACTTGCTTTCATATTAGGGATTTTAAAGATTTTTTATTGCAATATCTCTGGTTAAAGTGTACACTAGTGAATAAGTTAGCACTCTTTAGAAATGTTTTTTACACAAGTGGAATATGATCACAAAATATTTATTTAAATGTCTTTTTCATTCAAGAAGAACTACCTAGCTACATACCAAATACTCCTAAGTGTGTATACTAGATCCCTTAGCATTGCAATGAATTTCTATTTGAATTTGGAATGCCATAGTGATTATGTTCTATTTTTAATATATCTGGGACAATTAATAACAACGTAATGAGGCATTTCCATGTGCATAATGATTTTTCTGGATTATTCTGTATGATTTCTCATGTCATTAGCTAAAACAAAAATAAACATCAAAAAATAAGAATAAGAGAAATATAAATGCTGTGAAAAATAAACTTAGCTAAGCAATCCAACCTGTGATATATACATCCTTGTACACATACATACATTGATACACATACATGTTGTCCCCATGATTTAGTAATTAGCCAAGGTCAAAAACATAGAGGCCAGGTAAAATGTTAAATTATTTGACGATGGAGGCAGCAGAAGGCGTGGCACACTGGTGGCTCTTGTCATTAAACAATTCAAAATAATAGCAGCTACTAAAAGGATAGAAATATCCAGCAATACATAAAGCACTGGCCTTGGGAAAGAGGAAAAAGAGGTTTGAGGAGGAAAATGGAGTTAACTAGCAAATGATTTTTCTAAAATATGATTATTATCAAATAACAATGGATAATATGCAGGGCCTGGAGTAAAGAAGACCTGAGTTCAAATCTGGCCTCAGACAAACACTTGATAGCTATATAACCCATGACAAGTCTCTTGACTGTTTGCCTTAGTTTCCTCATCTATAAAGTGAGCTGGAGAAGACATAGCAAACTGTTCCAGTATCTTTGCCAAAAACAAACAAACAAACAAACAAACAAAAAACCAGAGTCACAAAGAGTTGGAACTGACTGAAAAGCAACAGAACAACTCTGAAAACAGCAACAGTTGCTCAACTTCAGACATTCAATAGATTTCACCCCGGGGAAACCTCTCAGAGCTTAAAAGAATGTGGAATATTAAAAAATAAATCAGTGCTGTAAATGATGGTCAAAACAGCCAATTAGATCATTTACTTTTGAGTCAAGTAAAATGAATATGTATTAAGGCAGATTATATGTGTGCATGTGTGCATGGATATATGTACATGCACACACATGCATATATATGTGCATATATATGCATTATATGCATATATGTACATACACATCCCTATACATGCCTACACACATGCCTAGTAAATCATGTTATGTTTTAAATACTTAGGAGTTTTCTGTAAAGAGTCCATGTAGTGAATCCTTTTATAAAGAAATGAACCTTGTTTTCTTCAAAATAGGTAATCTTCTACTAAAAAAAATTTGCTTTCTAAGTTAATGTCTTCATACAGAATCACAGAACTTCAAAGCTGTCATTTCCTTGAAATTCACCAGTGGGAGGAATCCCACTACCTCCAGAGGCAGACCATTCTACTTTTGAAGAATTCTAATTTCTGTAAAATATTTCCTTCCATCAAGTTTAAATTTGCCACTTTACAACTACTTCCACTCATCATGCCTACTTTTAACCTCTTGAGTTAAACTGAACATGTATAACCCTTGGCCCATATCACTGACGTTCAAAGTCATGAAAACACCAATGAAGTAATTCCTTCTCATCACCATCTTCTTCTCTCCAGTCTAAATAGTCCTTGTACCATCGATCAATTGTTACATCGTATGGGCTTATTTCCTTATTATTCTTCTTGTCCTCTTTTGGAGCCTATCCTGATAATCAATATCCTCCCAAAACATGATCACTCAAATTGCATTCAATTCTCCAGTTGTGGCCTGACCAGGAAGAGGACAGAAGCTAGACAAAAATAGCACCATATCCTTGAAAGTTACTGCTCTTTTGGCCCCAAACTATATTCTTTTTTTTTTGACCATTTTATTACTGTTGATGTGAACTGAACTTTCAGATTCCACTGAACTCAACACATTTGTTTTTTTTTTTCCCTAGGCGAACTACTGTATTCCCTTATATTGGTTTATGAAAGTCATTTTTGAACCAAAATCAAATTCTTGAAATTTCTTAATTAAATTACAATCCATAGATATACCATTTTTTTAGAAGATTTAACTTATTCAGCTGACTCATTTCCATATTTGGACAGTATTAATACAACTAGGAGTGAAAAAAAATAGAAATAATTTATTTCAACTTTTGCTTCATTCCTTTCCAGTCCCCTTCTTAATCTCTCTCAAATTTTCTCTTACCTAAATTCCCTCTGCTTTCATAATCTCCAGCTTCTTCCTCACCCAAAAGCAAGATGCATATGTATGAATATCTTTTCTATTTTGTCACCTAACAGAACTCCTATTTTTCCTGGGGAAATAAATGCATGGACAAAAAAGAAAGTGAGTTGGAGGGTACAAATTCTGATTGAGGATGTGAGATTTCTGGGAAGAAGAATTTCTAAACAGAAGCAGAATACAAAGTGATGTCTGTTACGATATCTGGCTACATTGAAGAAGTTTGCTACTCTTCCTACTTTCTGGCTGCTGACTGTAAAATGAGGGAACAGAGAGAAAGACAACCTCCTGCTGTGAATGAAATAATAGATTGAATGAGAAGACACTTCAATCCTTTGCAAATGTGGGAGGTCCGTGGGTGTGGAACATTGCATACATTTTCAGATTTTATTTTTCAATGCATTGATTAATCTGACATTTTTTTCTCTTCTCCATTTTTTTTTCTTTATAGTCATAGAACTTTCTTCCATGGGAAGGCTTTCTGGGAGATAAGAAGGAAGGGATACTGTAAGAGGTTTAAGCACTGAATAAACAAAATATATCAATTAACATTTATTTAAGAAAAAAAATATCAATTGTTTGAGAGCCAAGAATGAAATCTGAGATTCTGTATGATTAAATCTTCTATACCCCTTCTATCAATGCAAGGGAAAATTTCTACAATCAGGAACCTAAATCTATCCAAGAGTTTTGTCCTAAAGGCTTTGCCCACTATCAGCTTAGGGAAGAGAACAAAATTACTAGGGTGTGGATAAAGAAAGTGCTTATTATATCACTTTGCTAATGATTTTAATCCTGATAAAATATCTTTCTCAAATGTCTGAAAAGTATGCTCTTAGTTCATTAGTTCAGAGGATAAAGAAGAAGGAGGAGAAGGAGAAGGAAGAGGAGGATTGATTGAGATGATTTTAGAGCAATCTATTTTATTTAGACTAGAAGCTTGAGATAATGGAATGACATTTATTTCTTAAATGTTCCACATTGAAATCAACAGTTCACAGGTACTCTAGAGTACAATAAAAAATAAGAGTTTCATTTGTTTAAGCATCAATGGAATGTTTCCATCATTTCTGCATGTTTATAAAGTGTATCATATTGAACTTTTGTTAGATTGGGTTAAGGCCAGGATCCAATGAATATTTTTCTTTCTAGGCTATACTGATATTTGAAGGCATGTATGACTTACACTTATAGCTTTGTACTTGTCATTTCAATCACTTACACCAGGAGCTATCCACGATTAATTTGTGTTTCTTGATGTTTTAAGGTAGGGGGTCTTTTTGGTGTATGTGTCATGGATCTCTTTCTCATTCTAGTGAAGTCTAAAGACCATTTTTAAGGATAATGATTTCAAAAGAATATTTTTTTTTAAAAGTCAAATAAAATCAACAAGTCATTTACTAAGTGCTTAGTATGTATTGGATATTTCTCAGTGCTAGGGATATATATGAATAAGATTATAAATTAAAATAAAGTTATCAAACCTATTTAATAAAAAAAAAAGTCACAGACCTCAGGTTAAGAACACTTGTCCTAAGGGGGATAATTCATTCGTACCTGGTACCTTGCAACAGTAAATGGCATTGCCTAAATGAGATAGCACTGATGTGCTATATCATGGATTTGATGTGGTTTTTTTTCTTTCAAGGTCTATGGTATGATTTTGTAACGGTTCAATTTTTGACATAGATTTCACTTACAAGACAGAAAAGTTGAATCAAGGAACCATTGAACCACTATGTGTTGTTGTATTGAAGTGGTGCAGTGACAAGAGCACTCAAACTTGGGTCATCAAAACCTGAGATCACGTTTGACCTTAGATGCTTACAAGTTATGTGACCCTGAGCAAGTCACTTTACTTCTTTTTTCCCCAGTTTCCTCATATGCAAATTTCTCAGCAGTAAAAAGGGGATGCTATAGCATAGGAGAGTCAAGATGAAAAGTAACAGCCCACACAGGGAAAGCCTTTAATGACTTTTATTGCTACTTACAAAGGAGGAGAACAGCTGCTGGTGAGCGCATTTTCAGTGTAGCTTCCATGTTAGCAGTGGGTAGTGCTAATAGTCAGTAAGGCAGTAAGACAGTTTATATTCTTATAGGAAAAAAAAATACTGAAGATTATAGACTAAATGCAGAGACTCAGCGAGCTCTTCCAAATTCCCATCCAAATAATGTTAAAATAATTCCTCAAAATGAATTATGGAGCAACAGAATCAATAAAAGAGTGTGATGAAACAAATTTCCATTCCAAGAAAACTTAGAAGGCGAGCAGGAAAATTCTGTATCATTGGAGTGAGAGTGAAGTATAGTCCACTACAGGTTGCACAAGTGCAGAACTAGCATTGCAAGCCAGCAGCAGGCCTTTATGGGGAGGGACTGAATGGGAAGCAGAGGTTTCCATAGTTCTCTACCTATGGACAATAATGGGGTTCATCAACTGGTAAGACGTAGTTTAGAAGGGATTCATAACTGACTCTGGGACGAGGATACTGTTACATTGTCCATGCAGCTTTCCCAGTCCCAGGGCAAAGAGGGAAACCAGCATACTACAGTGTGTGGCCACAGGGGAGCTGGCAAACTGGTTATAGTTAAAAGGTTTTAAAAGGTGCTTCTGAACACTCATAGACCAGAACATAGCCAGGAAAAAAGTGAATAGACCCCTCCTTTAGATCATACCACTTTGGAAGAACTAAAAATTTACAGACACCCAAAACTAGTTCTGAAAACAGAAATATGAAAAACCTGAACTCTGGGATAGTATGACCTTCAACTGAGGAAGGAGAGCCCAACTTTAACATAAAGCTTAAAGTGAAAAAAGACTGGAAAAAATGAGCAAACAACACACCAAAAAGAATCTGATCATAGATAGTTACTATGGTGGCAGGAAGATCAAAACACAAACTCAGAAGATAATGAAATCAAAGCAGCTTGGTGCAAAACCTCAAAGAAAAATGTAAATTAGTCTCAGACCCAAGAATTAATCTCAGACCCAAGATGTTTAGCATCTTCTGCATTAAAGGATCAGGGGGCTTGGAATATCATATTATGGAGTGTAAAAGAGCTAGACTCACTTACTAAGATTCACTTAGCCTGCAAAATTGAGTATAATCCTTTGAAGGGAAATGGGCATTTAATAAAATTGGAAACATTAAAGCAATACTGATGAAAGGACCAGAGCTGAGCAGAAAATTTGTTTCTCAAATACAAGACTCAGGAGAAGCATAAGAAAGTAAACAGGAAAGACAAAACATAAGGAACTTGTTATGTTAAACTGTTTGCATTCTTACATAAGAAAATGATCCATGTAACTCCAAGAAACTTATCTCTAATAAAACAATTAGAAGGAGGCAGAGGGTATGGGTATTAAGTAACTATGATGTGATGACATTAAAAAAAAATTAAGGGATAATAGGATGCAATTGAATAAGGAGGAAGGAAGTAGTAGAATGAAATGAATTATCTCTTATTTTTGAAAAATTATTTGATACTTAATTTTTCCCCAGTTACATGTGAAAACAATTTTTAACCATATATAAAACTTTGGGTTTTAAATTCTCCCTCTTCCTCCTTCCCCACCTTCCCTTATTAAGAAGGCAAGGAACTCTATATAGGCTATGTATGTATAGTCATGCAAAACATATCCATGAGGATCATGTTGTGAAACAAAACATGGACAAAAAAATCTCAGAGGAAATAAAGGAAAAAATATATACTTCAATCTGTAATCAGACATTATCAGTTCTTTCTCTTTCAATGGATAGCATTTTTCAGCCTAACTTCTTCAGAATCAATATGGGTCATTGCAATGCTGAAAATACCTAAGTCCTTCACAAGTGATCATCTTACAATTTTACTGTTACTTTGTACCCAGTACATTTCACTTTTCATTAACCCATGCAAGGCTTTCCAGGTTTCTCTGAGAGCATCCTGCTCACCATTTCTTATGGTGCAATAATATTTTAATATAACTACATACCACAACTTGTTCAGTCATTCGCTAACTGATATACATTCCCTCAATTTCTAATTCTTTATTCCCAGAAAAGAGCTGCTATAAATATTTTTGCACATATAGTTCCTTTTCCTTTTTTTGTGTCCCTTTTGGGATAGAGACCTAGTAGTTATATTGTTATGTCAAAGAGTATTCATGGTTTTATAGCCTTTTGGGCATATTTCCAAATTGATATATAGAATGGTTCAATCAATTCACAATTCCAGCAATGATATTAATACTTTATTTTTCCCACATATCCTCCAACAGTTGTCATACTTTTTTCTGTCATATTAGCCAATCTAATAAGTATAAGCTAATAGCTGAAAATTATTTAAATTCACATTTCTCCAATCAATAGTGACTTACAGTATTTTTTCATATTACTATAGATCGCTGTAATTATTTCATCTGAAAACTGATTATATCTTTTGTTCATTTATCTATTGGGGAATGGCTCTTATTTTTATTAATTTGTCACAATTCTCTATGTTAGAGAAATGAGGCCTTTATCAGAGAAACTTGCTTGCACTTGTTTTTAAATTATCTCTCAAAAAAGGAGCATAAGGAGTTTTCACAGTGGAGGGTAAGATGGGGGTAGGTTGTTACAGGCAGCTCTTGAACCTTATTCTCTTGGGAATTGGTTTGAAGAGGAGATAACATGCACATTCTCTTGGACGTAGAAATCATCACTTACCTTACCATTACTTTACCATACAGGGAAGTAGGAAAGGGAATTAAAAAAAAAAACATAGGGGTTAACAGAAAGGTGGGCAAATTGGGAGAAAGTGGTGATCAGAATAAAAATACTTTACAGAACAAAATGATGAAAAAAAGAGACAGAAGGATACATGGAGGAAAAACAGGATGGAGGGAAATATAAAGTTAGTAATCATAACTGTAAATGTGAATGAGACAAAGTCAACCATAAAATAAAAGTAGTTAGCATAGTGGATTAAAAAATAAAACAAGCCTATATTATGTTACTTACAAAAACCACAGCTGACTCAGAGAGACACATACATGGAATAAAGTTAAAAGTCTATATCAGGATATATTATGTTTTAGTTGAAAGTAAACAAAAAAAAAAAATAGAGGTAGCAATCCTGATCTCAGAAAAAGCAAAAGTAAGACTAGATATAAACAAATAAATAGAAAAACTACATTTGGGTAAAAAAAATGTTGCTATCAAGAATAAAGTAATATAAACACTAAACAAAAGCACCAAATGATGTATCACCCAAATGTTTAGAGGAAAATTTAAATCAGTTACGGGAGGAAATAGTAAAAATATATACTACTGAGGAAAGTCAGCTTTCTTCTCTTATAACTTGATAAATCTAAATATAAAATAAATAAGGAAGAAGTTAATGAGACAAATAGAATTTTAGAAAACCTTGGTATAATAGACCTCTACAGAAAACTGAATGAGAAAGATGGCTGTGTAGGAGGAGCAAGGTACTGCAGCTCGCATATAGCCACCTCAAAATACCCATAAAATTTGACTCCAAACAAATTCTAGAGCTCTAAAACGCACACAAATATACTTTCCACTGAAGGCAGCTTGGCTAGGAGAGACCACCTCAGTGCTGGGATCCAAAACCAGCCCAGCTTGAAACAGCAGCTTGGCCCTGGTGGTGGCCTGAAAAGCTGAGCCAATTGCTGCAGCTGGAGCTTCAGGAGAGTGGATCTGCACCAGCTGTGGCAGTATCCAGAATTATCAAGCCATAAGAAAAAAAGGACTAAGTGAAAGGTCAGTGGAACTTGGCTAAAATTGACAGAGATAAACGGGTCTGGCCAAACTGCCTCCAGGGCAAGGAAGGGGCAGAAGCAGAGGCCCTGCAGCTGCCTACACCATGCTGCTTCAGAGCTCCAGGCCTGCAGACTGCAGGGGGGCCAAGCAATTGTTCAGAGGCCAAGTGCTTTTGCATTGAGTGGCCTGGATCCAGATCGTGGTCTTGGGTGGTGGTCCTGGGATGTTTTTTCAGTGATCCTGAGCTGGGGGCACTGCAGCAGCCTCCTAAAAGCTCCAGCAGCTGGGAAAACCCCAGCAATTTGGGACAGAGTTTTCCCCTCTGGAAGCAGAGTTCCACAGAGCTAAAAAATCAGTGACTGGCCAACCATGAACAAGCATAGGAAGCAAAGTAAGAACAGCAACCAAACTCTAGATTCCTTCTTTGGGGAAAAGAAGAATCAAAGCAGGGAACAGGAGGAAGACAACACAGTCAGAACTCCCACACCAAAAGCTTCCAAGAAACATGAAGATTGTCTAAAAACTAGAGATTGGCTTAAGAAGGATTTTGAAAACCAAATGAGAGAAGTGGAGGAAAAATTGGGAAGAGAAA
>CM053585.1:423263777-423274980 GCA_028646515.1 Pseudochirops corinnae | reverse complement strand
TTTTGTTTGTTTTTTTCCCATTGTTCACCCCATTGCTTACAACCCTTCTATACAACCAGACTATTGTACAATGTGAAAGTATTTGCAGATCCAATACATGATTGCATGCCTCTGGGGGGGGGAGGGTGGAGGGGAGGAAGGGAGGGGAGAAAATTAGAAACTCAAGGGATTGTGCAACTTAATCTTCTAAACTGAAAGTAAATAAACAAGTCAATGATTTTAAAAAAAAGAATGTAAATGTATCAGTTAAGTGCAGCATTCTGCTAATACTCTTAGTGTGAAATGTAAAAGTTAAAATAGTTCATTTCTTCAAAAGTTTACATTCCAATAAGGGAAGTTTATCAACAATGTTCTGACAAACACATAACAGATCTCTGGAAAAAAAAAACATATGTATGACACACTTTTAAATTTAATCTCTATGATTAGCATTTTTATCCATCACTTTTCTAAGTTTAAACAAGGAATGAAATAAACACAATCCTGATATGTAGTGTTTGCTAATTTTTAAAATATACATGCCCACACTGCAAATTTAATAATCAGATTTCCCACACTGGCTTGCATATAAGCCTGGTGGTAATACATATAAAGTGGTGTTGACCATGTAATTTTATTTTGTTTGCAAAATAACTGAAATGATAACCAGGGAGGAGATTGACAAACCCTTTTTGGTAGAAATTACAGAATTGATTTGATTATTGTTTCAGAGTTGGAAAGCAAGGAGTAGAGGAAAGAAGGTATGTGTACAGCTAATTAGAAGATGGTGGGTAAATAAGGTAAAGTATGACTAGCAGGAGCCTAAATTATGGCGCATTTGAGGCATTCACCAGTAAGGACAGTGGTGATCTGAAGGTGGAACTCCAGAAGAGAAAATAATTAATTCTACCAAGACATGGTCTCTGGTCTTGGTTGTAAAGCAGCTGTTGAAAAGATCACTGGCAAGTAAGGATGACTATCACATGAAGTTAGTATTTTCATCCTTTTAACATCTATTGCTAATGATAAATAAGTTGGGTCATATGAATATAATAAAAATGATGATACTGCTAAAATTAATTTACAGATTTAGCACAACACTAATCAAAGTACCAAGGGGATACTTTATAGAGCTAGACAAAATAATAACAGAATTCATTTGGAGAAACAAAAGGTCTAGAATGTCAAGAGAAATAAATTTTTAAAAAATAGGAATGAGGTAGAATAACACTTCTAGATCTCATATAATACTATAAAAGATCAATTATCCAAAATATGCACTACTGGACAAAAAGGGGAAGGGCATATCAGTGGAAGAGCCCAGATAAGGAAAAAACAGTGAAAATTAAACTTGATATCACAGAATATTATGGACATGAGAATATAAATTACTTGCAGAACTCCTTATTGTTTGTGTATGTATACATATAAGCGGAAGATGTCTAGTACTTATAAAAGAAATGTAGGAATTACAAAACAAATAAACAAATATTGAAAACTCATGAATTGGGAAATTGCAATACTCTTTCCTCTTTCTTGCCACTTCCAAGCTCACCCTCTACAATCATCACTCAGAAACCTCTTCTCCTTTGAGGTTCACTCAATCCATTACTATCTCATTGTTTAACTATTGTTTGTCAAAATTTTTTTTTTTTATCAATGAGTTCAGTGCTTGGTTCAAAACTTTCCTCAACTCATACCTTTCCAAGCAGAAAAATTGCAAGATGTGTGAATGTGAGTGTGTATGTGGAGGGGGTGTGCCCTAGGAGAAAACAGTAACCTGAGTAATATGAAAAAGATCCCAGATTTTAATTTGGGTAATATTAGAAATGTAGAAAAACCAAGACTGAAAAGTGATGAGTGGGGTAGTTGCTTGAAATTTTAAAAAATAAAAAAAATATAGAAAGGGAATAGTTTAGAAATAAGAAGAGAGTATATAACCTTTCTAGAAATTGTGGATCAGGATCAGTTTACTGCATGTTTTTCCAGTTTTTTGCAATGCATAGTCTACTTATTAATTTGCACATTTATTTGCTATGCTACTTCTTGTTCCAAATCACCTCTTCAGGTTCTCTAATTCAAAGTCTCAGAAAAAGAAAAACCACTTGTCAAAGAAGAAAAAAAAAATTCCTATTTTAGGTATCTGTGTTTTAGTGCATAGAATTCATTCCTGATAGTTAAAGATGTTGCGCAGTCCACATCAAGGTTACTCAGTTAAGCAGTAAGGTAATCATGAGTCAAAAAATTGATTCCCTTCTGAATCATTCACTATTATATTAATAAATTATCAAGAATGGAGGAAAAGTTTATGTCTCTTATAATCAACATTATACCATGTCCCAAAAGTTTTAAGCTTTAATAATCTCTAAGCTTTAATGGTTTTAACTTGCAATAAAACTTTTTGGACATCTTATAATCTATATCACATTCTAAATGCAAAGAGAATCAAATTGTAGAGGACACTTCTGAGTGATAAAAATTTTGGAGGGCATGGATCTCCAATAACAAAAGGAGAGCACCAGGGAGAGAGAATAGAAATTTATGTTCCTACAACTACATCCTTTTTGTAATCAACTCAACCTGTAGTTATCAATTCATTGACATGTGTTAGATAAATGGAAGTGGAAAACATAGCAAAGTAGAGAAGGTAACAAAATTTGTGTAAAGTTGGGCTGTATGAAAAAAGAGTTAATCTAAAATCTGGAATGACAGTTGTGTATATTATTTTCTAACCTTTTTAAATCTCCTAACATCTCCATCTCCCTATGCGCTATGGTGAATCTAGAAACACTGAAAATCAGATGAGCATGTTTACTCTATACCCACTACGAAATTTTTGGCTTCAAAGTTTATATACTATGTGTGGAATATAGGCAATCATGGTTTTTGAAAATAATATGGTTTACTTAACATTCAACTTACAGTAGTGAAAAGGGGATTATAAACAATGGATTACAAAGAGAAAGAATTAAGGATATTCAGAGATCCCAAATTTCATGCCAAGTTAGTGGAATCTTTGAAATTCATTGTCATATTGACACTGTGGTCAAGGAATGCTGAGTTTTCTTCATTATTATTAGTAACAATAATGACAATGATGATGATAAATAAGCCAAGTATATATAAAAACAGTTAGTATTGCTTACTCTGACTGCAACTTAGAAAGTTCCAATCATAATGATCTTCTGCCTCCAACTTTTCTTTTTGATCATGGATGCTTATATATTATCAAGAATTATTAATAAACTAAGGAGAAATTTTTCATCTTTCAGAGGATGTCCTCATGTAACTCTGGCAGATTAGCTGTCAACACTAAAATGGTAACATTTAAAAGTTTCTTTGGGAATTTTGATTAATGTCTGTGCCAAACAAGTGTATCTTGGCATGTCTGCTTTGGTTTCCATGGAGAACAAAAATATACTCATCTGGGTACTTCCTCCTCCTCTCCCCCCCCATCTCTCTGTTCAATCTGTTTTGTCAAGCAGAGAGCAAGGAAGCAACTGCTCCCCTCCCCCAGCCATTGGCACTTGAAAATGGTGACTAGCTAATACAATGAGTGATTTCTGAGACTAAGCTGTTGGTTGAAAGGGAATATTTTCAGTACACCAGTATTCATAGCCTATGAGTTGTTTTTCATCTTTTCTCTAGCATTTAAACAGATGATCTCAACAGCAATTATTACAGAAATCAGAGTCAAGTAATGGAATGTTCATGCAATGGAACAATCTGGAAAAATGTACATAATCGGTGTTGCAGCCTTAGTTGCAGCCTTACAAAGAGAAGCACAAATTATTTCCTAGTTAGATCAAGTAAATAAGCCTTTATTAAAAACCTACTATGTGCAAGATACTGTACTAAATTCTTTTGATACAAAGAAAAGAAAAAAAACTGCTCCTTCCCCCAGTGATGTCATTCTAATGGGGCAACCAATAAACAAGTATGTACAAAAAATATTTTGTATTATATACATATATGTATATATTGTGTACATATATACACATATACATACACAGATGTATACGTATATAATAGAGTACTCTATTACATAGATAATAAATTGTATATATATTATTCATATTACATATCCATATATGCATTCCTGTCTCTCTCACAAGCACACACACACACACACACACACACACACACACACACATTATGTTAGAGATAATCTCAGAGAGAAGGCAGTATAATTAAGGAAGATCCAGAAAGGCTTCTTATAGAAATTGGGACTATGGAATTGCAAAGGCACCATTCCAAGAAAGCACCAAATGGAATAATTGAATAAAGAAGTATACACAAACACATACATATACACAAATATACATATATGCGTATAATATAAATATATGATATATGATACAAATTAACAGTAATTGACTCTGATCAACAGATTTATGGTCTGTTTAAAAAATAGAATTCTATCCATTTTACAGAAGACACTGACACACACATAAAATCTGTACTTTATAAGTAATTAAGTGATATCATGGCATAATTCATGTCATTGGGTCTTGGAGACAGGAAAATGTGGGTTCAAATCCTGCATCTAACGTGTACAAGTTCTATGCCATAAACAAGACACTTCAGTGATCAAGGCAACTTTCTAAGGGTTTATATTATAGACAGATTTCTCACCTGTATCAATGGGAAATTTAATGAGTTTTTCGGAGAGGACTTACAAACGCTCTTAAAATTCAAAAAATTTTTTTCTGTTAAAAATCTAAACCATGCTATATATTTTGAGAGAAAGGGAGAGAGAGAGTCAGAGAGACAGAGAGACAGAGAGAGAGAGAGAGAGAGAGAGAGACAGACAGACAGACAGACAGAGACAGAGAGACAGAGAGAGAGAGAGACAGAGGAGAGAGGAAGGGAGAGAAAGAGAGACAAAGACAAAAAGGATTGTGAAGACTGAATTATAAAAGCATGAGGATTTAAGGGCAAGGTCAGTAAATGTCACCCTTTAAAGTCAAACCAGCAGGAGTCAACACAAAATAGATAAGCTTATCCACCTATGGCAATCTTACAAAATTACAACAGCAACTAAGAGATGGTTTGTAATTCTGGTCCTGAAGATATGAAGGTATCTCCTGAAATTACATCAGGAAGACATCAATCTGAATGTGATTAATTTAAGATAAACTCTTATTTTGGAAATGGAAACATTAACGACAGATGTGAACATAAGGGTGGCTGTTAGTGCTGAGTATATAAAATGGAGAATGACAACCTGTGGATGTATCTAGCACTGTTCAAAAGGGAAAGAGGCAATTCATAAGACTGAGAACAATATTCAAATATTAGACCTACAGAAGAGTAAGAATACTTTTTCCTCTGCCATAATCTGAATAAAATAATTAATAATTATATCATAATAATTGATAATGGAAACACATAGGTCACAATGGTTTGCAAAGTGCTTTAAAAACACAGTATCTTATTTTAATTATTAGAATGACCATGTGAGTGAGGTCCTTATATAATTCATATTAAAATAGGCTTTTGCTGAGCAGGGTACCTCTTGTTGCAATAAAATAAAATAATCTTAATCAAGGACGGTCTACTTACTTATAACAAGAAACTAGTATTCAAAAAAGAATATTTAGCAAGGACAGTGTGTCTATGCAACTGAACACAATTTCCTCATTTTTCTATTGTCTATGGTGCTTCAGGGAAAAGCTATAGCTCTTTGAAACTTCTTGTACATAGGTGACAAACAAGTTAAATCAAAATTATGAGCCTTTGGGATGGCTAGGTAGCACAGGCCTTGGAGTCAGGAAGACCTGAGTTCAAATCCAGCCTCAGACACTTAACACAAAACTAGCCATGTGACCTTGGGCAAGTCATTTAACCCCAATTGCCCTACCTTCCCTCTTCCAAAAAAAAAGCAAAAAAAAAAAAAAAGATATAAGTCTTAGACACTGACTCAATTAAATCTTGAAAACCGTTTCAATACCTTTTAAGAAAAACTAGCTTGACTTGCATAGGAAAGGGCAGGTGGCCCTCCACTTATTGCTCCCATCATGCTAGATCCTGAAAGTCATTTTCCTAATGGTTAGCTAGAGGATCTTTCGCCTTTTAAATGATTTTAGGATTTTTGCTGGATAATAACAACGTTTATGTTTTTTATTGCAAATACTACGTGCCAGCCACTGTACTAAGTACATTAGAGATGTATCATTTGATTTTTACAACAACCAGAGGGGATATGTAAGTGTTATTATTATCTCCTTTTACAGATGAGGAAACTAAAGCAAACAGAGGTTAAATGACTTGCCCAGGGTCAAATAGCTAGCAAGTATATGAGCCTGGATTTGAACTCAAGTCTTTCTCACTCTAGGCCCACCATTGCATCATCTGTGCCAATTAGCTATCTACAACCTTGACCGAGAGTATGCAAGAACCTGAAATTAGTGTAGAGAAGGAATTAAAACAAGTGAGAACAAAAATATGCAGTAAATAATGTAATGACCTCGGAAAGAGTGACCAAACATGGGATATCAAAGACCAGAAATTCCAAGCATCATCTCCCTTTCTGAAGTCCTGGAACTAAAACGTATGATCCATGAAGTTGATGTGTTATATCTTTGAAATTCATAGTGGGTCTTCCAATTTGAAGAGGGGACCATGAGGTAGAACAGCCCCAAAGCAATCTGTAGTATGGTAAACTTGATGACACCTCCTGTACTTTAAGTGTTCCTTATCATGAGATACAGTCATCTATATTATGGTAGCTAAGAGCCCCTTTCAAATGTAGCCTGTCCCACAGCCATGTTCAATACTAAAGGATCAATCTTCCCCGGCCCCTCCCCCAGCCTCTCTCTAACCTGGATGACTGGATTGATGAAGGTGCCTTTGAAAAAAATAGGGACATTTAACAGAGTTATTGGTTTAGAGGAGAAGATAATAAGTTATGTTCTGAAAATGTTGAATTTGAGATGCTTCTGAGATATCCAGTTTGAAAAACTTAACAAACAGTTGGTATTTTAGGACTAGAGCTTAAAAGAGACTAGAGATATACCTATCTGTTGTTGCTCAGTTGGTTTCAGTTATATCCTATTCTTCATGACCCAGTTTGGGATTTTCTTGGCAAAGTTTTTGGAGTGGTTTAACATTTGCTTCTCCACCTCATTTTACAGATGAGGAAACTGATGCAAACAGTATTAAGTGATTAAGTAACTTATCCAGGATCACACAACTAGTAAGTGTCTGACACCAGATTAGAAATCACGCAGATGAGTCTTCCTGACTGCAGGTCCAGCATTCTATCCACTGTACCACCTAGGTCCTCTGTACATATGTTATCTCAGAGTCATCTGCTTGAGGATGACAGCTGAACTTATGGGAATTTATGACATCACCAAGAAAGAGAATATATAGAGAAAAGATAACAGGTTTCAGGACAAAATTTTGGAATACACCCAAAGTTAGGGAGTATGGTACAGATATTTAATCCAAAAGGAGAATGAGAAGGAGTAACCAGATAAAAAGGAAGAAAATCATGAAAGAGCAGTGTCTTGAAAACTCAGAGAAAAAAAATAGTATTGTGGAAGAGAAAAAAATCATCAGTGACAAAATTTGCAAAGAGATACAGAAGAATGAGGATAGGGAATAGGCCATTTCATTAAAATATCATTTAAGACTTTGCAGAGAACAATTTCCATTAAGTGCTAAATGTGAAATTCATGTTTTTGAGGGAGTGAAGAAGACTACTTGAGGAAAGAAAGTGGAAGCACTGAGTATAGACATTTTGTTAAGGAATATGGTAGAGAAATGGATAAAATATATAGTATGAAACCTAAGAGAAATAGTGGAATGTTGTGGGGGAATCTTTGAAGGATGAACTAGAGATGAGAGTGTTGGTAGGTTGAAGCAAAGGATCTAGGAAGAGAATGAAAATTAGAGGGAGGAGGGATAAGCGTGTGGGGGAAAATCTCTTAGAAAAGGTAGGCAGTAATGGAATCATCTTCTATGGCTTCAAATAGAAGAATTGACTTTAGAGAAGAGGGACACCAGAGAATGAGGGAATAAGGAATTCCTGATAAATGGATGCTATATTCACAGTGACCACTGTGAAAGTACTCTTAGAAAATTAAAGAGAAAAGAAAATGTTTAGAAAAGGCTTTGTAGATAATGGGATAAAGAATTAGTGAGGGAGGAGTAGAAGAATTGATTTTATGCAATGACCATACAGTTGAGATTAGATAGTAAAACTTCAAAGTAAAATCTGTCAGGCTGTGAGATTTCCCCCAGTTCTCTTCTTTGCAGAAGTGTAGGACTAAAGGAGGTAGATAGTAGGAGTAATCCAAGGTTGGGACTTGGCAAAGTAAAAGCTGCCATAGGACAAGGGAGCCAGGGAATAGAAGGTAGATAAGAAGTCAAAATGAGCTGGTTATCTGAGAAGTTGAGATGGGGAATGGAGACACAAATAGCCAGATCACGTGTTATGAATAGCTGAGGTGCATGTAGCAATATGAGAAAAAATGAAAATAGAAGCTTGAAACAATCCCACATTCTATATTATTACTCCTATTACTTGTTAAAGATACTTTGTCATTAACAGCTAATAATTCACAATAGCTAACATCAAACTCCATGTACAAATAGCTCCCAATATACAAATAGTTTGTGACTCAGTGGTTTGTTTTTTAGATATGGAAGTCATTTGGTATTAGAAACATATTTATCTACAGAAACAATTTTATAAATAATGTTAATGTATCCACAATACTGTTGTACTACTGCAAAAAAAAATGAAATAAAGATTATTTAATTGAACTAGAGGCAATAACAATGTTTAGATTGTTTATCTAGAATGCTATTTAAGAAAAACAAGTTGAATTAGAGAAGGCAGAGAATTCAAAGTCTTATAGAGATTCTGAAAATCACTTTTGTGTACTTTCAAAGATTGTATAAATCGTTTATTATTTTGTCTAGTTTCAATTGAAAACTTATGGATTTCCTCTCCCTAGACATAGGCCTATCTACTAGTAAGGTTCTTATGCTTATAAATTTTGGTAAAAGGGTTTTATGGCTCAAAAAAGGAATGAAAGGAGAAAGAGACTACACAATTGTCTGGAGCAGGATGAAAGATTATGATGTGTCAGAAATGTTGAGTCAAGCATTCTCTAGTTTGAGGCATTACCCTCTTGATTTAGAATGAGGTGGAATGGGAAGAGGAGGGAGTTAGAACAGGAGAAGGACTGGGAGGGAAAGGGGAAAGATGGTGAAGGTAAGTTGGAAGAAGGGAAAGAAGTGGGCAACATGGAATTTGTATGTAAAGCACATTTCTAAATCTGTCATTCATAATTCAAAGGCCTATCGTACAGGAAGGAGGGTTATACTTAGAGTGCCCCCACATGTCACCTATAGCACTCTGCGTTAACCTGTTTGGTAAAATGTCATTGAATTGGTGTCTTACCCTTTTCCCAGAATGTTCAGTCTGAGGACAACCTGGATCATTTCTATTCCCCACATATTTGGAAATTTTGCTCCATATAGATCAATGAATCATGATGAAAACAGTATGCAAAAAGAGACCCATTAATACATCCTTATTCTTTAGGAGAGTTTCCACTAAATAAGCAACTAGACCAATCATTCTCAAGTCACAACAAGTAGATACCAGATTTTTCTTCTATAGAGACAATTAAAACAGAACACCCATGGCTCAAAATCTTACAACCCATACCTTTGGTTATTGGATCTCAGGTATGTTCCTACCCCAACCTGCTCTCAGCCAAATTATTTTTCCTAAAACACAGATCTCATCACATCTCCCACAAACATGCACACCTCAAAAAGTTCTCATGTCTTCGCATTACTACAATGATCCAGTATAAACTCCTCTTTTATTGGAAGCTCTTCACATCCTGGCCCCTTCCTACCTTTCTAACTTTAGACATTATGCCTCTCCACACACTCAATAGTTGGGTTATATTGGTCTATTTGTTATTCTACATACACCATTCTCCCTTTCTTATCTCCATGGATTTGAATTGGTTTCCCCACTCCCATTCCTGCAAAATGCTCCTTCTTCACCTTCAAGTCCTATAGTTCTGACTTCCTTCATGTTTCAGCTCAAATGGGATCATCTACCAGAGCCCTTTCCTCACCTACCAGCCTGCCATAGCCTTCCCCACCAAGATGATCTTCCATTTGCTCTTTATTTATCTTACATGTGCCCATTTATGGACATGTCTCTTCATTAGAATATAAGCACCTTGAAGTTGAAGACTATTTTGAATTATCTTTGTGTCCTCAGAGGCTAGCATAAGAATGTTCTCAAGGAAATGCTTATGAGTTGATTTTTAATTATAGTGAAATTTCCAATGGAATTATCCAGAAGCCCAATTCTTTAAAAACACATCTTGGAGAAATACCAGAAAGAGAAAAAAGGATGTAACAATCATTTCCTGTATGAAGGATAGACTAGATAACTTAATATTTCTTTTCAATTTCTATTTTCCATAATGATATTATTCTTAACAAGCCACATCTAAAAGAAACAGTTTGTAATCTAAACACCAGGTTCAGCAGGAACATTTAATTGCCTTTCATCTTTAGAAAGGTATTTTTCAACAGTTTGTGATTAAAAGATACAATTAGAATGCTTATCTTTCTCTCTCTCAAAGAGAAGGTCATATTTCTGACAGGAAGGAAATGTAATGATTTTGCTTTCCTTTGCATGTGTAGTATGTTTCACCTCCTACTGACATCTAATTGCAAACAAAGCTATCTTTGGAATGCATTATGGGCCAGAAAATTGGTTGGAACATGAATCCTCTTTGGCGATGACTATATTCAAGGATAATTGAGACCTGAGAGATCTGTAGAAACAATGTTTAATAGGAAAATTTTTGCTGCAGTTTAGCACTTTGAAAATTAATACATTAATAGCATGAATTTATTCAAGATTGTTAAGCTTGTAATGTCGCAATATCTTACAATTAAAAAAAAAAACCTGTAGCTCTCATTCTTGACATAATAGTTTTGTGGGGGGAGAGTGTTTGTTTTTTTAAGATAAGGTAAACCTAATACAAAACCAAACTTTCTGCTTAAATAATTTATAAGAAAAGTTCCAAGAAAGAGGAAACTCCCAAAGAACATAGTATTTTTTTGGGGTGGTGGTGGTATGTGTTTTAAACAGCAGAAGCAACAATAACAACAATAAAAGATTATATAGACAAGGGAATATAGTTTATTTCTATAACCAATGTCCAAGGTA
>CM053585.1:423204668-423256811 GCA_028646515.1 Pseudochirops corinnae | reverse complement strand
TTGAAGATCTTCCATGCCCCTTGAACTTGCTAATGTAGCAGGAAGGGGTGGAGCAAGAGGAAGCCAGAACGACCTACCATCTGTGCCATGGTGACTGGAAGCAGTAGCAGCAGCAGCAGCAGCAGCAGTGGCTGCTCAAACTCCTTTTTCTTTGAGCCTGCCAGAATCTCTGCTAAGGACTCTTGCTGAGGACTGCCAGGGACGGGAACTGGAGGGGGGTGGGGGGGCGGGGGGGCGGAGCTGCTGGGAGCAAGCTGCCTGGACGCTGAGCAGTTTTTGTGAGTGAGGAGAGGAGGATCTTCACCTGAGGTAGCCTGTCCTGTTTTGAAGGCTTAAGAATGTGGGTGTTTACTACATTAACTACATGTGCTAATTTCATTACTACTGTGTTGGCTTTTACTTTCTGGTTTTGGGACTCAGTTTTCTTGCATTTGCATAAATGTTCTAGCTATATTTCCCATGTAGAGAGCCTGTTACATTTAGTGATTAATAACCATATCATCATACTTATAGTTACTGTAAGCATTGTGAATACTGCATTGCTGATACACAGAGTTCTTGTGAGGATCAAATGAGATAACATTCATAATGTCTGGCACAAAGTAGGTTCTATATAAATAATATTGCTCTACTTATTAAGTAAACTCTAGTAGTATTTAAGAAAAAAGATGCAGTTGGATTTTTAACTTCATTTTCTCTCTCAACAAGAAAGAATATATTCATAATCCGTGTTTTGGTATATATAAAATATCATGTTGTCACTCATACATTTACTGATAGATAAACCATTTTTTTGTCTCTGTGTTTATATATTTGATTTTACTTACATTGGGCAGAAATTTTTTTTCAATTTTATATCCATCAGATGGCATTATGCTTACATACTGAAGCATTTATTAGATAAGTAATTATCTGTCCTAGATATTGTTCATTTCCAGAAAGGATGTGGTGTGGAGCTGAATATGTTTTACAAGTCTTAGCCTCAATCTGGTTCAGAAATTCATGCTAATGAGAGAACAGGAAGAGAAAATAATCAAACCGACTATGACAAATACTATGAATACACTTCCATAAGGTTTTACTGTTGCTTAATCATATTAATAGTGTCCAACACTCTGTGATCCCATTTGTTTTGCTTTCTGGAGGGAAGATACTGGAGTGATTTGCCATTTCCTTCTCTAGATCACTTTATAGATAAGGAAATTGAGGCAAACAGAGTTAAATGACTTGCCCAGAGTCACACAGTTTTAAGTGTCTGAGGCCTGATTTCAACTCAGGAAGATGAAGTCTTCTTGACTTTAGGCCAAACATTTTATCCGCTGTGCCATTCCATAAGAGTTATAAACTGCTTATTTTGCCATTAATGACCTTTTGACCAGGAAAAAAAAAAAGTACTATTTCTTAGATACATGGAATTTCCTCCAACTAAATCATAATCATAGCATATCTTTATTAAATGTGTTAAGGTATGAAGGAGAATAATTGGACTAGCAAATTGAAACCAAACAAAAAAGTCTAGTTAATGTGTAATTGTTGTTGCTATTGTTTGTAGGGAACAGAATTTACCTCCGTGTGTATACATATACATACACATACATACACACATACATATATGCACACATATACATATATAATATACACACATATATGTTTATATACGTATGTACCGTGTGTATCTGTATGCACACACATGCATATACATATGTGCACATGTGTACATATGTGTGTGTCTGTGTGTGTATACTTCATTCAATTAAATATTTCATTTCAGAGTACTTTACCTAAGTGGTAATGGTGGTAGTGGTGTTGGTAGTGGTGGTGATGGAGTGAATATATATGTTCTGTGTTTGTGTGTATGTATTTGGACAGTCTGAATGAGGGATAACACTCTAATATTTACCAGTATAGATAATCAGGTCCACTCCTAACTCATGTTGTAGGAAACATGGGAAAGGCATAAATACCCAAAGTGTATAAGAATAATTGTGAGACCATCTATACAGCTCAGATCTACCATTTTATGTTGATTGTGAATTATTTGTCTTGGAGCCTATCTCATGGGTAGAGAAATGAGTAGCAAGAGTCTTATATAAAGTTTTTTAGTATTTCAGTTTCTATACTTTTCCACCTATATAGTGGAAGTATAAACAATTGCCAGTGAGAGTTCAAGACTGTTATAAGTAAGTGAAACGGTATTTGTGCACATTCCTGGGGTATAAGGTAATGGGAATGAACAAAGTATTATTATTAAAAGACTACTTTTAATTGTTACGATAAAAACACAAAGACAAATCATATAGATAAAATGTAATAAAACAAGTCATTAGTGTTGTATAAGATGTAATTAGTATATTAAAATCTATGCTTTTTACAATATCATCCCCTGATTTGTTACTTCCCTAGATAGTTTTGGCTTGATGAATGATTAAGAACATTCATTTTCTTCTTTCTACATTTCATAGAATCCTCAAGAAAAAAAGGTAACACAAAATATTACAAGTAAAAACATTTATTTGGGATTCAGAAAGGGAAAATTAAATAATTAAAAACAGTCTATGTTTTGTCTTTTGTCACTACATCTCATAGACTTTTACTTTCTTATTATAGGTTTTTCTAATCTTTGTGTAGTTTTCATGCCTAAAATCATCAATAAAACTTCTAACATATATTAATAAGCACATTAGTAAAAAAAAAAAAACATGTCAAATTACAAAGAAGGAACAAGAGAGGCTATAACCATAGGATAGTCTTAAGTTGATATGAACTTCCCTTTAGATTCCTTATTTTTTCTTGGCAAAGATTTTTAAAGTGTGCTTTTGTCCCTGTTTAAAAATATAATGAAATCAGAAGAAAAACGATGCATATCAAAAGAGTTTCAGTCTTTCTTTTCTGCAGGGAAGGAGTTTCTTTCACATATGTTCACACCCTTTGCATTTAGAAGATTCATACATATTCCAAAAATCAAAATAAATCTCATCTGAATTTCATAAATGTTCACTGCTTAGATATTCAGAAGATGAAAAAAAAAACTACTTGAATTAATGATTTTTTCCCAAATCAATGCAATCCAATAAGCACATAATTAAGCACTTTACTAGTCTTTAGATACTGTGTATGTATTAAAGACAATGTCAAAATAAAATAGTTCCTGTCCCCAAAAAGCTTCTTTTTTATCAGAGGAAACAGCAGGTATACATATAAAGAAATACACAATAAATTTTTAAACTCTCATTTGATCCTTTCATCCTCACTATCATACTGTATTTCTTCTGGCTTTCGTAGCTGATCTCCAATCTCATCTACAATAGGTGTTTCATCTTTCTCTCTTCTTAGCTTCTTCTTAAGCCCTTCTTTTTCTGCCCACATCATTTCAAAATAATTTTAAAAAAAAAGCATGCTCCCTTCAGTTAGCAATGATTTCTTCATTGCTGAGTCCAACACCCTCTCAATTCTCATTCTCCTCAATCTCTTTATAGCCTCTGACATTGTTAGTCACCCTCTTCTTCTTGATATTTTCTTTTCTCCAAGTTTTTGGGACATCATTATGTTCTGGTCCTCCTATGCATCAGATTGCCCCTCCTTAGTTTCCTTTGCAAGATGCACACCCTGGTCCTACTCTCTAATGACAAATGTCTTCCAGGGATCTATCCTGAGACCTCTTTTCTTGTCTTTCATACTATTTCACTTGGTGATGTCATCAGTAGCTATGGATTTAATTCACAACTCTTTCTCAATGATTCTAATATCTGCCTATCCTGTTCTAACTTCTTAGCTGATCTCTAATCTCATATTTAGAAATCTCAAAATGAATATCTAGTAGCTGTCTTAAACTTATCAATTCCAAAACCGAACTTAAAATTTTCTCCCAAAACCTTACCCTGCCTTCTATTTTCCCTCTTACTTTAGAGGACAATGTTATCTTCCCAGTCTCTCAGGGTCACAACTAGTACTCATCCTCCACTCTTTCCTATCTCTCATCCCCTATCTCCATTCTGTTGCCAAGGATTGTCAATTTCGCCTTTGAAACATCCTTGAAATATTCCCACTTCTCTCCTCTGACACTACCACCATTCTCCTGTAGGCCCTCATCACCTCAGGTTTAGATGATTGCAGTAGCCTTCTGGTTAGACTTTTAGCATCAAATCTTCCACTAATCTTTTCTATCCTTGACTCAGTTGCCAAAATGTTCTTTGAAAGCACAGGTCTGGTTATATCCCTTCTTTATTCAGGAAATTATAGTAGACTCTTTTACTTTCAAGAACAAGTGAAAAAAATCTCTGTTTGGCCTTTAAAATCTTTAATAAGCCTGTTTTCCCCTACTTTTCCAATCTTTCTACACTTTACTTGCTCCTGACCCCATATAATAGGTTTGGGATCTTTCTTGATATATCTATTTTCCCTACTTTTCTGTGCCTTCTCAATGGCTTTCCTCAGAACCTGAAATGCTCTTCCTCCTCAGTACTGACTCCCAGATTTCTTGACTTCCTTCAAGGCTCAACTCAAATCCAACCTATGACAAAGAGTTATTCCTGGTCACTTCTAAAGCTAATGCCTGAGATTGTAGATAGTTGTTTGTATGTTACCTTCCTCATTAGAATGTAAGCTATTTGAGGACAGGGACCATTTAAAAATATTTTATTTTATCTAATACTTAGTATTATGCCTGACACATCATAAATGATTAATAAATATGTATTGCCTTGACTCCAAAAAATAATCTACTCAACATTTAACATTGGAAGGAGTCCTAGGTAGAGCTGACCTAAATGTGTATATGTGTATACATATATAACAGCATCTATATCTGTATCGATTTATATGTATATATATACACCTATATGTGTGTATGCATATACATATATGCAAATATGCACATACACTTGTGCTTTTTGTATATATGTGTGTATATGCACACACAACACATATACACATTGTGCCTTGGCCAGAACTGATCACTGCAATATTATTTAATTCCATGGCTTTTGGTCTTCTGCTTTCATAGCTGGGAGAGCACTAGTAAAAAAAAAAAAATCCTAACTTAAAAGAGATAATGTGTGATAGTTCCCTAAGCATTCTCCAGCAAGCTTATAGGGACTCAGTAAAATATGTGTATATACATACATGTATATGCACATATATGTAAATACACACAAATATACCTATAAATATGTATATGTATATACACACATATGCTTATGGGTATATAAATGTGTATCAATATAGATATGCATAGATAGGTAGATATTTACTTCTAGTACTACCTTAATATCTAGGCAGCAAGCTAGCTATCCTCATAGCATAGATAGAAACCCTATCCTCATTTACATGAGTCAGTATGTGTGAATTAATTCATCATATTATCCTTGGACAAATCTAATAATATATCCTAAATACATTTTTAAATGACATATAAATAGAAAATAATATGAATCTCATTTATGTCATTGCTCTGGGAAA
This sequence comes from Pseudochirops corinnae, assembly GCA_028646515.1. Lineage (NCBI taxonomy): Eukaryota > Metazoa > Chordata > Mammalia > Diprotodontia > Pseudocheiridae > Pseudochirops > Pseudochirops corinnae. The sequence continues at coordinate 423,251,354 of CM053585.1, read as the reverse complement.
ATTAAGTTCCTTTAGTTTTTCAATCTACAGGACATTTATTGCGTCCATATATAAAACTATGCATAAGCAGCTTCCCAAAGAATGCTACTGTGAACAGCTTCTAAGGTTCTGATTACACAGTGTAGTGAACACACCATTTATTCCATAACAAATCAAGGCAAACTTTTTCCGAAAATCAAGGTACAGTATAATATTCACAACATTACATCTCATCCCAGAAAACCACAATATAGCTTTCACAGCAGTTTAGCATTACAATGGCCACATAGTTTTCACCAAAGTGGCCACAGTATTTAGAACAAAGAACAAAAGAATAATCATCTGGTTTCCCTAGAGGGGAAATCCTCCTTACTTAATCATTCAATCATCTCCTAATACAATAATCGACGTTCCACTTATGGAGCAATCATAAGTTAACTTAATCAGTCACTTATCCAGATTCACAATTACTAAGAATCATTAATCACTAAATATAATGATTAGAAAATTGCTTGAATCCTCTGCCCCTCTGTGTCTAGTAAACTTCAATTTCATCACACATTCAATATTCAAGGAGAGGCCTTTTCTTCATCTTGACTTGGGGTGGTCTCTCAGATTCCCTGGATCCCAGCTTCTACCTGAATCCACCAAACAGTCACCTGGATTCACAGGAAGACATTGCCCAGGTTCTCATCCAGTCCTCCAGGCAGTTCCTGTTACACACTGAAGTTCACAGGGTCCACCACATCTCAAAACCTTCACTACTTCTGTTGCTGGGAACTCAAGGATCAACCAAGCCACAAGCAAACAAAGGCTTATCCCAGTTATGCTTCTTCAGTCCTCCAGCAATTCAGCTGGCTCTAGGACCCAGAAGAAATTTCAGCCTTCTGGGAGACAACAGCCAGATTCTGGTCCCATAGAAAACTTCAACTCAGTTCTCATTCCAGTAGCAGCCCAGATCCCAGATGCTGAAACAATTCTTCTTCCTCCACCAGGAGTAAAAATTCTTGATTCTGACTCTCTGTCTCTGGAACTCTTCTTACACACACAGACACACACACACACACACACACACACACACACACACACACACACGCACACACACATTGGCTTCCTGTCTCAGCCAATCCCTTCCTGTTATGTCATCAACAGGAGAGAGAGTTCACATCTTCTGTTTCTCTCAAGAGGTACTTAGCCCTTAGTTAGTAAGAGCTAAGTACCTGCTAAATTAATTACTGTTACACCATACTGTGTTGATGATTGAAGGTTTAGAGGGGAAAAGAAGTTAACTCTTTAAGTAGCTGAAATTTCTTTGTTATGTAGAGCATAATACAAAGTAAGTAGGAAAGGGAGAAAGGAATCTCAGACAAAGTAGCAGTCACTTAATCTTCCTGACAGTCTTAATATACTACTACTCCATAGAGAGAAGAAAAATAAAAATCCAACCCGAGAAATTTATTTTTTGTAACTTGAATAAGAGAATGGGAGGGAAAAAGGAAGGAAGGAAGGAAGGAAGGAAGGAAGGAAGGAAGGAAGGAAGGAAGGAAGACAAAGAAAGGAAAGAATGGAGGAAGGGAAGGGAAGAAAGGGAGGGAAGAAGAAAGAAAGAAGAGTAAAGAAAAAAACTGCTAGTCAGACTTAGAAAGGGGAAATAAGCAGCTGTTAACATACTTGTACTAAGTAAGGTTTCATATAAATCCTATGGCACATAATGTGCGTTGAGTTTCATTCAAACCTCACATCAGATGTGTCCCTTGCTTTTAAATGTGTTAGCAAGCTTTTGCCTATTTTGGAAAATAGGTGCTAAGTGCTACTTCATTCCATAAAATTAGTCCCAGTTTATCCATTCCTGGCTATAGCTCCCTGCTCTCAGTTCAAAAGAAGGTAGGTATATTCTGAAACACTTAATATTACAGTCTTTAACACACCTCTATAAACAAGCTTCTTTCATCTTCAAGTAATGGACATAAGTATGATTCAGTATATGGAATTGTCAGGATAATTAAAAGCCTTATTCCAGATAATGGGCTTATAATGTCCTAGTTTTTAAAAATCAAATGACGTCAACCAAGAGAGCAATGTTAGTGATTTCAATTTGCAGTGGATACATTGAGAAGACTCTTAGCATTCTGGTAACAAATACAATACCTTTGCCTTGCCTATCCTTTTACCTTGTCATTCAAATCTTGCATTAACAATCCCAAATCCTGCTAGTATGAGCTGAGGTTTTGACCAAGACTTATCAACCTTTCATTTAGGAATTCTTCAATATATCAGGGCATATTGTACACTTTTTGAGATCAAGCATTTCCTGATATTATATGTATAATGTGAGACATTTAAAAGCACCAGAGCTGTGAGATCTTTCATATTTTGCCAAAAATTTTGCACATAGGTTAAAAAATTCCAAGTGGATTTGACCAAGTCACTTAGGAAGGAAAAAAAAAAAAAGAAAACAGGGGAGAGAATCAATTGGGCTTATTCTAGTAGTAATACTTTCTCAGGCTGAACTATCTAAATAAAATGATGAAAATTTGAATGCTGAGGAATTATTTGACTTCAGCATGTTAGTTAAATTAGACAGGCCTGTACCTGGAAATTTCAAGGTATTTTTGGCTTTGGTGGTATTTTAGTTTACATAGTATGGGGTCTTTTCACTTAAGGAAGAATTATAATTTAAGGGACTGAATATCATTTCCTCCAAATGTTCAACTGGGTCCAGATGGTTTAATGTGGTATTTAAAACACTTTGACATCTGTGAATGAAAAGCTCTCCTTGTTATCATATTAAACATACATCTAGGTAAGAAAAAGGCCCCAGAGAAAACATAGGGACTTGGTTGTACAGAATGCCTCACTTTTGACAGTCTGCTTGGTGGTAGAATATTTTAAGGTACCAAAAAAATTATATTATACCTAAACTATGTCAAAAACAAAAAAAGAACCACTAACCTGAAAGGGTTTTTCCTATTTTCCATTTCCAATTTTTTTCCGACATAAAAAACTAAGAGCAATCAGCATCAATGTAGAAACCAGAAATAATCTGTAGGTAGGAAAGAGACAAAATAGCAAGCTACAGTGACTTCTCCTCTTCCCCACTGTGGCAAAATAGCCCTGGAATTGGAAGTGGGGTTTTGGAAAAGCTGCCCATTCATAAGGCCTAAGTCATGAAAAAAAGTTAGCTAGCTAGCTAGACAGACAGACAGACAGATAGATAGATAGATAGATAGGTAGATAGATAGATAAGCACTTAAAAAGTGTTTACTCTATGCCAGGCAATGTGTTACCCACTGGGAATAAAAATATAAGAATGCCAGACAGTTCCTGCTCATAAGAATTTAAGGTTGAAGATGACATATACAGGGGATTTTGAAAGTATAGTGTGGAGATGACCAAGAACTGAAGTAAAGGGTTATATCTAGAAAAATGTAAGGTGAAACTCAACTATTAGAAAAGATGGTAGGTGGTAGAATAGCATAGTTCTTCAAAGAGTAGAGATGGTAAAAACTGGGACGTTTAAAAGTGGTCATAAGTGTATATTTAGAAACTTCAATGTGTCTGTCTGTTTGCAGGGTAGGTTAGTATTTACGGCACTATTTCCAAACCAAGAATATCTGGGTTTAAGTGTTACCTCTGGTGCAAATATTTGGGCTATCACTCTGGGCAAGTTACTTTAGCTCTAAATGCCCTTAGTAACTCTATAAGAACTAAGACCAGGGTGCAGCTGTGTGGTACAGTGAATAGAGCACTGGTTCTGTGTGGAGGAGGACATGAGTTCAAACTCAGCCTCAGACACTTGGCACATTTTCTAGCTGTGTGACCTTGGGCAAGTCACTTAATCCCAATTGCCTTGCCTTCCCCCCTCCAAAAAAGAAAGAAAACCAGTTGAAGAAAAAAGTATAAACCTATATGATTAGAGGCAGTTTTCACACTTGCACATTCTCAATATTAAAAAACTGCAGGTTCATTCTTCCTGAGGAGATCAGAGCTTCTTTCCAACCTAAAAAATTAAAATTAGAAAAGAATATGATATTCTGCTTTTAAAAGATGCTGTAATGTTCAGCTGTCTCTGGAAATTGGACAATTGGATCGTAATTTAGAAAGCTATCTCTTGATACAAATCATATTTGGCAAGTTTGGTACAAAACAGAGCAAAGGACTTTTTTTCCTAGAATTTCATAATCCCAATATCAGACTCTCAGCATCAAAGTTTACGGGAAACTTTTATGAACCAACTTTTTTCCCCCCCATTTTTCTATTCCCAGAAAGAGAAGAGGGCACATTGAAGGGTTAGACTTGCAAATTTGTCTTCATTATTATTGAGAAATAGAAAACTCTGGAGTTTTCCAAATGAAACATTTCTTTTAATTGCAAAAACTGCTCTTTTATTTTGAATTTCCTTCAAAATGTTTTCAGATGTCCTTCAAGTTACCCTCATTATCCACTGGGATTAGGCTATAGGCATTCATTTTTGTTGCAAGTATAATGTTTTCCCTGAAATAAAATGGGCCAATGGAAAACAACAAATCAAAACAAAACAAAACAAAACACTGGGCTTGTGGTGATAACATCTCTGCCCAAGTAAATCCCTTTAGTTTTCTGTGCCTCAATTTCTTTTCCTATAAGTACTTATTGAATGCTTCTTTATTGATTATAAAATGGAGGAGTAGAAGTTGGGCTTTGAAGACTACTAAAGTCATATCCAACTTTAAACATTGAATATTTCAGTTTTTTCTCGTATGTGAATAAAAATATCTGACATTTATGTAACATTTTGAAAAATACTATATGTGCATATATGTATGTATGTATGTATATATATACATTCCTACACACATGCACGCACACATACGTGGGGCTGGAGAGAGAGAGAATCATCTCATTGTATCCTTGAAGCAATGTCGTAAAGATAACTGCTCTTATTTTCCATATCTTTCAGATGATGAAACCAAAGTCTAAAGAAGATAATAAATTGGGGGGGGCTAGGTGGCACAGTGAATAGAGTACCAGCCCTGGAGTAATGAGCACCTGAGTTCAAATCTGGCCTCAGACACTTAATACTTACTAGCCTTGTGACCTTGGGCAAGTCCCTTAACCCCAATTGCCCTGAAAAAAAAAAAGCAAAATAAAAATAATTTTTAAAAAAAGAAGATAATAAACTTCCTCAGGTTCACATAGCTATTATCTTAGGAGGGCTTCAACTGCAGAGTTTTTTGATTTAAAATACATCATCATATCTACTATACTAATCTGCTTACCTGAATTGTGTGTGTGCGTGTGTTTGTGTGTGTGTGAGGAAAGCACATTGTAAATCTCTGTCTCTGTATCTTTCTCTGCTTCTACCTCTGTCTGTCTCTCCATATATATATATATATATATATATATATATATATGTATATATGTATATATATATGTATGTATGTATGTATGTATATGTATATATACATATATGGATACACACACACACATACAAAAAAAATGTATATTTCAGAGCCCTCCTCTCTCTTGCTTTTACAGTGCTTTTTCAATTGTCCTTATACCAAGGAGCTTAAAAAAAAAATCTCATTTGGTTACTAGTAGGATTTAAGAGGTTTCTTTAATACTAGATAATTGTCCCTTAAATCCTAAACTTGGGGTTGTCTCTTGGCACTGGCAGGATCAGATATAAACAGGAAGATTTAGGACTTCCATTAGGAGTAGGAATTTGGAAAATTTGAATGCTCAAATCCCAAATTCTAGAATTTGGAAGATTTTCGTTTCTGAATTTCTTTGTTACCTTTATAAGAGACCCCATAATTACAAGCTGGTGCTTATCTTGGCTGCACCTAGTAAAGGGGTTAACATTCATCCTTCCTTGTGCCAAAAAAAGCACACATAACATCTAATGAAACCTTGGTGAAGAGACACAAAAGCTAGTTTTATCAGAAACTGTGAATATTAATCTTTTTACTGAGAAGAAAAGTATTCTATAATGTTTATCATACTTCTTTTAAAGGCACAATTCTTATATGATTCTGTCTCAACCATACTCTTAGTCTAGGCTTGTTGTTTGTTAATTTTAAAAATAAAGCATTATTTCCACTTGAAATAGAAAAAAAATTAATTTAATTATTGTTCCAGTTACACTAAAATAAAATGAAAAACATTATATAGTAGAATTTTTCCTTTTCAGTTTATAGGCTGAATGGGCTGTTTAAATGGGATTGGGGAAGGCACTTTTATTTTTTGGTTGATTTTTTTTCTTTTCTTTTCTTTAAGAGCATCATTAAGCCTACAAGCCCAAACTGGCAAAATAAATATGCCAAGGAGTTCCAAATATAGATTACATGCTCAAATTCCCATGAGCTGAACGTGCTTTTTTGTGTTCTGATTCTTTTTAAATTAAGTGTTCAGATTGCAAGCACATGTTGGGTTATCTGAAATGTGGCATCATTTAATTGTCTCCAATATATTGTGATTAAAGGCATTTAACACTCTCTTGAAAGCCCTGAAAAGTAATTGACTTAAAATATTTAAAATAGAACTGAGTTTATAAATTAACCATTGGTGTGGAATTTACATCAAAAAGAAGCAATTGGTGCAAGTCCATTACCTGCTTTGTATAATTTAAAATGTTCTCTCTCATTTCGTTAGATTGTGACTTTTTCCTCTCTTAGCAACCAGGCACATTCACTCCCCCCAGGCTACTTAAAGCTGTCTCAGATCTCAGCAGGCTGTCATTTCCTGAGCTTCCCCTAGCTACATTAAACTACTCATACCTATTTGTGGTTGTCCTGCAACTATCACACTGAAATGGATTGTTTGAAAAACCACTAGAGAAAACAGATGGGGAATATCTTTTCAGAAAGTACCATGTTTCTGGACTTTTGGCAGATGTAATCTGTACATGAGTATTCCTGTGAATACTATTCTTCATCATCATGTGTCATGGGATTTGTTTCTCTAACATGAAGAGAGAGTGCCTTGACCTGAGTAGTGTGGCCTTCATTGCACACATTGCATTCATGGTATCTATAAAAGACATGAATATAAATTACAACCAAGAGCTATTAGAAATTTCACAATGATAATAATCTTTGTAGAATTATTTTCTTCATGAATGCAAGGAGAACTAAGTAGAATCATATTGCCATGGGCAATATTTAACTGAATAGTCCAAATTGCTGTATGCAGAACAATTGGTTGCAGCAAATGATTTCTATGGTCCTTTCCAGTTCTAAATGCTGTCATCTCCAAGAGATGGAGGTTGGGGAGGGGGGATTACTGGTATGCCAGAATTCATGCTTATAAAGTTATCATTATATAATTTAAAATAATTCAAATAACTCATTTCTTCTAGAATATTTCTTCACTTCAGACACCTCACCTATTTTATTAATCTTTGAAAATTAAAAACCTGTGGCGAAAAGGAGCTGTGTATATTTGTGTTTTATAGATTATAAAATCAGAGATTTAGAGTTGGAAGACACCTTGAGGCTAACCCCATCTAAATCTCACATTCATTTTACGTATGGAAAAACTAAAACACAGAGTTGTATCTAGGGTGGGACAACTGAGGTTTTTTGTTTTGTTTTGTTTTGTTTTGTTTTGTTTTGTTTTGTTTTCCAATAGTACTGAAATTTAGAAGACACTAACAGCACTTGGACTTCTTCAGCAATATAGAAAGAATTGCACCTACATGGCTACCTAACAAGAATCATTATTAGATAACATTGCTGGTTAACAGATGTTGTATTTTTCCCCTTGTCTGCTGAGCCTCAGGTAAACTCCACCTCCCTCTTTCACTTACCCTTCAAATGAATTTGCCTTTAAATGTTGATTTGAGAGTTTGTTTTATGCATTGTCCTACAGGCATGAAATCTGCTACTTAGAGCTTTATCAGGAAGGTTAAATGTGTCCCCAACTGAGGCACAGGAAATTCAAGTGATTTACTTTTCATACTAGTACATAGATTAAAATTATCAGCATCTCCATTTGTAGGAAACTGTTTAAGTTTTAGATCCCTAGCTGGCTTCAAATATTTTACCATTATCATTAAGAAAATTATTCTGAGGATAAAGCCTATAAACTCTAGATACAGAAATAAACTTTATACTAGCTCCTCTGTACCATAGTTACTGGTATGTTCTTTTCTAGTCTACAAAGTTGCTTTTTTTTCCAATAGACACTTTTAGTAAAATAAGGCCATTTTGCTGCCTGGAAAACTTATTAATATAAGGACTAGATAGAGAAGAAAGGAAATAAAATGCAAACTTGTGAAATTAAAGTCAATATTTTCCCCTTCAACTCTTCAGTCCTCTTGAACTTCATGCTTTAATTCTGGATGACAAGTTGGAATTATGGGCCCTCACCACCCATAAGTAAAGAGCTTTTGACATCAGCGAAGTACTACTACCACTACCCTATAACTCAAACATATCAAGGAGAAAAAGGTCTTAAATATTAAAATAAAAATTGTAAATATTTACATGGCTATAAAGAATGGAAACCAAGAGGGTGCCTATGAACTTTGGAATAGTTTCAAAGAGACTAGAGAAGACTTGTGCCAACTGATGCAGAGCTAAATGAGAAGAACCAGGAGAAAAGTTATTGTTTTCAATATTATCTTTTAAATGACAAAAATCTGAAAAATTTAAAATTTCTGATCATTGGTTTAATCAACCATGATACAGAAGACTGATGAAAAACATTGCTATCTCAATACCAAGATTTCCCCAATATGGGAATTAATTTGTTTTGCTTGATTATGTTTCAATAATGTGAATTTTCTTTCTTGCTTGCTTCTTTTTTTGTTATTCTTTCTTTCCTTTTTTCTTCCTCTCTCTAACTCTTCTTTCTTTTCTACCTCCTTTCCTTCCTTCCTTTCCTCCTTCCTTCCTTCCTTCCCTCCTTCTTGTACAGGATGAAATCCCTGTCAAGAAAGTGTGGGTTATTCAGTGTCTACCCTTCTTAGTCATTCCTATCAACTAGAAAATGAAATGTCAGTTGTTAATTGTGATATTGCAAAGTATGTAGACTTTTTCTATATCTGTCATATTGTGAAGCTTTTGAGAGACAAAGCTTCGAAAATAGTCTTAATTTATCAGTTGTGTTCTTATTGCATTAGTGGATACACACATTTTAGCCTGTATCCTCACTCAATGTGACCTCTAAAATAAAGTCATTAGGGACCAGCAACTCATTTTCCTTGCCATTTATGAAATATTGAACCACCCTGTGTGTGTTTGTGTGTGTGTGTGTGTGTGTGTGACAGAGAGAGAAAAAGAGGGAGAGAGAGAGAGAGAGAGAGAGAGAGAGAGAGAGAGAGAGCATCCCAGTGTGCCTCCCTCTTCCAGTCATCCAGCTGCCCTATTTCAGTTTTGTGAGAAGAGAACAGCTGCCATCCCAAATTATTCATTTGGAAGCACCTTCTACAATTGGACCCACATGTTAATAAGAACCAGCACCAGAAGGATAAGACATTAGTCAGAATCTGTTCTGAACAACACAGAGTAGTAAAAACAAGAAAATAAAAATAGAACAAAACAAGATTTATGTCTGAAGTCAGAAGAAATCTGAAGCACTTTTAATTCTTCCTATCAATAAATATGGAGAAAGACTTACCCAAGGAAGAAGAGATTTGCTACCTTTCTTTTTCATTTTAGAAGAAGTTCTTCAGCACGTTTTTTTTTTTTGTTGTTGTTGTCGTTTTTAATGATGAGATTAACATTATCTCATTATTACCTTTTGGGAGGATTTCAGATAGATATGATTTCAGAATAAGTCACTATCATGCTATCATTCTTTTATTTATAATCCTGTAGGCACCATTTTCTAGAGGGATAAAATAACAGCTCTTTGTCATTGAATAAGAGTATTGTAATGTCAGCTCATATTACGTAGATTCAATGGACGAATCTTCATTAAATTTAGAGTAACCTCTTTGCACCTCATCTTCTTTATCTGTGAAATGGGGGTAATAATGACATTCATCTCTCACAATTTTTGTGGGGCTGCTCAAATGAAATAACACACAAAGCACATTGCAAACTAAAGCACTATATGCATTTTATAATAAATATTACTTTAATAATAATTATCTTTAGTAGCATATAGAACTGAAATTATGTGGACCTTGTTCTGTTCACACATGATTTTAATTCCTTCTACTATGTTTTTTATATTTCAATTTTTAATTTCATGTAATCTTGGATATTCTGAGAAATTGGCATAATGATATATATATATTTTTTTTTCTTAAATCATTAAGAAGCAACATTTTCAGGTAGTTACTGGCAGGTTTTGTCTCTAATAATGCTTTGATTCCAGTAGAGTTAATTTGTTGAAATATTTAGGATATTTTGGTATTTGTATTTCTATCATAAAATACCTATTTCTGTATTTTTATGTTATTGTTATTACTATTATCATACTTTTGTGAGACTATAGATAGATTCCATTGGAATGAATGGCAAGAAAAACTCATGACAGAAAGGGATATCCACATCCAGAGAAAGAGCAACAGTCTGAATGCAGACCAAAGCACATTACTTGCTCTCTCTCTTTTGTGTTTTATTTTATTTCATTCCATTTTTTCTCGTTGTTCACTCCATTGGTTATATTCTTCTTTACAACTTGAGTAATGTTTAATGTGAAGGTATTTTTTGAACGTATATCAGATCACATACTGCCATAGAGGGTAAGGGGGCAGGAGACAGAGGTGAAGAAGATTTGGAAATCAAGGGACTGTGGAACTTAGTGATGAAAACTAAAAGTAAATAATTTTAAAAAAAAAGATATTCTACTATAAAAAAAAGAATCAATAGCAAGCAAAATAAGAGAAAAGGCAATGTCAGACCATTAATGTGCTCATTCAATGAATTCACAAAATAACTTCCAATTAGAGATAAAAAAACTTCTCATAATCAGAATTCATGCTCATGCCATTTCATTTCTAAACCCAGAAGGACAAGTCTTTCAAGTTATAAGGATACCTTACAATCCAGTACTTAATTTCATTTTATGTCATGTCCTTTAGTCAATGTTGACTGATTAAAGGTGTCCAGATAGTTAGAAGGAGGAGAGATATGAACCACTAAAATGACAGTTTACCTTAGAGGGTGGTGTTAGACACATAATATGGTTCCTTTGGGTTGAATTTGAATAGCTTGTTTCTAAAGTGCCATAATATTTTTAATCAGCCTCTAAAACATTTTTTTTTCACATATCAATCTGGCATCCCTGTATAAGAGAGCCATTTGGATGATTTGCTGGCTTATTTTAATGTTGAATATTTTAAAGAGAATGACTCTTTGACATCAGGGAGTCAGTCAGATACAATGGAATTTGGTTAACAAGCCTCATAAAAGTATAGGAAAGAGATAATAAATCTGACATACATGGCTCATATATATCAAGCTGATATTTGGAACAATTAAGAATAAAAATAAGCTACAGCATGCTTAAACTGTAACAACATGATGGAAACTGAATAATACCAAAACAAATATAGAGTTAATACTGCAATGTAATGCCTAAATCAAATTATCATGCTTCAGTGTTTATCCTTTGGCCATTTTTGCTCAAACACAGATCACCATATATGTATGGAAAGTTGAATCCTTTAGTATTGTCCTGGAGGAGAGTAGCCACTTGGCTACATGATCTGAAACAATACTGAGTAATAAATCCATACCTGATGGGCTACATAGTTACCATTAATATTCTCGTTGGCTAGTGGATAAATAAATAAACTGAAAGCATATGAATTATTAAAGTCTTTGGGATGTGAAAATGAGTTTGGCATCTTATTTGTGGGATAGAAAATTTAGGACTGGTAGATATTTTAGTAGTTTTATGGTTCAGAATATTTCTGGAGTTAATACCTTCAGAATTTTGTACACTTGAATTGAACTTTAATCTTAAATTTTACTAAGATCAATTAGTCTCAAGAATGAATGCTAAAATTTTGAAAACTGGAACTTAATATTATAAACAAGTAATAATGTTAACCAAATACTTTGGAGGATGCCTTTTTCCATTTTATCAGAGTATAAAATTGAATTTATTCAAATTCAAAACAATTTTGAAAAGTGATTGTCAGGGACAGAGAGAAAATGTTGGAATAAATCTCTTCTAACATTTCCCTCTAAGCAACTTTTAAACTAAAATGAGAAATATTTTTTGAAGCTCTCCTTCTCTTTTATTTTTAGATAGTTTTTTTAAAACTTGTTTTCTTCTATATTGTATCTAGTAGAAATCACAAGTGCCATTTACTTGCATCCCTTATAAAATGATAATTGGAATTCATAGTGATGAACCTAAAAAAAAAAAACTACAAGATTTTGAAATATCTTCTGAATAGTGAAACAAAAAATTAGATAATGTTCAGTATAATTTTCATTTTAAGTATCTTTTGTCCACTGAAGTTCTACTATATAAATGGACTTGTTTCTTTTGTTTTTGATTTAAAAAATATTTTTTTTAAATTTTTACTTTTCAATTCTCTCCTTCCCATAAGTCACTCCCCAATCCTTTGAGAAGGCAAGTAATATGATATCTATTATACATGTAAAATTGTGTAAAATAATTCTATGCTAGTCATATCTTTTTTAAAAAGTAAGAAAATAAAATGAAAAAAATATGCTTGATTCTGCACTCAGTCCATCAATACTCTCTCTGCAGGTGGATAACAGTTTTCATCATGAGTCTTTTGAAATTGTTTTGGGTCATTGTATTTATTAAAGTTAGTAAGTCTTTCACAGTTGACTGTCATTGCAATATTGCTGTTACCATATAGATTGGCCCCTGTTTCTGTTCATTTCACATTACATTAGTTCATATAAAGCTTTTCAGATTTTTCTGGAAACAACCATGCTGACCCTTTCTTATCATACAATAGTATTTCATCACAATCATATGCCACAATTTGATCAACCATTCCTCAATTGATGGACAACAACTCCATTTCAAATTATTTCCTACACAAAGAGGTCTGTTACAAATATTTTGGCACTATGGGTCTTTTTTTTTTCTTTAACATCTTTAGTAAATGGATTGCATTTAAGTATTGCTGGATCAAAGGTTATTCAAAGTTTTATAGCCTTTGGGGCATAGTTCCAAATTGTTCTCTAGAACTGTTGAACTAGTTCATATTTCTACCAACAATACTGCAATCTAATGCCTAAATCAAATTATCATGCTTCAGTGTTTATCCTTTGGCCATTCTGGCTCAAACACAGATCACCATATATGTATGGAAAATTGAGTCCTTTAGTATTGTCACATGTTCCTGGGGGAGACTAGCCACTTGGCTACATGATTTGAAACAATACTGTTTCTCTACTTCTTTTCCATAATTTGTTATTTCCTTTCATGTGATATTAAATAATCTCATGGCTTTCAGGTGTTATCACAAAGTTGTTTTAATTGCATTTCTCTTATTAGTAGTAATTTAGATAATTTATTCACATGATTACTAATAATTTTAATTTGTTTTTATGAAAAACTGACCATTCATATCATTGATAATTTAATGACTGCTTAATAAGATCATTAATAAATGGCATTTTAAAATAAATTCATCTCAGTTCCATATTATTAAAGAAATGAGACCTTTATCAGACAATTTTCTAATAAAATATTTTCTGTAGTTTCATTTTTTTCCTTCTAATTTTGGCTGCATTGGTTTTGTTTGTGAAAAAAAAATTCATTTCAAGTAATATGTTTTTTGCTCCATCTACCAATATAATCATAGGGTTTTAAAATTATTGATATGATCAGTTTTGCTTATAGTTTTCATAATATTGAACAAGTCATACTTTACTGGTGTAGATTTCACTGGTTGCAGTGTAAGCCTTTTGTGATATATTGCTATAGTCTCCTTGCTATTATTTTATTTTATTTTTGTGGAACAATACACTTTAGGGATGATGATCTTTTTCTTTCTCTCTTTTTGCTCTTCTTGGCTTAAGAAGCATCAAAACCATAATTTTTTGTAACAGAAGGGATTTAATATGAGTCCTTTAGTTCTTTTTTTTTTCTCCCAAAGAATGCATTTGGTACTTAAATTAATAGTTCTTTAAATGTTTAGAATTCACTTATAAATTCATCTGGCCCTGGAGAGATTTTCTTAAGGAGCACATTTGTGCCTTGTTCAATTTCTTTCATTTTTTTAAAGATAAGATTATCTAAGTATTCTATTTCCTCTTCTGTTAATCTGATCAATTATTATTTTGTAAGTATTCATCCATTTTATGTAAATTGTGAGTTTTATTTGTTTGCTTAAACAAAATATCTACTAATAATTGCTTTGATTTTGTCTTCATTACTGTTGCACTTATCTTTTTTTTTTTCAATTTTGATGCTGATAATTTTTTTTTTTTTGCTTCTTTTAAAACAAAGTAATTTACTTTAGGCTACTCCACCCAAAAAAAAAAAGGACTCCTATTTTTATTAGTTCAATGTATTTTTTCAATCTTATTAATTTTTCTTTTGATTTTCACGATCAATATTTTGGGGTTTAATTGAGAATTTTTAATTTGTTCTTTTTCTAGTTTTCATTTTTTTTGTTGTTGCAGGCCCACTGAATTAATCTGTTCTTTCTCTCTTTTATTAATGTGAATGTATAGAGATATAATAAGTATTGCTTTATCTGCATCCTACAAACTTTGGTATGTTGTTTCATTTTAATTATTGATTTCTTTCTATGATTTAATCTTTGACCCACTCATTATTTATGATTAGATTATTTATTTCTAATTAATATTAATCTACATTTCCAAGTCTCTTCAGTGAATGTATTTTTATTTCATTATGGTCCATAAAGGGAACATTTACTGGTATCTTTTTTTTTTCTCCATTTGTTTTTGAGGTTCTTATGCCTTAATACATGGATTTTTTTTTAATTTCTGATGCACAGCTGAAAAAAATCAAAGCAAAAAACATGTATAATCTTAGCTATTCCCATTCAATTTTTCTCCAGAGGTGCATTATGTCTAACTTTTTCTAAAATTCTGTTTATCTTCTTAATTTCTTTTTTATTTATTTTATGATTACAATTATTTGATTCTAAGAAGGATATTTTGAGGTCTCCCAAAGGATAATTTTACTGTCTATTCTCTCCTGTAATTCATTTAACTTTTTCTTTAAGAATTGGTATGCTATGCCATTTGGTGCACATATGTTTAGCACTGCTACTACTTCATTTTGAATAGTATCTTTTAACAAAATATAGCTTTCCTATTTATCACTTTAAGTTAGGCTTATTTTTGCTTTTGTTTCATTTGAGATTATGATAGTTAATCCTACCTTTTTACTTCAGCTATAGAATAGCAAATTCTACTCCAGTCTCTTATTTTAACTCTACATGTGTCTTTCTCTTTCAAATGTGTGTCTTGTAAACAATATGTTATTGGATTCTGGGTTAATTAATTCTTCTATCTGTTTCTGTTTTATGAGTGACTTAATTCTGTTTGCATTCACAGTTATGCTTACTGTGCATTTCCCTCAATTCTAGTCCTTTTTTTCTGTTTATCCTCCTTTCTTTATTTTTTACCCTGTTCCCCCATAAAAATCTGAGTAATGACTCCATGAAGCAATGAGAAACAATAAAATCATGAAGGTTTTAGAATATGATTTTCTAGAAGGCAAAGGAGCTAAGATTGTAACTAGGAATAACCTGATCAGCAAGACTCAATATAATCTTTCAGGTTGAAATGGATATTTAAAGACAGAGAGGACTTTCAAGCATTTCTGATGAAAAGACAAGAGCTGAATAGGTAACTTGCATTTAAAGACTCAATGGAAGTAAAAAAAAAAAAATAAGCACAAATGAGAAATCATGAGGAACTTATTAAGGCTAAAGTGTTTATATTCTCAATTGGTAAGATAATATATGTAGGAACTTTATAATCCTTATGGCAGTTAGAAAAAATAATAAGAAAATTCATCTGGAGGAGAAAAAATAAAAATATCTATGGAATCAATGACAGAAAAGTGAAAGAAGGCAACTTAAGCAGACCAGTTTTTGAACTATGCTACAAAGTAGTAAACATCTAAATTATCTGGTACTAGATAAGAAATAGAGTAGTTCATTAGCAGAACAGATTAGAAATACACTATAATGAATTAAATGACCATAGTAATCTAGTGTTTGATAAACTCAAAGATTCAAACTTAGAGGACAAGAACTCACTATTTGACAAAAATACTAGGAAAATTGGAAAACAGTCTGTTAGAAACTAGGCATAGACAAATATCTTAACCATGTAAGAAGATGAGGTCAAAATGGGTACGTGACTTAGATGTAAAGTGTGATATCATAAAAAATTAGAGAAGCATAGAAAATAATTACCCATCAAATCTATGGATGAGGGAAGAGTAAATGAACAAACAACAAAGAAACTTGAGAGGCAGTAAAAGAAAAATTTTAATTATATTAAGTTCATTCTTATGGTACCTAGTTATAGCTATAACTCTCTCTCTCTCTCTCTCTCTCTCTCTCTCTCTCTCTCTCTTTCCTTCTCTCTCTCTCATTCAAAATGCTTTGTGATGACCAATGTAGAATACTTGTTTGAAGAGTATTGATCTTATAACCAGTAAGTATTTATTAGGTAGACTTTATGTACCAAATGCTATATTAGGTACTTGGATTACAAAGACAAAAAATGAAATAATCCTTGCCTTCAAGGGAGAAGAGAGAAAAAGGCTTTAAATGCCTTCTATGTACCAGGCACAGTCCAGAAAACTTAAGAAATTATCTCATTTAATCCTCACAACAACTTTGGAAGGCAGGTACTATTTTAACCCTCATTTTACATATTAGGGAATCGAGGAA
Organism: Pseudochirops corinnae; assembly: GCA_028646515.1. Lineage (NCBI taxonomy): Eukaryota > Metazoa > Chordata > Mammalia > Diprotodontia > Pseudocheiridae > Pseudochirops > Pseudochirops corinnae. The sequence goes on along the minus strand of CM053585.1, from coordinate 423,234,559 downwards.
GAAGGAATTTAAATGACTTTCTAGGTTTACACTTCCAGTAAGTGTCAGAGGACAGATTTGAACTTGATGTCTTCCTGACTCTACTCCCAGCCATCTATCTACTGCCACCTAGCTATCTTTATGTCACTTGTATATACTGTGTGTGTGTGTATACTCTGTGTGTGTATGTGTGTGTAGGTGTCTGTTGAATGTATTATGTATATATATCTGTTGAATGTACTGTTCATATCCACTGTGAGAAGTACCCTGAGTTGATTACCTAGGATGCTAAGATAGTCATCATTATTCTTTTAAATGTTGATGTTAAATTTGATAATACTCTGTGTGTATACATATACACATACCTACACATATGTATACATGTACGTATGTGTATATAAATATATAGCTGTGTATATAGATATATGTATATGTGTGTATTTGTGTGAAAAGGAGAGGTTCAAGATGAATATAAACAGACTTCAGCTTAAAATGAGCAAGGAACACAAAAGAATGGCAGTAAAAAATACCTTCAGGGAAATGAGCGACAGCAAACTAATTAATTAATTAATCAATTAATGATAGAGATTAATTAATGTGGACTAGTTGTATGGCAAAAGTAAGGGATTATAGGTAGACTAAAATGTGTTCCCCCAGAACTTTCATGATGTAAAAAGAGAATGAGGAAGGCGTCTTGAACTATGTGTGGACGCACTGCAGAAAACTTTTGAGAGTACATGGTCAAAATATGTGCAGTATGGCAGAAATAAATGGATTGAAATATCTCTACTTTAGTACATTTATAGGAAAAGCACACTACAACTATTTTAAAAAGTACTAAGTTGTTGGGTTGTGTTATTTTTTTTCCTATCCCTAAAGAGGAATATAAATGTCCTGTGGTCCAATTTACCAGACATTAAATTAAGAAACTTACAGACAAGTACCAACATTGTCAGGGAAGTGAGATTACCTAGATTTCCAAAGTTCTTTCTTTCTGACTTTGAAAAAAGGCTTGTCTGTAGAAGGATCCATAAGGCAACCAAGGAAGAAGAGGCAGGAAGCAAAGCAAAGGAGAGAATGGAAGAAGGTGATTGAAGACCGCACAGAAAATACCATGTGGAGCTAGAGAAGAGATTGGGGCAGATAGCACTCAGAGATTTTTCCTAATTGCTATTCACTGCTGACAGAGAGATCAGGAAAGAGAATGGCAAATCCTTTTCCCCCTTTTTTTTTTTCCCTTATCCCTTCCCTTTTTTTAATGCAGAGAAAGAGAGTGTCCCTGGTGCTAATTAAATCCTTCATGTCTTTTCTCCAGCTTTCTGTTAATTATTTGGTCTATTGTACTTAGTTCTCATGCATCAAAAAGAGAGGGAAGAGAAATGCTTGAATTAATTATTATAAAATCAATATTCACCTATAATGCATTTTCTTTTCCCCTCACATCTCCTCAGACCCCTGAGAAAAGAGTGTAAGTATATGCAGACTTTTTTTCTGACCAAGGACATAGGCATTTCTGAAAATTCCGTATGATGTAACAACTCCTAATTGCTCAGCAATGACACCTCAATTTAAAAAAAAAATTATATTCTTCTCTAGATCAGCCTTCAAAGCTCTTAACCTGACTCCATCCTACTATTCCAGCCTAATCGCATATTATTCTCCTTTGTGTGTTTTATCACCTAGCCAAATTGGCCTTCTTGTTGTCACTTACATAAAAGAGAATGTCTTCTCTCTATGACTTTGCACTGATTGTCACCCATCTATGGAATGGATTCTGTCCTTTCCAATACCTCTTGCAATCCATAGTTTTCTTCAAGACTCAGTTTAAATAGTGCCTTCTACATAAGGCCTTTGCTGTTTCCTCCAGCTTCTACTGACATCATGTTACTCTCAGTTTTATTTAGTTGTGTTTTATATATATCAACATATTTTCCTGTTTCTTCCTTCATTAGAAAGTCTTCCTCAAGGGCAGGGACTGTTTTAATTTTGCCTTTGTATCTCCAGCACCTAGCACAGCATCTTGTACATATTAATACATGACAAGTGCTTGTAGAGCTGACTAATTTATTGATTAGTAAATCTTACTCATGGAGGAGCTGTCCATTGCAAGTATTATGGTACAAACAGCACCTGAGGTCATGCTAAGGGTACATCAACAGAGAGCCAAGTCCAAAGTCAGATCTGAGTTCAAGTCATTTAACCTCTGCCTACCTCAGTTTCTTCACTTGTAAAATACTGATAATAATACCACCTATGTCTCTGGGTTATTGTGAGTACCAAATAAGGTAATAATCATAAAGAATTTAGTATAGTACTTTGTACATAGTAAATACTACGTAAATGTGCATTAAAATTATTATTATGTCCTAATCCACATAATTTGCTCCTGAGGAAATCTTACTCTAGGTCAAGGAGATGTATGGATTGTCCTCTACCTAAAACCATAGTTCTACATTTGCATTTCATTTTTTGGGTCAGTCTGTAGATACAAATCATTAATATAAGGCAAAGTTACTTAATGAACATGTACTAAGAAAGATAGAAAAATATTTCCATTATAAACTGGAGTCACGTGTTTCACAATTATATATATATATATATATATATATATATGTATAAATGTGTGTGTATGTATGTATGTATGCATGCATGTATATATGCATGTGTATGTATATATGTATATGTATGTATGTAGTATATATTGTATATAATGAAAGAGAAGACTAAGCACATATAATGCCCTTCTATGACCAGGGAATATGAGTGGACAGACATATAAATAGAGAAAAAAATATAACCATGCATATTTGTGGACTCCTGTTTCCACTGCTATAGGACTACCAATAGTAGTGTTCAGGTGATACCATCACTTTGTTCTATCCAGAAAAATTCCTTACTTATTTTTGCTAGAAATACAACCTGTGTCAGGCAGTGTCTTGGAAATTTTCTGAGAGACGGCAGTGAATACAAGTTTGTAGAATTTGTTTCCTGCTTTTGCTGGTCTTCATCTGAAATATATATTCTTCCTCATAGGAAGATGAAGGAATGGTTTCTCTCCTTACTTCTTTAGTGTAAAGTAGTTTTTCAGCTACAACTCCTTTAGAAAGGCAAAAGTCCTAACTCATTGAGTCATAACACTAGGAGGGAGAAAAACAGACAAAAATGTTTCCATGTTATACTTTCATAAGTAGATCTATGTGTATCTCTGAACATTGACTAGAATAGAAGTTTCCTCTCTAGAAGAAATTTTTTTTCCCAGAATTTATTATTTTTTAGTTTTCGGCTTCATTTCTATAAGATTTTGACTTCCAAATTTTGTCCCCATCTCTCCCTTACCCTCACCCCAAAATGCAAAGCATATTGATTACCCCTTCCCCCATTCTGCCCTCTTTTACTTCCCTTCTATCCCTCCCCTTACTCCCTTCCCTCTTACTTCCTCGTCCAGCAAGATGAATTTCTATAACCCAATGCCTATGCATCTTATTTCTCCGTTTCATGTAACAATTTTTTAACCTTTGTTTTTAAAACTTTGAGTTCCAGATACTCTCCCTTCTTCCCTCCTCACCCACCCTCACTGGGAAGACAAGTAATTTTATATAGACTATACATGTATAGCTATGCAAAACATTTCCATAGTACTCATAATGTGAAAGACTAACTATATTTTCCTACATTCTATGCCAGCCCCTATTTATTCTATTTTCTGCTTTGACCCTGTCCCCTTTCAAAAGTATTTGCTTCTGACAACGCCCTCCCCCAACTTTCCCCTTTCTATCTTCCCCCCTCTTATCCTCTTCCCCCACTATTTTCCAACAGGGTAAGACACCTAACCAAGTGTGTATGTTATTCCTTCCTTAAGTCAAATTCAAAGAGAGTAAGATTGATCATTCCCTTTCACATCCCTGCTCTTCACCTCCATTGTAATAGCTTTCTCTTATCTCTTTTATGTGGGATGATCTACCCCATTCCTTCTCTTCCCCTCTCCTTCTTCTAATATATTCCTCTCTCACCTCTCAACTCTATTTTTAGGTATCATCCTTTCACATTCAACTCATTCTGTGCCCCCCACATGTGTATACATATATACACACATATGCACACATATGTACACAATACACCCAAATATTCATGCATATATATTTATATATACAAGCGTATACATACATACACACATATACATGTACATACATATATGTATATTTACATATACACACATATATATTCCCTTCAACTATCCTAATACTAAGAAAAGTCCCATGAATTATCTGTGTTACCCTCCATGTAGGAATGCAAACAATTTGACTTCAATAAATTCCCTATGATTTCTCTGTCCTGCTTACATTTTCATGCTTCTCTTGATCCTTGTATTTGAAAGTCAAGTAGGGTCTTCCTAACAGCAATGTAGGTCTTATTATTACCCCACTTTTCCAGATAAGGAAATTGAATCAAACAGAAGTTAAATAACTTATCCAGAGTCACACAGGTAGCAAAAGTCTGGGGCTAAATTTGAACTCAGGTCTTCCTGACTCCAGGTCCAGCACTTTACCTACTGAGCCAGCTAGCTGCCCATCTAGCTGCTATGTAAAAATATAAAATTATTTGGTGTCATTTTTTTCAAACTCTATGTGCCCATTGGTACCTGGGAAATATTAGTTGAACCCTAAATCTCTTTTGAGATTTGTAATCATTTGGAGTCAAGAAGACTCATCTTCCTGAGTTCAAATCTGGCATCAGATACTAGCTGTGTGACCCTGGGCAAGCCACTTAGCCCTGTTTGCCTCAGTTTCTCTATTTATAAAATGAACTGGAGAAGGAAATAGCAAACCACTTCAGGATCTTTGCCAAGAAAATCTAAAACGGAGTCACAAAAAGCCAGACATGATTGAAAAAATATCTAAACAACAAACAAAAAATCTTTTTTAAAAGCCTCCCTAAGATTTCACTGTATCCTTCATCTACATGAAACTTTGCTGATCAGTGATTAAAAGGTCATTCTAAATATTTACCTAATGATCAGAAAATAGCATGCCATCAATTGAAAGAGTAGATTTAGAGCTGAAAGGATCTTTCAGTGGTCATTTAGTTGGGCTTCCTGCTCCCATCTCTTTTACCAGATATAACAGGAATTGATATAGGTTCATGAAATGGATGATCTCCTCATGGGCATGCTCAAACAGTTCTGTTTAAATAATGATCTATCTAAACTCCATTCAGTGCTGTCATGGGACTGTCTCAACTAAGAGAACCTCCAACCTCATACCCTATTCTGCATAACTATTTGCCCAGCAGTTTCTTTCCTAGGAGCTGACTTTCTACTCTAACCATATTTTTTGATAATGATCTTTCTTGAAAAGTCATTCCTTATTTTCCCTTCTCCCTGGAAAATATAAATGTCAAGCGCGCTTTACTATAATTTAGAGAGTAAAGCCTCTTTCCTCCCTCCTCCCCCATTGTGTGAAAATTCCAAGTCATCTCAACTTAAATAATGATTATAGCAGGTTGCTTGCGCTCTCCCTCCTTCTATTTTGGTCAAAATTTACTTTCTTGACTTATTTACAAAATAATTTCTTTTCTCAAGGACAGAAAATCTTTGATTGACATTTATTTTCTGCACAGTTTTGAGCCCAGTGGCCAAATACATCATGATAGAAATAAAATTATTTGGCAAGACAATTGCTGCTGCAGCCTGGAAGCCTGAAGCCCCCTATTTATCTCTAATTACACCAATGTATGGCTCTCTTGACCCACATGGTATCTGTGATATTTATTTTTGAGACCAATGTAAGACAACATTTATATTTATTTAAATTTTTACTTTTTATACCTATTTATTTCTACCTATTTAAATCTTACTATATTGAATTCAATATTTTTGTCAGCAAGTATTTTTTTATTCTGACTTTGTCATCTAATGTGTTAATTACTCTTCCTAAATTTGTGTCATCTACAAATTTGTTGAGTATACTATTGATGCCTTTATCTTAGTTATTGCTAAAATTATTAAACAGAGGATCAAATTTAGATCTCTAGAACAATGTACTAGAGTGGTGGTATCAAACTCAAATAGAAATGATGGCTGCTAAACTGTACATAAGGAAAGTAGGCAGCAAAGTGGATAGTGTTCTGGGCCTGGAGTCAGAAAGACTCATTTTTCTGAGTTCAAATCTGGTCTCTGATACTTAAGAGCTGTGTGATCCTGGGCAAGTCACTTAAACCTGTTGACCTCAGTTTCTTCATCTATAAAATGATCTGGAAAAGGAAATGATATAACCACTCCGGTATCTTTGACAAGAAAACACTAAATAGAATCACAGAGAGTTGGACATGACTGCTATGATAGAAGAAAAACAAAATAGTTTTCAGAGTTCTTTTAGAAAATAGGAGGAAACATTGTGTTTCTCCTATGCTAGGTAACTTCTCCCATTTTCCACCATTTTTTAAAAGATCACAGAAAATGATGGTGAGGGAATTGAGTAACTGATCAGAGGGAAATTGAAGGTATTTCTTTGACGGTACTGAGGCGGAAGCCTCTTGCTTTCCTTGCAGTTGGATGTGGATCACAGTTCTACGTGGTAGTCCTGGGGTGAGAAGGAATGCTGGCATGGCAGAGCTTGTGACTGGAGTGGAGAAGAAACATTCCTTGCAGTTCCAAAGCAGAAAAGTGTGCTTGTGATCACTTGTAGAGCAGCACACAGGCCACTAGAAAAGTAAACAGCTCTCCTTTGATCATATCACCTTGGAAGAACTAAAAATGTACATGTTCCTAGAAGGATCTCTGAAAATAGCTACACAAAACCCCTGAAGCTTGGGACAGTACACCCTTCACACTGGATGAAGAGTCCAACCTTAGCAAAGTCAAAAATTCAAGTAATTGTCTGGGAAAATGAGCAAACAACTGGGAAAAAATCATACTATAAAATTTTCTTTGGTGACAAGGAAGATCAAAATGCAACCAGAAAAAGACAACAAAGTCAAAGCTCCTACACACAAAGGAAATATGAATTGGTCACAGGTCATAGAAGAGTTCAAAAAGAATTTTGAAACTCAAGTAAGAGTAGAGGAAAAATTGGGAAGAGAAATGAGAGAGATGTAAGAAAATCATGAAAAATGAGTCAAGAGCTTGCTAAAGGAGATACCAAAATAATAATAATAATAATAATAATAATAATAATAATAATAATAATAATAATAAGGAAAAAAGAAAGATCATGGAAAGTGACTCTGCATTCATAGTTTCCTCTTTTCCCTCATCAGAATTCTTTCTCTATGTGTATGCAAAATTTCATTTTGGAGATCTTTCTTTTCAGTGATGACTTGCCCTAAAATTTTATACCTATCCTTTCTCTGAAAACAATCCAATCTTCTCTCCTAAAATCTATGGAACCACTGGCTTTTCCCTTCTACTCTATCACAAATTTTAATATAGTGCACTTATTTCTCTTTAAAGTTCCCATGATCTTCACCCCATTAACCATCTCTTTTTTGTTCATGAGATGATTCTCATGTCAAGAACAAATCATAATCCTTTGTCCCAGAAAACAATTTGACTTAAGGTTAGGAATTCACAAAATTGTGTTTAGCTTGAAATGAAAATTAATTTTTACTACAACAAAATATGAATTGCCTACTTTCTTCCAGTCACTTGGACTGTAACTAGAGGCAATATCATTTTAAAAGAGTGAAATAATGCTCATTTTTGTGAAGCTGGAATTCTAATGGAGGAAGCAAAGCCATTGTTTTCTACTCATTTTCTACACATCCTGTTCTTTATTATATTTACATTTTGAACCCAAAATAGGTTTTTGGTGCTTAATTTTGCTGAGTGGAATTTTGTCTTCTAGCTTGTCTGCATGTTTTATTTTCCCAAATACTTTCTACTTTTCCTAGATATTGTGTTTACACAGCAATCTTTTTTAAAAGAAAACGCTCATCAATTCCCTTGCTTAGAAAATTCTAATTTTTCATTAATATTACTTAAACAAAATCCAATATTCCCATAGTGGTATTGAAGCTCCTCCATGATCATGTCCCAATTTATATTTTCACTATTTTCCACTATTTCTCCACATCTACTTTTTCTCTGATAGAAGTGAACTAGTTACCATTTCTTCAAATATATAACTGACATTTCTATTTTGTTTACTTGATAACTTGCCCATCATTCTTTAAAGGCCAGATCAATGTCAACTTCTCTGTAAAACCTTTTATGATCTTCCAAGTAATCAAGTAATGATTTTCACCACTATTATATTATGACAAATTGATTATATATCTTATTATATTAATAGCATTTGCTTATAATTAAATTGTGTGCATGTGTAAGTGTCTGTATATATGCACACATACATACAAACACACACATTTTGATTATAAGCTTATTGAGGACAAGCACTCTAGCCTGCTTTTCTTGATATCCTTCATAATATCTGATAAAGTCTTCCTTAAAAATGGAGGTACTTCTTTTTCACTCTTTATCTAGTGCTTCCATTCACATTAGAGTGATCATTAGTGTGTACTGTCTTGCCCCCTGAAACCATAAAAGCAAGAAGGAAATGTTGAGAAGGAAATCTTGACAGTATAAGACTCCATTATTCTTCATTATTTTTTTGCCTCTTCCCTAACTCTAGTACTCTTTCTTATGTAGTGTGGAAAGAATGAAACAAACAACAACAACATAAAAAAAAGGTTATTTTTTTTGTTCAGTATGAGTAGATAAGCTATGCAATTTTCACTGTACCTATATATATGAAACAATTATTTCTACATAAACTTAGGGAGAGGATATTTAAGATCACCTTCTCCAGTGCCTGCAGTATAGTTAACACAGAATGCAGAATGAAACTCCCAAACTGACAGCTGACTTGTTATTGGACATGATTTTCTTTTCATATATATTGAAAAATGAGAACGATTCAATAGCCTTGCTTTCCAGGTTTGTTCCATCTGACCGCCCTTTACACATTCTGTGTTCCAGCCAAACTAGACTATTAGCTGGTTGCCAATTTTGCTCATCATTCTCACTTTCATGCGTGTGCTCGGCTATCTACTATACCTGGAATATATTCCATATTCAGGGCTGCTTATTGAAATCTCCTTTCGATGACCCTATCAGATTATATTTCACTGATAGTTTCAGCCAAATATGATCACTCCCTCAATTTTCCTGGGGAATATTGTCCAGAAATCTCTTTTTTCCTTCTCACATTTTATATTGTCATATAGCTATATACATATTATATTCCCCGTTAAATTCTAATGTCCTTGAGAACAATAATTGTTATTTTTTTCAGTACTTAAATCTTCAGCTTGACACTGTCTACATTCACAAATTTGTCGGTGTAGATATCCTCCCAGTGAGGGAATTCCCTCCACTAACTGCAGATGCTGTCTCTTTATTACTAAATATATCAGTTTTGGGGGGTCACCCCCTAGTAAATATTAATAGTTAAATTTGACCTTTTTCCTTCCTGACTCTATCCATTGCCTCAAGCTGCTTCCTAAAACCTTACTCATACTAAGAGTTTAATAAATATAAATGAATTGAATGATACATATTTCAAATGAGAACTTTTCTAAATTTATCAACCAGAATGCTGTTTTATAGAGATCAAGATAGTATTTATTACTCACAACATTTCTCCTCATCTATTCTTCCTCCCATTAGAACAGAAGAGAAATGTTATGATTCAGGCTGCTCTTCAGAATATTTTTTTGGTCCACTGTTTTAGAGCTGTATCTACTCCAGATGAGCTTTATGAATAATTTAAACTGTTTTTTTATGATTTTAAATTGGTGAACTCAATGACTGTTATACATTCTCTCTCTTTGTCTCTCTTTTTTATCTTATGTGGGCTATTACAATGGCACTTAGAGCCATTGCATAGCTAAATGGAAGGCTATTTGTAAATAAAAAGTCAGAATTTCTTTTCCCACATGAACTAAATCATGCTTAACCGTTAAAGTAATCATTTGGATAGCATTTAAACTGGCAACTGAATTAGAATCAGAGAGAATAAGAATTTGGATACATGTCCACCTAAATAATAGCATTTTGTTCTAAATTTAATTTTCATTTGAGACTAAATGGTAGCGCATAGGACTTTCTTACTTTTAATTATCTGAAACAGGCATGTTTTTCCTGCTCCAAAATATTTAAGAAAAACCTAATGGAAAAAGTAAAATAAATAAACATACAACAAATAAATAAAGTAAACAAATAGATAATGTACAAAATAAAATAAATATACATGTTACAGAGCATAGATATTTTATCGCATGTTGTTCCTTATCCCATCATAGGTGGCAAGAACAACTTCCTTGGAATAGCTATCTTAATCTACTTAGATTTAAAGCTTGTATTGTGATATGACCAGAAACAATGATGACCTGGAGAAATCTTGATGATGCCAATGGCCAAAATCTATTCTTGTCTCTTGGTGATAGGAATTATCAAAATTGAATATCTCTGATGAGAGAGACAGAAAAAGAAAGAGAGAGAGAGAGAGAGAGAGAGAGAGAGAGAGAGAGAGAGAGAGAGAGAGATAAAGAGAGAGAATGAAAGAAAGGAAGAAGAAATACTTAGCACTCTCACACACACCCATAGCCCCACTCTCGTCTCCAAGATATTTAATAAATATCCTTGGGAAATTTGTACATTCCCACTTACTTGTTACCAAAGGGATCTATAGTATCTGTTGGGGCATCTGTAGCTCTGTTGAAATTATAATTCTAGACCAAAGGGAAGTGCAGATGAGAACCAGGAAGAAAAGGCTTTAGATCTATTGAGTCACTCTAACCTGACTGGGTTTGTAGGATGGAGAACTATATAGAAGAGAGGGATAAAATATGGAGAACATGTGTGTGCTTGGATCATTTCACAATCTAGTATTTAGGTATATCTTTAAAATGAAATTTGAGCATTTGGGGGAGGGGAAGGGATTTAAATAAGACAGGTCTTCTTTCCATCCTTCTGAAATACCCAACATCTTTAATATACAAGGAAATATGATTAGGGATTTATTTTGTAACCTAAGACACATTAGAAAAATAACTGAAATTTTTGACAGATGCAAAACAAGCCTGGGCCCATCGATCTCTAAAGAGCAATAGATAGCTATTTACAACACCTAGAATAGCTACAGTTCTAATTAAATTCAAATCAATATTTAAATGTTGAAACCCAAACATTGTGAGGATGAGACCAAAACAACTTTAGTGTATAACCTCAATAATAAATGGGATGCTTGCATTAGTAACCATTAAATGGATTTTTAATTGCTTCAGAAGATGGGTAGCCTCTAGCAAGGGAAACCTTCCCTATCACAGAAAGATTCATATGCCATAGAAGTCGAGACATGGAATTGCCATTTACTCTGATGGCAAGTTGAAAATGCAAAAAGTTATACTGAAAATGAGAATGAGACAGAGAAAGAGTGGTAGGCAGCCAGACAAACATACAGAGGCAGAGACAGAGAGAAAGAGAAACAGAGAAAGAGAATTAGCCATCTATGTGTTATATTATGTGTAACAAGGGACATTCAAAAGTTTACTTTCTTCTAAATATGTACCCACTGACCAATTTGTTGTATGAGGCTTTGTATAACTATAACATCTTTATTAAAATGTAAATTTATGCCAATAAATATTGATTAAGTCTCAATTAGTTTCAAGCTACAATGCCAGATAGATTGGAGAATACAAAGAATCATATGATCAGGCCTCATTGTATTGAAATGTGTATTACAATATAAGACAAAAATAACAGTATGAGCCAGCCATACATATGTTATAAATATTACATCTAAGATTATGGTTGGTTGGTTGTTGTCATTTGTTCTTGAAGAGAAACAAAATGACATCACTATGTTAGAGTCAAGATATAGTGCATCCAACTGAGGCTGATCAGACCAATATGAGCTCAGAATGCTCTACCACAGGTCTGGCACAAATATTCCATGTGAATATTTTGGTTGAATTCTCTAAATTTGTGCATCTCTCATTTCTTTTGAGCTACTTGGATTCTTCTTTGCTCATAGAGCACAGCACATTCTCTGATGTGGGCAAATCATGCTGGGCAGTCCTGTACCAGTCACTTACATGTCACCCAATCAATTCCAATGTTCTTAAAAGAAACCTGGAGAAGGTCTTTATACAGCTTCTCCTGACCACCAATCTAAGCCATCTAAGCTTACATGCAAACATAGACTGAAGAGTACAAAAACACTGATATGAATAGGAGAGACCACTGTGTACTAGAGTGGATTAGCAATATTTAATGCAGGAAGATAAAATTAACTTCATTACCATTATCTTATTTCTGTTATCCCCATGAAGATAATTTAGCTATCAGAAGCAACACAAAAAGTTCTAGACAAGAAGCAGATTTTATGGACTTAGGTGGTACTCTTTTATCACTACAATTTAAAGAGAGAATGTTCAAAGTTTATAAATTCTAGTACTAAACACTTGGTTAAGTAGCTAAGAAGGTGGTTCCTGGAAATGGGTTCTAGACATTTGAATGATAATTTAAAAGATAGAAATTATGGGACCTGTGATACGATGAAGTAAGATTGTAGTCTTAATTTGAATTTTTGTAATTGGCAATTTTGAACTCTTTGTCATGTGGATATTGGTAATTTGGACTTAGTTTAAAAAAATGCATGTCTTTATGTTTTTAAGCATTTTGTTTATTGGGAAATAGCTAAAAATAGTACAGATTTGTCTTGATTCCTTTTGGTTTGTTTCACACTTATATTGAGATGTTTAATGTAATTTATTTCTGCAGTCTTCATTCTTCTTGTTCAAGTTTCAATGTTTTTATACAAAAGTTTTATGTAGATGCAATCAAAATAATTTATTTTATCTTTTATTATTTCTTCTATGTTATGAATGGTATAAGTCCTGCCTTCAAGATATGCTAGCTGTATGACTTCATATGCCCTAATCATCTAAACTTTCAGTACTGTCTTGGATGTACAAGTTATAGGAAAAAAAATGATATTTTGTAACAGTAGTAATACCTTCTACTCTTAAGATTTCTCCAAAGTCATAAATTATTAGGTCTACAAAACACCTCACTCTAGGCATCACACACACACAAAAAAAATAGTTAATGATTTACGCTCTAACCTGAGACCTGAAAGATATAAGCTGGAATTTGCATCAAATTTTTAATAGTGAAACTACGTATGTGTGTATGTATACATATATACATATATATTTTTGTGTGTATACATTTACTTATATATTATTTATTCATATATAATTTGTCCTCCTAGAATTTATTGTGGTGTGTGACAAATACAAGTTCTACCAAACTTATATTCAATTTTCTCACAAATTTTTGTTGAAAAATAAGTAGGAACAATAATTTTAGGATAAAAGATAACTTTATTTTTTGACCTGTTTAAAATGAAGTATGAGTGGAATGCCTAAGAAAAAGTATTTTTCAAGTTGATAAAAAAATGTAGCAATGGAGTTAGAGAACTTAGTGTTTAGCACATAATAGGCATATAATAAATAATAGTTGACTGACAAGCTTAGTAAAGAAGTCAGGGCAGGATGTATAGTTTACTGTAGGAAAGAATATATGAAAATAAATGGGGGGCAGTGTACAGAGAACTTGGAAACAACCAACCCTTCTAAACTTTAAAGATTGGGAACAAGACCAGTGAAAAAGACAGAAAATGAGTAGCCTAAAAATAATATACCAGGAGAGGATGCTAAGGATGCTAACTCAGAAGTTGAAGAGAACAGAATGTTGAGGAAGGAAAGAATGGTCAAGGCACCCAAGAGTCCAAGGAGATCAGGGAGAATGAGGATCTAAAAGACCACTGGGTAGAGGGACAGCATAGGATAATAGAATTCTGGAGTTGGAATCTGAGAAGCTTTCTTTACTTGCCTGACTTTGCCACATTCAGTATGTGTGATCTTGGGCAAGTGACCTAATATCACTAGATTCAGTTTGCTTTTCTATAAAATGAGAAGCTTGGATAAGACAGCCTCTAAAGTTTCTTTGTCCCTGAATATATTGTTCAATGATTTGCAAATAAATTTTAAAGAACAATGTTAGTAGAATGGTAGAAATGGAACTCAGCAAAAGTAGTGAGAAAGTATAGATACCCTCAGTGTAGAAAACATTGTAGAAAACATGAAGTTTGAAAACTAAAGAGGAAGGAAGGTGACATAGCAACCAAGTGTGTCAAAAGGGACAAAATGATGCCTTTTGTTTAAGAATTAGACTTAAGAATGCTTGTAGACAGTTGCAGAAGAGTCAGTGGAGAAGGCAAGATCACAGACTTGTGAGAGAAAAGGAAAGACTGTTGTAACAGCATTCTGGGAGAGTCACGATTGGATTGGATCAAAGGTGGAAATAATAAAAAATTAACCTTTGCAAGGAGTGTGGATATCTCTTCTTCTGGAAAAAATAAAAGGAGATAATGATAGGAAAAAAGCAGAGAAATTTTGAAGGATGGAGGGTGATGATTTAGTTAATACCTACCAGATGGTTTCACAATCCTAAATGAGGTAGAGGGCTATGTAATTTTCTGAAAGTGTGAGAAGCTGGTGAGACAGGATAAAGATTTGAAGCAATCAAAGCCAAAGTGAGGTTATGCACCATAAGCTAATATTCAGTGTACCTTGCTTAAGAAGGAAGCAGTGTTTATATGTGTGTATGTACACAATATGTTTTAGTATGATTCCCATTAAATTTCCGTGAAAAAAGGTCAATCTTTTTATCATAAATATTCTAATTATTGTCCCTGACTGAAACTCCTAGATTGCTGCTTTATCCAAAGAATTATTGTTTTGTGCAGTAACCAAAAAGTCATGGGAAGTGTGTATGGTATACATAAGTATGCTGTAGCTTGTTAGTAAAGAAATATATACCAGAGGGATCATAAAAGTGATCACTAGAGATGTAGAAATGTAAAAAGAGATGGAAAGGTCATGGAATGAGAGGAAGGTATAACACAAGGGAGCAACAGATCCCATTCCCCATTAATATGCACACAATTCCAAAAATCAAGAGAAAGATCCCTAGCACCCTGGATATCCCTAATGTGTGAGTACAAGGGGCAAGAGTGCCTCAGATTGAAAAGGTATAGTGAAGTTGTGTTCCACATCTGTGAGGAAACACTCATAAGGAGAGAGAAAGAGCATAGAGCCATCCAAATATTGTGGATCCATTAAAATGATTTTTATACTAATATTTGAAGAATGTTTCAATTATCTCTGAAATAAATGTTTTGGAGTGAAATGATTTCTCTGACAACACTGGATAATTGTAATGTTATTACTTAAGTGAGGTAATGTAGAAGAGTGGATAAAGAGCTGAAATTAGCATTGTACACTGACTTTGTGACCATGGGCAAATCGTGTAATTACTTAGTGCCCCAGGAAATTCTGGAGGATTATAAATTGCAGAGGAGGTACAAATCCAAATAGGTAAATGGAGTTTCCTTCCTAGGAGTGTCTTATGCCAGTGAAGTTACTGGTATAATCTAAAATATGTATGTGTGTGTATGTGCTTTTATATATGTATACTTATAAAGGCATATAAAAATACTATTAAAATCAACCCACTTTTAGCAAATCACATTCTCACACTCTGAATACTTCATTCATATACACATAGTACATATACTAAATGTGCATATATGCACATATATTATATATGTCCTATATAGATACATATACATAAATATACACCCAAATGGACTCACAAAATGAGTCTATTTTTTAACAAATAATGTATTTGCATGCCTTGTATACTTTATTCATGTACATATATATGTCTGAACATAAACATATGTGCATATATGTTATATCCATTTATCTAGTTGAACTATTCAGGATACAGGATAATAGGACTTGAATGTGGTCACATTTTAGGAGCATATGTGTGTGTATAGCAAGTATACATGTATAGCGTATATATTTATAGCATAAAAATGTGTAGCATATATATACATATCTATGTATATTCTCTGTGCATGCATATATATTATATATTTGTGTGTCTACACACACACATGCTGCTAAAATGATATCACTTACATCAAATTCCATAGTACCATATGTTGAATAGTTCATCAGTTCAGACACAAGTGGATTGTGATTGTTGTTCAGTGGTATGACAGCAACATTACAGAGAAGTTCCCACTCAAATCTGAATCCCAGGCAAAAGGGACATGGTTTTTATCTGAGACTCTACTCAACCATTATGTGCAAGCCCTATCCAAGCCAGCTGCTCCACCAAGGAAAATGCTGATTCTTACAGCTCTGAGTGGAGGCAGTTGTCTCCTGTGGTAGCAGAAGGTAAGAGGCTGTGAAATGCACCCTGGGAATCAATGCTTATTTTTAAGGTTGATGATTCTTCTGTTGACAGTACTGAATGGTGAACTCATCTGTGCTTATTAGCTGATGCACCGCTAAAGAGCTGAAGCAGTCTTGGAGCAAAGGCAAACAAAGAACAGAACTTCCCTGCTCTCCTCCCCTGCCTCCTACACACAATACTCCCAAATAATTATCTCCAGCAGGAACTAATGTAATCTCCTATGTATACAGCTGCAGTTCTAAGGGATATTTTTATAGTGTTTAGCCCAGCACTATACACATGAGGCCGTTTAAGTAAATATTATTTCATGATGGTTTAATTTTTTTTCTCTTTATTCTTTCTCCAATATCTACCATGCAGGAAGGAATTAAGCCTTCCTCTGGGGAAAATGAAATCATATTATCCAATACTCAAAACTTGATCACCTAACAGTGGGCCATTTAAGCTAATGGTTACTAAAATAAAATAAAAAGAGAAAGTTACATAATCTGGTTGATAGAGTGCCCACCTGACAGGTAAGAACTTTAGGCTGTCTCTACTAATGACAAATGTAGTCTTGGAATTTAATTTCATTCAATTTCTCTGTACCCCAGTTTCTCTACCTATAACCTATAGATAATGAGTAACCCAGTCTACTTCTGAGGCTATTCTGAGGGAAGAGAAGAAAATGTGTCATTGTTCTGAGTTTTTCAGCTTAAAGGGGCTGTAGAAAACTGGAAGTATTTGTACTGTTTAAATCTCAATGATCTATTTCAATCTCAACTATCCTGTCAGATGAAAGCCATGGAATGGATGAATGAATGAATGATAATTTATTATGGTATTCCTAAACACTATGCTAAGCATTGTTGATAACATATAAAAAAACAAGACAATCCCTACTTTGAAGGAGTTTATATTCTAATAGGACACATGCACACATGTTGTAGCTTGAGAGGGGAATTTTTATCTGTACTTAAAAGAAATCTTGGAAGGTCTGGATGTCCTTCACAAAGCATGCTAGGAAAATTTCACAAGAGAAGACCATTTAATTAGATGTCTTGGGCTGACACTTTTTTTTTTAACTAGAAGGATTTAAAAAGTACATGATATTCTACAACTTAGATCATCAATGCTCTAATGCTCTCTGGAGTGATAATATGAAATTGAGGCAAATCCTTTGATTGAAAAGCAAAGTAATATGATGCAAAGAGCATATGATTTTTGTATGAAACAGCAGAGTCCAGATTCTACCACTTAGTCATATTTCTTAACCACTCTTAATCTCAGTTTCCTCATCAAAAATGGAATAATAATATTTGCACTATATTTCTCATAGAGGTCCTGTGAATTTCCAATGAATTGCATTTGTGGAAGTATTTTCTTAATAAAGATGGCAGTGCTACATAGTCATGCATAGGACTTGAGGTGAATGTGTGGGAAAATCCCTCTTTGGCTCTAAGGTAATTAATATGTATTGGGGGACTGGCCAGTGAGGGCACAGTCCTTTGAATATGCCCAAATATGCCCTTCTTGGTGAAGCATGTGCAACATTCCCTGCCTAGATATGGCTTTTGTTTTTTGTCATGAGTGACTTAAGGGCTTCTTGTTAGTAGTGGAAATAGGACTAAGGATGATGGAAAAGGTTTAAGCATGTAATCTCTCATTCTGTTCCCTTGTGGTTCTAAAGTAAGGAACAGCTACTATGAATGTCCTATTGGGGACAGAGGCAGTGACTTTGGCTGCCTTATGTCATCAGCCATTTTGTTTCCCTGAGTAGGTGATGTCTGTTTCTTTTATGTTTATTTTTTTCCTATTTTTCTTTTTTCTAGGTGAAAAACTATCCAGAGAGAGAGGAATGGACCAGATGACTTTGTGAAATGAGGAAGCAAAGCAGCATTTTGCTTAATAAAGTAAGCACCTATTATGTACTAAGCACTAAGTACTTTACAAATATCTAATATGACCCTCACAACAAACCTCAGATATAAATACTATTATTACCTCTATTTTGTAGCTAGAGAACTAAGACAGACAAAAGTTAAGCAATGTGCCCAGGGTCACACAGTCCATAAATATCTGAGGTCAGATAAGACTTCAAGTTCTCCTCACCCCAGACCCAATAATTTCTTTATGGCACCAGGTAACTGCCTTACTCGTCTGTCAATTTTGAAAGTTTTTGAAGGTTTAAAAAGCCGTTGGATTTACTACAACAGTCAAGCTGGTAGCAAAGATCATCCAAGATATTAGCAGGAGTAGTTGAGTCCAGCCCAGTTGAAGAGACAGTGCTAAGAAGTCACTTGCTTTAATCATCATAGCGATGGATTGAATTGTCTTTTAAGATATTACATATTAGGTGTGGCTAGGTGGTCCAGTGAATAGAGCACCAGCCCTGGAGTCAGGAGGACCTGTGTTCAAATACGGACTCAAGCACTTGACACACTTACTAGCTATGTGACCTTGGGCAAGTTGCTTAACCCCAATTGCCCTCCAAAAAGCAAAAAAATAAAATAAAAAATAAAAATAAAAAAGATACTACATACTAAAAGGAGCTGGGACAGATGAACCAGGAAGCAACTCAACTATCATTGATGTCCCACCCAGAAATGACCATGATGGAAACTCCTTGAAGGGAGAAAGGTTATAAATTAAACAAAACTGCTAGTCTACACTAGGAAGGGAGTTTCTACACTGAAATTCCCTAAAGTTATACCTCAGTGACCTTGAACAAAACACATAATTTCTCTGGGTTTTCTTTATCTATAAAAAGAAAATTTGACCAATTCACTTGTGACATATCTCTAGCCATAAACTGTTAATCCTGTGTTGTGGATTAAAAGAAGGAATTTCTTCACCCAGAAGACAGCCATGCTAATAAAATCTCTGGTCTATTCCCTATTCCTGTGCTATGATTAAGGTCTAGGTCTAAATGCTAAGGATATAAAGCATAAACAAAAACAAAAAAAAGAAATTCGTGTCCTCTAGTAGCTTTCATGACTACTCAAAGGAGGCAGAAGAGATAGTTTTGAAACAAATAGAAAAATAGGGGAAAGTTGTAGCTAGAAAAGTTGGAGATATTTTTTAAAATTCAGTGACAGAAGTCTGCATTTAAAAAAATAAATTAGGAAGAATGAATTAAGCAAATTTTTTTTAAATCAAATGAACCTATTAAACCCATCATATTCTGTGTATGCCAGATAAACATATTCACTGGCGTGATGTCTGTTTTCTATAAACCTAATGAAAGTTCTATTCTCTTTGCTTATTAGATTCTCCTTATTTCAGGACACTGAGGGTACAAAAGATATTTAGCAAACTGTTCCTGGCCCCTTTCAAAGCAATTTCCCAGTCAGTTTAGAAATATGGGACATTTACCACAAGGAAAAACACAGAGGAAAAAACTCAACAACCCTTTAGTTATCTATATGGACTGAATAATTGTTTTTAATTCACATTTAAGTGTGCGTATGTGTGTCACTGTGAGATGTACATGAGCCCTAGTGCCCAAGGGGGCTCTCCAAAAACACGGTAATGAGCCTTGAGAGAACTGTTTTAGAGATTACATTTTAACGTCTTAGGTAAAATGAGCATACACTCATTTCCTCCTTATCCTGAGGTAGCATTCCTTTGCTAAACTGTGGATGTCTTATTTTGTTTTCCAGTGACAACACACTTGGTTCTCTACTACACAGTTCAGTTGAGAGGACTGTTTATTCAGCAGTTAGAGAAGTTTTCCCTTTTTCAGGCACTGGTTACATGACATACTTAGAACTATTTATTTTTGGTAAAAAATTAAAAACTTTTCATTACATTAATATGTTTTGCCATATAAAAGACCTGCCCTTCTGTCTCTAATAAAGCTTTCATTCATAAGCTTATAGGTTTTAGAACATGAAGGGTCTCATATATCATTTAGCCCAAACCCACGTTTGACGTGTTTTAATTATCCTACTAATAAGTAGTTTTTCTCCCCCACAGAACCTTCCCTAATCATTCAACAATTGTAAGGTGAATCCTATCCTGATGTCAAAGTACTTGAACTATAGAACCTACTGCTCTATGCACGCTTACAGGCAGATTATTTTATCCATACAAGCCACATATTTATTTTTATTTTTCACTTAATTCCTTTTTTATTCAGGGACCAAGCATCATTCTATAAGATGTTTGGTATAATATATTGATAACACCAACAAAATTCCTTCCAAATAAATCAAAGTAAGAACCATATGAGTTTGCAAACACAAATCTACACACCTCATTTACAAAGAACTTCTCAAATTGAACTAACCATTTTTACCTCGACACATGGAGATTCAAGGTAGTGATTTTCATATAAGGTTTGATCACAAAAATGGTGGAATGTAACTCAGACCATAATTCAGAAGACTTTTGTGTTATATGATTGTGATGGAACACCACTGTTCTATAAGAAATGATGAGCTGAATTATTTTAGAAAAACATAGAGTTGCATGAAAAATGTAGAGTGAAATGAACAGAACCGAGAGAACATTGCATACAGTAGCAGCAGTATTGTTTTAAGAATGACTTCAATGTAATGGAATACTACTGTGCTATGAGAAATGGGGAGGAGGCGGTCTTCATATTCACCTGGAGAGCCTTATACAAACTGATGCTAAGTGAGAAGAGTAGAAACAGGAAAAATTTGTACACAATCACAGACACATCATATATGTGATGACCAACTTTGATAAACTGGATTCTTCTGAGCAACACATAGTTATAAGACAACTCTACAAGTCTCAGGATGAAAGGACATATCTACATTCAGAGAAAGATCTAGAAAGAACAGAGTTTAAATGGAGACTGAAGCAATCTACATACTAGCGTTGTTTTTCATGTTTGGTTCTCTTTCTTTTTTTCCCATTGTTCACTCCATTGGTTACAACCCTTCTATATAACCAAACTAATGTCCAATTTGAAAATATTTGCAGATCCAATACTTGATTGCATGCTGCCACAGGTCAGGGAAGAAGGAGGGGAGAAAGTTTGAAACTCAAGAGATTATAGAACTGAATCTTGTAAGCTAAAAGTAAATAAACAAATCAAATTTTAAAAAATAGATAAATTTTTAAAAAAGAATGACTTCAAGTAAGTTATTTTGCCTATCATAAATATCTAAGTCAACTAAAAAGGAAATATGAAGAGAATGTTATCTGCATCCTGAGAAAGAAATGATAAATAAAACTATGTGTAGAAAAATTTTCATATATATATATATACACACCTGTGTGTGTGTTTCTGTCTAATGGTAGTCATCTCTAGGGTCGTAGGGAGTAGAGGGATGAAAGAGAAATTTACATAATAATTTTGTTGTATATTTCAAGGAATACCAAGATGGTCATGTAGATTTGTAGTTTCATATGTAATCATCTTTTTTGTTTTACTGTTATAGAAATGCTTATTTTATTCCACAAATTAAAAATAAAATAAAAAATAGACTACAAACCAGTCCATCTGTATTTTAAACCCAACACATTCGGACTCCCATGTTCTTTTCAAGACTTCTCTCATATATCTTTTCCTGAACTCTATATTCTGGTCAAAAGAACTCCTCCGTGAACTTTATATTAGAATTCCTGCCTCCAAATCTTTGAATAGATTGTTCCCTATGTCTGGAATGAACTCCCTTTCCTGCTCTATTAGAATCCTTAGCTTTATTCAAAGCTCTACTCAAGTGTGACCTCCTAATTGAAAACCTCCCATATTCCCCTATATTATTAGTGTTTTTGTCTCTCCTCAGGTTTCATTGTATTTGTCTTCTTTTACATAGGTGTCTTTCCTGCCAGTTCTGTTCTCTCTCTACTATACTATGCAGCCTTACCAAACAATAGACTTGAAGAAGGCAGTGCTCATCTGCTCTGTTCAAGTTCAGAGAGAATTTTCTCTAGATAAATATGGGTGTGTGTTAATATACCATCTATTCAATGTACTTCAGCAAGCACTTGTTATGCTTGTTTTATATATATATATACACATACTCTGTATGTGTACTGTATATGTAAAACCCACTCTGCTGGAAATTGGGCATGCAAAGGTACACATGATACAACCCCTACTATCAAAGTGCATGTTGAAATATATACTCCTGAATGGCAAGGAATGTTTCATTTATAACTGCTGAATGGTTAGGGAGTGTCTGTGAAGAAAATCTGTTACAATTGGAAAAATGTCCCCATTCAAAAGCTGGTGTTGAAATTTATTAGTATTAGCTGAAAAGAGCTTTATAGATATTTGCTATCTTGGTGTTTTACCTTGACATTATTATACCTTTTTTTTTTCTCCCCTAGTGTTGAGCTGATTGACTTGTGGCTTTATGCATCAGTGAAAAAATCAATCGATTGCATTTATTAGGTGCCCTCTATGTGACAGATATCATGCTAGGGGATAGAGATGTAATGACAAAAACAAATTTCTCTGCTTTCAAGAAGCTTATATTGTATCAAGGTGCAAAAGAAATGTCAGTCATTATGAGGTTTGATTTTAAGTTACTACTGCCAATAATTAGAAGCTTCTTTCTTTTCCTTTTTTAAAAAATAAATTACTTTGATGCATTCCAACAGTTCAAAAAGGCTTGGGGTTAGGGTATAGAAATGTGAACTGGAATTCTTAGGAAAGGCTTCATGGGAGAAATAGGATTTGACTTAGGCCTTGAAGTATAGGTAGGATAAGGAAAAGTGAAAAGGAGGGAGAAGGATGTGCCAAACAACCAAGATTCTAATAATACTTATTACCCACAATAGATGAATAGGAAATTTGGAGAGTCTGTATAATAAGCCTTCTTTATAAGATTTTCATTATGACCACGAGAAAGTAATATAAAAGAATTAGAGAGCATCGGAAGCTTTAAATGCTTTATTCTAAATTGAAACTTTATGTAGCCTGTTTTATTTCTCACTGAAAAAGATCCCTATCTTTAGGAATCAACAAGAAATCAACATTTCCAAATTGTACCAATTGTTCCATGGCTCTTGAAGCAACTGGAAAGGACACCACTGACAGCCTTTCAAATATATTCCAGACCCAAACAATAAAAAAATAAATAGAAGAAAACAAAATAATCTTTCTGACATTTCTGTGAAAATTGAATGCTCTTCTTCTACAAACAGAGAGGAGCAGTTTCATTATTGAATGCCAGGGATCACATCTCCATAAAATACCAAGTGATTCTGCATGTCATTCAATCGCACAACTGAGAATGCCCAAGAAAAAACACTTTCCAGTGAGATAATATATTTTTAAATGAAGTAATTAAGTGAGGGAATCATTAGTTAGCAAAGGAAGGTGAATTGATGATTCCAACAGCCAAATACCACAAGAATTGCCATTTCTTCTGTCAATATAATGCACTATATAATATGAATTAGGATTATTGTATTTACTTAAAATAAATGGAAATCCAAAGAAATTTCATTTCAGCAGTAGGCTACCTGATTTTAAAATTTGTATAGTGACATTAAATTTTCTTTAACCTGAAATACATCATTATACATAGTTGGGTGTAATTAACTATAATTTCTGGTCAGAGATCAAAGAAGAATAAATGTAGGGCTGAATGTGACCCCAGAGGCCATCAAGTACAACCTCTTCAATTTACATACAAGGAAATTGTGGCAGAGAAGGTAGGGGCTTGTCTAGAAACTCATAGCTATTAAGTGACTGGATGAGGATTCAAAGTGAGATCCCCCTGATTCCAAGTCCTGTACTCTTACACCATGATGCCTTATTAGTCAAATGTTAATCAAATTACTGATTCTGATATAAGCAAGGCTAGATCTTTATCTTATACTTTAGCTACGTTGTGAACATTCATTGAATTACCTTATTTAAAATTTTAAACAACTTTAAAGTAACTGCATAAACACCTGGTTACTCAATTCATGGCTTGCATTTATTTATTTATTTTTCTTTTTTTTTTCCTTTTTTAGCCTGCAGATTAGTTTTGGTCATTCGGATCTCTCTCCATATCTAACAAATTATATTCAAATGAATCCATGATATCATGCATTTAGGGTTTTCTTCCAATGACAAAAATTGCAGCTTATCCATACTTGTCTATCCTGTGAAATATCATTCATATTCTCCCAAAAATATGCTGCAAGAGGCACACACAATATACTTGATTGGCAGTATTGTGTAGGAGATTAAGTCACTGAACCTGGAGTCAGGAAGACCTGTCTCCAAGACAAATCTCATCCCACATACTCTGTCTGAATGTACACAATTCATTTAATATCTGCATGCTTCAATTTCCTCGTCTCTAAAATAAGGGGGATGGGCTTACTGGCTTACAAGTTTCCTACCAAATTTAAATTGATTAAACTATGGATTTCACTTTTTCTCACCACTATGAGAATACCAGTGTCATACCCTGGCTGTCTGGTTTAGCCAGGGGAACACTCTGGCTCTTGCCAAATGACCAATTCATCTCCTCTTTCTGTCATTCAATTCCTTGATGAAGGGATTTATTCTGGTTCTTTTTTAGAATTACTTGTTGATCATATGGTGCAGGCTCCTCACACTCACCATGGACCTTCTTCTTGTGTGATATTCATCTTTAGATTTTTGGATACAGTAGTGTTCTCACTGTCATACAGCAACATCAGAAAAATGTACTGAAAATCTGGCCCTTTTCTTTTATGTGAGACTTGAGATCCACAAAAATGCTTTGCAATTGCTTTTTCCCTCCAAAACCAAAAAAAAACCAGCCTGTTCTCTTCTTTTTGCTAAATTTTGTTCATTGTCCATATATACTTCTCTTGGATATACATAATCCTGAACAAATTCTATTATATTACCACTTAGATGCGTGTTGAAACTTTGGCAATAGAAATTATTCATCCATTATGTCTTTCTTATGCAGGTGGACAGGGCAAAATTCTTTGATTAATAATTATAGATCTCTTTCAGAAGTCCCTATAATATCTTGGGGGAGTGATGCAATCAGCATAAGGCCAAACAAGCCCATCTGGAGAACCTCACCATACATAAGATTACTTTCCTTGACCTCAACTTGGCCTTAGATATTCTCTATTATAATGGCAAATAATTTTGTCAAGAATATATCTGCCTCTCTGTTGCCTCACCTGTTATTTATTATTTGAGGGTCGCTGAATAACATTATTTCTATTTTTACATCTTCAAAAAAATTCTGAAAGATCTTGATGAATAGATGTGAGATACATTGTGTAAAAGTGCTTATGAAACATTTTGTTCTGCTAAATCAAATGGGTTTTTTTGATCAGCAAACAATAAAAACAATGGAATCCAATTTTCTCTACATATTTTAATCAGTGGTGAGATAGTATAGATATGACACCATTCTCAATATTGCTCATAAAAGCATGATCATCCTACACTACCACTAAATTTCTATATCAATGATCCTTATAAAGATTTTGTATAGATAGGAAGGTAGACATATGGAGTGGTAGTTACTGATAGCCTTAGTCACATTTTTAGTGTATTACTAAGATCATGATTTTTCTTGTAACCTTCAAGATGCCTAAAACATCAGTTGCTCAGTGCCCTAACAGTTACATTCCTTCCAACGGTGATATCCTCTAAATGTACTTGAACAAATGAGAGATCCTCTCAATATTCTGCTGAATTAACTGACCTAGCACCATCTATACCTTGTGGTAGGGAAGCCTATTGATGATCTACAAAAGGAATGAATAATTTTTTATTCTCTTTATCGTAAGTAACAAATTGAAGTCCATCCCATCTCTGTGTACCTGTGGAAAATATATTGTAACACCTCATGTTGAACTAAGTCTAGAAATAAAGTATCTGACAATAAATTTTACTATTTTGGTTTCTCTTTACATTAACAAATCACACAACTTCTGTGTTTCAAACTATTGAATATAGTCTGAAATATAGAAAACAATACAGAAGTAAACAAATAAACAGTGTCTAGGGAGGCAAACAGATATAAACTGATTGAAATCAGACTGGCTTATAGAAAAATCATTATAGGGGAAGATACACACATATATGGGTGTATTAATATAGACATTCATATATGTGTGTATGCTATATATGCTATTAAAGTGAAATGTTCCTGTGTCTCTGTTTAACATCATAAATGGCAGGGAAATGGCATTAATCTAAGTATTTGAACTTGAGTTTTGCTACAATAAGTGAAGTCCTATTCTAATAGCTCAGAATGATTTTGGGTTCTCAGTGGTGATGCTAGTGAAGCACAAATGATGAGTAATCCTACAAAGATGGAAAGGATCCAAGTTAAATGAACCTTAGGGGAACCTTCTAGGTCTAAGCTGCTAATCCTATGTGACTTCAAGTGATGCACTGTGTGTTTTCCAAGGACTGACCTTGCTTAGTTGGTAAAGGTCACTCAGTATATTGGTCACTGAAATTCTAGAAGACAGTTTACTAAATAACACAAAGGTAATCCTTTGCACAAAAAGAGGGAACACTAATAAGTTTTTTTTTAATGTGAAATATTGAAATCAAAGTTTTATTAAGGAAGAAAACAAAAAATATGATTGTTGCTATCAAAATAAAGCCTAGACATTCAGTTTGTTGATCCATGAAAATTTTTTTTAAAAAATCAGGGAATCTCTTATACACACACACACACAGACACATACACAAATATATGTGTGTATATGTATATATATACATATACACATATACATACATACATATATACATACATATGTATATATATATATATATATATATATATGTACATCCTGTGAGAATATTGTCTAGAGTTACAAAAAATGTTAGATTGGAAAGAACGTTTGATTTGTAGTTAGAGGAGATGAACTTCTTCTTCTGTTGCTTACTGTGTGACCTCAGATAATTCATTCGATACCTCTTAAGCTCAATTTCTACATTTGTAACATAAGGGAATTGGATTTCCACAAAAACTCTAAATTCTGTACCAGCTCTAAACCTATGTTGTTATATGTTACATGTCCATAAATCACTTATGGATTATGTGTGTGTACACACACATACACACATATACATGTATAGGCACACACATAATACACATATATACATGCATATAAAATATTCAATAATATGAATATATGATTATATTGTATTCATGTAACCCATCATGTAATTTTATATATAAGTGAATAAAAAAAAAACATTAAGGGCTTACAATATGCCAGGTACTGACCACGAGGATACAAATACAAAATAGCAGATAGTTTCTTCCCTCCAGGAGCTTAGGATGAGAAAACATGTAGGAGAGTAGAGACCAGCCAATGTTTTGGGCTGAACAGTCAGAAGCAAGCTCCTTCTATAAAGGGTGGCACAATTGACTTTATCATTGTGCAGCAAGAGAAAGAAAGAATTTTGTTATTTAAGCATTGACAGACCAGATGGCAAGATGGCCCAGCTGGATTGTTAAATGACTGAATGGTATGTAAATATGAGCATGATCTGGGGGCCACATATATATATATATATAGAGGTCAAGTAAGTTTTCATTCACTTAGTCCCCACTCAAAGGGGATAACTCCAAGGTGTAAGTTATAAAATTGAGTATTTCAACTTCTCCAGATAATGGATCAGTGATTCTGGAAGTCATTTGCATTGGTATATTGAAGGCAAGATGACTTGGATGGATTTCTGGACAATTAGCCATACATATATACATTCATAATTTATATTATATGCTAGGAATATACAGAAAAAGTATTCCTTGCTTATAGGTATTTCAAAGTTTTCTCAGCAAGGTTTTCAGGCCTACATGTATTTTGGAAGTATATACAATTGTGCTTTCTTTGTTCTTCTCATTTAAAAGCAGAGATGACAAGACAATTACAATGTTATCAATGAAAAGTGTGTGGGGTTTCTTGTGTTTTTCAATTGTCCTAAATAAATACTTCTAAAAGACTGGCCAAAGTTAATCTACACATTATATGTAAAATGCTCAATTGCAAATGGTTTGCTTTTTAAAAATTTTTACACTTAGCAAAACTTCACAATCTCAAAATGTTTCAAAAATATATTAAAATGATTGCATTAAATGCTTAGAGTACTTTAAAACAGTATTATTTTATAGCTATAACTGATCTTATCAGTCAATTTATGTGGGATTCAGGTGACAGCTAAGTAAACACAGTCCCAATGGCTTTATTTTAACTACTGCATAATTCATAATTTATATTTGTATTTCCTAAGGACCATTATGCATATTTTTAATCTATGCCTAATATTCTACCTTATTTAGAGATTCTTTGGTAATACTGATAGCTAGAAAAATATCAGTTTTACAGCTGCAATATATAAAACAAAAGTATTTATATCACTTATATTCTGCATCTTAGTAGCTAAGTTCTTTTGTGGTGCTTTTTAATCTTTGTATTGTTTTATCATCAAATAATTTAATTATTCATCCTAACATTCCTCCAAGGAAGGAAAATACTACCAACTCTTGTCTGTAGAGATGAAAATGGATTTATGGTAAACAAACAATTTATTCCAGGTTAAAGAACAAACATATGTTTTCATAGTCAAACACATGTAAAACTGAAACATATATGTGAATATTAGAATGCAAGCTCTCTAAAGCCAGGGACTTAATTTTCATTTTGTTTTGTTTTAAAGAACTTATGTACCTCCCAAGTGCACATGAAGTTGTGTTGAGTAGTGGCTAGAGCAAAGAGAATAATTCACAGCTCTTGATTATTGGGAGTGCTTTTGTACTTCGGTAGAGCAGTAGAATATTCATGCAGTTCCCCTTACTTTAACTCTCTTCTGGTCTCCAGAAGTTGATATTTTTGTATAATCCATATCTTGTAATTTTCTCCATCATAACATTTATAGTTTCTTAAGTTGTCTTTCTTTGCTGAGTCAATATGCTGTCCTTTACTGATCTGATATATTCAATAACTTAGTCAGTGTTAGGTGGCAAAGAGAGAGTATTACACTCTGTATGGACTCAAGGGCCTCTCCTCATTTCCTGGTACAAGTACATAATTCTGCTTCCTCAAGGTACTCCAGAAGCCTCCATTGCTTGACTATTTGCTAGACTAAGCCAACTGTTTTAATTCCTGTACTATTTAAAGTTTCCAAGGTTGTGGTTAATATTGTCTGGGTAACCAAATGCTCTAGACCCTTATTGACCCAATGTTATAGGAAGCTGAAGATCTTCCCTGCCCCTAGGCCCTTTGCTAAAGTGGCTACGTGACTCTGAGAACCTGCCCAGATTTGAAAGTATACTCTTTTCCCTAATAGGCTCAATGTGGTCACGTGGAGCCTGTGGCACCAGGCTCGTTTTTCAGGAATGCCGTACCTTGTTGCTTTGTGATTGGGCAGTGGGTCCAGAGGGCTTTGACATTCTCCAAGCCAGGAGAAGGCTATATATACGCCCTGATGTGAGGTTTTGGTTTGGGGCTCACTTTGAGAAGAGTTGTGTGATTTGGCCAGAAGAGACTCTCGGCAGCCGTTGAGCCCCCTGGCTGTGAAAAACCCAGATATTGGTTCTTCCCTCTCTGGTAACTGAATAGGTAACTGATGTAATGGTCAGACGCTGGAAGCCATCTGATGATCTGTTTTTCTGTTTGTTTGTAACTTCTGTTT
>CM053585.1:423180261-423204168 GCA_028646515.1 Pseudochirops corinnae | reverse complement strand
ATGTATATATAAATACAATTATTATTATTATTATTATTATTATTATTATTATTGTTATTATTATTAACTACATCCAACTGGAACTTGAGATACACAGGCACTGTGGTTGGGAGATCCATCCTGCCCTACCAAAAATCAGAGGGGTGAGGGGGGAAGATATAGGAGAGAATAGATTGGGGGTGGGGGAATACACTGGGATGGCTGTTTTGGGGTGGTGGGTAGGGGAAAGATGAGGAGAAAATTTGTAACTCAAAATTTCATGGAAATGAATGATGTAAACTAAAATAAAATAAAAAATCAATTAAAAAGAAGAAAAATAAAGTGCCTCCACTCTTAAAAAAAAAAAAGAAATTGTTTTTCCTCAGTTAGCTTTTGACTCTCTTTTCCATTTGAGCAGTTATGCCTTTTAAGCAGGTGTTTTCTTCAGTGGATTTTTGTATCTCCTTTTCCATTTGACCAAATCCATTTTTTAAGTAGCTGTTTTCTTTTTCCAAGCTATTGATTCTCTTTACATATTTCTCCTTCATAATTTTCATTTCTTTTCCCTATTTTTTCCTTTACCTTTCTTGATTTTAAAGCTCCTTGATCTCCCATGATTTCTTCCAGGGCTTGAGACTGCTTCCTGTTTTTCTTTGGGGTTTTTCCCATAGGTATTTTGACATTGTTGTCTTTTCTGAGTCTGCATCCTGATCCTCAGTGTAATCATAATAACACTCTATGGTCATATTCTTTTGTTGTTGTTGTTTTTAACTTTTTACTTTCTTTTAACTTTGTGCTGTGCTCCGAGGGTGGAAGGTGAACTGTTTCAGATTTCTTGTCCTGGGGACTGCAGGCCTTGACTGTTTAACTAGTGCAGCCCTGATGTTGCCCTGAGTCCTATGTGGGACCTAAATGTCTGTTTTTTTTGGTGAGGGGTTGGGGTGGAGAGTGACTGGTGCTGCTAGAAGTTGTAGTGGTCTGGAAGTTTACATAGTGCTGAATTGGGGTCCTAGTGGTGCTGTCTGGCATGTGATAAGGCTGGTGGAGTGTTTCTCTGTTTCCCCCAGGGTTACAATGAAGCACATGGTGCTCTGGCTAGTGGAAGTTGCTTGTTTGACTGTGGCTACACTAAAGCACATGATGTTCTTGAAGGTGGAATCTCCCCATTCTCCTTGTTATTTTGTGCAAGTATAGGGGTCCTGGTGTTGACATTTACCTGCTTCACTGTGCTGGGGCTCAAGATGTCCCACTGGTTTGCTGAGGTGGGGCTGGCTCCTTGCTTGCTAGGACACTTCTTTGCTCCCCTTTTACCTGAGTTAGACAGACCTTTCTTAACAATCTTCCAAGTTTCTCAGGATAAAAGATTGTTCAAAACCATCTTTTAGCTGGTTCTGCTATTCCATGATTTATTTTGGGTTGCTATTTTATGGTTGTTTGGAGGTAAATATGGGAGAGTTATGACAATTTACTGCTTTCTCTGCTATCTTGATTCCCAGAACCATCTCCATCAGTTTTGAAACCAGAAGCCCACAACCCAATTCTGCTCACTCATGTGAGAAAATGATGTATACAAGATGGGACCTAAGGAGCATTGTTATAAATATCATGATGCCTTGGTCAAGAAAATGAAGATCTTAAGGCAAGGGCTATTAAAGTTTCATGTGTCAGAGACTCTAAGACCATCTGGTGAGGCCTAGGAAATCCTCAAAATAATGTTCTTAAATTCACAAAAGAAAATACATAGGAATATAAAGGAAATCACTTAAGTAGAAATATAAATATTATATATTTTACTTAAATTTATTATTTATTTGTAGCATTCATTTTATTTTAAGTTTTGGTTTCAAACTCTATCAATCCCTCCTGCCTCTCCACTCATTTAGAATACAAGTAATATAAAATTAATGTGTGTATGTATGTGAGTGTATACATACATAAATATGTATACATATATATACAAATATATACACACATATGTGTGTATACATATTTATATGCATATATATAGAAATACACACACACAGACACACAGACACACATAGACACACTGACACACACACACACACGCACACACACACACACACTTACACACACACACATATATATATATATATATCACTGATTCCAAATTAAGAACCCCTAACTTAGAAGTATATACAATATTTTCCAATGCAAAGGCCTCAGATGAGTAAATCATGTTTGGGAAGTATAGAGAATGATTTGCTTATTTAAAAAATGATATATGACAAAGTAAGTTTCGAGTTCTTCTGCACTGCTTAAAATAAAAGAATTATAGGCCCCTGACCAGGAAAGGTGTGTACATTAAATTCTATTAAGAATATATTATCCTCAAGATGGCAGTATAGAAGCAGGACAACTCTGTGAGCTCCACCCATAACCACCTCAAATACCTATGAAATATTAATCTAAACAAATTTTAAAACTCCAGGACCCACAAAACTCCCAGCGAAGACAGCCTGGCAGGCAAAGAGGAATGGTTCATCACAGCAAGCTGGGAAACCAGCCTGGCATGAACCCAGGGCTTTAGCTTAAGGGCAGTCGCAACAAGCTGCTTCTAGAGCATTTGGGAGAGTAGATCAACAGCAGCTGTGGCAGTTTCCATAATTATCAATGTATAAGAGCCAAGGACAAAGTGAAAGATAAGTGCAACTTGACTAAATTTGGGGGAAAGAAGTGGGTCCAGTCATCTACTCCCCGAGCAAGAAAGCAGCAGAAGCGGCCCCTGCAGCCACCTCCACACAGCTGCTTCAGAGCTCCCAGCTTGCAAATTTCAGGGGGGGGCAAGTAATCTTTCAGAGGCTAAGTGCATTTGCCTTAAACAGCCAGAATCAGTATCACGGTCTTGGGTGGTGGTCCTGAGATGCCAGACCAGTGAGCCAAAGCTGAAGGGGCTGCGGAGATAGAGGCCCCCTAATAGGTGCAGTAGCTGTGAAAACCCCTGTGATTTGGGACAAAGCTCTCCCCTCTGAAAGCAGAGTGCTATGGAGCCTAAAAGTCAAATAATTGACTGGCAACATGAGCAGGCAAAGGAGCAAAGCAAGCACAGCAATCCAACTTAAGATTCCTTTTTTGGGGGACAAAAAGGATCAAAGCATGGAATGGGAGGAAGACAACACAGTATGCACCAAAAGCTTCTAAGAAAAATGTAAACTTCTTATAGGCCATAGAGGAGCTTAAGAGGACTTTGAAAACCCAATAAGAGAAGTGGGGGGAAAATTGGGAAGAGAAATGAGAATGATGCAAGAAAATCATGAAAAGAGAGTCAACAACCTGAGAGAAGAAAATAATGCCTTAAAAAATAGATTAACTCAAATGGCAAAAGAGGCCCAAAAAAGCAATGAGGACAAAAAGGCCTTAAAAAGTTGAATTTGCCAGCTGAAAAAAGAACCTCAAAAGCTTGCTGAAGAGAATAATTCCTTGCTAAAGAGAATAAGAATGGAGCAAATGGAAGCAAATGACTTTATGAGAAATCAAAATGCTATTAAACAGATCCAAACAAATGAAAAAAAATAGAAGGCAATGTGAAATATCTCCTTGAAAAAACCACTGACCTGGAAAATAGATCCAGGAGAGAGAATTTAAAAACTATTGGACTACCTGAAAGCCATGATTAGAAAAAGAAGCTAGAAATCATCCTTCAAGAAATTCTCAAGGAAAATTGCCCTGATATTTTAGAATTAGTGGGCAAAATAGAACTTGAAAGATTTCACCAATCACGTCTTAAAGAAGATCCCAAAAAGAAAACTCTTAAGAATGTTGTAGCCAGGTTCTAGAGTTTCCAGATCAAAGAGAAAATATTACAAGCTGCCAAGAAGAAACAATTTGAATACTGTGGAAACACAATTAGGATAACCCAAGATCTGGCAGCTTCTACATTAAAGGATCAAAGGACCTGAAATATGATATTCTGGAAATGAAGGGAGGTAGGATTAAAACCAAGAACCACTTACCCAGCAAAACTGAGTATAATCTTCTAGGGGAAAATATGGTAATTCAGTGAGGTGGAGGACTTTCAAATATTCTTCCTGAAAAAACCAGAACTGAATAGAAAATTTGACATTCAAATATAAGAAGCATGAAAAGGTAAACATGGAAAAGAAATCATAAGGACCTTAACAAAGTTGAACTATTTACATGCCAACATGGAAAAAATGATAATTGTAACACATGAAACCTTTCTCAGTATGAGGATAGGTGAAGGGAATAGAAATGTGTGTGTGTGTGTGTGTGTGTGTGTGTGTATAATATGTATATGTGTGTTTGTGTGTGTGTGTGTATAGGAAGGGATGATATCTTAAAAGGTGAAATTGAGAGACAGGAGAGGAATAGAATGAGAGGAGACAGGGAGAGACAGAATGGGGTTGATCATCTCATATAGAAGAGGCAAAGGATTACTGTTACAATGGAGGGAAAGAACAGGAAGGCAAAAGGGAATGGGCCAACTTTACTCTCATTGAATTTGGCTTAGGAAAGGAATGACATACACTCTAAATTGGGCAACTTGCCCTACAAGAGAGTAGAGGAGAAGGGGCTGAGAGGGAGGGTGATGGAGGGGAGGGAAGGTTGTGGGGGAGGGTTGTTAGAAGCACACACTTCTCTAAAGGGACAGGGACAAAGTAGAGAATAGAACAAGTGGGGGATGGGATAGGAAGGAGGGAAATATAGTCAGTCTTTCACAATATGTTGATTGTGGTGATGTTTTGCATAGCTACACATGTATTGTATTGTATTGTATTGCTTGTCTTTCCAGTGGGGTGGGTGTAAAGGGAGGAAGGGAAAGAATCTAGAATTTAAAGTTCTAAAATCAAATTTATATATATATATATATATATATATATATATATATATATATGTATATATATATACACATATATGTGTGTGTGTGTGTGTGTGTGTGTGTGTGTGTGTGTAACTATTATTTTTATTTACATGCAACTGGGTAATAAGATATACAGGCACTAGGGCAGGGAGATCCATCTTAAACTACCAGAAAGTCAGAGGGATTATGGGGGAGGATATAGGAGAGAGCAGATTGGGGGAGGGGATATATAGTGGGATCACTGTTTTGGTGTGGTGGGTAGGGGAAAGTTGGGGAGAAAATGTGTAACTCAAAATTTCGTGGAAATGAATGATATAAACTAAAAATAAACAAAAGTTAATAAAAAATACAAAAAAATATTTTTAAAAAAAGACTATATTTTCCTAGGACCTTACAGCTATGCTTCAAAATGACTAAAACTAAAAAGAAAGGAATAGAAAGAATGTTGCCTATGTACACCAATTAAGGAAGATATCATAGAGCATAGTTGCAATATAGGGAGAGGAATAGTAGATGATCAGAAGTTCATAGCATTCATTCAGAAAAAGGAGACAATCATATCACTAAAATGCACCATGTATGGGATACTTAGAAGATAAAGCAGAGATAACAGCACAAGAAGAAAAATGATTTTGTGAGATGAGATATGTGGATAGAATATGGATTTGGGAGTATATATCATTCAAAAGAAACAATATAGGCAACAGGTAGAGAATTAGGATGAATTGCACCAACTATTAAGAAGAATGATTGTGGAAAGTATGGTGAAAAACCATCCTATAAAGATTATCAGAGGCAAAAACAGAAGCAACATTAACAATGTAATATATTACTAATCACCTTAAGAGAAACAAAACATTTATAAGGAATTCACGAAAAAAAACCAAACAAACATAAACTTGATACAGAAGCCTCAGCTAGTAGTAAAGGAGAATTCCAGTTACTTATATATCTTCTGAAACCCTAATCATAAAAGCAGAAGACCTAATAGTTTATTCTTAGGACAATAAAAATTTTGTCCTTCAAAAGGCACCTGACAAGGAGAACTAATCTTGGTATAATTATCAGAAATAAGAAGAAACTGAATCCTACAATAGGAGCTATGAAAATATTGGAAAGAATTATTCACTAGAATTTGTGGTAGAGAATGACACAAATATTTGACACAGTGTCATAAATCTTAGATTTTTAGCAGAATATTGAATCTGTCATTGGGCTTTGGATTTTTGAGGTATGATTAAAGTACAGTAATCACATACTTTTAGCAGAAATTACAAACGGTTGGGGTAAAAGATGAACTGAAGTTATGAAAGATAAGTTAGAATTTGAAGGTCTCCAGAATGAAATTTTAAGAAACAAAGAGAAACCATTCAAACAAACTCAAAAGGAAGATTTTTTTTAATAGAAAGTATGTGTATACACAGGGATTTCCCTAATAAATCCAGGCAGTAAGTTGGAACAATAATTAAATGAAGATAGAAGCAAAGCATTCATTAGAGGAGAGATAGAAAACACAAGAGTCTGAAGGAATAGTGTCAAGGATTTGAAATATCAAGATGAGTTTAGACTAGTGAGGAAACTTAAGCATGACAAAATGAACAATCATATTTTCTTTTTTTGAATGATGTTATAAAGAGCATATTCCACTTATAATGTATCTAGATTTTAATAAAGTATTTGACAAAGGCTCTCAATCTATTCTCAAAAAAAACAAAATAGAGAGATGGAGGCTAGGCAATAGTACAGTTAAATGGAGTCTGCACTAGTTGAATGACCAGTTCAGAATTATGGTAATTAATGGTGTTATATGAGCTTAGAAGGTTGATTTCCAGTGGAGTACCTGAGGGATCTGTGGTTGGCCCGAAGCTTTTAAATAATTTTCCAGTAAGTGGATAAAGGCATTGAAGGAATACTTAGTGAATTTGCATAAGACAGAACACACTAGATGGCTGAGTCAGAATTCAAAAAAGATTTTTACAAGATAAAACATTGACACATACCTAATAAGATGAATTTTAATAAGAAAAATGTAGAATCTCACACTCAAATAAACTTTAAAACTACAAGAAGGTTAGTAGTGTAGCACGATAGCATCTCCTTTTAAAAGATTTGGGGCACTGGTACTGAGTAGGCTCTATGTGAATCAATAGTATGTTATGGAAACAAAAAAGCTAATTTAATCTTAAACTTCATTGAATGGCATAATGTACAATGCTGGAAAGGTGATATTTCTATCCCTAATAAGACTACATCTAGAGTACTCCATTTAGGTCTAGGTGCCACATTTTAGCAAGTTCATCTATAAGCTCAAGAGCATCCAGAGAAAGACATCCAGAATGGTTAAGGGCCTCAATAGGGTGCTATATAAGGAAACATGTGACAGAAGTTGGAATTTTTAGTCTGGAGAAGGGAATACTTGGAAGGTCATGATAATAATCAAATATTTAAAGAACTTTTGTGAGGAGGAAAGATCAGATTTGCTCTGCTTCGCCTCAGAGAACAGAAATAGGAAAAATACAAGGAAGTTGTAAATTTGGATTGATCACAAGGATCCGTTTTATAATGATTAGCACAATGCCAAACTAGAATGGGCTGCCCCAAGAAAGCGTTGATTCCCTTTCACTATAATGTTCATCTGTAAGGTATGTTTTGAAGGTATTCCTTTGAGATATGTATTGGTCTAGATGGTCACTGAAACCCTTTTCAATTCTGAGATTCTTCATAGTTCTAGATTAATATGCATTTTATTTTATAAGCATTAGGAGGCCAATGCTGATTTTTGAGCAGTAGGGTGATATAATAAACCTTGTGGCATGATTTCCATTCTACCTGAATTTACAGTACCTATAATTCCCTGGCACTCTAATTCTAGCTCTAATATTAATAGACATTTAATTATGGTACTTGTATCATTTGGGGCCTAAATAAAAAGATCCATAATAGGATGTAATGTCAAAAGAAGAGGTTTGAATTCACAATACTTTCTACCTACAAAGTAAATTTTAAACATGTCAAAGGAATATCTATTATATAAATGTTGCAAGGCTTGCCTTTTACAGGGTATTATTTGAGGTGAGCAAGACTCTTCTTACAATCCAACACGTCCCCTTTTTTTTTATTGCCTAAAACAGTAGTGTCTGAAATGAAGGCTCAGGCCCCTGGAGAGTTTATGGAATGACACAAAGGGGTATTCGATCATTCAGAAGGCAGAAAGATTGGTTATATCCAACCCTTTATGTGATTTCAAGTCATAGGACTTGTTTATAACAGAACCATAAAATTGTCTATACCTACTATCTCTCCAAATTCAGTTACTGTAGTACCAATGAAATATTTACAGCACCAATGATCATGATAAAAACTGTGACTAGAAATATTATATGATGTTCTATTGCAAAATATGCCAAACTCTCCAGGTAGAGGATAGCAACTGAAGGTTTAGACACCAGAAAACAAAATCCTAAAACTCGTAAGCTGATTCCATCAAAGTGCCAAACATATTCAGAAACCATAATAATGCTGAGAGCCATGCCATCCTTTATCCTTCCTACAAATCAATATAAGATCAATATTTACTCACAAAACCCTCTATCTCCTTGCCTAACCTCCTATGTCCCCAACTATCTCCAACTGTCTGTCTAGCTGTCTACCAGCTTCCTGTGGGCTCTACTTCTCCTCATCAAACTCTTCCCATCACAGGTCCATGTGACTACATTCAGCTTATCAGAGGGCAGAAATTATCTTCACAGCAGGAAAACTTCCTGTGGGCTCTAGGGGGCAGAGTTTATCCTCACAGCAGGGGAGGGGTTCAAACTCCCCCATAGGTCTATTAAGGGGCAGGTAAGATCATCAAATTCCCATTCCCATTATACTTACATAGCCCCATGTTAGGATTGTGAAGTTCTCAACCTTTCTCTTTTTGTGCAGAAACATCTGCACAAAACATCTGGCCTATCAGAATGAGTATATTCTAACTTCAAATTAAGTATCTCAGCCAAGAGTTGCACACTAAGAAAATTCCATCTACATTCTCCATTGTCTCCCAGCATACCTATACTCTACTTCCTTTATCTCATGTCTGTAGAATGTATGGGGAAGGGGAAGGCATAATAAGAGAAACCAACAGTTACATTATTTTCGGGGAACCTGCTTTTATTGTACCATCATTTGGTGGATATTTATAAATCTGTCTTAATTCTGAAGAGAGCTCAACGTTAAAATATTTACTGCTGTACAAATAATTCCCTTCAAAAAAGTATGTTGGAAGTTCAAAAGAAACATGATGGAAAATGCTATCCATATCAAGAAAAAGAACTGATCGAATCTAAATACAGATTGAAACATACTATTTTCACTTAATTTTTTCATGTTTTCCCCCTGCTTTTCTGTCTGTCTTTATTTCCTCTCTTCTTTGTCATCTTAGGGAGAGGAAAGGAAGTGAGGAAGGGAGAAAATTTGGAAATCAAAATTTTATATAAAAATTATAGTAAAAATTGTCTTTACATGTAATTGCAAAAAATGAAATACTATCTACTGGGGGGGAAGAAAGGTATGTTGGGGAAAATGTCAGCTTTTCCACACTACTTTGTGCTGTATTTTTAATTATGAGATGAGATATTTGTTCACAACAAAATATGCTTTCTGATTCTGTTAGAGGCAAAGAAAATTGTTATTTGAGAAAGTGATATCTAATGAAAACCTTAAATTTCATCTCTGTATTAATATTATCATATCTCTTACTATAAACAGTTTTTTACAATGATATACCATTTGATCACATATTCATGATTTTCTTCTTAATTATCCAATTTGAATTGTGAATAAAAGATAGTAGTTTTATCATAGATTGTGCTAGGAGCCAAGAATCAATGTTGAGTAGTGAATAAAGAGTCTCAGAGTCAGAAAGACCTGAGTTAAATCTCACCTCTGATACATGCTGGTTTTATCACACTAGACAAATCATTTAACTTCTCAGTTCCCAAGACATCTCTTACAGTTCAAATAGGCTTATGGATATAAAACAGGAAAAGAACTTAGAAGTCATAGTAACTGCTTTGCAACTAAGAGTTTTGAAGACTTTATGGTATAGTAGAAAGAACATTGGTCTGATGGCAGAAAGTCAGGGTTCAAATCCTACTTCTGATGTTTACTACCTGTGAGACCTTGAGCAAATCACTTAGCCTCCATGGGCCTCATACGATTCATCCATTAAATGAAAGGCTTGGACTAGAGAGCTTCTTAGGACATTTGAAAAAAAAAACCAAAACCTAAGTATTTTATCACTTGACTCTTCTGTCCTAATTCCTGAGAAGATAACATGAGTATTAGTGATTTGACTTAGAATTAGTGAGGGGGGCAAGGTCATTTAGAAGATTTTAGATTTTCTGTCAAGTACACTGATGAATCAATGTCTCTGTTTATATTTAAAATGTACTTCTATTAGATCAGGGAAAAATTAAGGATCCTGAAGTGTGTTGACAGGTTAAAAAATGACAAATCAACTGAGATGAATCTTAATCAGGATAAATATAAAGTCTTAGACTTGGATTCACAAAAAATATCATACAACTGCAGGATGTGAGAGAAAACAGTTCAAGTAAAAAAGAACTGTAAATTCTAATGAATTACAAGTATAATGTGAAGCAATAGTGTGATATGGTTGTCCTAAATCTAATTAATTCAAATGAAAGTAGTATTAATTCACATAGAATTTATACAATAAGGGATTTACTCATTGGGCTCTACTGTATACCCATTCATATAGTAGACAAAGTGTCCATATCTGAGCCATTATACAAGTACTAGCAGATCTAGAGAAAGATACTTTAGTGCTCATAGGATCACATCTATTGGATCTCACACCATGACTTTTCCAGTTTCATCTTTACCTCCACTTTTTTTTTTTGCCATTTTATAAGAAGTTATTGTCCATAATCTTTTACCATTCTCCTTGTCTTCTACTTTTTGAAGGGAACAAACATGGATTGGGGCTGGGTTTTTTTTGGATAATATAAAATCAAGTGTTACAGAGACAAAAGAGCTCTTTTTAAGTAGGGAATGTTTTTGTCTTTCTCTTTATCCCTGACAATTAGCACCATGATTGGCATATAACAATCACTTAATAAATACTTGTTGATTGATTATTTGACTCACTATTTCTCAAGATAGTTAATCCTACTTTTGTGCATTTCTGGGTAAATAATAAATTTTCTTGTGTTGAACATAAACCATCTTGCTTTGATTTCCTCTTATTACTTCCACTTATGCCTTCTGTGATCAAACAAAATAAGACTTATCTTTCTTTCAAATAACAGAATACTAAGTGATTATTATATGCCAGTCAATGTATTAATTTTCAAGGATACAGAGAAAGGCAAAAACAATTTCTGCTCTCAATGAGTTTACGTTCTATTTAGGGAATTAACATATAAGTAACTAGACACATATAAGAAGGGTAGATGGAAGGCAATCTGAGTGAGAAAGGTACTAATAGATGGGTAGACCAGAAAGACCTCTTGCTAAAAGATCTGAGTGGAATATTGGAATGAGGCAGAGAAACAAAAAGGTGAAAGTAAGAGAGGGGAATTGCAGGTATGAGGATAGCCAATTCAAAGACACAGAGATTGAAGATGGAAACTACCACTTGCATGTAGCTAGATCAAAGAGTATGTGAAAGTGCAGTCAGTATAAGAGTAGAAAGATCTTCAAGGAGGAGATTAGGTTTTGAAGAGCTTTAAACATTAAGCAAAGGTGTTGATGATAGGGAGACACTAGAGTTCATAAAACATAGGAGTGACATGTTGGACTTATGATTTTAAAAAACAGCATGATCAAACCTCTGCCTAATAATATCAATATGGCAATTAACTGGAGGATAGATGATGAGGAAAAAAAAGATATTTGAGACAGAGCATTTAGGAGACTATGGGAAAAGAAGATTTAAGAAGAAATGTGATATAATATGGTAGTAATGTGTGGTAAGTGTGTAACAGGAAGAAGGGAAGATTTAGCATCTATTTGTATATTGGTGTGAAGGAGATGAAAGGGTTGACTATGAGTCCAAGACTGTGTCCCTGAGTGATGGAAAAGATGGTAGTGTCCTCAACAGAAGTCTGGACATTTAAGAGGGGGGTGTTGGGAGGTAATATAAAGAGTTCCATTTTAGACATCATAAGTTTGAGACTCTCATGGTCTAATTAGTTAGATATGCTCAATGAATATCAATATAAGATGGAAATTCAGTAAAAAGTCTGGGGTTGAAGATACAAATCTTAGAGTATTCTGTCTAGTTAATATTTAAATGCATGGAAGTTGAGAGTGAATTAATGGATATTGAAAATATTAGAAAAAGAAGAGATGAAGACCTAGAGCAAGGCCCAAGATTAGAGAGTGAGTAATGAAAGATGAACCAGCAAAGAAAATCATGAATAAGCTAGGAGGAAGAGAATGAGGATGGAGTATTCAGTATAGTGAAAGTAACTAGGAAGTAAGGTGGCTAAATGCTGAAGAGATTTCAAGAAGTACAAGAAAAGCCCATTGGATCTGGACATCAAGGGATCATTGTTAATCTTAGAGAAAGAAGTTTTTGTCGGATTAAGATCCAATAATAAGACAAACTAAAAAGTATTGAGAAGTGAGCAGAAAGTGGGAAGAATAGACACTTTTTAATATGTTAGGTTGTGGAGGGGGTTCAGATTACAGGATGGCAGTTTGAAGAGATAAAAGGATAAACTGAATGCATTTTAAGGATACTGGAGTTCTGGACATGTTTGCAAGGAATATGATAGGGCAATAGATAAAGAAAAAAAGAAAATTAACAAGAGTGAGAATGATGAAAGGAAATTTGGAAGACAAAAGATAGAGAATAGATCCAGAGCACAGGTGGGAGATTTAATGTTAGCAAGATCAAAGGAAATTTCTTCCAACTTTGAAGCAAAGGGAGATAGAATTGGGGGGAGGGGATTAAGGGAATTTTAGGTGTTCAAGTGTGATGAAGAAGTATGTCTTTATGAATGAATTCATTTTGTTCAGAAAAAAATAAGAAGAGCAGTCTTCTTCAGAGAGTAAGAAAGTGGGGAAAGAGTAGGTGAATGGAGGAAAGAAAAGATTTAGAGCAGAACAGAATGTTGGGCTGTTTGACAGGGAAGCAAACAGCTTGGATTAAAAACATTGACAAGCATCAAAGAAAGTCCATCTGAGATTACACAATAAATTTGTGATGGATTCAGTTCACTTCCTCCAATTGCATTCAGTAGAACACCAAATAAAAGAGAGAAGGGTAATGGTGAGATAAATACAGGGTTTGGTTTGGAAAGGTGTCATCAGGTACAAGGAAAGGGTAAAAGAGACTCAAGATTAAAGGATGATGGAAAGCTGAACCAATGTGATCAAACCATTCTTGAAAGTTATACACTTACATGCATTATGGAGCTGGAGTTCCAATACGTTCCATTCAGTTCCTTTGTAATCACTTCACACTGATACCCTCTTATGAACAGTAGTATTAAAAAAAATACCACAAATGACTCTAAGAACACTAAG
Organism: Pseudochirops corinnae; assembly: GCA_028646515.1. Taxonomy (NCBI): domain Eukaryota; kingdom Metazoa; phylum Chordata; class Mammalia; order Diprotodontia; family Pseudocheiridae; genus Pseudochirops; species Pseudochirops corinnae. The sequence goes on along the minus strand of CM053585.1, from coordinate 423,190,808 downwards.
GGGTAAATGATGTTAATGTCTCATGACAATTTTATCAGAGAAAGGCTGGTTACAATGGTTTAGACTATAGAAAAAAATGTGAAAGTGTTTTTGACAACATTAATACATAAAGAGACACTCTTGGGAACTCTTTACACACTACTTCATATAAGTAAAATTATTATTATTCATGTGATAATGCCTAGAATACTTTCCTATGTGAATGATCAAAGTACTTCTTAATATGTCTTGCTCTGACTCACCACAACCCTAGGATCCATGAATTTCAATAAAATAGATATAAAAAGAAATAATTTTAAATTAAGTAGGCACCAAAAGGAACCACACAATTATTCTAGTAATCCCAAATTGGCTTAGTTTAATTTAAGTCACATTAATTTGAAATAATTTACTGTACAACTTCGCAGAGAGCGCTAAGTGCATTAGTGCTGACTTATGACAATTAGCACAAATTTGAAATAAATTATTGGATAGCACCAAAGCGCATTGTTCGCAAATAAAATGAGCTTCAACAAAGGGTAGAGAATAAAACAGCCAGCTTTGTAGGCATTAGAACAAGGTGTAATAATTCAGAGACACAGTTATTGGTACATTAAGAATCCAAAGTAACTCTTATTATAATACTGGAGGCTATTAGGCATGTATGCTTATGCAAATTTCATTTTCATATGATGAAGGGTTTAATTGTAGTCATTTGCAAAGTTAGAAGATTTAATATTCCTTGTAAATACAAGAAATATGAACCTGTTGGTAAAGACATGCATTTTAACTAATGGTAAACTAAATATGTATAGAAGAGATGTAAAGTGAAACAATTATTTTCTTTCACCATATCAATAAAGGCATGTAACTGACCATTAGTATTAGGTGTTACATTTCTGAAGACCATCTAACTCCAATAACATATTAGAAGCTAGTGTTGACATAGAGGACATGAATCAGAATTATTACAGCATCAATACTGTTTTCCATATCCAATCAGCAACACATTAGCACAAATGTGTTGTTGCTATTAACAGTTATGTCTTTTGGAAAATATTGCCATAGAGGAAAAAAAAAGTTATTGAGGCATTTAATCAAGTGCTAACAAGCTAGCCTTGGTCATTGATTAAAATGTGATTTATATACTTGAAAATATCTTTTTGAAATAAGGTTTACTGGCCTTTTAAGCTACATGGATTATTCACTTACTTAAATGGTCTGTGATCTGAACATGTAACTATTACCTCTAATGATGCAACTCATACTATCTCTACACCTATTTATTTTATGCTAATCTTATCCATTTTCTCCCTTAAGTTTACCACCAAGGGTCTTTCCAATGTACTGGAAGCCTTCATATTTTTTTTTTCAGATGTTAAAGGATATAAGCAAAGTACATAGCCAGGCATTAGTTAATCTTTGTGCTCTTCTTTATCATTCATATTGCCTTTGCTCATACTATCTTTACCCAAGCTCTTGGTAATTCCTAGTTTATATTACCTTTTAGATTGCTCATCCCTATCAAGTACCTCTCTATTGATATCTCAATGTTGATAAATTCCAATTTTTCAGAGAATGCAGAGTTCTATAACTCTAAGCCATACAACAATATTTGCAGAATATCAGTATTAAAAAATTCAGGTCTTTGTTTTATGAAGAGCTGTGGACTCATCATAGAATCATAGTTTCCCATAGGCAGCCCACTGTCTTCCACAATCTAATTCTCAGCTCAATTTCTTGTCCATTTGCAGTGTCAGTAACACACACACACACGCACACACACACACCACATATATGTTCATTATATTTAAATGAATAAATAATATAGATTTTCTACCTCCATCTCGTCTAATTTTCCATCCATTTGACTTTTCTCACGTGGACAGTTACAAAAATTCTTTTGAATTGGTATGAACCTCATCAAGGGAGCTTCAATATTCTGGGGATTAATGCAACCAATACAATACTATCCATCAGTACAAACACCTTGACAATCTCAGCATTTATAGGGATTTGATGTCTGTAGTGGTTCTCATTCATAACAGTGGCAAATATCTTTGATAATCAAACATCTATTTTTATACCTTATTTCATACTTATGATTATAGAGACACAAAACACATTTATCACTGCTGTATTTTAGCAATACAAGGGAAGCCCAATGCTCATAGGAACAGAGATCTAGAACTGGAAGGAATTTCCCAGACCATCTGGTTTATAATGCTTTCATTGTACAGGAGTTGAAAATGAGGCCCTGGGAAGTTGTGATTTATTCAATGTAACACAGGTATTAAATGGTAGAGACAAGATTTGAACCCAACTCCTTTGATTACAAATATTTTTAAGGTGTTTTATTTTTTCCTAAAAAATGTCATTCTTTTTGTATAATTCTCAAATAATAACTACAATAGTATCATATAAACTTTAAAACTTTCAATTATGTGGCACTAAAGTTGTGGTCCACCACAGAATATTGCTTCTGAAAGCCTTCTAGATTTTTATTATAGATAACCTTTATTCATCCACAGCTTTTTTGGTTTTCATTTTTGTTTGGGGAGCAAGATAATTGGGGTTAAGTGACTTGCCCAAGGTCACACAGATAGTAAGTGTCAAGTGTCTGAGACTGGATTTGAACTCAGGCTCTCCTGACTTCAGGGTTGGTGCTCTATTCACTGTGCCACCTCAATGACACATCATCTGTACTTTATATTCATAAAATTACATATATATATATATATATATATATATATATACACATATATATAAAGCATATAAGGCATTAATTGTTGCTTTTGCATTAATGAAGTCTAAGACTTTCTCTACATTTTTGGTATGTTCTTCAGATATATTAAGAATCATTCCCTCCATGTCCATGCAAATATCTCACCTTCAGCATCAACCTACTCTGTAAATCTTCTGTCTAATTTAGTTTTTTTTTCCCCTATATTCATTCTTGTCACGGCCATTTTCACTTTCTCTGTAAGCTTATCTGTGTTTGTCATGTAAGAATCCAAGTATATTCATTTTATTGTCCTTGACAATGAAAAGAATTATAGACATTGTTCTACATCTTTTCTGACTTTCATCTGCTGGTTTTGCTCCAGTTTTAATACTTAAATGCCCTCAGGATGCATTTGTTTATTTCAATCTCTCAATAAGTTTTCCTTCAACCAGTTATATCATCATTGCCCCCTCTCTCTTTTATGAGTTGTTACTGGCTATAATCTTCCACTATCTTTCTCTGTTAGGTTTTACCATTAAGCTTCATTTTAAATTGATATTGCCCCTGACTGCTATACTATCTCTTTCCACTTCACAAGTATTTCAAGTATTTGCTAATTAAGGTCTTTAAAGAGACTTTTGTTCTCCTAATTAAGGCATTTGATTTCCATTTGTTAAACTTCTAAATGAAATCATTATAATCTGTTGATGTCTTTTCTTCTATCTGTATCCCAATTTTTATAATCAATAACTTTTTTAAAAGATCAGATTAGAGTTGTTTGACTATTTGGTACTGCAGCCATCCTCTTCAGCCCCCTCCCAGGAGAATTGGAACCCTATCCCTTGGATCCTGATGTTTCACAGGTGAAATTTCATCTTCTCTTGACCTGTCTTCTTATCTCTTCCCAGCTAATTTCATTTTATGCTGCCTTAAATATATTAGTCCATCTTTATGTCTTGTCATTCCCTTACAGTTTTTGGCTTGCAAGTGCTTAGAACATTACCTAGCCCACAAGAAGTCATTAACAAATGCTTTTTAATTCATTCCTTTCTTCCAGTTTTGTGTTAATTTTAATCTTGTCCCAGTTATTTTACTGAACACAACTCATTCAGGAATGACTGCCATATCAGTAATGAATCATTTAAAATATATTTAATTTCATTTTTAATGAATTCACTCACTATATTTAGGATCTTCTTATCTCAAAATATGTTCCAAGGTCCCAGAAAAAGCAAGCATTATGGGAAGCAACTGGAGAACTTCCCTCACTCTCTCTCTTTCTCTCTCTCTTTTTTTTTTTTTTTTGCTTTTTGGAGGGGGGAGGGCAGAGCAATTGGGGTTGAATGACTTATTCAAGGTCACACAGCTAGTAAGTGTTAAAGGCCAAATTTGAACTCAGGTCCTTCTGACTCCAGGGCAGGTGCTCTATTCACAGCACCACCTAGCCTCCCCTCCTTGCTCTCTCTTAATCTGCTCAAAGCCCATGCCCCCATCTTAACATGCTCCTGAGGTGGAGTCAGAAGAGTATTTAGGGGTCCTCTCCTTTACCTGTAGTTGGGAAGAGGCTTATAATGCCTGGTGGGAACTTGGAGCTTAAGGTTTTCCCCATTGTCCCTCGGAAATTAGCTTAGAATTGTATTCCACTCTCACCTTTCAATCCTCTACTTTGTCACCTACAATCTTTACCTAGGGACATAGTTGCTTATAAAACTGAAGATGAGTGGGAATCACTAATTACAATACTTCTAGTAAGATAGCAAATGAGTAGGCCTTACCATATGTCTTGTCTTTGTCCCATCATATCTGCTATTTTACCTTACTCTTAATCTTCTATCTTACCATCTCCTCTTCCCTTATACCCTCTGTAGCAGCAGGCATCATCATTAGATCTGCCATTGCAATATCAGCACTCCTAGGCTCTTTCAACTACCCTGACAATGCCCCTAAGTATAATAAAACTTTTCTATCTACCTTGCAGTTGAAGCCTCCTATGTGTATTATCTGCTCTAATTTATATGTCACCATCTAGGGAGCAGGGACTGTTTTTTTTTTTTTAATTTACTGTGTGTACTTTTAGTACTTAGCATGGTACTTGACAATAGTAAAAAATACTAAAAAATATTTCATTACATTTATTTTTCAAAGAAAATAATCATGACGCATAATGGTAGGTACAAGAATTCCTTGGACCTTACAAAATTTGACTTTTCTCATTCCTTCTTTTTAATAATAAATGACATTTGCAGAAATGTTAAAATACAATGACTACAACAACTCTCAAACTCCTTTCGTTTCCTGAAACTCTCACTTTCTTAGTATACCCTGGCTGTACTCAGATTTTCTTCCTTCTGATTGGAGGGTAGAGGGGGCACATTGAAGACTTCCTCCTAGATCTTCTATTTAAGGAGAGTAGCCAGAGAAACCTACTCCTAATATCCTGCTAGCACAACTATCTCATAATTCCCTACCCAAATGCACACTTAGACTTCATCATGATGTACAAAAATTCATCTTCCTGCAAAATTAGATCAATTCTAAAAGCTGGAGCTCCTCAGTACCCACTGCACCCTGTAATCCTTTTCTCCCTCTGATTAGAGAGGGTGAAAAGTGATCATCCAAGAGAACTCCTTCCAGATTCTCCATTTAGCGAAGGGCCCACAGCAGCTCTCTCCCCATTTCCTATCTGGTTATTCCTCTGGACTTCCCCTTGCTCCTGCACTACTGTGTATTGGCCCTTACCATATTCCTCCTTCAGCTTATTTTTATGTCTTTTCTACTCCCATTTGACCATATGCTCCTTGAGGGCAGGAATTCTCTTTTAATTTCTTTTGTATCCCCAGTGCTTAGCACAGTGTCTGACATATAGTAGATGTTTAATAAATATTAATTTATTGTTAACATATTAATATATGTACATCCACATATATTAGCATTATATGCTATGTAATGGTATAATATATAATTTTATATAAAGTTACATTCATAGTCTTTAATGGATTCCCTCCACAAATATGGTGAATACCTTTAGACAACAAACATCTTTTTATCTTTACCTCATGTTTGTGTTTACATGGTTATTGAATAAGATTCTTAATATATTTTATTAATGCAAAGAAAGCACCTTGTTCATAGGACATACAGCTGGAAGGGACTTCAGAGGTCATCTAGTCCAAATGCTTCATCTTAGAGAAGAGAAAACTGAAGCCCCAGGAGACCTTGTATGTACATGCAACCCATACACCCCCCCACCCCCCCACACACACACAAACACGCACACATGAGTTATTTAAAGAACTGTCTAAGCAAAACATATATTCATTTGAAAGAGAAAAGCAAACTTTTGTCTATAAGTAAGATTTCTTGGTACATGACAAAAGATTTTTATTTAAATTACCAATAAGAAAGAACAAATAAGTATCAAACCATTATGAAGTTGAATTAAAGTTGAAACCTAATTACTACTCCATTGGTAAATTAACCAGAAAAATTTACATAGCCCTTGAAGAACAGAGACTAATAAAAAGCTGAATAGAAATTAAGTTCCTTAGCTTTGTTCTTAGGCTTTAAACATATGTAATTGAAGTTGATGTCCCCGTGATAAGTTAAGGTTCTACAAAGTGATCTTTTTTTCCCCCTTCTTTATTCATTGAAAAGGCCTTGAATCTACTAGATTAAGACGTGGGCCTTCTTGCCTTTTACCTTTATTCTGATCACATCAGATAAATATCATTACCATTAAATGGTTTCATAAATTCTTCCCTCATTTCAATTCCAATTTATCCAATATCTCTTAAGGACTTACTATGTGTAAAGAGCTTTTAGGCAGTGTAGAGGCCATGCAAAAACTCTGCTCTAAGAAGTTTTAAATCTAATAATTCATGAAAACATACACAGATAATTGTAAATCAAGAAGTCTTCAGTCTCTAGACATGAAGGTGTGAAAATCATTTTAATCAAATGAAAGAGGCCTGTTATTCATTTACCTTGGGGCCTTAGAAGATATTTGGAATATTCAATATCTGTATTTGGTTTGGGCAGACCATAACAGCCAAAGTCAAACTCATCAATCTACTCTTACTTCAAAACAACTCAAATGCTACTTTCTACAAAAGACCATTGCCAGTCCCCTCCCCCCACCCAACACACACACACACACACACACACACACACACACACACACACTCACACACACACTCCTCCACTCACTGCTCCTGCCTCCTTTATTAGATTGCATCCTATTTACACTGTATTTATATTACGTAGTTGTTATATATAGTTTATTCCATGCATAGACTGTCCTCTTGTAACTTTTTAAACAATTACCAAAGAATTTTGATGATTACTACTTTATACTTGGCTTTATGGTTTGAAATCTAGAAGCACAATCCCTTTGTATTCTTACTTTTTTTTCATTATTTCCCTTAAGATCCTTGATTTTCATTCTTCAATATGAATTTTGTTACTATTTTGTCTACTTCTTACAAGTATCTCTTTAATAGTTAAGTAGTTTCCTTGGTATAATAATCTATAAATTAACATTAAAAATGTCATCATAGCCAGATATGATTACTGAGTAACATTCTAATTATTTAAAATGCTTTGTTTCCTTGAGGAATAATTTATGATTGTAATCTAGATGGGTATTGAGTGTGCCATGGTATATTGACTCAGATATTTTATACATTTTGTACTAATTGTGAATGAGACTTTTGATTCAGGGAAGAGAGATGCTACTACAGATTGAATCGGAGTCCTGGAGTCAAAAAGAACATGAATTCAAATCCAGCCCCAGATATTTACCAGCTGCATGACCCTGAACAAGTCACTTAGTGCCTGGCATGTAATAAGAGATATGTAAATGCTACTCACTGTTGCTATTGTTTCTTTTAAGGCCTCCTGTATTTTTTATTGCTATTTATGGATGTTGATAATTCCCTTGGTGATCTCATTAACTCACAGGGATTAAATTATCATCTCTATGCTGACAATTCCCAGATCTAACAATCCTATCTCAACCTCTCTGCTGACCTCCATTTTCATACATCTAAATGCCTTTCAGTTATCTAAAACTAAATAGCTCATAAATATCAACATGCCTAAATCTCTCATTTTTCAGAGCCAATATGTTACTAAGATCTGTTGATTTCACCTTTGCAGCTTCCCTCACTACACCCCCCACCTCCTGCAATGGCAAGCAAAGTATTACTTTGCTGCTTGTTTCAGCTCTTCAAGTGCCTTCCAGCCTCACCTTTGATTGTATCAAACTCTTTGTTGTAAACAGTATACACTGTGTTGCCCTCAATAAGCCTGAGGGAGTTTGGAGACCTTCTCTGCCCTTAATAGGGCTAAGGGAATTTGGAGAATTTCCCTGGCCTTAATAGGCCTAATATCATCACATGGAGCTTATGGTGGGAGAACGTTGCCAGAAGAGCAGAACAGGAAGGGTAAGACAGGAAGGGTGGAACAGGAAGGGTGAAACAGAAAAGAGAAAAGCAGAGAAAAACTTTAGCAGAGCTGGGACCAGAAGAACTGAGAGGGAGAATGCCTGTGATTTTGGCTCTCTGTTAATCTGTGTTACTTTCTGGGAACTGAGAGAGAGAATGTTTGTGATGTTAGCACTCTGTTGTTCTGTCAGACAAAAGTACCCTGTTTGTTGTCCTTGCACAAAAGTCCTGAAAAAAGACTTTGATGCTGTTACGGAAGTCCTTTCCAACTTCACTACTGATTTGTGTTTGATTTCTCAGACAGAATCCTTGTCTGTTGATTTGTGTTACTTTGTCAGAGACAAGGTGAATTGAGATGATAATGCTGGCAATGTGTGTAAATATTGTAGCTCTGTTAAGCTTAATGTGTTTAAATATTTTTGTAGCTCTGTTAAGCTTTGTCTTCCTAGAAACGAAAACTTCAAAGAACTTTGTAAACTGAAGTATGAAATAGGAGCAAAGAGCTGCCTATCTTTGAGTCCAGGTAAGAGCTGGGAGCAGTCAGCCTGTGGAAGAGGAGCCATGGGGTTTAGAAGTCAGCCTCAAATTAAGATGAAAGAAGACTTTACTTGGGTACTCGGTGCTGACTGATGAGATTGTGACTTATTGTGACCTAGAGGTAGATGGTGTTCGTCCTTTTTTCTATCCCTTAAGGTTCATTGTCTTAAGTATGATTGGAAGCCAGCCTCAAGTCAAGACAAAGAAGATTTTATTTGGACACTTTGTATTGAATAAGAAGATTATAACTTACTGAATTATAAGTTTTGTTTAAGACTATGTGGCCAGCCTAGTAACAAGTTGCTATGTTATATTGTTGTGAATATTGTGCTTTAGTTCCTTGAATGTTATGCTTTAGTTTATTGTTGAATAAATAGTCACTATGCTATGCAATTAGATCCTTAAAGGTATTCACAACAGCAGTCCTCAGAAGAGTTGCTCTTGATTGACTTTACACCACCCCCATCTCTTCTTTAATACTGCCATGAGACTAGTTCAGGCCTCATCACTTCACACCTAGATTATTGAAATAGCTTGCTAGGGGGCATGCCTGCCTCAAGTCTCTTCTCACTCCAATCTGTCCTTCATTCAGTCACTAAACTGATTTTCCTAAAGTACAGGTTTGACTATGTTACTCACCTAAGAAATTCCAGTGGCTCCCTATTGCCTCCAGGACTAAATACAAAATCTTCCATTTGGTGTTCTAAAGTCTGCATAACCTAGAACTTTCCTAACTTTCCACTCTTCTTATACCTTAGTATCTGCAGGATATTTATCAATCAAGTAATACTATTCCATAAACAGGATACTCCATCTCTCAGCTCCAAGCATTATCTGTAAATGACCCTCATGTCTGAATTGAACTCTCTCTTTATCTCTGTCTCCTGGCTTCCCTGGCTTCATTCAGGGCCCAACTGAAATACATACCTCTTACAGAAAGCTTTTCCCAACCCCTCTTAATTCTAGTGCCTTCATTTTTCTAATTATTTCTTATTTATTTTGTATGTAGCACATTTGTACATATCTGTTTATTTACTGCTTCCCCCACCATACTGTGAGCTCTTTGAGAGCAGGGCCTATCTTTGTCTTTTTTTTGTATCTCCATTAGTTAGCATAGTGCCTGGCACTATCTTTGTCTCATAAAAGAAGTTCAATGAAGTGTTTTCCTTCTCTAATGTTATAACAGCAAGCATCCTAGCATACCCAGCACGGCTGCTAGCACAGGTTCATTTATCTGCCTTACTAAAGGAAGACAACTTTAAAGGGGTCAACAATCTTTACACACACACACACACACACACACACACAGAGCACACATGTGGCATGTAGGCATAAAATACATACACCACACACATATATGCACACATGTCACACATATGCCATGTATACATGCACACACATATAAAATTCACTTAGTTCAGGGGAAAAAGTCAGCATTCTGAACTTCAGAAAATACAAACAGAAATAAGAAGTATATAAAAAAATACAAGGAAAATAACACAATTCAACAGACCAACAGACAGGGCTTCTAGCTGACCATTACATATATACGTATTTAGTTACTTGTAACGACACTAGGATTTGAAGATCTTCCACGCCCCTTGAGCTTGCTGACGTAGCAGGAAGGGGTGGAGCAAGAGAATGCCGGAACCAAGCTAGTCTCTGTGCGGTGCGGACTGGAAGCGGCGTCAGAGGCAGTGGCTGCGGCTGCGAACTCTTTTTGCTTTGAGCGGGCCAGAATCTCTGCTAAGGACTCCTGCTGAGGACTGCCTGGAGCAGGAACTGCCAGGGGCCGGAGCTGCTGGGACCAAGCTGCCTGGACGCTGAGCAGTTGCGTGCGTGAGGAGAGGAGGATCTTTGCC
>CM053585.1:423165027-423179761 GCA_028646515.1 Pseudochirops corinnae | reverse complement strand
TGTATGTATGTATATATTTTTCTTCCCATTTAATTTTTATCCTTTGATTTAAAAAAAAAGCTTTGATTCTATAGATTTGTCCTTCTCCTTTCTCCTCTTTTCCCTTTTCTCCATCTCATTCCCCACCCCCCCACCTCTCTCTATATGCCTTTCTCTCTGTCTCTTTCTGTCTTGGTCTTGATCTCTCCCCTTCTCTGTGCCTGTGTTGTCTTTGTTATCCTTTCAAAATAATCTCTAAACAAGAGTAATTTATTCAATTATGCAGTATTTTCTTGGTAATTAAGTTCATTTACCTATAATATTCTTTTGCATGTGGTGTTTTGCATCTCTCAAATAACACTTGTATTAATTGTCAATTTTTTTAAACATACTATTTAACTCAAGTTTGAAGAGCATATGCATTGGTTTAGCAGTTTTCAGACCTTTGCTTTTTAAATTCCATTCCCTCTAGTGATTTTCATGGATGCAGGAAAATCTTATTATTTGAATATCCTTTCCCCTTTATTTCAAAATCTTTTTCCTACATACTTTCATAACTTGTTTGTTATTGACATTTTAAAATTTAGTCTCTGTATGTTTTAGAGTTCATAGGGCTAAATTTTAAAACAATTATTCTATTTTTTTCTGGTTTTCTGTTTATGTTCTAGAGGTGATGTGTTTTTTTTTTTCCTCCTGGGGTAAAGTTGTGTGTGAGATGAAAGAGTTCAGAGTCTGAATCTAAGGTTAGAAAAGGTCTTTATTCTTTCTCATGAGAAAGGACTCTACCCCCTGTCACCCAACATGGCATCTACAGGGAGAGAGTGACAGGTAAAAGCCAGCCTATGGTTATATAATCTTCCAATGCAGAAACCCAACCCCTCCCCCCCAACTGGCCTTCACTGTTATTGGTAGGGGGGGCTGTCCCACAACCTAAGTGTGGGAATTTCTCTGAGACAAAGGACCCAGAAACATGTAGGTGTCCAATGAAAGCAATCTTAACCTTATTTGGCATATATTCTGCTAAACTGGCTCTGGGGAGGGTCTCCATTGCTCTAAGTCCCATATTGCTTGAATGTCAGGTGACCTAACCCTAGGCCTAATGAATAGTGAAACCATTCTGGATTTGATTTTTTTTCAGAATGGGGAAACCTCACTATAAATTATCCCTCACAGTTGTGAATTCTCTCAATTGGTGTTTTGTCTTCTTTATTTTCTATGGTAGTCTTCATGTTGCTTGATTTCTCATACTTTTTTTGGATTGTCTATGGTCCTTTACCTATCCCAATGTATCTCATCTTCAAGGCTAATTGTTTTGATTTGTACAGAGTTCATGTTTCTTTAACATTTTTGCCTTTTTCTTTCCTTCAGCTAAGTATTGCTCCACTTCATTATTTCTATATCCCAAATTTATTGCCCTCACTTTCAAATCTTTAGAGACTTTTCACTATGTAAAATTCATTTCGTTTTCTAATCTAACTTAGTATTTTTAAAAAAATTCTTCTAAGAGCTCTTTATGTTAAAACCCAAATTAATTTCTACGTCTTCTTAGATGGATTACACTTTTCTTTCAAGCCTTTTTGGTGTTTCTAGTTGTTCCGTACTTTTCTGAGATTCCACATGATATCACATTTTATGTGGCATTGGCTCACTATCTTTTGCGTTCTCTCCACATGCACACACATGTATGTATGTATATTTATATGTGTGTGTATGTGTGTAAATGTTAAGACAAGATTCTAAGTTTCTTAGAGACTTACACTATTTTTAATATTCTCTAAATTGATTTATCCATTCATATTCAAGTACTTTACTGTCAGTTTTCTCTTGAAATGTTTGACATTTCAGCTTCTTATTTATGTTCATCACTAACTTTTTGACCCTTTCTCTCTGTAAATATCCTCCTGAACATAGATTGTAAAACTAATTCAGTCTCCATTCATTGGGGGAGTTTGATTCACTGGTTTGGGACACTGCCTTAAGTACCTTTGAGGAGGGTGGTGAATGGAGCAAACTAGTCCTAGCTAGGTTTTTTTTTTCCCTTTTCCTTTATATCTACCACAGCCACTCATCCTCATCACTAATTTTAATGCATTCTGTGGTTCTCTTCCTTTTCTCCTCAGGGCTGGGACAGATGATTGTTTACCACTTTTTGAAGGACTAAGGATACACAACAGGCAGAAATGTGCTAGAGTAGCCTCTACAGCTTGAAAGGTTAATAACTCCCTAAAGCACCAGTTTGAAGGTAGCACACCAATCTTGCCTTCCTTCCCATCTGCTTGAGCAGAATCAGCATCTAGTGTTTTTTGAGAGATAGAGGGCAGAGAGGCAGTAGAGTGTGCTAACAAATTTTCTGTAGCAGGGCAGTCCTAATGTGTACTCCAGGTAAAAGTCAATTTGTGTTGCTGCTGGGAATTTGAAAGCTGGTATAGGAGAAGATCTGAGTGAAAATTTTAAGGCTTAGAATTCTCCCACAAATTAGATAGATAGATAGATGATAGATAGAAAGATAGGTAGATAGATAGATAGATAGATAGATAGATAGATAGATAGATAAATGATAGATAGATATAGATATAGATATAGATATAGATATAGATATAGATATAGATATAGATATGTACACCTCAATGGAATTATTTCTTCTTTTAGCAGTCATTATTTAACATCTGGCACTTGATTCCTATTGGGGGGATTAGAGAATCAAAGGAGTCTATATAAAGTGAAAAAAAAAATTGTCATATTGCTAGGCCATGACCCCAAAGTCTCCCCAATCAGATTTTAAATATATTTTTCAGAAATGAAACTTCTTTAGTTTTCTGTTCCTACTTCTGGTTGTACTAAGTACTACTTCTATTATGTCATAATATGTCAGATCATAAGTACTCAAATTGAAGCTTAGAAGATTCAGCACTTCTTAAAAGAATCAGCAGTATCTGAATTCAGGTCTTCCTTTTGTCTTATACCAGTTTTTGACCTTAGCTGCCTAAACCTTATTGCTTTCAATAATAATAGCTAACATTTATACAGCACTGACTATGTGCCAGGAACCATGCTAAGTACTTTAAAATTGTTATCTTTTGATCCTCACAACCATGGGAGTTGAGTATTATTATGATCCTCATTTTATATATAAGGAACCTGAAGCAAATAGAAGTTTGTAGCTACTAAGTGTCTGAGACCAGATTTGAACTCAGGTTTTCTTGATTCCTGACCAGGCTCTCAATCTACTTCACCCCCTAACTCTTCTCTGAGGAAAATCCCTAAGGGTATAAGTTAAAGATGAGTTCTTTATATTAGTAAGTAGAGGGATTGTCAACCCTGGGAGAGCCTCACAATGGTATCATCTAGGTGCCAACAAAATGAAGCAACCTATTCATAAACCAAAGAATGCTAGAGGAAGAAGAGATCTCAGAATGGCATCATTCAACTTTTCATTTTATGAAGGAGTAAACTGAGGCATAGAGAGAATGAGTAAATGCAATACAATTCATTTATGGCAGGGGAGAATTAGAGCCGCATCTTTCTGACTCAAACTCCAGGGTTCTTTTCTTTCCACCATACTTGCCTCTCAATTCAATTGAGATAAATTTAACTCAATATACATTTAATATGAGTCTTTTGAGAAAAAGGCATTATATTTGTGACTAGAGGTGCAGAGATAAAACACTCTTAACAACTTCCCTTATGAAATTTATAACATTTAAGGAGCTAAGGAATGCTCATGAATAGCTGGGATACAAGCTAAAATATGACAAATGCAAAAGAAAGGTCTAAACAAACTGCTATTTGAGATTCAATAAGAAAGAAAGTACTTTCTAGCCCAGGAGATCAGGGACAACTTCCCAGATGAGGTGAAACCTAAGCTGGGTCTTGAAGGACAAGAGAAATTTAACAGAAGAAATACTCTTTATGAAATTATAATTTGAATGCTTTTTTTCCCTTTAGCTTAATTTCATAGCTCTAAAGAGCCTTTACTTTTTTATGAAAGATATATTTTAAACTTTATCTTCTTGTGTTCTTTTCACATATATCCTTTAGGGTGTTATTCAGACCAAGTCTCTCTTTTTTATTGTGACAGATGACAAAACTTTATAGGCACTGAATCCATTTAAATTAAGGTGCCAAGGATGACTAAAAAACAGCTTTTCCTCCTCCATGAAATTTTCTTAGCTTTGGGATCTTCAGCTATATTTTTCTAGCATACATACAAGAGTGCCATCTAATGTCACCTTTACATAACACTGGGTTGGGCTTTAATTTTGCATAATATTACTAATTCTCTTTGACTATAAAACATGTAAGAATAAAATAGAATATTCTGAACAGAATTCATCATAAACATTGAGATAATCATTGTTCTTTGTTTTGTCATAACCCTCCCCTACCCAGATATTGCAAAGTGAATAATATCTTTTTCTTATTCCAAAGTCATCAATTTTTAGAACATTCAGAAAAATCATGAGGTAATAATATGTTTTTAAAATTTGTTTCATATTTAAAGTAATATTTATCCATACATTAAAATGCTTAGTTTTAAGCACACATGTTGATTAAATTTTCAGGTGATTTTCTTAACTACAAAATAGAATTATTACTGATCTTCATATAATATAGTTTTTGACATTTGGGGCTAATGCTAGTTCTCATGGTTACAGAATGAACTTCTTCCCATGATTTTTCATAGTGCTGATACAATAAACATTCATTTGGTACAAAAATACCTAAAATCATCTCTTTTAAAGTTTTCATCTGTTCCTATATTATATTACGCTAGAGGAAGGTGACATATTTCTAGGAACAAATTAATTATCTGATGCATGGTAGAACTATAAAATTTGTAATATTGTGTGTAGAGAGGATTTCAAAGGGGGTAAGTCTTTGTTTGGGACTTGTTATGTTTCTGTGAAGGATGTAGGTAGACCCATTGATGACCTTGAAATGATTTGAGTACATATACTAGGGCATGCCCAGTCATATCAAATTGAAAATGATAGAATTCCCAGCTTCATTTATCAGGCATGAAATAGTTGACTAACACCAAAGTACCTCCTTTCTGTTGAATCCTTAAATATTCTTCCTCTAGGACACATGACATTTTAATCTTATACCCCATTTGAGCACAGGCAAAAAAAGAAAAAAAAAAACCCTTAGAGTAGACTTTAGTCTCTCATGAAAATGTCCACAAGGGGAGACATCAGAATGTCATCATAGCCCTCCTGGAACCAAATGACAATATTCACCTCTCTATACCACTCAGTGAAGAGTTGGGAACTGCCAAAGCAGTGAATGAATGGTCCTTGATTCCAAGTCACTGAATGGGAACTTAGTCCCTGTCCTATAGAGGCAACAACAGAAATACAATGTTGTCAACCACAAGGTACTCATGGAGGGAGAAACCATGTTGTTTGTGTGTTGAGAGTTCATGGACTTCAACTTTCTGGACAAAAGAACATAGTTCCTGAGCAGCTTTGTATCCAACCTCGTAGAGAGAAAAAGGGAGTTTCAAATATATGCCAGGCCCAAATTTTAATGGAAAATTTTGTTTTAAAGCTGGAAAGTATCATGAGGCAATCTGTTGCATATTTCTCATTTTACCTATGAGGAAATTGAAGCTGATAGAGGTTAAGTGACTTGTACACAGATGTACAACTAGTAAGTTTCTAAGGCAATTCCTCCTTACTTCAACACCTTATATTCTATGACTCATTATTTTTCTAGAAATCCAAGCTTCCAGAGTTTTGGCATTCAGTTTTACAGATAGGGAAGGGGAGATCCTGAGCAGCATCAACCACCTGACAAGAGAAAAATATTGAACACATGGACCTTGGACAAATCTAATCAATTACTCAAAAAAAGAAAGCTTTTATTTAGCACCTGCAATGTGCAGGCACTGGTTATACATTGGAGAAACACAGACAAAAATGAAATAATCTTTAATCTCCCTTTTTATCAAGGGAAATGACATCTACATATGTAAGTAAATATGAATCGTATATAAGGTAAATAGAAAATTAGAAAGAGATTATTAGTAGTTGAGCATAGGGAATAGAGAAGTTTTTTTTTTAATATACAAATTAGCAATTTAGATGAAATATCAAGGAAGTCAGAGATTCTAAGAGCCAGAGGTGAGAAGGGAATGCATTGAATTCAAGGGAGAGAAGCTATGGAATGGCACAACATAATGTTTAATAAACATGCAAAGGTAGATTAGAGGTAGATTTTGAATGCTAAAGACAGAGATCTAGATTTCACTTTTAGGTTTTTACTTTTAGGTTTTTTTTTAACATGTATTTATTTAATATTTTTTAACATTTCTTTAATTTTGATTTTCAAATTCTCTGTCTTGCTCCAGTCCCTCTCCCACTCACTGAGAAGGCAAGCAATATAATACTCCTTATGAATGTAAAGTTATGTAAAAGGTATTTCCATATTAGCCATGTTACCAAAAAAAGCAATAAAATAAGAAAATGAAATATATATAAATAAATATATGTATTTATATACATATATACTTATATACACTTACACCTATACATATATATGCATATATGCATACACACAAAAGCTTTGATCTGCACTCAGTTCATTAGTTCTCTCTCTGGAAGTGGACAACATTTTTCATCATGAGTTCTTTTGAATTGTCATGGAACATTTTATTGATCAGAGCAGCTAAGTCTTTCACAGTTGATTGTCATCGCCATATTGCTCTCATAGTTGATCATTGTTACAATATTGCTGAAATATGAACAATTTTCTTCTGGTTCTGGTCACTTCACATTACATCACTTCATATACATCTTCCTAGGTTTGTTTGGTTTTGTTTTTGTTTTTTTTCTGAAATCATTCCTTTTATCATTCCTTTAACCAAAATAATATTCTATCATAATCACATATCACAACTTTTTAGCCATTTTCTAATTGATGGACAAATCCTCAGTTTCTGATTCTTTGCTGCAACAAAAAGAGTTGCTACAAATATTTTTGCACATAAAGGTCTTTTTCCCTTTTCCTTGATCATAGACCTGTTAATGGCACTGCTAGGTAAATACATATTCTGTATTTTATGCTAGATGTAATATTGAACCACTAGAGTTTTTTTGTTTGTTTGTTTGTTTTTATTAAGGGAGAGGAAACAAAAGTGCTTTAGGAAATCACTTTGGAAACTGTTCTATAGATGGATTGGAGAAAGGAAAAACTTGAGGCACAGAAATTAAATGTGAAATTATTTCAAGAATCTAAACAAGATGTGATTATGGCTTGAACTAGGATCGTTGCAGTGTGAAGGAAGAAAAAGAGGTGAATGAATAAGAAGGAAGAATTGATAAGACTTGGAAACTGATAAGATTTCTGAATGGGGACAGGATAGTTAGTGGAAGTGATAAGCCAAGTATAACTCTAAAGTTGCAAACCTAAAAATCAAATGATTATATCCTCAGCAGAAAAGGGAGCATTAGGAAGAGGGGTAAGCCAAAGACAAAATATAATGAGGATTAGGATGCCAATAGGATCAGCCATTATGAGGCCATGATCGAGGGTAGAAAGGTTGGAGAGAATAAGGAGACTGAGAAGGAATGGTCAGGTAGGTAGGAGGAGAAAAATATTGCACAAAAGCACAAACCAGCGAGAGTATTCAGAAGACAGTGATCAACAGTAACATGTACTACACAGAGATAAAGAAGGATGAGGACTGAGAAAACAATTTTGAATCAACAATTAAGAAGCTATTAATAACTTTAGAGAGAAAATTTGCAGTTGAGTGATGAGATCAGAATTCAAATTTCAAAGGGATAAAAAAAAAAATCAGTGAGTCCCATGACATGAGGGAACACAAGTCCTGGATTTTTTCCTCTAATATTGTCATGTAGTATCTAGATAGACCATATCTAATTAGGAAAGATGTTGTCTCTCTAGCAATCCAATATCCCCAAAGACATTTAAATTTTGGGGTGAGGAAGTCCAAGTCCTCAGAGAAGTATAAAAATACTAGGTATTTTTGTAAGTCTTCCAGTAAAATTCTTAGAGGTGGGGGAAAAGGTTCTCTGCTCACCATATAAAGTTTATTTCTCTTCTGAGGAGAGTCCAAACAATGTGGCATTTTTCTGTATTTGAAGGACTATGAGAGGCTATAGAAAGGGCTCATTACAGAGAGGAAAATTGTACCAGGCATATAGGTGCTGCTGGCATTTTTACATAACTCCAGAATTTTCTGTGAAGTAAAATTAAGGTTCTTCTGTCTCTTATATATACATTGTTACCTTGAATATCTGTAGAAGGGTACAAGGATACATTTATTCACGTCCCTGAGACATGAGCTATATTTTAAAATTTTCCAGAGGAAACCCAGGAAAGTGATTTAAAGAAAAGATCTCTCAAGATAAACCACAATTTCAACAATCCATTAGACTGGAGAGTTGGGACATGGTTTATAGCTTATTACTTCGAAATTTAGAAGATTTATTCTGAAATACATTAGTAAACAGAAAATGTATTGATATTAAGAATTAAAGTGTGTGAAAAAAAACAAAAACATATGTACTTCAAAGCATATGTGTTTTCATTTGTGTGGTCATGTCCTCCAATAATAAAGATCACAATTTATTCACACCTGATTATCCTATGTAATTTTTCATTTATATCTATCCATGTATTCACTAAAGGCTATCTTTCCACGCAAAATTCTAGAGACTTTCCCATGTTCTTTTGACAGTGCATGGACAAAAAAAGAATATGTCTGACTATCATTTACTTTCATGTAATGACCACATTATTTGTATGTATATATCTGCACATGAGTATATGCACATATATTTACACATGTTGGTAAATGTATGACTATAAGAATGAACATGCATATGTGTATAGATGCCTGTATGTATACATGTATGTATAAATACATACTTTCCTGGTAAGGAATTTTTAATGTCATATTTTACATTACTCCTGAAAATTTTTTTTTAAAGTTTTGTCTCCTGAACATGCTAAATATGTGCTTCTCACTTCTCTATTGTCCTTTGCTTGGTTTCTATATAACCAATGGAGTGAAAAACATGAACAACTTTAAGTGATGTGCAGTCTTGTTCCATTTCTGTAGTGACAGTATCAGAGGGCTGAAGGAAAGGGGGATAGAAAGTGTTATGAATCATATCAGTTTAGACCATCTGTAACTATTACTAGCCTATTAAATAAACCTTGATAAAGCTTAGGAGTATAAGGCTTATTATCAAGTAATCAATCAATAAGCCTTTATTAAATTTCTGCCATATATGTACCTGTCACAATGCTGGGCACTATAGAGAAATGAGTCAAATTTGGAGGTGACAAGAAACTAATTAATTTCACTAAGTTAGGGGAATTTAGTAAGAAACTCCAAAGGAATGTAAGTGAAGAACATAGCATTCAAGGTAGCCATGTGAAAGTTGCAATGCATGTGGGAAAGAACAGTTTAAACTCTTCATTCACACTGACAAGTTCTGAATTAATTGTAAACACTGAGGTAAAAAGATCTCAGTATTTTCATGGACAGATCAATGAAGATATTTTCTCAGTGTGTTTCACATTTCAAATCTCAGATCAATCTCAAACTTCCTTTGAAACTCTTAAATTTCCTTACTTTTTTGCTATTGGCTTAAAGAATGAATTCCTTCTAGTGCACTCCTATTTATGTACTTTATGCCCCTGTTCCCCAGGAAATAAGAATGATCTTGTACTGACTCCAACCATTCTATGAGAAGAAAGTTGAAAATTTTGAAAACTAACATTTTATCACTATTTCTGTATGGTAACAAGATATGGAATTATATTGTCTATAGTTCTTAAGTTCAGGGACATGAAAGTAGACAAGTCACTAATAGCTGAATATCTAGATTAGATACAGAAAAATAAAGAAGCAGGCAGGAAATTATATTACCTGAGTCTTCTGAATAATCAAAAGAATAAAAGCATAGGTAACACAAAATTCAATAAAAACATATGGTGGCCTTATACAGGCAATGGACATAATATATAAGCAATGAATTGTATAAAAATGTTGTTTACAATGTCACCAAGGACTTGCAATGCTATATAAAAAGGTGGTCATCAGATCATGTAACGAACAATTGAAGCATTTTTCTTTTCTAAATACATTTAAAATAATTTAGGATGCAATTGCTATACAAAATATTGTTTTGGAGACAGGTAGAAGACTATACTTTAAAAACTTTACATGTTTGATAGAAGAAAAACAATAATGTAGTCCTGCTTGACATTTAGACTAAACACAGTAAGTGAAGTGGAATATGACAATTAGTTTGATCATGGTAGACAACAAGTACAAATAACTCGGGCAGTTAATATGTAGTACTATTCCAGTCCTTTAAGGATCTATGATACCATAAGTGTGAATATTCACTCTCTCAACTCAAATTGCAACAACTTTCCAGCTAAACAATTCCAATTAAATTAATAAACATGTATGAAAGAGTAAATACGTTAAAGCACCAAGTTGAGAGCTGAGTACAAGCAATCTCTCAAGGTGTTTACATTCCACTGAGTCATATAACATGTATCACGCAAATAAATAAAGCTAAAATGGATTTTTGACTAGGAAATCAAGAAACCATAAGAGGTGCCACTTGAGGCAATCCTTAAAAGGAGCTAAAGTTATTGAGAAGAGATGAGGAGGGTGTTCATTTAAGGAATGAGGAGATAGCCTATATAAAGTCATGGAAGTGAAATAAAGAATTCTAAGTTCAAGGAATGATCAGTTTCATTGGCATATAGATGATATATTAAAGAGAGTAAAATGAAAAAAAAAAAACTAGAAAATTATACTGGAGCAAGATCATCAGGGCTTCAAATACAAAGGTGAGATTTGGATTTCTACCCCAGAGACAATCAGAAGCTACTGAACAAGAACAGAAAACAATGATAGTCATTGCTTTATCTATGCTTTAGAAAAATTACTTAGGCAGCTGGATAGACCATGGATTGAAGAGGGGAAAGATTGGAAAGAAGAAAGCCAATTAGATGACTGTTGAAATAGTTTAAATAAGAGGTAATGGCATGGGGAGGAGCCAAGATGGTGGCATAGAAGTAGGAAAACTCCACAGTTCCCCCCATAACCACCTCAAATACCTATAAAATATGACTTTAAACAAATTATGGAGCTCCAGAATTCACAAAAGTACAGAGAAACAAGGCTCCAACTGAAAGCAGCCCAGCAAGTGGGACAGGAAGGACTCATCACAGTGTGCAGGGAGCCAAAACAAGCCCAGCCTGAAACTGCAGCTTGGCACCAAGGAAGGCCAGGAAAAGCAGCAGCTAGAGTTTTCAGGAGAGCAGATCACTGGCAGCTGTGGCAATTTCCTGAATAATCAACCCATAAGAAACAAAAACTAAATGAAAGTTTAGTGGAACTCAGCTAAATCTGGGAGAAAAGAAGATCTGGCCATCTGCCTCCAGGGAAAGAAAGCAGCAGAAGTTGCGGCCCTGCAGCTACCTCCACATAGCTGCTTCAGAAGCTCCTGGCCTACAGATTTCAGGGGGGACAAGTGATTCATTCACAGGCTAAGTGCTCTTGGCTTAAGCTGCCTAGATCAGGGTAGTGGTCTTATGTGGTGTTCCTAAGGTACGTTTTTAGTGAGCCAAAGCTGGTGGGGGCTGAAGAAGCCTGATAATACCTCCAGCAGCTGCAAAAATGCCAGTGATTTGGGACAAAGCTCTCCCCTCTGGAAGCAGAGTTCCACAGAGCTAAAAAGTCAAGTAATTAACTGGCAACATGAGTAGGCAAAGGAAGCAAAGTAAGAACAGCAATCCAACTTTAGATTCCTTTTTTGGGGACAAAAAGGATTAAAGCATGGAATGGGAGGAAGACAACACAGTCAGAACTCTCACAACAAAAGCTTCCAAGAAAAATGTAGACTCGTTTTAAGCCATAGAGGAGCTTAAGAAGGATTTTGAAAAACAAATAAGAGATGGGGAGGAAAAATTGGGAAGGAAAATGAGAATAATGCAAGAAAATCATGAAAAGAGAGTCAACAACCTGACTGAAGAAAATACCACTTTAAAAAATAGATTAACTCAAATGGCAAAAGAGGCTCAAAAAGCCACTGAGGAGAAAAATGCCATAAAGAATTGAATATGCCAGATGGAAAAAGAATCTCAAAAGCTTTCTGAAGATAATAATTCCTTGAGAATTAGAGTGGAGCAAATGGAACCAAATGACTTTATGAGAAATCAAGATACTATTAGATAGATCCAAACAAATGAAAAAAATAGAAGGCAATGTGAAATATTTCTTTGAAAAAACCACTGACCTGGAAAATAGATCAAGGAGAAACAATTTAAAAATTATTGAACTACCTGAAAGACATGATCAAAAAAAGAACCTATAAAGCATCTTTCAAGAAATTCTGAAGGAAAATTGCCCTGATATTTTAGAACCAGAGGTCAAAATAAAACTTGAAAGAATCCACTGTTCATCTCTTGAAAAAGATCCCAAAAAGAGAACTTCTAGGAATGTTATAGCCAGGTTCCAGAGTTCCCAAATCAATGAGAAAATATTACAAGCTGCCAAGAAGAAACAATTTGAATACTGTGGAAACGCAATTAGGATAACCCAGGATCTAGCAGCTTCTACATTAAGGGATCAAAGGGCTTGGAATATGATATTCTGGAGATCAAGGGAGCTAGGATTAAAACCAAGAATCACCTCCCCAGAAAAACTGAATATAATGTTTCAGGGGAAAATATGATCATTCAGTGAGATGGAGGACTTTTAAGCATTCTTGAGGGAAAAAAGAGAACAGAACAGAAAATACAGCATTCAAACACAAGAAGCATGAGAAAGTAAACATAGAAAAGAAATCATAAGGAACTAATCAAAGTTGAACTATGTACATGCCAACATGGAAAAATGATAATTATAACTTATGAAACTTTTCTCAGTATGAGGCTAGGTGAGGGGAATATAAATGTATACATATGTATATATACACATATGTCTATATAGGAGGGTATATATGTATATGAATATATATATATATACATATATATATGAGAGTGCGTGTTTATGTGTGTTCACAGACAGAAGGCAAAGGATCAATTGAATAGGAAGGGATCATATTTTAAAAAGTGAAATTAAGTGGTGGGAGAGGAATAGAGTGAGAGGAGACAGGGAGAGACAGAATGAGGTTAATCATTTCATATAGAAAAGGGAAGGGATAACTGTTGCAATGGAGGGGAAGAACAGGAATGCAAAAGGTAATGGGTCAACCTTACTCTCATTGAAGTTGGTTTAGGGAAGGAATGACATACACTCTAAATTGGGTATCTTGGCTTCCTGGAGAGTAGGGGAGAAGGGGGTGAGAGGGGGGAGGATGGAGGGGAGGGCATGTTGGGGAAGAGAGTTGTTAGAAGCACACAATTCTGTAAAGGGACAGGTACACAGAAGAGAATAGAACAAGTGTGTGGCAGAATAGGAAGAAGGGAAATATAGTCAGTCTTACACAATATGTCCATTGTGGAGATGTTCTGCATAACTACTCATGTATGACCTGTATTGAATTCCTTGTCTTTCCTGTGGGGGTGGGTGATGAAGAAGTAAGGGAAAGAATCTAGTACTTAAAGTTCTAAAATCAAATGTTATATATGTATAGATAGATAGATATAGATATAGATATGTAATCATTTTTATTATTTACATGCACCTGAGAAATAAGATATACAGGTACTGGGGTAGGGAGATTCATCTTGCCCTACTGGAAAGACAAAGGGATGATAGGGGAGGTTATAGGAGAGAGCAGATTTGGAGAGGGGATATACAGTGGGATCGCTGTTTTTGGGTGGTGGGTAGGGGAAAGATGGGGAGAAAATTTGTAACTCAAACCTCACAGAAATGAATGATGTAAACTAAAAATAAACAAAAGTTAAAAAAAAAAACAATCCCTACTTAAAAACAGCTCTTTCATCACTGTAACACTTGGTTTTATATTATCCAACAGAAACAGCCGCAATCCATGTTTGTTCCCTTCAAACAGTAGAAGAAAAGGAGAATGGTAAAATATTATAGACAATAACTCCTTATAAAATAACAAAAAAACAAAAACAAAAATGTGGAGGTAAAGATAAAACTGGAGAAGTCATGGTGTGAGATCCAATATATGTGATCCCACGAGCACTAAAATATCTTTCCCTAGATCTGCTAGTACTTGTATAGTGGCTCAGATATCACCAATTTGTCTACTATATGAATAGGTACCAAGTAGAGTCCAATGATAAAATCCCTCATTGTGTATATATTCTATGTGAATTAATATTATTTCCATTTGAATTAATTAGATTTCAGACTACCATATAACACTATTGGTATGATAATGGAGAGGGGTAAAATAGAGAATAGAACAAAGGGAGGGCAGAATAGAAAGGAGGAAAATATTGTCAGTCTTACACAATATGTCCATCATGGAGATGTTCTGTGTAACTACACGTGCGGCCTGTATTGAATTGCTTGTGTTTCCACTGGGGCTTTGTGACGAGGGAGGAAGGGAAACAATCTAGAACTTAAGGTTCTAAAATCAAATGTTAAAATGCATACATATATATATATATATACATATTTATAAAATTATTATTATCATTATTATTATTATTATCATTTACATGCAACTGGGAAATAAGATATACAGGCACTGGGATAGGGAGATCCATCTTCCTCTACCAGAAAGTCAGAGGGGTGATGGGGGAGGATATAGGAGAGAGTAGATTAGGGGAGAGG
>CM053585.1:423136932-423164927 GCA_028646515.1 Pseudochirops corinnae | reverse complement strand
CAATAGTTTCATCAAAGAGAATGACAATAATAAGACAATACACCAAAATTTATTGGATGCACTCAAATCAGTTCTTAGGGGAAATGTAATTTCTCAAAATGTTTAGAGGAATAAAACTGGGAAAGAGGGGATCATCAAATTGGGCCTGAAACTGTAAAAACCTAGATAACTTATAAGCTAAAAATTCCTAATTAAATACTAAATTAAAAATTCTGAAAATGAGAGATCAATTAAATTGAAATTAAGAAAATAACTTAACTAATAAATAAAACTAAGAGCTGATATTTAAAACATAGATAGATCTTTAGTTAATATCACTTTAAAAAAGAAAGAAAACCAAGTTACCAGTATCAAAATTGAAAAGGGTGAATTCACCACCATTGAAGAGGAAATTTAAACAATAATTAGAAGCTATTTTGCCCCAATGCATGCCAATGAATCTGACAATCTAAGTGAAATGGATGGATATTTACAAAAATGCAAATTGCTCAGATTAATAGAAGAGGTTATAAAATACTTAAATAACCATATTTCAGAAAAAGAAATTGAGCAAGCCATGAATGAACTCCTTAAGAAAATATCTCCATGGCCAGATGAATTTACAAGTGAATTTTACCAAGTATTTGAACAATTATCATATAAACTATTTGGAAAATGAGGCAAAGAAAGAGTTCTACCAAATTCTTTTTATGACATAAATAGTATGTTGATACCTAACCCAGGAAGAGGTAAAACACAGAAAGAAAATTATAAATCAATTTCCCTCACAAATATTGATGCAAAAAAATTAAAATAAAGTATTAGGAAACAGATTACAACAATTTATTACCAGAATAATATACCATAACCAAGTGAAATTTATACCAGGAATGCAAGGCTGATTAAAAATTAGGAAAAATATCAGCACAATTGATCATATCAGTAACAAAACTAACAATAATCATATGATTATCACAATAGATGCAGAAAAAGCTTTTGACAACAGCACTCATTCCTGTTAAAAACACTGGAGAGCATAGGAATAAATGGAGTTTTCCTTAAAATAATAAACAGTATCTATCTAAAACCACGAAGAAGCATCATATATAATGGGGACAAGCTAGAAGCTTTCCTGATAAGTTTGAGGTGAAGCAAAGATGTCCATTATCACCTCTATTATTTAGTATTGTAATAGAAATTTACCAATAAGAGAAGAAAAGGAAGTTGAAGGAATTAGATTAAGCAATAAGGAAAGAAAACTACTACCAATTGTAAATGATATTATGATATACTTAAAGAATCAATCAAATAAAAATTCCTTGAAATAATTAACTACTTTAGCAAAGTTGCAGAATATGAAATAAAATCACATAAATCATTGAAATTTCTACATATTACTAACAAACTCCATCAGCAAGAGATGGAAGTAGAAATTCCATTTAAAATAATTGCAGACAATGTAAAATTTTGGGGATTCTTCCTGCCAAGGTACCCAAAACACAACTACAAAATACTTTTCACACAAATAAAGTCAGATGTTATTAATTGGAAAAATATCAATTGTGCATAAACCATTATAATAAAAATTACAATTCTACCTAAAATAATTTGCTTATTCAGTGCCACACCAATCAAACTACCAAAAATTATTTTATAGAACTAAAAAAAATAACAAAATTCTTCTGGAAGAACAAAATTTCAAGAATATCGAGGGAATTATAAAAGTGAGAAGAAAGGTGGTCTGGCTATATCAGATCTGACTATATTATAAAGTGGCAATCATCAAGACTACTTGGTATTGGCAAAGAAATAGAATGATGGATCAGTGGGATAAGTACACAAGTAAAGTAATCAATTGCAGTAGTAATCTACTGTCTGATAAACCCAAAGACTCCAGCTTCTGAGATCAAAATTCACTATTTGACAAAAATGCCAGGAAAACTGGAAAATAATATGGCAGAAACTAGACATAAATCAACATCTCACACTACGTACTAAGTTAAGGTCAAAATGGATACATAATTTAGTAATAAGGGGTGATACCATAAGCAAATTGGGAGACCAAGGAATAGTTTACCTCTCAGATCTATGGAGAAACAAAAACTTTATGACTAAACAGGAGAGAGATAACATTATTAAATGCAAAATGGATAATCTTGATAACAATAAATTATTATTATTATAATTTTTTTGCAAAACCAAAGCCAGCAAAACCAAGATTAGAAGGAAAGAAACCATCTGGGAAAGAATATTTACTGCCAGTGTTTCTACTAAGGGCCTCATTGCTTTTTTAAATTTATTTATTTACTTTTTGCTCGCAACATTCAGTTCCACAATCCCTTGAGTTCCAAATTTTCTCTCCCACCCTTCCCATGCCCTTTCACACTCCCCATGATGGGACACAATCAAATTTAGGTGATATAAATATTTTCATATTAAACATTAGTCAAGTTGTAAAAAAGGATTATAACCAGTGGAGTAAACAATGAGAAAGAAGGTATAAAACAAAACAAAACACAAAAGAGAGAGAACAAGAAGTTTGCTTAATTTGCATTCAAACTCTGGAGTTCTTTGTCTGGATGTGGATATCCATCAAGAAGTCTTTTGGGGGGTGGAGTCAAGATGGCAGAACAGAAGCAGGAGAACTCGGCAGCTCCCAACATAACCATTTCAAATACCTCTAAAATATGATTTTAAACAAATTTTAGAGTCCCAGACCCACAAAATTACAGAAAAACACACCTCTGGCTAAAGGCAGCCCAGTACAGGAAGGGCTCATCGCAGCGCCCTAGGATGGCCAGGACAAGCTACAACTGGAGCACCCTGGAGAGTGGATCACTGGCAACTGTGGCAGTTTCCAGAATTATCAACCCGTAAGAAATAAGGACAAAGTGAAAGACTTGCCTAAATTTGGGGGAGAAAAAATGGGTCGGGCTGACTACCTGCAGGGCAAGGAAGCAGCAGAAGCTGTGGCCCTGCAGCCACCTCCACATGGCTGCTTCAGAGCTCTTGGCCTACAGATTCCAGGGGGAGGGGGGAGGCAAGCAATCATTCAGAGGCTAAGTGCTCTTGCCTTAACTGGCCTGGATCAGGATCAAGATCTCGGGTGGTTGGTCCTGAGATGCATTTTCAGTGAGCCAAAGCTGGTGGGGGCTGCAGACACGTGCATCTCCTAATAGCTCCGGCAGCTGTGAAACCCCAGTGATTTGGGACAAAGCTCTCCCCTCTGAAAGCAGAGTTCTATTATGGCTCAAAAATCAAATTAATTGACTGGCAACATGAGCAGGCAAAGGAAGCAAACCAAGCTCAGCAATCCAACTTTAGATTCCTTCTTTGGGGATAAAAATGATCAAAGCATGGAATGGGAGGAAGACAACACAGTCAGAACTCCTGTGTGAAAAGTTTGCAAGAAGAATGTAAGCTGGCTACAGGCCATAGAGGAGCTTAAGAGTGATTTTGAAAACCAAATAAGAAAAGTGGAGGAAAAATTGGGAAGAGAAATGAGAATGATGCAAGGAAATCATGAAAAGAGAGGCAACAACTTGACTGAAGAAAATAACACCTTAAAAAATAGATTAACTCAAATGACAAAAGAAGCCCAAAATGCCAATGAGGAGAAGAATGCCTTAAAATGTTGAATTTGCCAGATGGAAAAAGAATCTCAAAAGCTCACTGAAGAGAATAATTCCTACAGAGTTAGAGTGGAGCAAATGAAAGCAAATGACTTTATGAGAAATCAAGACACTATTAAACAGATACAAACACATGAAAAAGTAGAAGGCAATGTGAAATATCTCATTGAAAAAAACACTGACCTGGAAAATAGATCCAGGAGAGACAATTTAAAAATTATTGGACTACCTGAAAGCCATGATCAGAAAAAGAACCTAGAAATCATCTTTCAAGAAATTCTGAAGGAAAATTTCCCTGATATTTTAGAACCAGAAGGCAACATAGAACTTGAAAAAATTCACCAATCACCTTTTGAAAAAGATCCCAAAAAGAAAACTACTAGGAATGTTATAACCAGGTTCTGGAGTTCCCAGATCAAAGAGAAAATATTACAAGCTGCCAAGAAGAAACAATTTAAATACTTGGAAACACAATCAGGATAACCCAGGATCTAGCAGCTTCTACATTAAGGGATCAAAGGGCTTGGAATATGATATTCTGGAGATCAAGGGAGCTAGGATTAAAACCAAGAATCACCTCCCCAGAAAAATTGAGTATAATGTTTCAAGGGAAAATATGGTCATTCAATGAGGTGGTGGTCTTTCAAGCATTCTTGCAGAAAAAAACCATAACTGAATAGAAAATTTCACAGGATATAGGAGAGAGCAGATTGGTGGAGGGGGTATACAGTTGGATTGCTGTTTTTGAGTGGTGGGTAGGGGAAAAATGGGGAGAAAATTTGTAACTCACAATCTTGGGCAAATGAATGATGTAAAACAAAAATAAACAAAAGTTAATCATAAAAATAAATAAATAAATGTTTACTGAAAAAAAAAAAAAAGTCTTTTGTAGTTGTCTTCTAACTTTGTATTGCTGAGAGAGGCCCAGTCTATCAAAGTTAATCTCTCTAGGTTATTATGAAGCCTGTCTGCCTCTCATTTCTTATACCACAATAGTATTCCATTACATTCGTATAGCACAACTTGTTTAACCATTCCCCATTTGCTGGACATCCCCTTGATTTCCAATTCTTTGCCACCACAAAAAGAACTGTTATAAATATTTTTGTACATATGGGACCTCCTACCACTTGTATGATCTCTTTGAGATACAGTCCTAGAAGTGGTGCCTCTGGGTCAAAGGGCACATACATTTTTATAACCCTTTGAGCACAGTTCCAAATTGCTCTCCAGAATGGTTGGATCAGTTCACACCTCCAGCAACAATGCATTAGTGTTCCAATTTTCCAACATCTCCAGCATTTATAATTTTCTTGTTTTGTCATCTTAGCCAATCTTACCAGTGAGATGTGGTACCTCAGAGTTGTTTTGATCTTCACTTCTCTTACCAAAAGTCATTTAGAGCATTTTTTCACATGCCTATAGATAGCTTTAATTTCTTCCTCTGAGAACTACCTGTTCATATCCTTTGACCATTTATCAACTAGGGAAGACTTGTGTTAAATTTGATTCAGGTCTCTGTATATGATGTTTCAATTCTAAAATATGCAGAAAACAAAATCAAATCTATAAGAATACAAGTCATTCCCCAACTGATAAATGGTCAAAGGATGTGAATAGGCAGTTTGTAGAGGAAGAAATTAAAGCTATTTATAGACATATTAAAATAAATGCTCTACCTCACTATTTGTTACAGAGATGCAGATTAAAACCACTCTGTGGTACTACCACATACTTATCAGTTTAGCTAATGTGACAAAAAAGGAAAATGATAAATTTTGGAGAAGATGTGGGTAAATTGGAACACTAATGCATTGTTAATGAAGTTAGGAACTTTCATAACTTTCATGACAATCATTCCAGAGTGCAATTTGGAACTATTCCCAAAGTGCAATAAAACTATGCATCCCCTCTGATCTAGCAATCCCACTACCAGGTATGTATCCAAAAAGATCTTAAAAATGGAAAAGGTCCCACATGCACAAAAAACAATTATAGCAGCTCATTTTGTGGTGGCAAATAATTGGAAATTGAAAGGATGTCCATCAATTGGGAGAACAAATAGCAGTATATGAATGTAATGGTGTATTATTGTGCTATTTGAAATAATGATCATGTAGATTTCAGGAAGACCTGGAAAGTCTTTTATGAACTGATGCTGAATGAAGTGAGCAGAACCAGGAGAACGTTTTACATAGTAACAGCAAAATTATGCAATGATCAACTTTGATAAACTTGAGTCTTCTCAGTAATTTGATCATATAAGACAATTCTAAGAGGCTCATGATGAAAAATGCTATTCACATATAGAGAAAGAACTATGGAGTCTGAATACAGATCAAAGCATTTTTTTTTCTTTCTCATGTTTTTACCCTCTTGTTCTAATTCTTCTTTCACAACATGACTAATGTGGAACTATGTTTAATATGATCATATATGTATAACCTATATCAGATTGCTTGCCACCTTGGAGAGTGGGAGGGAAGAGAGGAAGGGTGAAAAGAATTAGGACTTGAAATCTTATAAAAGGGAATTTTGAAAACTATCTTTACATGCAAGTGGAAAGAAATAAAATACTATCAGTTTGGAAAAAAAGAATTAAGTTCAGAGAAGAGTCAAATGGAAGAGATTTAAGAAACAATTAAATAGTAATACTTATCTTAATCTGGGTCTCTGTTAACTTACTGGTGTAGGCTACCTAAGGAGGTACAGAGCTTTATAGCCATTAGTTAGAAAACCTTGGACAAAGAAAGTCTGTAATCCTCTGCTAAATAGAGGCTTACTACTCATAGCAGTTCCAAGAAAGAGGAGGAGGAATGAGTAGACATAAAGATAATAGCTCAGCTAAAGGTAAAGAAGGTAAATAGAGCACTGGGTCTGGATTCAGGAAGACTTGGTCTCAAGCCTCAGAGACTCACTAGCAAGCTAGGCATGACACTTAACCACTCTTGGCCTCAGTTTCCTCTACTGAAAAAGGGGGATAATAAAAACTCCTATCTTAAAGGGTTGTTGTGAGCATTAAATGAGATAGTATTTATAAAGCACTTAACACTGCCTTGCACATAGTAAATGCATATTTCCTTCCCTTTCCTCCAGCTAACTACAATGCCTAAAGTAAAATAGATGACTGGAAGATGTTGAAAGTACTACCTGTAAAATCACAGACTTCCCCAAAAGAGAGAGGAGATATTGGATAGGGGGATGAATTCTAAGGGAGATGATGGATGGGGTAAGGAATTAACATAAAGACAGCTGAAAATCATCTGGAGCAAAAACATGGCAATGTAGTCAGTGCACAGTGATGATACAGGTGTGATACAAGCCCTGAGAGGAACCCATTCACCAAAAAGTGATATGATGATGTTACTAGAAGATATTAGTAGCTTTGGAATATAATTACCATGGTTAATTTCTTGAAGGAATGAATGAAAAAAATAGTTTTTGTTCTATGTGCCAAGTACTGTCCTTAGGACCAGAGATAAAAATAAAAGCAAGACAAAACCTATAGTTAAATAGGTTACATCCTAATAAAAAGAAACTCTTAAAGTTAGAAAGTTAAGGTAAATGAGAAGGATAAGTACATAATTTAGAACTGCCTAGGTACTGTATGCTGACCATGAGTAAGACGATTTAAGGCAAAGGGATTTTATTTTGTTTCAGTCATTTGTGGAGTTTTCTAAATGAAGAAAAATAGCTCGCTTTAAATGTGAGAGATATCTGTAGAGAATATTAACTGTTTAATATATTTGCAGACTTAAAACATTTCATAACAGCTTAGAATAATATTATAGCTCCATTGTTACTGGTTGCATATTGCTGGAATAATTTGACACTTGTGACTGAAATAAATCCAATCCATTCCAAAATGTACACCAGGTACGCAATGAGTACCTAATAATAGGCAGCCAGGTGTTACAGTGAAAAGTGTGTGAGATCTGGAGTTAGCATGATCTGAATTCAAATCCAGTCTCAGACACTGAGTGACTCTGCACAACTCATTTAACTTCTTTGTGCTTTAATTTCCTATGTAAAAATTGGGTAATGATATCCTTACCTTAGGGTTGTTGTGAGGATGAAATGAGATATTTGTAAAAACACTTTGCAAATCTTTAAGCATTATTACTGTGTGTGAGACAGTGTGGCATCAAGAGTAGAGGAACAGTCTTAGAATCAGGAAGACATGAAATTGTCATGTCTGATATATACTAGCTCTGTGACCACGGTAAGCATCGAGACTCTTTAGCACCTCAGAGAATTTTCTAAGACTTTCAGATGCAGACAAATTGCTGATTGTATTGTGTTATTTTCACATTGGGAGCTCTCTACACTGTTGCCTTCACTGGTGAAATCACTGATTTGGACCAAGAAATAAACATTAAGAATACATATATGTTTTCAAATACAACTGAATGTTTACATACCTGTTAATGTGCATTCATATATCCATAGCTTTCTCTGTAATTCTATGTGTGAACTGCATACAATAAATTTAACTTTGCATATACAAAGTGCATTTGTAAGATTTAACCAAAATAAAATGTAGAGCGTATGAGTAGTAATTGAGTAAGCTCCATTTCCAAAGGGGAGCAAATAGTAGTTAAGAGGGTATTGTATGTAGTGTAAGAATAACATTTACCCTATTCCTTAATGTTGGGTGATAGTAGGTGACAGAGGACTGCAAGGTTTTGTCACTGTGTAACTAAAGATCATTGGTTGAATATAAAGTATTCCAGCAAAGAATACACATGGAATAGGTCTGTAGCTCCTAATAAATGTATCCAGTAGATGAATTTGCTTCGTCTTATACTTAGTCAAAGGCTGCTGTAACAGCAAATATTTGACCTTGGCTCATGCATCAAGAGATACTCATTAGTTTAGCTTACCAATTAATGGAGGATATAACCTATGGTATATATTTTTTGGTCAGTGATTATTTCAAATATAGAATATTAATGTACCACTTAGTAAAATCACTATAAATATGGATCAGAATTCTTTAGGAACAACTTTCATTGAAGGGCATGCATTCATGGAAGGATTATGAAATAATGAAGAAACGGTAGCAAAAATCCTATACTTCTTCAGTTTACTATTCTGAAAGCAATTGACCTTAGCCCACTTTGCACTTTGTCCCCAAACAAACCAACAAGCAAGAAAACAGAAAATGAGATGTCATGCTAAAAACAAATTTTTATTACCATAAAGTCATATTTTTCCAGGCATACCTGGCATGTTAGTTTTTTTTTTTCTATTTTAGTTTTGATAACAAATCAAGCAACAACTTGGCAAACATAATAGCAATTTGGCAAAAGTACAATGATGTATTGAGGAACATAAATGAT
The DNA here is from genome assembly GCA_028646515.1 of Pseudochirops corinnae. NCBI lineage: Eukaryota > Metazoa > Chordata > Mammalia > Diprotodontia > Pseudocheiridae > Pseudochirops > Pseudochirops corinnae. Next base: position 423,155,974 of record CM053585.1, on the reverse strand, counting down.
TCCTGAGTTCATGGTATTTCTGCATTTGGAAAGCTAAAAAATATGTAACCTAAAAGTAAGGCTAGCAATAGCTCTGGTCTAATTTGTGCAACAAGACCTTTTATGCAGGAGGGAAGGTAGGTTTATCCTTGTTAGGCCTATGCTCAAAATACCTGCCACATTTCCATTTTCATTTTTTTTTCACTGAACCTGCAAAAGCAAAAACTCATTTCACAGGAGCTCACATGATCCTTTTTTCAAAAAAATTCACCTTCCTGTTCAGTGTAGCAGGTTCGGTGTAAGCCTTCCAACTGGGCATAATCTAATTCAAATACCCATTAGAAAATCAGCCTTTAGAAAGGAGCACTGACTTCCATTATCTGCACTCCATTTGCAATTGCAAAGCACACTCTTGGGTTGCAGAAAATTTTGCAGGAATGATGCTTGTTATAGATGTCGATGAGTAAATCCAGGTTTTGAGTTAAGGCTAAGCCAAGCTGAAGTGGGTGGGGGCCAGTAAGGATGAAATGTTGACTTAACCTTGGGGCCCTTTATTTATATGTAAGCATTAAAAAAGAGCTATGAAAACAGTGAATCCACATGTCAAGGGCTTTCGGTTTCCACTCTTGCAAAGGATTACAGAAAAGTAGCTGCTGATATTTAGGAAGACTGCAGAGGACAAACACCCACCACTGCTTCCACCTTCATTGTTCAGAAGATAATTTAGTGATTAAATGCCTCAAACATTAACAGACTTTTGCTGGAGGAAGTCGTGAAAGTGTTGTTGGCCCAAAAGGACTTTCATTTACTACCAAGCAATATGATGTACTTGACATTCAACTCAAGAATGCTCTGTAATTTATTTGATCCAAGTTTGACCTGTCAGTCAAGCATTTCTCCCAAATATTATGCTGTGTGAGATAGAAAGGGAGAAATAGCACGTGTCTTCGCCTCTATTTCTGAATCAATCACATTGAGGCATTCACTCTGGATATCCCTTGTTTCTTCTGGATATCTCTTTTTTCTTCCCCTTCTCTCCTCTTGGAAATGTACCCAATAAACCACATACCTAGGAAACATTGCCCAATCCTACCTAGGGAAGCTAATCCATTCCATTTTGAGGAATGCTGCCCTGAATCAGAGATGTCTTGTTGGGAAAATGAATGCAAACTAATTTAACATACTGTATCTAGCACGTCTTAGATTATGTTGCACTCCCGTCACGTCATCAGTATTTTTCCACTTACCCTATCATTTGATATGATGAAAAAACCTGATGTAAATTCCATATCCCTGGACACTGATCTCTGCAAAGGAATCATATGTGATCTTCTATATATCTTCCTGGGGACCAAGCTTGTTCTTTATTGTTTAAAAAAAGAAAAAAAGACAACTTCAGTTTCAATTATGTAATGGAGATTGTTTTTTTTTTCTGTTTGCTTTGTCATAAAATTTGTGTATATTATTTTCCTGATTCAGAATACTTTATTTTGCATCAATTTTTGATGCATCTCTATATTCATCATACATGTTGCTTCTCATGGTACAATAATATATCATTGCATTAACATATCATAATTTTCTAAATGACTCACATTCCAATAGGTATCTCTTTTGTTTCCTGTTATTATTATCACCAAGAAGTGCTACTATAAATACTTTGGTAGATACACAAGCCTTCTCTGTCATTCTTGGCTTATATACCTAGTAATGTAATCACTACCTTAAAGATATAGAGATATATAGACATTTTAGTCATAATGTTCCATGATTCCAAATTGCTATTTAGAATGATTGAACCAATTCACAGCTCCACCCAAAATTCTCTAGTGTGCTTGTCATTCCACAAATGAAAACTGAACACTAACTAATCCCATCTTTTGTTATGTTTGGAAATACCTTTTTAACAGTTAATAGGCCTTGTTCTTATTATTGGTGATTTGGAGCATTTTTTCATACACTGGTTTGAAATGTTTCCTTTGAAAACATTTGAAGACATTTCTATTGTGAATGATTGGTGTCTTAAACATTTCATATTTTTAATTATTTTTTTAGTTTTCAACATTTATTTATACAATATTTTGAGATACAAATTTTCTCCCTGTCTCTTGCCTACTCCCCACCCCAAGATGGCATGCATACTGAGTACACCTTTCCACAATCTGACCTCTTTTGTATCCTCTCCCTATCCCCGCCCCTTGCTTTCTCATAAAGCAAGATGGATTTCTATTTCCCATTGCCTGTATATCTTTTTCCCTTTTGCAATTAAAAACAATTTTTAACATTTGTTTGGAAACTCTGAGTTCCAGATTTTCTCCTTTCTTCCCTCCTTATCAACCCACACTCAGAAGACAAGAAATTCAATGCAGGTTATACATGTGTAAGTTACGCAAAACATTGTCATAGTAGTCATGTTGTGAATCGCTAATTACATTTCTCTCTATCTTATCCCATCCACCATTTATTCTATTTTCTCCTTTGATCCTATTCTTTTTCAAAAATGTTTGCTTCCAACTACCCTCTCCCTCAATCTGCCCTCCCTTCTATCATCCTCCCTCTTATCCTTTTCCCCCCTGCTTACCTATAGGTAAGATACCCAATTGAGTTTGTATGTTATTCCCTCCTTAAGCCAAGCACAATGTGGGTAAGGTTGACTCATTCCCTTTCACCTTCCTGTTTTTCCTTTCCACTGTAACAGTTTTCTCTTTCCTCTTTTATGTGAGATAATTTAATCTATTCTATCTCTCTTTCTCTTTCTCCCAATATATTCCTCTTTCACCTCTTAATTTTATTTATTAGATATCATCCATTCATATTCAACTCATCCTGTGTCCTCTGTCTATGTATACATGTACTCACACATATATATATGCACACATACACCCACGTAAACATACACATATGTATATATATATATATATTTTTATATATATATATATATATATGCATGTGTATGTGTGTGTGTGTGTGTGTATTCATATATATTCCCTTCAACCATCCTCATACTGAAGAAAGTCTCATGAGTTACAAATATTGTCTTTCCTTGTAGGAATGAAAATAGTTCAACTTTAATAAGTCCCTTATGATTTGTCTTTCCTCCTTATCTTTTCATGCTTCTCTTGATTCTTGTATTTGAAAGCCAAATTTTCTATTCAGCACTAGTTTTTTTCAAAAAGAATGTTTGAAAATTCTCTATTTCATTGAATGTCCATATTTTCACCTGAAGTATTATACTCAGTTTTGCTGGGTAGGTGATTCTTGGTTTTAATCTTACATCCTTTGAACTCCATAATATCATATTGCAAGCCCTCTGAGCCCTTAATGTAGAAGCTGCTAGATCTTGTGTTATCCTGATTGTGTTTCCACTATACTCAAATTGTTTCTTCCTGACTACTTCCAATATTTTCACATTGATCTGAGAACTCTGAAATGGGCTATGATATTCCTAAGAGGGTTTTTTTGTGGATATTTTACAAGAGGTGACAAGTGAATTCTTTCAATTTGTATTCTGCCCTCCGGTTCTAGAATATCAGGGCAGTTTCCCTTGATAATTTCGTGAAAATGATGTCTAGGCTTTTTTTTTTTTTGTCTTGGCTTTCAGGTAGTCCAATAATTTTGAAATTATCTCTCCTCGATTTATTTTTCACGTCAGAGATTTTTCCAATAAGATATTTCACATTGCCTTCTATTTTTTATTCATTTCTATCTGTTTTAGAGTATCTTGGTTTCTCACAAAGTCAGTAATTTCCATTTGCTCTGATCTGATTTTGAAGGAATTATTTTCTTCAGTGATTTGTTGAAGTTTCCTTTTCTATCTGATCAATTATTCTTTTAAAGTAATTCTCCTTATTGACTTTTTGAGTCTTTTTTGCCACTTGATTTACTCTATTTTTTAAGGTGTTATTTTCTTCAGTATTTTTTGGAATCTCTTTAGCAGGCTGTTGAGTCACTTTTCATGATGTTCTTGCATAATTCTCATTTCCCAATTTTTCATCTACTTCTCTTACTTGATTTTCAAAGTCCTTCTTGAGCTACTCTATAGCCTATGACCGGTTAATATTTTTCTTGGAGGCTTTTGATATAGGAGTTTTGACTTTGCCATCTTCCTCTGGTTCTATGTTTTGATAATCTTTTCATGAAAATAAAGATTCTATAGTTTGACTTTGTTTCCTCTGTTTGCTCATTTTGCCAGTCCATTACTTGACTTTTGAATTCTTTGCCAGAGTAGAACTCTGCTTCCAGAGTGGAGAGTGCTGTGTCCCAAATTTCTGGGGTTGTACATAGCTGTTCTCAGAGCTTCTTCTAGGCACATGGCTCAGAACTGTGAAGATGACTGCTTATCCACAGCCTCAACAAGCTCCACGATTCTAGTGCTCCTCAACTCAGGACCACCACCAAAGACTGTGACCCAGATCCAAGCAGGGAAAAGCAAGTGAATCCTGCCTCAGTGCCAGCAAAGAAATTCCAGAAAATTCTCTCTGGTTGGCCACTTGGTGTCCCTATAATTTGTGGGCCAGGAATTATGATTTACCTAGCTGCAGACAGCTACCACCTCTGCTGCCCCATGGACAGTGGCTAGACCTCACTCCTCTCTCACCAAGTTGCAACAGAGTTCCCTCACTGAACTTTTACTTTCTTTTTGGTGTTGATCTGTTGAGAAGTCTGGAAACTGCCACAGATGCCTCCTAAATGAGACACATTTTCCACTCTCCTGAAATATGTTCCAGCTGGTCTGTGCCACGTGTCTGGATTGTGGATCTATGCTGGCATGGCATACAGGGAACTGCATTTCACTCCCAGTCCAGTGAGAAAGACCTTTCTTGTAGGTCTGCTAGGCTAGTTTCAATAAGAGATTTCTTTCTCTCTGTTACTTTAAGGGTTCTGTAGCTCTAAAATTTGTTTAGAGTCTTCTTAACAGGTATTGGAGGGAGTTGCAGTAAGAACTCAAGTTCCTGATTTTACTCCACCCTCTTGGCTCTGCTCCTCCCCTTAAATATTTCCTTTAGTTATATATCAATCTTAGAGACAAAATCTCTGCCAGAGAGGTTTTTTTATGAATGATTTTCCCCAGTTTGCCTCTTCCATTGTCATACTAAATATAGATCTTGTTTGTGAAAAATAACTTTAATTTCATATAATTTTTAATTACCTATTTTATCTTTTGTATTACTTTCTTTACCTTCTTGGCTATGCCATTTGTTATTACAACTGAATTCTATGGGAAAAATATCAAATAACAATCCATTGAAATAGTGTAAAAACTGTTTATAAAAATTGACAAAGATGGTATTCTACCTTTTTGGTTAAGAATTCATCCATAAACTATGCACAGAGGGGTATGAAACTGTATACCCTTTGACCCAAACCCTAGTTCTATTTTCCAAAGAGATCAAATAAAAGGAGAAAAGACATGTATGTACAAAAATTATTTAGATAAGCTCTTTTCATTGTGCCAAAGAAATGGAATTCAAGGAGCTGACCATCAATTTGAGAATGACTGAACAAGAAATGGTATATAAATGTAATGGAATACACTTGGGCAATAAGATATAATTATTACAAAACAGGGATGTTTCAGAAAAACCTGGAGAGACTTGTATGAACTAATAGAAAGTGAAATGGCAAGAACCAGGAAAAAAACTGCATATAGTATCAGCAAAACTGTGTTATGATCAATTATGAATGACTCAGCTCTTCTCAGCAATAACATGATACAGGAAAATATGCAAAGGACTCATGAAGGAAAACGCTATCTTGTAACAATAATGCAATATTCACAATACCCACTGTGGTTATGAATCTGCTGGTATAGCTGTGAATCACAAAATGTAGCAAACTCTCCACATGGAGGGCAGAACCAAAGCCTTTCTTCAGATACCAGAAAACTGAGTCCCAGAACCAGAAAACCAAAGTCCTTACAGTAGTCACAAAGTTGATATACATGGTTAATGCAGTGAACTCCCACATTCCCAAGCCTTCACAATAGAACAGGCTCCCTCAAGCAGGGATGTCTCTCTCACTAGATAGTTCCTCAGCCTGGTTCTTGAAAGTTCTTGGTAAAAGTTACAGAACGAGGATCTCAGCAAAAAGGTGCAGTCTCCAGGTGGTCACTGAGAGAAAAATCTGAATGTCCTGCTGGTTCTCTTCCTTATATACAGTATAGATCTTCCCTGTTCTGCCCCTTCCTGTTAGGTGTTAACTATTCCCAAGGTGTTAAATATTTCTATGTTAGTTAAATAGCTTAAACAAAGTGTTCACTTGAAGGTGCTAAGTGCCTGTTTACTAAATGCCAATACTAAGGGGCATGGAAGATCTTCAGATTCCATTAACATTACATATCTGCATCCAGATAAAGAATTGATAGATTCAGAATACAAATCAATGCATATTATTATCACTTCATTATTTTTTGTGGTTTCTTTCCTTTTCACCTGTTTATTCTTTCAAAACTGTGAATATTATGGATATATATGTTACATGTGATAGTACATATATAACCTATATCAAATTGGCTACCATTTTTGGAAGAGGTGAGGGAGAGAGGTAGGGAGAAAAATTTGGAATTCAAAATCTTGTAAAATTAACTTTTAAATTTGTCTTGATATGTAATTGGGAAAAAATTAAATACTTATTAAAAATATTAAAAAATGAGTGTTAATTTTGATGACTTTAACTCAGAATCATAGGGATTTGGATAAGAGAAACTTTGCTAGCCATAAAACAGAATATTGTTATATTTTACACAATAAACAATAATAGATCTGCCCAAGGGTCCATTTCAGATGTTCCTGGCAAAATTATTGTATGTATTATTGAGGGAATTATTAGTGAACATCTAGAAAAGAACGTAGTGGTTACAAAGAGCCAGTATATCTTCATCAGGAAGTCAGACAACACTAGCCTCATTTCTTCATTTTGGCAGAGTTATTGGGAAGGTTTCCATAGCCAACAAAGAAGGAGAGTGCTTGGGATTGCCTTTGGAAAACTGTAAAGCTCATTGATGATCTCAAGTTTCCTGTGAAATAAAGTAAAGGTCGATCTTTTTGATAGCAATATTCTATTGGTGTTGTTATGTGATTACAAGAAATGTACCAAAAGGAATTAAAAATGAATGTAAGAGTGGGAATTAGACATATACATGAGTGTGAGCAAGTTGAAATATATAGGCAATGAGTAACTTCGAAGAATCAGATTAAAAAAAATTTTTTTTTAAGTTTTATGGTTGAAAGAGAAAATAGAGTGATCTCATGGTGGGAACAATGGGAAAAGGTGGACAGCCAAAGTGAGGCAATGCTCACTTCATGCTGTTAGGAGAAACTGAGGAAATTTACCAATGTGGATAGATGTCCTATGATGAATTTATGGGAAGAAATGAGCATGAGTTGTACAGGATTAGTAGGCATACCTGAATTGTAATTTACATCATCAGAAAGACTTTTGATCTGATAAAATCATAGATTCATGAGTTCTTCACTATGAGATTAATAGGTTGAGAATGTTTGAGATATAGTTGTCTTAGATTTCAGCAAAGCATTTATAAAAATATCTGTTATTTTGTTCTTTGTAAGATGTTGTAGTAATGAAAGACAGACAATTGTATGTTGGTATGAATTTGGAGCTGGCTGAATGTCTGAAATCAAGGAGCAGTCATTAATTATTAATTGCAATTCAGAAGGTGGCTCAGTGAAGTTTAACATTTTCATTAATGACTGGAACAAAAATATGAATGGCATTCTTCATCAAATTTGAAAATGACAGAAAATAGAGATGAGTAGCTAATACTTTGAGGAGAGAATTGGTATTCCAAAAGGTGTCAACCTAATGGGATAAATATTTTTTTAATTAAGTTAATTTATGCAAAAATTAGTCTTATAAATGGGTTCAAAAACAAATTCACAAATGGAATTAAAACTAGTCGGCAGTGGGACTGAAAAAGAATTATGAGATTTGATAGACTGCAAGTTCCCTGCAAGTTAAATATGTGATATTATAACCAGAAAAAATAATTCATTTGCAACCTGTGTTAATAGAGGCACGGCATTCATAACAAGGTGAAAGTCATATTGTACTCTACCCTTGTGTGACCCCATCTGTGGTATAGTAATCAATTTTGGAAGTTAAAGTATATGAAGAATATTAACAAACAGAATAGTTAACATTTTCGAAGTCCTTTTATGTTTGAAAAGCATTTTACATGGCAAAATCATGTGGTCATCAAGAGAGCTGTATAGTTATTTTCAGCATCAATCAACAACTTGAATGGAACCAAGGTCTCCAAATTTTGTTGTTATGGAAATCTGAAGATCTTCCCTGCCCCTAGGCCCTATGATAGGCTTAAGTCGCTCTGAGAACATTCCCTGATTTGAAAGTATACTCTGCCCCCTAATAGGCTGAATGTGGTCATGTGGAAACTGTGGTGGGAGGGTTGTTCTTCAGGAATGCCCATGCCTTATTACTTTGTGATTGGACAGTGGATCAAGAGGGCTGTGACATTCTCTGATCCAGGAGAAGGCTATAAATATCCTGATGTGAGGTTTTGCTTTGGGGCTTACTTTGGAAAGAGTTGTGTAATTTGGCCAGATGAGATTCTGGGAAGCCGTTGAGCCTCCTGGCTTTGAAAACCCAGATGTGAATGCTTCCCTCTCTGGTAACTGAGTAGGTATGGATGTGATGCTCAGACAGTTGGAAGCCTTCCTGATGATCTGTTTCTTTGTCTGCTTGTAACTTCTGCTTGTAACTGTTTGTATTCTCTGGAGTTCAGGGTGCTGACTTTTTCCCCTGAACTAGTCAAATGATGTATGTTTGATTAATTAAAGTAAGATTGTTAACCCATTTTGAGTTGCTTTCCTTTAGAAAAGTAGATCTAAGAACCTGTACTAGCAGCATCCTGGGCATGCTAGGGTGCTTTTTGATACATTTGTTTGCTCGTGCTTAAGTATAATTTGACATTGGTGGAATAATGATTCAGAGTTGCATGCCTCTGGAGGGATAGAGGGTGTGTGGAGTTAATATGAGAGTCTTTAGAATAGAAGAGACATATTTTTTTTCTTAAATAGAGTTCCATACAATTATAGACTCTCTAATGGACCTTTTCTAGCTATATGGAAAGAGGATAAGGATTTTGGTAGTTACAGATATGTACAACAAGTCAGTACCCCAACATGTCCACAATCTATAGATAGTCCCTATAAAGACAGCAGAGAATTTCCTCTTGGATGAAATTGTTGCTATTTACTTTGGTTAGACTTGACATTTCACATTCTCTGTGGGAGAACTAAATTACTCATCTGTATTTTCTGGTTTATGATGGGAAGCAGTCAAACTAGTGGGTATAACCTTTAGGCCAATAGCACCACCACCACCCTTTAATGAAAAGCAACCAGGAAATGATTGTTGTTGTTGTTGTCATTTTGAAGCAATGGTACACATGAAAAATGTAAATCTAAAAATACTACTGGAGAGAGGCAATGCTGTGTAAAAGAGATAATGCTGAATTTGGAGTTATAGGAACTAGCTTCAAATCCCAGCTCTTCTAAAAATTTACTGTGTGACCATAGACAAATCATTAAACCTCTCAGTGCTTGAGTAGCCTATATATAAAATGAAAGGTTTGGAATAGATGACTTCTAATATCTCTCACAGCTGTTATTTTATGACACCATGCTCCAAAAAAAAGTCATGTGCTAGGGCATAGAAGAATAATACATTTATGCCCTTTAAAGAGCAAAAATATTAAACACATTGCTTGCAGACAATAATACAATATACAATACATACTACAATAATAATAAGAAAACATATGCAGAAGATATAGCTCAAAATGGAGACTTAATTGTGACTAGATTTAAAAAAAAACAGAAACAATTAAAAACAATTTGAAAGAGAATGATACAAATGTGAAAAAACATACTTTTTTTTACATGTAGCTTAAAAAATCCACATACGAACATATTAAAAACAGTCTTAATTATCTGAGAATGTGATTAAAAACCATGAACAATTAATAAAACCCCAAAATTACAAAAGAAGAAATTTTGAAAAATAAGGGAGAATTAGACAAAATGGAAAATAAAAAAACTGAGTTTCAAATCTAAAATTGGCATGTACTAGCTGTGTGACTCTCAACAAGTTGCATAATCTATAAGTGCAACTGTAAACTTTATAAGACATTTATTATGCAGAATGGCTGCTAACTTCAATTGATAGAGAAGTCTCATCAAGGACCACTCAAGATTACTGGCACACCAGAGGACTTTAAAAGAGCTACAAAGTAATTTGAAAATTACAATTCAGGCAATGATTAAAGTTAATGTCTAAGAACTGGCTAAGACTATGGATAATGCAAGTAGAATGAATCAAAAGGGGACTGACAAGGGAGAATTAAAGACTGATTATGCTTTGGTAAATCATAATTGAACCCTGATACCATACTGAGAAGAAAAATAAAATACTACAAGTTGCTAGTGAAAATCACTTGCTAGAAATAATATTGAGATAACAGATTAGTTTTCAATGAGAAAACAAAAGAATAGAAGAGTTTGTAATATAACATTTGTGCATGGATCATCAACTCATAACTTTCTATTCATCAAAACTCAGCATGCTTCATCAAAACAAACAATAAATATCTAAAAAATAAAGACATGGGCAATTTTACTGAGAAATATAACTACTTCAAAGAAGAGTGAGGAACAAACCTCCTAATTAAAGAGATAAGTACTTAAAACAATCAAGATAAAATTTTCTCCAGTAAATCACAGAATGCTTAGTGCACTACCAACTATCAAAGGTTTCAAAAAGATGTTTCAGATGAGCAACTTCAGTACTAAGAATGAATAAACTTGAGGATATCTATGAAGGAGAAGCCTTACCTGTATACTGAGCAGTATCCCATTGGCATCTGCTTGCTATATCCACTGCCACCATCACTAGATTAAATGCCTGGATATCATAAATGCACAATGCCTTCCATTTCCAATATATAGACTTTGTAGTATTTAGCTGATTGGCTCCTGTGCCCCTAATGGCTCTTTGATACTAATAGAGAAGTGAAAACCAGCAGAAATGGAATTTTGTTGCCAATATTAAAGAGATTCTCTAGTCACACAGTGGGTAAGTGTACCCATCCGGTCTTATATGTTCAAGAACGAAACATGGGACTATTTCCCTGACCTCAAATTAGTTCATACTAGATACCCATTATGGAGAAGGCAGGATTCACTGGTTTTCTTGAATGGGTTATGTCAGGGTTATTGGATGACCACCAAATCCAAGTCACTGTTACAGAGGCAGCTGGGAAGTTCTCCCCTGGAAAGCAACAGTGTGGTAACTCACCGGCAGTTACTTTTGTAGACAAGTAGAATATATAGTCTTCACACAGTAGTGACAATGTAAACTATGAGGAAAGGATTTCATTCTACTATAATTGAGAATAGGGAAAGGAATAAGTCTTTATTAAGGTTCTACTATGTGGAAGGCACTGTGTTAAGTGCTTTGCAAATACTCATTTGATCTTCACAACAACCTTTGAAGAAAATACTATTATTATCCCTTTTTATAGTTGAAGAAACTGAGACAGATAGGAGTTAAATGGTTTCCCCAGGATCACAAAACTAGTAACTATCTGAGGTCAGATCTGAATTCCTATCATGATGATTCCAGGCCCGGTGTTATATCCACTGTATCATTCAGTTGTCCAGGGATGTCTGCAATCCAAAACAGTCATGAACAAAAATAATGTCGACTAACCTGAATGAGGCAACAGAGATGGAACCACTTAAAGGAACAAAGCAGATAGGCTATAGAGATTCAGAGTAAACCAACCCTTGTTGAGAAAAAAAAAAAACCTTCTGGTTCTAAATCAGAAAATTCATGCTACTCATCTTACTGCAAGTAATGTTTATGTTTTCTAAGTCCATATACATATATTCTTCTTAGTGGATATGTATTTGTATACACATTATTGTGGAGGGAGTCCAATCAAGTAATATCTTTTTTATGGCTCACAATATATCCCCAATCAAATGACATTTCTTTATCTTGGGAGTTTCATGGTAATAGAATTGGGACACATATATAGATTTCTAAAGGTCTTACATTTTGAGATGGAAGGAATCATATAGGCCACCTAATCCAACTCTAAGTTTGTGGAAGAGGCTACCAAAGTCCAGATGAGGTAGGTTACTCAACTGAGGTCATACCACTAATACATAACAGAACTAAGATGTGAACAAATAGTGACTGCTGGTCTTCAGTTCTTTCCATCCTTGCTGTTCCCAGGATACACTAGTAGTAAGTTCAAATCCCTTATATTACCATGCAAACATGCCCAGACACCATCTCAGACACTTTCACCCAGAACTATACATTTTTACCTTATGTTCTAGAGTCATGGGTATACCACCTTGTCTTTCCCCAAAATACTCTTGGTTTGTCAATGGTATTTAATCCCTTAATACCCTTACAAGGAAACCATAGATGCATTGTCCAGTGACCTTAGACACTGCTATGACTTGGAAAAAATAGGAGAGAGGCAGCATAAATATTCATCACTTGGGCAATGATATGTTTACTCCATTTAGTTCGAATTAGAGCTAATAATCCTAATGTTTCAAGGGTCCCAAATGGAATTTGGATTGGGCCCATCTGCTCAAGAGCAGATTTCCCCAAATGTGCTTTAAGACAAACACACACACACACAGTGCTGTGCATTGTGTCAGTGATATATACTGTTTATGGCAATAGCTGTCAGCTGGAGGCTGATTTCACATCTGCTGGTGGATTCAAAGCCAGACACAACTCCTAAGAGATCATTGTCACCACTAGAAGGCCATCATCTATACCTTGAAAACAAATCCTACTTAAAGACAGTTTTAAATGAGTTCCCTAGGGGAATACATCTGACTGCCTATTGCCTTCAGGATGAAGTCAAAGCTTTGATTGGCATTCAAGTCTAGCATTTGACCCCAATCTAATATTCTAGCTTAATCTCCCATGGCTCCTATACATAATTTATGATCTCAAATCAACATGGAAAAGTTCATTTTACATTGTTTACTTGGAATACTTTGTGTTTGTTTTGTTTTGTTGTGTTTCACTTTAGGAACTGTCTTTTAATAAGTGATACAGTAAGTCTACAAAAATCTGTATAACCACTAAGGTAGATTAAATTAAATTATACTGGGGTGGCTAAGTGGTACAGTAGAGAGAGAAGAGCATCTGGAAACTTTGGAAGAAATGAATTTAACTACTATCTCAGACACTTGGTTGAGCCTAAAAAAGACACTTAATCTCTCTCAGCCTCAGTTTTCTCATCTGTAAAATGAGGATAATAATAGAGTCTTTTTTTTTTTTTTTTTGCTTTTTGGAGGGCTAACTTAAGTGACTTGCCCAAGGTCACATGGCTAGTTTTTTGTTGTTGTTGTTAAGTGTCTGAGGCTGGATTTGAACTCAAGTTCTCCTGACTACAGCACTGGTGCTCTATTCACTGTGCCACCTAGTACCCCCAATAGAGTCTATTTTACAGAGTTGCTGTGAGATCAAATATACAAATATGTACATATATACAAACCTTAAATGCTATATAACTGTTAGCTATATTCTTATTAACTATTATTACTCCTGTTATTATTATTATACTTCCCCATTTACTGTTACAGAATTAGAGGGCCTTTCCCCTATTTTCTGATGTTCTTTACTTCCTCCTACAAAATTTCTACTACATAATGGGTTTTGGAGGCTAATATGGGAATCTAACCACCATTTAAAACATTTCTTTTCTGTGAAAAAACATGTTTCTCAAGGCATAATGAGATGGAAATTCAAAGACTTAGGGAAGGCTTCTGCCACCGTTTTAGATATAATAGTCATTGCCCACCCAGCTCTCAGGGGGAAATAAAGACAGTTTGGGAAATGTTACACCCAAACTAACAACTATGCCAAACACCCACCAGCTACCATGTGCCAAGAAGGGAATGTTGTGCTGCAGGCAACCTCTGTCTCCCACTGCAGCTGCAGTGATCATTAATTATCCAGAAAGAAGAGAATGCAGTAAAGAGGGAAAATCTACTTGTCCCTCTGTAGAACTTAAGCAAAGCATAGCACAGGCCAAATGTTTGAGGCATAGTTCCCAGATAAAGGAAGTAACAGTCTCAATGTCACTTACCATCTAAGTTCCTCCAGATAGTTCTATGCTCTAGTCACATAGCATATAAATGATTGTATTTAATTATGGATATCACATTTTGAGAAGCAAATCAATGTGTAGAACATTCAAAACATGATAAATGGAGAGGCAAAGAACCTTAAGACCCTTCCTTTCAAAGACTAGTTGAAGAAATTTAGAATGTTACCTTGGAGAAGATATGTATATAAATTAGTATGGCAAAGACCTACTTAAGCTGATTGTATAGTCCATGGATATGATGTCCTATATATTACTCATATATCTTTCTCTTTCTCTAGAACTACTCACCTGTAGTCAAGCTACAAGATTGAGGGCAGGGTATGCTCAGAATGGGGGTTGATTCATTGCTACAACCATGGAGCTTTAAGTCTCAGTATTCTGGGGAAAATCCTGCTGTGGGGAGAAATATATTCCTACTACTAGTCACTATAATGCCTAAACCCCAGCTGGGTTTCTTTCCCTTGAACACAAAGGATCACAATGATGTCACTGATTAATGAATATGAAATATTTGCTAAATTAGCAGCAAAAGTAAAATTAGTCATAACATTTATGCAATAAAAGGCAAATTCAGGAATAGTGGAAATATAATAGTCAACTCAAAAATTAGGTCACACTTTGCATGAATCTACAAAGAGTCTGTAGTAAAGAATGAGCATAAACTCATAGAAATCAAGCATTGAGGCACATGACTAGGGAAAGCCTATGTGCCTAGGGCAATTCAGAACTGTGGATTTCAAACATGGTTGTAGGGACCAATCTTCACCATCTGTCCCCAGCTCATTTTCTGAACTTCTATGCTTTCCTACAGTGCAAACTTTTCTGCCATTCTTGGGCCATGATACATTATTAAAATCTTTGAATATAACTGTGATATTACACCCTTTCAGTAAAATAGTGCCCCTAGTCTCCGAGCCTTCCACTTTCTAGGTCTATTCCTCTTACTGGGTGCTGAAGAAGTTTTAAGCTCTTTTGGAGACAAGCAATTCTATTAAATCACAGAACTGAAAAGTACTCATATCAATTCTATAGGACATGAAGACTTCTCTCAAATCAGTGAGGAGAGTAGAGTGTAAACAAGGAAGGCTTCAAGGCTTTCCTCTTTTAGGCTCTAGATGGCAATAAAGAGAAATTCACAGAAGACCAGCTTGTTCTTCATACAGATGTTTTTTTCTCCTTCAGTGGGTTCCTAGTAGCCACAAGGCTCTCCTCTAATAATAGCAGTTACTAGATTAGCTGTAAAGCCTGTCTATTTTCATTTAACTCTTAAACTGTACATGGCAGGAAAGAGCAATAGAGACAAATTCAATCAGTTATCCACAAAGCAGGAGGATTGGGTTTCCCCAAATGACCTCTTCACTGCTACTGAGCTCTACTTCTTTCTATCAGGCAGCAGTCTATCTCTGTTACAGTATTCTTAATTATCTTAATTCTAGTCCCTTCCTTCCCTCTGTTAATTATTTCCATGTGTGTGTATGAGTGTGTGTATGTGTGAAACTTCTCGTATATATATATATATATATATTTGCTTGCATGTCTCCCTCCATTAGATTGTAAGCTCCTTGAAGGTAAGGACTACCTTTGTTCTCTTTTTTATATCCCCAATGCTCAGTGCCTGGGACACAGTAGGTACTTGATTCATGTTTATTAATTGATTTTTTAAAAAAATAAAATATAAATAAATATAAAAATATAAAAATATAAATAAAATAAATTGATATTTATCTTTCATCAGGTGACTAATATCTTCTCAGTCTTCTGATCTCTGGCTTATCTGCTTAGCCACTTCTCAGACTTCAAATCTGGGTTCACAAGTAGTGACTTATCTCTAACTCTGAGAAACGAAAAATTCACAGTTCTATCAGGTTTAACAAAAGCACTAGACGATTTCCCTAGAGTGATCAAATAATTCTTTCATTTATAGTTTTTCAACTCCATTCTTCAAAACACTGAAAGTCAATGTATGTATATGAGCTGATACATACCAATATATGAAGCCATTTTTATTTGTCATGGTTCTTGCCTCTAGATGTATACAAATAGATTCTCTAAGTACATTTAGATGAGGGACTATTTTCTCCCAGTTTCTCAGAACTGTTTCAAGGTTCTTTTTCTCAAATAAATTCCTTCTTCCTATATCTTTCAAGTTAAAATGTCTACTTACAAATGAGACACTTAAATGATGGTTGAGAGTGAGTGGGAGGTGATACTGGTAACTTCCTCCAAGTATATGAATAGTTATCATGCCAGCAGGGATAATATTTATTTTTCTTGAGCTGAAAAAGCAGAACTAGGAATAATGAGTGGAAATTAGGAGAAAAAAAAGATGCTTTTACAAGGAAAAAAAAGCTTCCTAAAATTTAGAATGAGAGTCATGTTTAAAATTCTGGCCCTAATTTAGATAATCTATGATTGCAGATTGGGGGGGGGGGAATGTTATGAAGTGATAAATCTGGGATAAGACTACTCATGTTCATGCTTGAGTAAATTGGATACAGGGTCCATTGGAATTTTTTAAAAGACTGAGAAATTAAAGATTGAGTTGATAAAGGTTATGAGACAGGTAACTCAGTAAAGAAAAGACAAACATTATTTTTTTGTATTTATTGAGTATTTCCCCACCACTTGCATGTAAAAACAATTTTAATGTTCATTTTTAAAATTTTGCATTCCAATTTCTCTTTTTTCCTCCTCCCCACCTTTCCACATTGAGAAAGCAAACAATCAATATAGGTTATACATGTGTAGTGATGCAAAACATTCTGTATTAGTCATGTTGTTAAAGAAAACATAGACCAAAACCAAAGGAAAAAAAAACTCAAGAAAAATAAAGAAAGCTGAAAATTCAGACATGGAGAGTTGGGACAGGAGGGAAAGAGTCAAGATGCTGAAGTAAAAGCAGGGACTTGCTTGCACTCTCCACCAAACCTATCCAAATACCTGTAAAAAAAATAACTCTAAGCACATTCTAGATCAGCAGAACCCACAAAATGACAGAGTAAAACAAATTTTCAGCCCAAAACAACGTGGAAGGTTGACAGGAAAATCTGTTGAACTGAGCTGGGAGAGGATCACTGACCAATGCTGGCAAGCACAAAAAAGTATTGGTTAAACTTGAGCAGACCTCAGGGGACTGAATCAGTGGCAGCTGTGGTCGTTTCCAGACTTCTCAACCCACAAAAATTAAAGACAACTTAGAAAGTCAGTAGGAAATGTCTGTTGAAACTGGGTGAAAGTGGAGAACAGTTTGATCCCAGTCCTGGGGCAGTGGTGGTCACAACAGTGGTGGTAACAGTAGCAGTAGCTATTTCCACAGCTCCCACATCACAGATGATGGGGGCATCAAGAAGCTGATCAGAGGGAATTGAAGGGATCCCTTTGCTGGGGCTGAGGCAGGATTCTCTTGCTTTTCCCATGCTTGGATATGGATAACACTCCTCAGAGACAGTCTTGGGGCAAGGACAAGCATTGCCATGAGGACAAGCACTGTCATGGCAGAGCTTGTGGCTGCAAGGGAGAAGGAATCTTCCTCACAGTTCCAAGGCAGAAAATAGTGCTTGTGGTCACTCACAGAATGGAACACAGCCCAGGAGAGGAGTAAACACTTCTTTCATCACACTACCTTGGAAGAACTGAAAATTTACAGGTCCCGAGAAGTATCTTTGAAAACAGCTGCACAAAACCCCCTCAACTTGGGACAATACACCCTCCATATTGAAAGTAGAGACCTACCTTAACAAAGAGTTAAAAATTCAAGTAATTGGCTGGGAAAATGAACAAATGGTGGGGAGAAAATGATTATAGAATCTTACTTTGGTGACAAAAGATCAACACATACAACCAGAAGAAGAAAAAAAAGTCAAAGCCCCTACATCCAAAGTCTCCAAGAAAAATATAAATTGGTCTCAGGCCATGGAAGAGCTGAAAAAGGACTTTGAAAATCAAGTAAGAGAAAGAGAGGAAAATTGGGAAGAGAAATGACAGACATGTAATAAAATCATTAAAAAAAATGAGTCAACGGCTTGCTAAAGAGGGCGAAAAAAATACTGAAGAAACTAACACCTTAAAAAAAATAGACTAACCCAAGCGGCAAACAAGGTTAAAAAATCAATGAGAAGAATACTTTACAAAGCAAAATTAGCTAAATGGAAAAGGAGATCCTAAAGCTCCTTAAAAATTGGAATGGAACAAATGGAAGCCCTCAATGAAAAGACCAGAGCTGAATAGAAAATTTGATTTTCAAGTGCAAGACTCAAGAGAAGCCTTAAAAGATAAACAGGAAAGTGAAATTATAAGGGACTTAGTACGGTTGAACTGCTTACAATCCTACATGGAAGGATGATATGTGTAACTCATGAGATCTTTCTCTGTATTAAGGTAGTTGGAGGGAACATATATACATATGTGTGTATGTATATATATGTGTGTGTGTGTGTGTTGTGTCTATGTGTATACATACATACATATATACATAAACAAACACATATACAGAGGGAACAGGGGGAGGTGGATTTGAAGGAATTATGTCTAAAAAATAAAATTAAGGTGTGAGAGAGAAATATACTGGGAAGAGAAAAGGAGAGGCAGAATGGGGGTAAATAATCACACACAACAGAGGCAAGAAAAACCTTTTAGAGTGGAGAAGAAGAGGGGGGAGGTGAGAGGGAATAAATGAGCATTACTCTCATCAGATTTGGCTTAAGTAGAGAATAATATACAAACTCAATTGGGTATGGAAATCTATCTTACCCCATCAGGAAAGTAAAGGGGAGGGGATAGCATGGGAGGGCGGGGGTGCCGTGATAAAAGGGAAGACAGCATGAGGGATAGTGCAATCAAAAGCAAACAATTTTGAGGAGTGACAGGGTCGAGAATAGA
>CM053585.1:423114012-423136432 GCA_028646515.1 Pseudochirops corinnae | reverse complement strand
AGTCTTTTACAATACAACTACTATGGAAATGTGTTTAATAACTACACATGTAAACCTATATTGAATTGCTTATCTTCACAGTGGGGGTGGGTGAGGAAGGAATAAGGGAAAGAATCTGGAAATCAAACTTTTGAAAACAAATGTTAAAAAATGTTGTTTTCTTTTTACATGCAACTGAGAAATAAGATATATAGGCACTGGGGATAGAAATCCATCTTGCCCTACTAGAAAGTTAGAGGGAGTATTGGGGATTATATAAGAAAGTGCTCATTGGAGGAAGGGGTATTCAGTAGGCTAGATATCTTGGGGTAGGGGAAAGATGGGGAGAAAATTTGTAACTCAAAATCATAAGGAAATGAATGTTGAAAACTAAAAATATATTTTCTAAAAAGGTGAAAGATTGAGGATTTAAATTATGCTGGGGTAAATTTAAGGGACCAGAGATACTAAGCCTGAAGAATAGGAGACTAAACCATGATAACCATCTTTAATATTTTGTGTTACAATCTTCATGTATTTTAATGCATATCATGAGGAAAGAGATTTGTTCTGCCTGGCCCTAGGATATAGCCCTAAAAGCAATAGGACAGATGCTATAGAAAGTTAGATTTCAATTTCATATATTAAATCCATGGCTTTCCATGACCCAAACCCAAAACTGAAGAAAAAAAAAATTATCATTTGAGCAGGGTATTGATGATGTACTTCTCTAACATTATGTAGGTTATTCCTCAGAAAACCAACTAATAATATTGCCATAATTTTAATAATTACTTTATATATTAAATATAATTTTAGTGACTTTGAAGAATTTGTGATTTTGAAATAAATATCTGATTTAATTTTTATTATAAGAATAACTGAAAATATCTCCAACTGGGCTAAAAATATTGGGTCATGTCTTCACCATGATGAGGCACCAGAGCAGGACTTTATGGAAGAACAACTAAATTGAGTATTTCTGAAGTAAATGAAGAGGTGTGTGATGGATACAAGAGGCAGCAATATATAATCACCAAGGAAAAAAACTGGAATAAATAATTTCATCAAGAAATAGAAAATCACATGGTCATATGGCAAAAAGTGAGGGATGATACTTGGACATACAGAGGATTCTATTGTATCCTTGAAACGTCAGGAGAAAAGTTTCTAGAACATTGTGTGGCCCCATAACAGTGAGCTTTTGGAAGGAAATGGATATGAGTTATGCAGGATAGAAAGTTAGAGATAGATTGCAATCTGTTACTTGGAGGGATTTTCAGTTCATTTCACTATAGAGTATGTTTGTTTTAATTGAATTCAAAAACCATTTTTATTATTTACATGAGATTAGGCTAGTTGCAGGGAAAATTCGCATAAGTAGTGGTGGAAGGCAATTCTTTGATGTTGAACATTATTAGACATTCAAATTCATTACAGAGAAAGGGATGTCACCCCTTTCTCTGGAGGCTTTTGAAAACAGGATGATTAGCTCTGCTGGGTGAGAGCCAAAGAGGAAAACTCCATGGGGTCCCCCCCATAACTACCTCAAATACCTATAAAATATGACTACAAATAAATTTTAGAGCTACAGAATCCACAAAGTGATAGAGAGAAACAAATCTCCTGCTGAAGGCAGCTCGGCAAGCCAACAGGAAGGGTCCATCCCAGTGTGCTGAGAGCTGAGCCCAGCCCTGTGTGAGCCCAAGGTTTTAACACCAGGTTGTGCCCAACAAGCAGCAGCTAGAGCAGAGTTCTGAAGAGTGGATCACCAGCAGCTGTGGCAGTTTCCAGAAGTATCAACCCATGAATGCCAAAGACAAACTAGAAGGTCAGTAGAACTCTGTTGGAACTGAGGGGAAATAGGAGCATGGTCCAGCCTCTGCCCCAGAGTGACAAACAGAAGAGATGCTATGGCCGGGGGCTGTGGAGCTGCCTCCATGTGGCTGCTTCAGGGCTCCTGGCCTGCAGTTCATGGTGGGACCAAGTGACCATTCAGCAGTTAATTGCTTTTGCTTTAACCTGCCTGGATCTGGATTGTGGTATGGGTGGTGGCCCTTAGGTGTGTGATCAGTGAGCCAGAGCTTGTGGGAGCAGCAAAGAGGGCACTCAACTTAAAGCTCTGGCAACTGCAAAAAGCCCAGAGATTTGGGACAAAGCTCTCCTCTCTGGAAACAGAGTTCTATTGTGGCAAAAAACTCAAAAGTCAAGCAATTGAGTGACAACATAAGCAAGCAAAGGAAGCAAAGCAAGCACAGCAATCAAACCTTAGATTCTTTTTAAGGGGAAAAAATAATCAAAGCATGGAATGCAAGGTAGGCAATTAAGTCAGAACTCCTGCACCAAAAGCTTCCAAGAAAAATATGAACTGGTTACAGGTCATGGAGGAGCTTGAGAAGGATTTCAAAATTGAAGTAAAAGAAGTAGAGGAAAAATTGGGAAGAGAAATGAGAATGAAGCAAGTAAATCATGGAAAGCAAGTTAACAACCTGACTGAAGAAAATAACACCTTAAAAATAGATTAACTCAAATGGCAAAAGAGGCCCAAAAAGCCACTGAGGAGAAGAACACCTTAAAAAGCCAAATTTGCCAGATGGAAAAAGAATCTCAAAATCTCCCTGAAGAGAATAATTGCTTCAGAATTAGATTGAAGTAAATGGAAGCCAATAACTTTATGAAACATCAGGATACTATTAAACAGATCTAAATAAATGAAAAAACAGAAGGCAATGTGAAATATCTCATTGGAAAAACCACTGACCTGGAAAATAGATCCAGGAGTGATAATTTAAAAATTATTGGACTATCTGAAAGACATGATCAAAAAAGAACCTAGAAATCATCCTTCAAGAAATTCTCAAGGAAAATTGCATTCATATTTTAGAACCAGAGAGAAAAATAGAAGTTGAAAGAATTCACTGATCACCTCTTGAGAAAGATCACAAAATGAAAACTCCTAGGAATATTATAGCCAGGTTCTAGAGTTCCCAGATGAAGGAGAATATATTACAAGCAGTCAAGAAGAAACAATTTGAATATTTCAAAAACACAATTGGGATAACCCAGGATCTAGGAGCTTCTGCATTAAGGAATTGAAGGGCTTGAGATATGATGTTCCAGAGGTCAAAGGAGCTAGGATTAAGAACAAGAATCACCTACCGAGCAAAATAGTATAATGTTTCAAAGGAAAATATGTTTATTCTATGAAATGGAGGACTTACAAGCATTCTTTTTTTTTATTAATTGATTTGTTTATTTACTTCTAGTTTACAAGATTCAGTTCCACAATTCCTTGAGCTTCATATTTTCTCCCCTCTCTTCCCCCCCATCCCCATGGCAGTATCCAATCAAGTATAGGATCTGCAAATACTTTCACATTGGACATTAGTCTGGTTGTATAGAAGGGTTGTAACCAATGGAGTGAACAATGGGAAAGAAGAAACAAAACCAAACATGGAAAAGAACGATAGCATGTAGATTGCTTCAGTCTCCATTTAAACTCTGTCCTTTGTAGATTGTTCTCTGAATGTATTCATCTCCTTCCATCCTGAGACTTGTAGAGCTGTCTTATAACTCTGTGTTGCTGAGAAGAGTCCAGTTTATCAAAGTTGGTCGTCACATATATGATGTGTCTGTGATTGTGCACAAATTTTTCCTGGTTCTGCTCTTCTCACTTAGCATCAGTTTGTATAAGCCTCTCCAGGTAAATATGAAGTCTATCTCCTATCCACTTTTTATAGCATAATAGTATTCCATTACATTCATATGCCACAACTTGTTTAGCCATTCCCCAATTGATGGGCATCACCTTAATTTCCAGTTTTTTGCCATCAAAGAGAGCTGCAAAAAATATTTTTGTGCATATGGATCTTCCTCCTACTTTTATGATCTCTTTGGGATACAACCCCAGAAGTGGTATTATAGTGTCAAAGGGTATGCAATTATTTATAGCCACTTTCAAGCATTCTTGATGGAAAAACCAGAGTTGAATAGAAAATTTGACATTCAAAGACCAGAAGCAAGATAAGCCTAAGAAGTTAAACGGGGAAACAAAATCGTAAGGATCTTATCAGAGTTGAACTATCTACATGCCTACATGCAAAAATGATAATTGTAACTTATGAAACTTTTCTCAGTATGAGAATATAAATTATATGTAGATATATTTATATATTTATACATACATATATGTATGTCTATATAAGAAGGTATATATGCATAGGAATACATATGTGAGTGTGTGTATATATGTGTACATGTATACATAGACAGAGAATGCAGGATCAATTGAATTGGAAGGTATGATATTTTAAAAATAAAATTAAGAGATTAAATAGGAATATAATGAGAGGAGATAGGAAGAAACAAAATAGGGTAAATTATCTGATGTAAAAGAGGCAAAGGAAAACTGTTACAATGGAGGGGAAGAACAAGAAGGCAAAAAGGAAGGGGTCAACATTACTCTCATTGAATTTGACTTAAGGAGGGAATGACATACACACTAAATTGGGTACCTTACCCTACAGGAAAGTAAAAGGAAGGGGATGGGGGGGGTGATAGAAGGGAGAGTAAATTGGGGGGGAGGGTAGTTAGAAGCACACAGTTTTGAAAAGGGACAAAGTCAAAGTTGAAAATAGAACTTGTGGGGGGTGGGACAGGATGGAGGGAAATAATGTCAGTCTTTCACAGTATATCCACTATAGAAATGTTTTGTGTAACTACAAATGTACAACTGATATTGAGTTGCTTATCTTCCTAGTAAGGGTGGGTGATGAGGGAAGAAGGAAAATAATCTGGACCTCAAAGTTTTGAAATCAAATGTTTTTTAAAAAAATATTGTTATTGTTATTATTATTATTATTATTATTTACATGCAACTGGGAAATTAGATATACAAGCACTGGGGTATGGAGATCCATCTTGCCCTACAAGAAAGTCAGGGAGAGGATATAGAATAGAGCATATTGGGGGACGGCGTATTCAGTGGTATCACAGTTTTGGGTTGGTGATTAGGGGAAAGATGAGGAGAAAATCTGTAACTCAAAATCTTGTGGAAATGAATGTTGTAAACTAAAAATTAACATAAAATTTAATTTAAAAAAAGAAAACAGGATGATAGTTTATAGGACTTGTGGCTTGTAAGGATGATCTAACTGACTTTTTTTTCTCCCCTCTTCTGTCTTCCTTATCTCTTGGATACTAGAATATTTCCCTGTAAAAATTTAAAAAAAAAGATCACTAAATTTCCATTGGTTGCTCCAACATTTAACAATATATGTAAAGACTATTAGAGATGAGACAGACACAAGAAACTTATTGCTAGGTGTGCAATTGGGGTGTGGCACATGTAGTTGATTGAACTGATTAGCCCTGACATTATGACAAAAGGATAGAGTGTCATTTTATTTCTATATATACTACCATCCTTGTCTTCATATAGAAATTTTTCTGGCATGAAGACTGAAGTGTAGTGACTTGCCCTGTCTTCAGATATGTACCCCGGGAGTGGTAGCTCTTCATGACCTTATTTTGAGTTTTCTTGGCAAAAATAACGTAGGGGGTTGCTATTTCCTTTTCTTTCCCATTTCTACAGATGAAGAAACAGGCAAACATGATAAAGTGACTTACCCAGGGTCATGCAGAGATTAAGTGTATAAGGTCAGCTTTGAGCTCTGGAAGATAAGTCTTCTTTATTTCAGACCCAGAACTTTATCCGTTGTGTCACATAGCTGCCTCTATAGTCAAAGCCTTCCAGAAAGCTGAATGAAGGGAGGAACAATTTGAATCTTCTCTTGGACCAATCAGATCTTATCTTTATTTACTTTTCTTAAGTAGTATTGGGGGAGAAAGTGGACTATATCCTCACACTTGTTGGTCCTATCACATAAGGGAATGTCATAATTGGCAGGGCGTGGAATCATTTATGTCAACCTATACTTTGTCTAAAAATCCCTTCTACAGTTACCCCAGGCTTTGTTCAGTCTTCAACTAAAAGCCTCTAGTAAAGGAGATCCAATTATGTTCTTGTACAATAATTTCCACTTTTGGAGAACTCAACTTGTCAGGGAATTTTTCCAGATATGAAAAGATCTTGGCTTCTCTACAGCTTGCTGATAGATTCACCCTTTTCAGCAAAACTGAACAAATCTGGTCTCTTTTTCAGTCTCCATATATTTTTCAAATACTCAGAGGCAACTGACATATCTCTCTTAAATCCCTCATTCTTCAAGCAAAATATTCCCATTTACTTCAACTTATTCTTGTAGTCTACCATCTCTCAAACTTCTTCTCCAGTATTTCCAAATTCCCCTTACCCCCACAGGGAAGAGCTAATAGGACACATCTTACCATGAAAATCTCCCAAAGTGTCAACAAGCAATGAACGAATTGTTTATTTTTCTTTTAGACCCATTACCTGACTTTCTTTGGGCCCAACTTAATTTCACTTAAGTCTGGATATATGTCAATTTTTGCATGATGGGATTTATTTTGCTTTGATTTCTTTTTCAAAAGATTTTTTTTCCAGAAGTTTCTAAATTTCTAAACATAAATTTTAAACAATATCCTTACACACCATATCTGGTTATCTTGTAGACCTGACTTCTCAAATATATGGAGAGCATCAGTTGTTCTCCTTCCTTCAATATAAAAAAGAAACAATATGAAAACAAAAATATTATTAGTGTAAATTTTTCAAAATCTAGGTCCAGAGCCAAGATGGCAGTGTGGAGGAAGCAACTAATTTCTCCCCAAAGTGTCTTCCAAAGAACTTTAAAATAATACCTCAAGTCTAACTCTGGAGTAGCAGAGCCAACAAAAGGTTGGAGTAAGAAATTTTGACTTTCAAGTGCAATGTTCAAGAGAAGTGTAAACTGACTCCAGATGAGTGGGGAATCACATCCATCTATGTAGCAGTTGCATAGAAGCCAGAAGGAATTGGTGATTATTACCATGATCTTGACAAATCATTAAATTTTCAGACACAACCTATGATAAAGACCTACAGAAGTAGTTTAGGAGATGGGAAGGAGAGATCTATGAGACTGGGGTGGGGAATAACCCAGAGGACACATGGTGCTAACACTGCCTATGGGTTTAAGAGACAGTGATAGCAGTAGTTTTGGGAACTCTCAGCCCAGAGATGGTAAGTGGATTTGGCAACAGGAGAAAGGGATTACAGGGGACACCTGCTCTAGCTCTGAATATAGGGCAGAGTTGTTTTACAATTGTATTGCCTATACCCATTTCTGTGTCATAATTCCAAGATGGAGAGAAATTACAGTCACAAGGCCTTGGATCATGGGTTCTGAAGAGCAGTACCAATCTGGTCACAAGGGATGAGTGGCCCTTCTTGTGTAAGAACAAAAGCATGGACTAGGAAAGCAGTAACCATATCTCTCCCCAGATCACACCACTTGGAAGCCCTGAAAATTTCCAAATGCCAAGAACCAGCTCTGAAAACAGCAGTGTAAAAGCTTGAAACTTGGGACAGTTTCTCCCCACCCTTACTGCAGGTACAGAGTCTAATTTAACATAAAGTTCAAAATCAATAAATAGGCTGGGAAAATAAATGAACAAAACCCAAAAAGTTATGATTAAATAATCCGTGATAAGAACAACAAACATACTTTTCCTCAATCCCATCAACAATTCTAAAACATAATCTCTCTAACTACCTAAAATATAAGATGGTCAGGACCAATATCTCCCTAGAATATTGTATTCTATGGTATTTTGTAGGCCTTAAATAAGAAATAGTGTTTTATTCTCATACTTTAGGATGATATTATAAAAAGATACTTGATTCTTGTATATTCACAGAATTGTCATAGATCCTATGAAAATTAGTTGGCATAGTAGATGGAATGGTGAAATTAGTGTCAGAAAAAACAACTGAATTTGAAACCTGCTTCAGACACTACAAGTATTTAGATTTGTGTAAGTCACAACCTCTCTCAATCTTGTTTTTACATTTTTAATGTGGAAATAATTGCAGCACCTACCTCAAAGGGTTAGGATGAGATCATACATGTAAAATTATTCATAAACATTAAAGTATGATTAAAATTTATCTATTAGCTACTCTAGCTATCATTGTTCTAAAGAAGGATGAGGCCTTATAGGTCATCTCATCAAACCACCTTATTGCAGATGAGTAAACTGACACCAGGGAAAAATTGTGATTTTCCTACATGATCATAGACAGGAAACATCAAAGTAAGGATTGGAATCCAAGTCCTCAGATTCTGGTAAGTCAATAATACTCAAATTGATCATCTGAAGTAAAAGGGAAACTGAGGACAAAATTACCAAGCTATCTATGATTTAATTTGCAAAGTTACCATTTGCATATCAAACCAGGTCACCTGATTCCTCAGAAGTCAGAGACGAGGAGTGATTTACAGAGATGATTTTTATAATAAAAAAAGAATTAAAAAAAAAACATGCAAACAAACAGAAACTTCTTTGGAACATAATTCCATTGGTCAAGGAAAGTCACCTGACTAGTTAGTTTCTTCCAGACTTTATAAAACCTAAGCCAGAAGTCCTTTCCTTTAAGTGATGTCTTTTGTATCCAGAAAGTGTACTATAAAAGATGAACTAGTGGTTGGTGCTTAGCACTCCTATGTGCCCTACCCATCTTTCTCAGAAGAGTATATTATTCAACTTAGACTCTAACTGAAGAAAAATAAAGAGAGGAAGACTGGAAAGAGAAACTAACCTCTGGCTAACCTTTCTCCAGCTTCTCGAAAATGACACTTATCCTCTGGTCAACCTCATCCCATTCTGCCGGAAAGGGAAACCTAGCTTTTAAAAAAGAGTAATCTTATGATTATTTTATTATGTCTTACTCTAGATTATCAGCAACTAAATGATAAATTCTTCTAGACTTAAGAGACTATCTATGTTAGCCTTGCTTGGCTGTTAGGGTTAGGTTTTCTAAAAAGAGAAGTTTAATTCTAAAATCCAACTAAAACAAATCAAAGTATTGAAAATAGATAATTTACTTTTCAATTAGCATTTATCAAGTGTTTATTATGTGTCAGGTACAAAACAAAAACAATGTTTTTTTTTTAATTTTGCTATGCTAGAAACATCAAACACTACCTAAATTAAGTATTTGATGACATATAAGGCAATTTTTCATAAATGTATGTGATTAACCACAATATGGAGTAGATGCATGTCAACAACTTGAATTTTCTAAAATGTTGTTTGTGCAATGGGCTGCCTTAAGAAGAAGTGAGTTCTGGTCTACTCAGCACAGCAGCAGCCTTTCCTTCTCCACAGTGGTCAGCTATGGTCCCCAACTCGCTAGAAACCATATCAAAGGGACCTGCAGTTGGCATTGATCTTGGCACCACTTACTCCTGTGTGGGAGTCTTCCAATATGGGAAAGTGGAGATCATTGCTAATGACCAAGGAAACAGGACCACCCCAAGCTATGTTGCCTTCACTGACACAGAACATTTTATTGGTGATGCTGCAAAAAATCAAGTTGCAATGAACCCCACCAACACAGTTTTTGATGCCAAACGTCTGATTGGTTACAGATTTGATGATGCACTTGTACAGTCAGATATGAAGCTTTTATGGTGGTGAATGATGCAGGGAGGCCTAAGGTCCAAGTGAAGTACTAAGGGGAGACCAAAAGTTTCTATCCAGAGGAAGTATCTTCTATGGTCTTGACCAAGATGAAAGAAATTGCTGAAGCTTACCTTGGGAAGCCTGTCATAAAGGCTGTGGGCACAGTACCAGCCTATTTCAATGATTCCCGACATCAGGCCACCAAAGATGCTGGCACCATAGCTGATCTCAATGTGCTCCAAATCATCAATGAGCTGAGTGCTGCTGATATTGCTTATAGCTTGGACAAAAAGGTTGGTGCCGAGAGAAATGTGTTGTTCTTTGACCTTGGAGGTGGTACTTTTGATGTCTCCATTCTTACCATTGAAGATGGCATCTTTGAGGTCAAGTCCACAGCTGGGGGATAACCACTTGGGTAGGGAGGACTTTGACAACCAAATGGTCAACGATTTCATTGCTGAGTTCAAGCGAAAGTACAAGAAGGACATCAGTGAGAACAAGAGGGCTGTTCACCATCTTCAAACTGCTTGTGAACGTGCAAAGCACACCCTCTCTTCCAGTACCCAGGCCAGTATTGAGATTGACTCCCTCTATGAAGGTATCAACTTCTATGCATCAATCACCTGGGCCTGTTTCGAAGAGCTGAATGCTGATCTCTTCTGTGGCACACTGGACCCTGTGGAGAAGGCCTTAAGAGATGCCAAGCTAGATAAGTCTCAGATTCATGACATTGTCCTGGTGGGTGGTTCTACTCGAATCCCCCAAATCCGGAAGCTCCTGCAAGACTTCTTCAATGGCAAGGAGTTTAACAAGAGTATCAATCCTGGTGAGGTTGTTGCTTATGGTGCAGCTATCCAGGCTGCCATTTTGTCTGGAGATAAATCTGAGAATGTGCAGGACTTGCTGTTTTTGGATGTCACTCCGCTTTCCCTTGGAATTGAAACTGCTGGTGGAGTTATGACCATTCTGATCAAACGCAATACCACCATCCCCACCAAGCAGACGCAGACCTTTACCACCTTTTCAGACAACCAGCCTGGCATGCTTATTCAGGTTTATGAAGGTGAGAGAGCAATGACAAAGGATAACAACCTGCTTGGCAAATTTGAGCTCACAGGAATCCCCCCAGCACCTAGGGGTGTTCTTCAGATTGAAGTAACATTTGATATTGATGGAAATGGTATCCTCCATGTTTCTGCTGTGGACAGGAGCACAGGCAAAGAGAAGAAGATCACCATCACCAATGACAAAGGACATCTGAGCAAAGAAGATATTGAGCGTATGGTCCAGGAGGCTGAGAAATACAAGGCTGAGGGTGAAAAGCAGAGAGACAAGGTGTCTTCCAAGAATTCTCTTGAATCTTATGCTTTCAACATGAAAGCAACTGTAGAGGATGAGAAACTGCAAGGCAAAATTGGTGATCAAGACAAACAGAAGATCCTTGACAAATGCAATGAAATAATCAACTGGCTGGATAAGAACCAGACTGCTCAGAAGGAAGAACTTGAGCATCAGCAGAAAGAATTGGAGAAGGTCTGCAGCCTCATCATTACTAAGCTGTATCAGAGGGCAGGGGGCATGCCAGGAGGTATGCCCGGTGGGTTCCCAGGGGGTGGAGCAGCCCCATCTGGAGGTGCTTCTTCTGGACTCACCATTTATACGGTTAATTAAACTGACCAGAAGAAAGTATTCTACACAGCTTTCCAAAAATTGAAGGACTCAAATTTGTAGCCAAGGCAGTAGCAGATTAAAAGTTTAAGCTACTGTGCAAATCTGGGCATTCTGAATACTTGAATGTGTGCAGAGGGAGAGAAGTGAACAACATTGCACTTTATCAGTACTGTAAAAAAGTGGAAATGCAATTGTCCTGGAGAATAAAATCTATTTAAAATTGGCACCATAAAAAAAAAAAAAGAAGAAGAAGAAGTGCGTTTTTCATTAATGGAAGTTTCAAAAACAGGCTAAAGGACTACGTTGTGAGGGACATTGTATATGAGGTTTTCATTTGGCTATGTTGGGCTAAAAAATTTTTGAGTTCACTTCCAGACCTGAGTGTCTTTGATTTAGTGGGAAGATAATTAGAACTGAAAAATGAATGGGAGAAATGTAAAAGATAGAAGGAAAAAATAGAATGAAAGGGAAATGGAGTAGAAAGATGTAAAGGAGATAAAATAGATAGAAAGAGTAAAAAAGGACAATGAGTAGGAGAAGAAATTAGAAAGTACAGAGAGATTCAGAAGGCCACCAGAAATGCCTTTCATTTTCCTGAAAAGAATTTTTTATCTATTATTTTCCCTATCTATTCCATATCTATTATTTGACAGATAATTCCTATCTATCCATTCCTATCTGTTATCTCTGCACGTCCAATATGAAGTCCAAAAGCTTAGTTCCTGACTGTTGCTTCTGCTGGGGATAAGAGGCAGAAGAGAGCTGAGCTGCCATCACATATGTGTATGCTCAGTGCTGGTAATAAGATTCAACACTTAAGAGGAAATTCCATTCACTTATGTAGAGAAAAAAAATGATACAGTCAATTTTCTAATGTCTGCAAGTTGCTGTGCTCACCCTGCTGAAAAGAAATGGGACACAGCTATTTAGAGGAATTTTTTCTCCATTTGAATCTTTGGTAGGAAGCAAAGGGTAGAGGCTGACTCAAAGCACCATTTCTCTATGACACTACATACGTGGTAGCTGTTCTTTCTGTCCTGACCTAACTATGCTCAATCTTCTTGATAGGTAGGGAATAATTGGATTTAACAAACATCCAATGACAGCATTTCAGAGTGAACAGTTCCACATTCAGAAGCAGTATGAATGTTTTGTGAATCCAAGATGACATTGAGTGACTCTCATGCTACATTTTGCTTCCTCAGATAGGCATAAATCTTATTTATATATTTCTTTTCAGAACATGTTTTATTTTATGACTGTTGAGAAAATTTAGAAGGTGGAAAGTTGTGGCCATTTACTGAAGATTCCTAGAAGATACAGGAAAAAAAACTAATACAGTAAAAGAATAAAAAGGTAAGATAGGTCAAGATATGTTATTGGTGGTGCCCTGGCATTAGGTCAAGAGCTTATTCTGAGCCTCTCTATACTCTCTGCTTTCTTCTTTTTCCCATTATTCTTCTCTTACACTTGTCATCTCCTTCATCTCTTTTGCATTCTTCTAAACAATTTTCCATTATTTATGCTTTTTTTTTCTTTCATACATTTCATTTCTTCCTCTTTTTTGGAATTTTGAACTAATTGTTGAATATGGTCAGCAAAAATAGAAATGGGGTTGAAGTGATAATTTAGATGTAAGAATTACAAGTAGAGGAAATTTATGTACCTGGATTCCATGGAACCCTGAAGGTTCTATTCTGCAAAGAAAAATCTTAAGGGGACACAAGACTGAATCAGAACTCTGGACAAAGTGAAATAGGGACATCCTAGGGGGCTTTTAATGGGTTGTTTTTTCTTCCCAGGAAATTAAAGACCCAGATAAAAGAGCTAATGAAATAATTAACATATGTCCTTTGATGGACTACTGCTAAGAACAAAATGCTGAGAATGTGTCCCAGATTAAAACTAAGTCTGGAGTTCAAACCAAGTAGAAAAAAGAGATTAAGTGCACTTTCATGCCTTATTGTCTCCATTTCTTCGCCA
Organism: Pseudochirops corinnae; assembly: GCA_028646515.1. Classification (NCBI taxonomy): domain Eukaryota; kingdom Metazoa; phylum Chordata; class Mammalia; order Diprotodontia; family Pseudocheiridae; genus Pseudochirops; species Pseudochirops corinnae. The sequence continues at coordinate 423,123,211 of CM053585.1, read as the reverse complement.
ATCCCTCATCTCTCAACTCCTGAAAATCCAGCTTATGATACTACTTGTAATATAAAACTCTTGTCTAAGTTTACCAAAGTTGCTTAGTTGCTAAACAGTAAAATCTTTTTCCATTCCTTATCCTACTTAACTTCTTGGAAATTTTGACATTACTCCTTCCTTCTCTTCTCCCTTGACCTTTGTGAATTCACTCATTCTTGTGTTTTATCTTTTTGCTTCTCGATTTCCTTAGTTTCTTTCAAAATGCAGCCCAAATAGCACTTACTAAAACAGCCATCCTCCAGTGGTCAGACTTTTATGTGTATCAGCACAGTACAAGGAAAATAGGTAGAAGCCAATCCATGGGTGCCTAAGTAAACAAGCAACTGCTTGGTTTTTTTTTTTTCACTTTATTCTATTTTGTTTTTTCCCTTTTGATCTGTTTCTTCTTTCACAACTAATTTATAAGTATAAACATGTGTATGGAAATATGTTTTATATGATAGTACTTACATAAGCTATATCAAATTACACAGGGAGGGAGAAAAATTTGGAACTCAAAATCCTGTCAAAATTAATGCTAAAAATTGTTTTGACCTGTAATTGTAGAAAATAATCAATGCTATTAAATATCCCATTTTCTGCAGAAGACCTTTCTGAGTTATTTCCCTTTCCTTCCATACCTCATTGTCTTCCTTCTGAAATTACTCACCAATTTCACTGAACATACCTTCTATGTTCATAGCATGCTGTCTATAAAATTAGAATGTGAAGTCATTAAAGGCAGAGTCCATTTCCCAGCCATTTTTTAAAATCCCAACATATAGAAGTACTTATAGCAAAATCATGAACATTCTCCCAGAGCAAGAGGAGGCTAGGTGATAAAATGAATAGAATTCTGGACTCATTCTTTCAAAAAAACTGCTGGAAAAACAGAAAACATTATGGGAGACACAAGACATAGAATAGCATCTCGTACAATATAGCAAAATAAAGTCAAAATGGGTCCATGATTTACACATAAAGGGTGATACCATAAGAAAATTAGGAGAACATGCAATACTTTATCCATCAAATCTGTGGATAAAGGAAGAATGTATGACCAAACAGGGGATAGAAAGCATTACAAAATGTAAAAGATTATTTTGATTATATTGAATTTAAAATAAAAAGTTTTTTCCACAAACAAAAGAATTGGAAATTGAAGGGAGGCCTATCAACTGAGGAATGTCTAAACAAGTTGTGGTATATGATTATAAATGGAAAGTTACTGCACTATGGGAAATGACAAGCAGGGTGATTTGAGAAAAAAAAAAAACTTGGTAAGACTTACACCAACTGATGCATAGTGAAGTGAAGAGAAACAGGAGAATGTTAGACACAGTAACAGTAATATTGTTCACTGAAAAACTGTGAGTGACCTAACTATTCTCTAAGAAAATCCTAGAAGACTCCAGAGAAAGAACAGATATTGTTTGAATACATACTGAAGCATGTTATTTTTCACTTTTCTTTCTTTCATTTTTCTTTTATTCATTTTCTTGTACAAAAAGACTAATATGGAAGTGCTTTACATGATTGTACATGTGTAAGCTACACCTAACTGCTTACCATCCCAGATAAGGGGGGGCAGGAAGGAGGAATGGAGGAACAGCATTTGGAACTCAAAACTTAAAAAAAAAAACATGTTAGAAAGAATTGTTTTAACACATAATTGGGGAAAATAAAATGTATTTAAAATTTTTAAAATTAAATGAACTGAAGTTAGATAAAGAGTAAGAAGTTAAAGAAAATATTTATAATTGATCTTGCTTCAACGCTTGTTTGAAGATAGTGTTGAAAGGAAAATTCTTCTTCTGAGCATTTACCCGCATTTACAAGTAAGACTCAGGATAGATAATTAAAAAGATTTTATTATAAATATATCAAGATCTGATCACTAAAGATCAGCAATGGCTTAAAGGTGGGGACAGCCTTTGTAGGTAATTTTAAGACAATCAAGATAGATCCACCTCAGCAAAAGAGTTTGGGGCCTTTGAACCTCAGTTTCTCCCCAATGTAGCAGGAATGTCACAATTTGCAGATAGAAGTACATGACAAAGAGCAGGTGACACAAAAAGTTGCTTATTTGCAGTTTCCTTCTCCATCAGAACCTCCCTCAACACTGATCAATAAGCAGGCTGGGGCAAAGTGGGGTGGTGAGTCAACATAACTTTCAATAGTAATTTAAATGCCTTTACCATTATCTTTCTTATGATATTCAATAGTTCATTTTTTTCAAAACAAAAACAAATGTGAATGATATATGATGTATCTTCCATCTATTTTCCATAACTTAGTATGTCTTAAACATTATGTGTGGGCTTAGCTACAAACTGCCTTTAAGTGTAGTTAACTATTCTGCCACAGGCGAATTAATTTTGATATTTAAAACTTTCTAAAATGATTTAGGGTGATACAGATTAAAGAATCATAGGCATTCTGAGAGAAAACATGATCTAGTCTGCTGAATTAGGGGACAGACAATTGGAACCATGTCACTGAGTGTCGGGTGATTGAATAATTTATGACTAGATTATATGCAAATTCATATCAAGCTAGCCAACCAGCAGGTCAATAGTTGAAGTCAAGTTTATGCACTAAGTAATTTCAATAGTACAGAAAAGCTCATATTAAATATCAAGTGTTACATATTAATTTTATGTCTCATGGCTAGTGTACCCAGGAAGGCTCCAACAACAAATGAGATACCTTCACAAAGTTCATATTTAAGCTCTTTGGGGGCAGGGACACTTCAAAGGTATTTTCTCACACATAATTATAGTGTTATACACATGGCTGCTAGGTCTTCAGTAAAGTCCAAAAATATTACTAAGAATTTTGAAGTTGTAGTCACAAAGACCTAGGTTTGAAACTTTACCAGTTGTGTAATCAAGGGCAAATCACTTAAACTTTTGGAGCCTCACTCTTCTCTTCAATAAGGTAGAGATAATAATACCTGTAGTATGCACTCCACAGGACTGTTGTGAAGGCTAAAATGAGCTATTACATGTCAAAGACTTTAAAAAATTAAGGCATTATTTGACAGTTGATTTGGAAGGGTTTTTTTTTTTTTTTTGCTATTTTAAAAATTTATCTCCTCTCTCCTTTCCATATGTCCCCTACCAGCTAGAAGAGAGCCACTAGACCTGGATGGAGTTGAAGTCTTCAATCAAACACTAGCTGTGAGACATTGGGTAAGTCCCTTAACCCATGTTTGCCTAAGTTTCCTCAACTATAAAATGAAGATAATAGCACCAGTCTCAGAAAGTTATGATTTTCAAGTGATATATTTGTAAACTACAAAGCACAGGTCTGATAGAAAGTAGGTGCTTAAACATTATTACTTTTGGTCTTTTTTTGATGGAAATCTGAGAAAATAGTCTTGGAACAAGTCATTGGCCTGCTAGTATTCTGTTTTTAACATTTATTTCATTAAATATTTTTCAATTACACATTAAAAAAACGATCATTTAAAAACCCTGCATTCCGAATTCTGTTCTCTCCCCATCATTCACCTCTCTTCAAAAGACAAACAGCACATTATGTTGATTATAAATCTGAAGTCACACAAAGTGTATTTCCATATTCACCATGTTGCAAAAGAAAAGACAAAAAAAAAAAGTATGCTTCTATCTCCATTCAGTGTTCATCAGTTCTCTCTGGAGGTGGTTAGCATTTTCCATCATGGATACTTTGGAATTGCCTTAGATTATTGTTTTGATCAGAGTAGCTAAGTCTTTCACAGCTGGTTATCCTTACAATATTGTTGTTAATTTGAACAATGTTGCCCTGATTCAGGTCACTTCCCTTTACATACATTCATATAGTCTTTCTAGGTTTTTCTGAAATAACCCTCTTTGTACTTTTTTGTCACACAATAGTATTCCATCAAATCATATACCACAGCTTTTTCAGCCATTCCCTGAGTAAGAGTATTCTTTAAAATTTTACCACAACAAGAAGAGCTGCTACAAATATTTTATGCATGTAAATCCTTTCCTCTTTCCTTTGATCTTTTTAGGATTCAGACCTAGTAGTGTATTGATGAGTCAAAGTTTGAGAACCTTTTGGATATAGTTTCAAATTGTTCTTCAGAGTTGTTTGACTAGACCACTATTCTACCAAAAGTGCATTAGTGTTCCAATTTTCCCACACCTCTCCTAAATGCTATTTTCCTTTTCATTGTCACTGGTGTTTTAATCTGCATTTCTTTTATCAATAAAGATAATTATTTCATATGAATATAGTTAGCTTTTATCCTTTTTCCCCCTGAAAATTGCCTGTTTATTTCCTTTGACCATTTGTCAACGGAGGAATGGATTTTATTTTCACAAATTTGACAGTTTACAATATGTTTGAGAAATTATGCCTTTATCAGGAAAATCTTGTAATTTTTGCCAGTATTCAATTTTCTTCTAATTTTGTCTGCATTATTTTTGTTTGTGCAAAAGCTTTGAAATTCCATGCTATCAAAGTAATCTGTTTAACTTCTCAAGATGCTCTCTATCTCTTGTTCAGTCATGTGCTCTTCCCTCATCCATAGAATTGGCAAGTACAGTTTTTCTGGTCCTTTAATGTATATCCTGAAACTCTGACAAAGTTATTAATAGTTTCAATCAGGTTTTTTAGTTGATTTTTTAGAGTTCTCTAAAATTGTCATTTCATGTCATCTGAAAAGAATTATAGTTTTGTTTCCTCTTTACCTATTTTTACAACTCCATTTTTTTCCTTTTCATTGTGATAGCTAATATTTTTAGTACAATATTAAATAAGAATGATGATCATGTCCACCCCTGATCTTATTGGTAAAGCTTCAAGTTTATTCCCATTATAGATAATGATTGCTCTAAGTTTTAGATAGACACTACTTATAACTTTAAGAAATGCTCCATTTTTTCCCTTGTCTTCTAGAATTTTTAATGCGAATGGATATTTAGTCAAAAAGTCTTTTTTTTCTGTACCTTGATAAAAATCATAATTTTTTTTGTTATTGATGTGATCAGTTATGCTGATAATTTTCCTAATAATGAACCAGCCTTGCCTTCCTGGTATCAATCCTTCCTGCTTTTAGCAAATGATCTTGCTGACACACCACTATAATATCCATACTAGCATTTTACTTATTTTTTCCCCATCCATCAAGGGGTCTATAGCTTTCCTTCTCTGTTTTTATTGCTTGTTTCTTTTCCCTGGTTTAGTTATCAAAACCAAATGTGTGTCATAATAGACATTTGGAAGGACTCCTTTTAGGTATTGTTTAAAATAGTTTATATTGTACTGGGATTAATCTTTAAACATTTAGTACAATTCACTTTTAAATCTATCTGATCCTGGTGATTTTTCTTAGGGAGCTCATTGATGATATATTCAATTTATTTTTTTAATAAAGGTTTTTTAAATATCCTATTTCCTCTTTTGATCATTTGATATTTCTACAAACATTCATGAATTTCACTTGATTTACTGAAATATAACTGGGCAAAAGAGCTGCTAATAATAGCTTTAATTTCATCTTCACCCCAATTTCTTTTTTAATACTTGTAATTTGATTTTCTTTTTTAATCAAATTAACCAATGGCTCTCTATTTTGTTGCTTTTTTCATAAAACAGATTCCAAGTTTTGTTTATTAGTTCAAAGGTTTTTAGCTATAAAAATTTTATTAATCTCTCCTTTGATTTTCAGAATGTCTATTTTGTTCTTTAACTGGTGATTTTTACTTGTTTTTTTTCTAGTTTTTTAAAAACTTGTATTCCCAATTTTTTGATCTGCTCTTTCTTTTGTTGATTTATGCATTCAGGGATATAAAATTTCCCTAAGTACTGCTTTGGGTGAATTGCAAAACTTTTGTTGTCTCACTTTGGACATTTTATTTAATTAGATTTTTATTCCTTAGATTTGGTATTTAACTCATTCAGTCTTAAGATTCAGTTATTTAATTTCCAAATAGCTTTTAAACTATGCTTCCATAGCCCTTTATTAAAAATAATTCTTATTGCATTGTGGCCTGAGAAAGGTTCATTTAATATTTCTGCTTCTCTGCACTGTAAGGTTTTTATGCCCTAATTCATGGTCAATTTACAAAAACAATATTCTGCTCTTTCCTCAATTACATGTATAAACAATTTTTAAAATTCATTTCTTAAAACTTTGAACTCCAAATTCTCTTCTACCCACCTTCACCTAACATCTTCTTGAGATGGAAAGCAATTCGGCATAGGTTATACATGTGCAGTGATGCAAAATATATTTGCATATTAGTCATGTTGTGAAAGAAAATACAGAACCACAAACAAACAAAGATAATATTTTAAAAAAATATGCTTCAATATGCATTGACTCCATCAGTTCTTTCTCTGGAATGGGATAGCATTTTTTCAGCACATGTTCTTAGAAATTTTCTTGCATCATTGCATTGCTGAGAATAGCTAAATCTTTTGCAGTTGATCATTATACATTATTGATATTTCTGTATACACTCTTCTCCTGATTCTGCTCATTTCACTTTGCATCAGTTCATGTAAGTCTTTCCAGAATTTTCTGAAGTTGTCACACTTGTCATTTCTTATAGCATGTTAATTTTCCATCACAATCATATAGCACAAGTTGTTTAGCTATTCCCCAATTGAGGGGCATCCCCTCAATTTCCAATTCTTTGCCACTACTAAAAGACCTACTGCTGATAATTTTCTTAATATAGATCCTTTTTCTTTTTCTTTTTTTTCTTACCTCTTTGAAATACTGATTTAGTAATGGTAAGCATAGTTTTATAGTCCTTTGAGAATATTTCCAAATTGTCTTACCAACTAGTTGAATCAGTTCACAACTCTACCAAGAGTGCATTAATATCTCAATTTTCCCACATCCCCCCCCAACATTTGTCATTTCCTTTTCTGTCACATTAACCAATCTGATAGATGTGAGGTGATATATAAAATGTTTTTTTTATTTTATTTCCTCTAATCAATAGTGATTTAGATGATTTCTATAAGACTACAGATAGATTTGATTGCTTTGTCTGAAAATTTCCTCTTCATATCCTTTGCCTACTTATTAATTAAACAGTGGGGTTTTTTGGTTACAAATTTGGCCCAGTTCTCAATTTATTTGTGATATGAGGCCTTTATCAGAGGTACTTGCTATAATTTTTTTTCAGTTATGATTAATTTGTATTTCCATTCATCCTGATTTTCACACCATTTAGCCAACTCTCTTTTCATCCTGTCCTTACTCCAAAATATTTCATTTCTGCCTACCACTGCCCCCTCTGTCCTCATTTCTATCACTCCCCCCTTCTTATCCATTTCCCCTCTTACTTTCCCATATAATAAGATAGATTTCTATATCCAACTAAGAGCATATTATTTTGTTTTTGAGCTAATTCCAAAGAGAGTAAGATTCTGGTATTCCTGCATACCTTCCCCATTTTCTTCTTCATTGTAAATGAACTTTCATGCCTCTTTTATGTAAGATAATTCATCCCATTCTAACATTTCCTTCCCCTTTTCCTAATGCATTCCTCTTTCTCAACCCTCAATTTTATTTTGTTCAGGTATCTTCCCATCATATTCAACTCACACTTGTGCCCTCTGTCTGGCTGTTCTAGTCAGAAGCCTCTAATCAGAAGCTATTCCTTCTGACTGCCCTAATAATAAGAAGGTTCTTAGGAGTTATAGATATCATTTTTCCATGTAAGAATGTAAATAGTGTATCCTTATTGAATCCCTTATGATTTCTCTTTCCTGTTTCCCTTTTTATGATATTCTAAAATCTTGTATTTGAAAGTCAAATTTTCAGTCCTTGTCTTTTCTTCAAGAATGCTTGAAAATTACATGTTTCATCATTTTTCCACTAAATAATTGTACATAGTTTTGTTGGTTAGGTGACTCTTCATTATAATCCTAACTCCTTTCCCTTCTGCAATATCATATCCTAGGCCTGTTGATTCTTTAATGTAAAAACTGCTAAATCTTGTGTTATCCTGACGTGGCTGCATGATATTGGATTTTTTTCTTTCTGTCAATTGCAATATTTTCTCCTTTACTTGGGAACTCTGGAACTTGGCTATAATATTCCTGGGAATTTTCATATTGGTATCTATTTCAGGAGGTGATCAGTGATGTATTTCAATTTTTATTTTATCCTCTGGTTCAAAAATATTGAAGCATTTTTCCTTGGTAATTTCTTGAAAGATGATATCTAGGCTCTTTTTTTTTAACATCATGGCTTTCAGGCAGTTTCATAATTCTTTTTTTTTTTTTAACATTAGTTTTTAAAGCTTTGATTTCCAGATTCTTTTCCTTGTTCCCTTCTCACCCAACTCCAATGGAAAGACAAACAATTCAATATAGGTTGTACGTGTTTAGTTACACAAAACGTTTCCATAGTAGTTATATTGTGAAAGATTAACAATATTTCCCTTCATCTTTTCCTGCTCCCCACTTATTCTATTTTCTACTTTGACCCTGTCCCTTTTCAAAAGTATGTGCTTGTAACTTCGCTCTCCCCCAATCTACTCTCCCTTCTATCATCCCCCCTTGAATACCCCTCCCATCTACTTTTCTGTAGGGTAAGATACCCAATTGAGTGTGTATGTTACTCCTGCCTTAAGCCAAATTCAATGACAGTAAGGTTGACCCATTCTCTTTCACCTTCCTGCTCTTCCCTTCCATTTTAACAGTTTTCTCTTGCCTCTATTATACGATATAATTTACCCTATTCTATCTCTCCTTTTCTCCTACTCCCACTATATTCCTCTCTCACTCTTAATTTTATTTTTTAGATATCATCACCTCCTGTTCAACTGATCCTGTGCCCTCAGTCTATGTATACATGTACACACATACACATGCTCACATATGTATTTATACACACATGCTGTAATGGTTATGGGATTTGAAGATCTTCCATGCCCCTGGAACTTGCTGACTTAGCAGGAAGGGGTGGGGCAAGAGGAAGCTGGAGACAAACTAGAATCAGCATGGTGACTAAAAGCGGAAGCAGCTGCAGTGGCTGCAGCTGTGGCATGAACTCCTTTTCTTTGAGATAGCCAGAATTTCTGCTAAAGACTCCTGCTGAGGACTACCAGAGATGGGAACTGCGAGGGGCAGGATCTGCTGGAAGAAAACTGTGTGGATGCTGAGCAGTTGCCATTAGTGAGGAGAGGAGGATCTTTGCCTG
>CM053585.1:423070211-423113512 GCA_028646515.1 Pseudochirops corinnae | reverse complement strand
CCTCATAAATCTCAGCTTGAATAGAGGCAGCACCAGATGTTTTGTTCAAAATCTCTTCTTCTCTTGGAAATTCAGCTGGAGAGGGGTTGACCCCTATCTGAGGTATATGGTCAATAACTTTAGCATTGACTGACGACAATCTGTTGAGAGCACTATGGAAGTGTTCAGCCCATCTCTCTAGAATCATGCCCTTATCACTAATCAATGTGGCTCCATCAGCACTGAATAGTTGAGATAGACCATATGTCTTTGGTCTCTAAAAAGCCTTAAGGTCATAAAAAAAAGCACTTTGGAGTGTTACTATTTCATCTGCCTTCTTAGTGAGTCAAGAATCTTGCATCTCTCTTTTTTTGGGGGGAGGAGCCAAGATGATGGAATGGAAGCAGGCATATTCCTAAGCTCCTCCATGAATTCAGTCACTAAACTTTAAAAAGTGAATCTGAATGGATTTTAGAGTGACAGAATACATTGGGAGACTGAATGTGGCATACTCCCAGCCCAGGAAAGTGCCCACATAGGTCTGGGCAGGGGGAGCACGGAGCACACCTGGGCTGCATCCAGCAGGGACCAGAGAACAGACTACAGTGGAGTGAGGAGCCCCAGACAGCAGATTCACCCACTCCAAGGGTGATTTGCAGCTGTCTCACCACAGGATGGAGGATCAGTCAGGGCCTGTCAGAGAAAGTGCAGGGCCTGCAGCAGCAACAGCAGCCAGAGTGATCCCTAGATGCTCCAGTTCCTGATCCCTCACCCAGAAAACCCAGAGGTAAATGTCTTACTCAGAGTAAAATGTTGAAATAGTGGAAATAGCCTCAGGCTTAGGAGTCACTGAGAAAAGGTGTAACTGAGGCAGTAAGGAGTCTGAAGTGAAGGGCAGGAGGGATCCCAAAAAGCCCTACCTCAGCTGACCAGCAAAATCTCCCAAAGCCCAGGGTAGTGAAGCCAGCAAGTGCTAACATCACAAGCCCAGGTAGGCCTTAACACCAACAATGGAATCTGTGGACACTAGCTCTGCTAGCTGCCAACTGCTGAGCCTGCCTGAACTGTAGCACAGGGGCATAGAGGTGATAATCTGAAGTGGACAGACCTCCCCTCCTTAATTCAGGGGAAACACTGGCCTTGGCCTGAGTCTAGATACCCAGAGGCTATAGCACACAAAGTCAACGACCAGGCACCTAGCTCCCAGCTTGAAAAGCATGGGTCAGAGCCCTCTGTACACCAGAAGCAGAAATACACTTTAAAGGTCAGAAAATAGGCAATCACAGTGGGCCAGAAGCAACTTGCAAAGGGAAGACCAAAGATGTTTGAATCCTATTATTGTGAATGAGAAGAATCCCTTTCAGGAGACACCATGGACTCTGTATCCATACCTGAGACCACAGAAGGAAATATGAATTGGTTTCAAGCCCCAAAACCATTCTCGGAGGAGCTCAAGAAAGATTTGAAAAGCCACATTACAGAGGAAGAAGATAAATTTAAATCTACAGTGACCAAATTGGAAAAAAAAAACTCACTGAAGAAGACAAATACCTAAAAAAGTAAAATTTGTGAACTGGCATGGGAGGTTGAAAATCTAACTGGAGAAAATATCTCCCTAAAAAAGGAGCTTCAAAAATTAACCAAGGAAAATAATTCACTAAAAATTTGAATCAGTTAAATCAAAGGTAAGGACTCTATGACGCATCAAGTCAGTCAAACAAAACATGAAGATTGAAAAATTGGAAGAAAGTGTAAAATATCTCACTGAAAAACAACTGACATAGAGAACAGATCTGGGAGAGATAACCTAAGAATTATTGGTCTACTGGAAAACCATGATGAAAAATGCATCCTGGGCAACATCCTCCAAGAGACTGTCAAAGAAAACTGTCCTGAAGTCCTAGAATCCGAAGGTAAAATAGTTATTGAAAAAATTCACCAGACTCCTCCTGAAAGATCCCAAATTGAAAACTCCAAGAAATATAGTAGCCAAATTCCAGAATTACAAGATCAAGGAGAAAATACTGCAAGCAGCCAAAATGAAACAATTCAAATATCATGTAACTGTAGTCAGGATTACACAGGGCCTGGCAGCTTCTACATTAAAAGACTGGAGGGATTGGAATTTGATACCAAGGATCAACTACCCAGCAAAACTGAACATAATATTTCAGGCAAGGAGATGGTCATTTAATGAAATAAGGGACTTTCAGACTTTCCTGATGAAAAATCCAGAGTTCAATGGAAAATTTGATCACTAATTATAAGACTCAAGAAACACATAAAAAGATAAACAAGGAAAACACACACTCACACACAAACACACATGCACACACATGCACACATGCATACAACTTGGGATTCAATAAGAGCAAACTGCTTACATCCCTCTATGAGAAGCTGATACATGTCAATACTGAAATTTATATGATTATTATGACATTTAAAAGGGATATACATAGATAGAGGGTGAGTGTATAAATGAACTAATCTGGTGATAAAAAAAGCTTATTAAGGAGTTCAAAGGGACTATAATGGGAGAAAAGAAAAGGATGAGGCAGAAAAAGGTATATTATACCACACACAGAGGCATAAAAACATACTAAAGCAGAGGGGAAGAAGGGAGGGAGATGAACATCACATGAATTTTATTCTCATTGAATCTGGTTCAAAGAGGGATCAACATAATCAGTTAAGTTTAAGATTCTAACCTGAAAAAAACACATCATAATAGAGAGAAAGGAGGGAAGGAGAGGAGAACTGTATGATATTTACACTCATTAGTTTGGTGTCAAGGAGGGAATAACATACTCCGATAAGTATAAAAATCCATTGTGCCCTACAGGCGGTAGATGGGGTAAGGGAGGGATTAAAAGGAGGTGGTGGTGGTTAGAAGGGCAGAACAAAATAGTAAGGGAAAACAGTAGGTAAAGAGGGAGAGTCACAACAGGGAGGGAATACTGAGGGAGGTGGTGGTCAAAAGGAAAATTCTTGAGGAGGAGAAGGAAGAAGGAAGAAAAAAAAACATAAACAGAGGAGGGAATAGGATGGAGGGAAAGACACAGAAATAATCATAACTGTGAATGTGAATGGAATGAACTCTCCCATAAAATGGAGGCAAATAGCAAAATGGATTAAAAACTATAATTGATTCTACAATATGCTGTCTACAAGAAACACATTTAAACAAGGGGATACACACAGGGTAAAGGTAAAAGGCTGGAGTAGAATATATTATGATTCAGCGAAAGTAAAAAAAAAAAAGCAGGGGTAGCAATCCTTATTTCAGATAAAGCAAAAGCAAAAATAGATCTAATTAAAAGAGATAAGGAAGGAAACTATATCCTGCTAAATGGAACCATGGAGAATGAAGCAATATCATTACTTAACATATATGCACTAAGTGGTATAGCATCCAATTTCCTAGAGAAGTTAAGGGAATTAGAGGAAAAAATAGATAGCAAAACTATACTAGTAGTAGACCTCAATCTCCCCCTCTCTGAACTTGATAAATCTAACCTCAAAATAAACAAGGAGAATTTAAGGAGGTGAATAAAATTTTAGAGAGTCTAGATATGATAGATCTCTGGAGAAAACTGAATGTACATGGCACATACACAAAGATCAGCCAAGTCCTAGGGCATAAAAACCTCACAATTCAGTGCAGAAAGGTAGAAACATTAAATGCATCATTCTCAGATAGTAAGGCAATAAAAATCATATGCAATAAAGGACCATGGAAAGATAGACTAAAAACAAATTGGAAACTAAATAACTTAATCCTAAAAAATGAGCGGGTCAAACAAGAAATTTTAGAAACAGTCAGTAACTTTATTCAAGAGAATGACAGTAATGAGACAACATACCAAAACTTATGGGATACAGCAAAGGTGGTTCTTAGGGGAAGTTTTATATCCCTGAATGCATACATGAATAAATTAGAGAAAATGGAGTTCAATAAATTGGGTGTGCAATTGAAAATGCTAGGAAAAGAACACATTGAAAATCTCTAAATACTAAATTAGATATAATGAAAACCAAAGGAGAGATTAACAAAATTGATATTAAGAAAACTATTGAATTAATAAATAAAACTAAGAGCTGGTTTTATGGAAAAAAACAATAAAATTGATAGACCTTTAGTCATTATGATAAAAAAGAAAATCAAATTATGAGTATCAGAAATGAAAAAAAGTGAACCTACCTCCAATGAAGAGGAAATTAAAACAATAATTAGGAATTATTTTGCCCAATTTTATGCATATAAACTTGACAATCTTAGAGAAATGGATGAATATTTTCGAAAATACAAGTTGCCCAGATTAACTGAAGAGGAAGTAAATTACTTAAATTACCCAATCTCAGAAAAAGAAATTGAACATGCCATCAGTGAACTTCCTAAGAAAAAAAAATCTCCATGGCCAGATGGATTTACAAGCAAATTCTATCAAACATTTAAAGAACAATTGATTCCAATACTCTACAAACTATTTGGGAAAATCAGTGAAGAAGGAGTCCTGCCAAGTTCTTTTAATGACACAAATATGTTACAGATGCCTAAATCAGGAAGAGACAAAAAGGAGAAAGAAAATTATAGACCAATTTTCCTCATGAATATAAATGAAAAAATTTTAAATAAAATATTGAGAAAAAGACTATAGCAACTTATCACAAGAATAATATACTTAATCAGGTAAGATTGATTCTAGGAATACAAGGATGCTTCAATATTAGTATAATTGAGTATATCAACAATAAAACTAGCAGAAACCATATGATTATCTCAATAGATGCAGAAAAGGATTTTGACAAAATACAACATCTGTTCCTATTAAAATTAGAAAATATAGCAATAAATGGAATCTTCCTTAAAATAATAGGTAGTACCTATTTAAAGCCACCGTCAAGTTTTGTATGTAATGAGGATAAACTAGAAGCATTTCCAATAAGATCAGGGGTGAAACAAGGATGTCCACCATCACTCCTCTTATTCAATCTGGTACTAGAAATGTTAGCAGTAGCAATTAGACAAGGAAAAGAAATCAAAGGAATCAAACTAGGCAAAGAAGAGACTAAGTTGTCACTCTTTGTAGATGATATGATGATATACTTATAGAATCCTAGAGAATCAAATAAAAAAACTACTTGAGACAATAAACAAATTTGGCCAAGTTGCAGGATATAAAATAAACCCACATAAATCCTTGGCATTCCTACATATTTCTAACAAAATCCAACAGCAAGAGATAGAAAGAGAAATCCTATCTAAATTACAGTAGACATTATGAAATATTTGGGAATCTACCTGCCAAAACAAACATAGGACCTATATGAACACAACTACAAAACACTTTTCACACAAATAAAGTCAGATCTGACTAATTGGAAAAAAAACAGCAATTGCTTATGGCTGGGTCAAGCTAATATAATAAAAAGACAATTTTACCTAAATTAAATTATATATTTAGTTCCATATCAATCAACCTACCAAAAAATTACTTTGTAGAACTAGAAAAAATACTAACAAAAATTCATTTGTAAGAACAAAAGGTCTAGAATATCAAGGAAATTAATGAAAAGAAATTCTGGGGAAGGTGGCCTAGCCATACCAGATTTTAATCTGTATCATAAAGCAGCGGTCATCAAAACTACTTGGTACTGGCTGAGGAATGGAGTAGTGGATCAATGGAATAGATTGGGTACATGAGACTCAGCAGTCAATGACTACAGTATGCTACTGTTTGATGAACCCAAAGACCCCAGTTTTGTGGATAAGAACTCTCTATTTGACAAAAACTGCTGGAAAAACTGGAATATAGTATCACAGAAACTGGGCATAGGCCATTAACTAAAACCATATACCAAAATCAAGTCTAAATGAGTGCATGATCCAGGTATAAAGGCTGATATTGTAAGCAGTCTGGGAAAGCAAGGAATAGTTTCCCTATCAGATTTATGGATAAGGGAAGACTTTAAGACCAAATGAAAATTAGAAAGCATTATAAAATGCAAAATGGATGATTTTGATTACATTAAATTAAAAAGTTTCTGTACAAACAAAGCCAATATAACCAAGATTAAGAGGGAAGTGGGAAACTGGGAAAGAATTTTTACAACCAGTGTCTCTGATAAAACCCTCCTTTCTAAAATATACAGAGAATTGAATCAAATCTATAAGAATAAAAGTCATTCCCCAGTTGATAAATGGTCAAAGGATATGAACAGACAATTTTCAGAGGTAGAAATGAAAGACAACTCTAAGCATATGAAAAAATGCTCTAAATCACTATTGATTCGATAACTGCAAATCAAAACAACTCTAAGATGCCACATCTCACCAGTCAGACTGATTAAGACAACAAAAAAAGAAAATGATAAATGCTGGAGAGCATGTGGAAAAAAATTGAAACACTAATGCATTGTTGGTCGAATTGTGAACTGATTCAACCATTCTGGAGAGCAATCTAGAACTATGCCCAGAGGGCTACAAAAAATTTCATGCCGGGGTGTCTAGGTAGTTCAGTGAATAGAGCAATGACCCTGGAGTCAGGAGGAACTAAATTCAGATCTGGCCTCAGACACTTAACACAAAAGTAGTCATGTGACCTTGGGCAAGTCACTTAACCACAGTTGCCCTCCAAAAAAGTGAAAAAAAAAAAACCCAACTAAAACAAACAAAAAACAAAGACAAAATAATTTCATACCCTTTGACCCAGCAATACCACTTCTATGGTTGTATGCCAAATAGATCATAGAAGTGGGAGATAGACCCACATGTACAAAAATTTTTATAGCAGCTCTTTTTATGGTGACAAAGAATTGGAAATTAAGGGTATGCACATCAACTGGGGAATGGCTAAACAAGTTGTGCTATATGAATGTAATGGAATACTATTGTGCTATAAGAAACAAGGAGCAGATGGACTTCATATTTACTTGGAGAGGATTATACAAACTGATGCCAAATGAGAAGAGTAGAATCAGGAGAAATTTGCACACAATTACAGACATAACATATGTGTGATGACCAACTTTGATAGACTGGACTCTTCTCAGCAATGCAGGGTTTTAAGATAGCTCCAAAAGACTCATGATGGAGAGAGATTTCTATATTTGGAGAAAGAACTAGAAAGAACAGAGTTTGAATGCAGATTGAAGCAAATTACCTGTCCTTGTTCTTTTTCTTGTTTGGTTTTGTTTCCTCTTTCCCATTGTTCATTCCATCTGTTACAATTCTTCTTTATAACCTGACTAACGCGAAAGTATTTGTAGATCCTATACCAGATTGTATGACACCATGGGGGATGGGGAGGAGAGGGAAAGGGAGAAAATTTGAAGCTCAAGGGATTATGGAACTTAATCTTCGAAACTAAAAGTAAACAAACAAATTAATAAAGACAAAAAGAAATTTAAAAAATAAGAATCCTGCACCTCTCTAATCTTCTCTTGTACTTTACTTTTGATGAAATTAAATGCTGCCTTCTTAAAGGCAGATCAACTATCTTATTGGAGTTCTTGTTTAGATTTTGTTTAGCAGCTTCAGAATTTCCCCATTTTTGTCAATCCTGTCTTGATGTTTGTGCATATTCTGTCCCAGATGAGTAAATACAGTGCCATATACCAGATCTCTGAAAGCTACCCTCTCCTTTTCTGCTCCACTTTTGTCCATCAAATCTTAGCTCAGTTTTTCCTCCAAGTTAGCAAGGGACTGTTCCCACTAAGAGAACAATATAATGTGTTAACATTAAGCCTTCTAATAGTCATGTTTCCTTGGGGCTTCCACTTCACTGAATGCAAGCATTTAGGTTGGAGAGGAGAAGTCTAAGGTCAGTCCAGAACTTTGTGCTACACATTGACTTTGTCTTTCTCATGCCCTGTCTCTTCTCTTTTCATTGAAATGGTCTGTTATATGGCAATGTTTGCAGGGAGAGTGCATCCATGAAGTTTATTGAGTTTAGGTAGGTGGAAGAGGGCATTTGTGATGAGAAAGTTATGAGACACACAAGTCTTCAGAAGTTGAATGACTATTGCTATTACCATTTCCAACTCCATTCCTCCCAAGGATGTCTGGTAGTGCGTTCCTACTCTTGCACCAAAGTCACCCAGAATCATAAGGTTTTGGCATATTGATGATGAAGGTCTCCAGATCTTTATAAAATTTTTCTTTGACTTCATCAGGTTTCATCATAGTGGAAGCATATCACTGATGATGATGGCATGGTGCTTCCCTACAAGTGGCAATCACATTATCATGAGTGTGTCATTTACTCCTTTTGGGAGGCACACCTACATGTTGACTCGATTAGTTTTGATTGCGAAATTTATACCAGCCTCACAGTGCTCCCATTCACTTCAGCTACTCCAGAAAAACACGTACTTGGCTGTGACTTCAGTAAGCTGACCTTCATTTGCCAGTGGGATTTTCTTTTTTCAGTCAGGGCTGATATTTGGGTGTCATACCTACTGAGTTATCTCACAACAAGAGCTGTTCATATTTCAGGTCTGCTGAATTTTCTATTGTCTATAAGTGTGTGCATATTAATTTGCCATTAGTGAGTGGTATCATCTTTGCAATATTTTGTGTGTGTGTGTGTGTTTCAACTGCAGGGTGCAGGTAAACAGAGCGGTACTGGGTGAAAGGGATGATTTTTAGGATAACTTTTCTATATCCTTCCTCATACCAGAAGGTGAGCAGTGCAGTCCTTAAAAGACTCCTCAGACATCCAAGGGGAGGCCAAATCCCACTGCTGTTTCTAGTCAGAAGACACCTTTATGGTACTGACACCAAGGAGATAGGAAATATTCATCAGCTATCTCCAATGAATTATAACAATCAAATATTCTGGAGTTCAGTGGTTTTTATCAGATTTGTGAAAAATCATATCATCCTTATATAACTTTGCCATGGATATCTTGGAAGAGGGTAGAGGGCAGAGAGAAAGAAGAGTAGTTTGCAAATGGCATCCCAATCACAAGGAGAGTAGAAATTAGATCCACCAGGATCCACTTGTAATTGTTGGAATGAGAAATGTGAACTTAGGAAGGTCATTATGTTAAACATAGATTCCATCCTGAATGACTCTGAAAGCATCCTGTAATTGAGACACCAGAAGCTTACCATATTTGCCAAGCGGCAATTCATAGGCAGTGTGAAAAATATCCTATTTATTTGCTCACATCTTTATAGAGCTAAGTTTCAAGTGTGGCTGAATAACAACCCACTCCCACATTCAAAGAAGCACCCAGGTGGATTCCAATACTCTATATAAGTGTGCATAAGAGTAATTAGTTGTTTTGATATTCCAGAATGCAAAGGTTATGGTCATCAAAGAATAGGATCTGCCGAACTTGAAATAAAACTATGATTGTGGTGGTGACAGAAGTTATGATTTTTAGAAAATTGCAAAATCCCATGGTAAGGGGATTCAGGGATCATTTAGCTCAATCTATCACTGGTTAGGAATCAGCAAGCATGAATCATTCAATAAGCATCTATTGAGTATTTACTATTTACCAGAAATTGTACATACCATAAGAACTATTTAAGGGGAAAAAAGACAATCTAATGGAAATCCTACATATTGTATGACTATAAATGACTGAAACCATGCAAGTCTTCAAAGAAAAATGACTTGTTCATGAGTTTTGTGATTATTTCTTTAACCTAAAATGTTTAGACTGGGAGTATTTATCCTGAAGAAGAAAAAAAAAAGACTAAAAGGTACATTTATTAATAGCTATTTTAAAGTTTTAAAAATACTGTCATATGGAAGAGGGAATTTGTTTGCTCTCCTTATTCACACAGACTGGAACTTGGAGCAGAGTAGGTGGTTAAATATGAGATAAGTTTTGGATTTACATAAGTAAAAACTTATTGAAAATTAGAATTATCCAAAAGTGGAATTGGCTCCAATGGAAGATAGTGGACTCTTTCTCATTAGATGATACAGAAAATTATTTTTCAGGAACAGGTTGTCTTTATCTTGCTGAGAACCAGGTCTCCACATAATTTTTCATCATTTCCAAACTATGCCATCTATACTCCAGCCACCTTCCTTGAACCCCCTGCTACCACAACCTGGACTTGGTCCATTGGTCCTTAGCCTCTAATCAGTCAGTTTTTATACTATCTTGGCCGTAACTTGGCCAACCAAATATTATTTCCCAACAATTTCTAGAGCATGTGGCTATGCACCACACACTGCCCATTCTATGTTTTTTTTACATGAATTGTCCTCCTCCATTAGAACCTAAGTTACTTAAAGAACTCCTGATTATTTGTATTTGTCACCCCACGATTTAGCACAGTGCCTGACTCATAAGTATTTATAAATGCATTTTTCATTCTTTTACATTTATTCCACTCTAAGGAATTCTATTCTATTCTAATTCTATTAAAACTGGGGCTCTTTGGGTATGTGTTTATAAGATAGATGAGTGAATTCATACTGAAATTAGTGACAATTTCCCTTTCATATAATTATTCTTCCCTCAATAGCAGAAAAGGTTTTCTTTGCTTTGTTTTATTTCTTTTTTTTTGAAAATTAAATATTTTTTTAATTTTGAAAAATATTTTCTATAATATCTGATTACTTGCTTTATTTTATTTAAGTCCATTTAGCAGTCAGCTCAACCATAATAAGAAGAAACATCATCTCTTCCCATTGACTATAATCAGGAAAATAAGACTAATTTTTATAGCCACCTTTGTGTTACAGAAGGCTCAAAACGTGCGGCGTTAACTTGTTCATCCTGACAAATATCTTTCAGTTGAAAAGATATTTTATCACTTAACAATTAAAGAAACTTGGCATGAAATTGAATAGTAACAGCATGGGATTATTAAACATTTTTTTTCCCTATGTAGGTCCTTTATTTCCAAGAATACCTCAACAATATTCCATTTCTCCCTGTCTTTCCATGAAAATATAAAAAATCAGTGTTTTTATTTCCTTTAGTGAAGGAAATGTGTTTTTACTTGATTAGCCAGATTACTGAGCAATAATACCAAAGCAACCCAGTAATTAGAAAGTTTTAGGAATGTGACTTCTGATGTCTCTGAAAGTAGTATGATTTAGGCCATTTTATATTCTAGAACAAATACGCACAGGAGCACGGCATTTGTGTCTTTAAGTGCATCTTTGCTGCACATCCTGTTCTTTGTTTCTTTGATCATCATCTATGGCATGTTGTGTCATCACAAAGAAGTGCACCAAAATTATAATCTTCCTTTTATTTCAATTTCAGTTTATTTCATTGGCATAAGCTTGGGCTATATAGTTTCCAACAATGGATATAAACTAGTACTTGGAGTGGTACAGGGAATAAAAAGATACTAATGTTTGATGAACATAGATAGGGTCTAATAGAAATATATTTGCAGAGTCATTGTATCTGTTCATGGATGATAAAAAGAATAATGCTATATAGTGTTTCTTTTATATTTAGAGCTTGAGTCCTTTGAGGAAAAGCTATAAGGAGGGTCTCTTGGCAGCAAATTGCCTATATCTGGCAAATCAATTCCTTTTTGTATTGTCATGGGGTCTTTGAGCTGCTTGCTGCCTGGTCACTTATTTAAAAAATATCCTTTTGATACATAGCTTGTAAAGAGTCGATGCAATGTATTCAACAGAGGAGTCAGGGATATTTGGAATCAGGAAGACCTAGAGTCAAAATATATATCTGATACATACTACCCATGGGAAGGTCACTTAATGTCTCTGAGTCTCTGTTTTCTAATCCATAAAATGAAAGTTTTGGGACAGGTGACCACTATGGTAACTTCCTCTTTTAAATGTATGTTCCTATGAGCTTTCTTACCATATTTCTTCTTCTATAAAGTGTTAGTAATATCTATATTTGAGAATAAACATGTTTCCCACTAAATATCAGCTTATTTTAAATTTGACTCATTGTTTCCCATGATCTTTGTAAAAATGTCACTTTTCCATAGGAATTTTATGAAGAGATAAGGATTAAGTTTTCCTAACAACCAGTCAAAATAGTCACTAATCTTCAATATGTCACTAAACTTTTCTATGACTCAGTAGCCTCTTTTGCAAAATGAGGAGATCAGACTGGTTAGTCCCTGATGTCACTTTCAGCTTTCAACTATGAGCCTAGATATGGACAAAGAGACAGAGAAACAGGTATGTATATAGAGATAGACAGAAAGAGATAGAAACACAGATATACACATACATAGTCATTTTAATAAGATTTTTAAATGTATCGCCTTTATATTTTGTATTTTTTAAATATTAAGTGACAACTTGTTACAGTAAATAGAGAGAACTGGCCTGGAAGCCATGAAGATATAGGTTCAAATTCTGCCCCTGTCACATGATGGCTGTGTTTTCATGGGCAAATCATTTAACCCCTTAGTTTTCCCCCTCTAAAACTATAAGTTTCAGAGGCAGTGTTAGCCTGAATTAGTAGAGGTAATTTCCTCACCTGGGAATTCTCTATAATATTGACATCACAGGTACAGTCCCTATTACTGTTCTAAAACAACAAAAAAAAACCCTTTTCCTTTTAACCTTCTCTTCTATAAGCATTGTATTCCAAATTAACTAGAATGAATGAATTTGCTTATGAAATGCCAAGCATGGAGATAAGTACCAATGATGCAAACAGAAAATCAAAACAGTCCCTGCTCTCAAGAAACACACATTCTAACTGTTAAAGAGAACACATGTAATTGGTTTTAAGTTGATGAAAAAGCCTGCTCTTATTTAGGGTGATTCAGCAAAGCATATGGTAAGAGCTAGGATTCTGGAATGTAACAGGTGAGTAGAAGGCAAGGCCTCATAGCCCACTATTTTACTGGAAGGATTTTGGTGGATGATTTCTTGCTCATCCAGACAGTGTGAGTCAGTCAGTAACCTATCTGAGGGGCTACCTGGTCATGTACACAAAGGAATTATAATTTCCATGATTAAATATAAAAAGTAAAAATTCTGAAATATAAACTGGAAATACATAACTGTTATGATTATAAGTCTTCCACAAAACCCAGAACAAGATTGCTCTGTACCGGAAGACAGACTATAAATTCCATAAGGCTGTGAGTGATTTTGATATGTATCTTTGCATTATCATGTCTATCGTGGTGCTTTGCAAATAGCAGGTGATAAATAAGTGCTTGTAAAACTGAATTAAATTACACAATAATTACTCTGAGCCAGAGGAAATTTTAAATGGTTAGCAATAATACTTTAGTAAATAGGAGTCAATCAATCAACAATCAAGCATTTATTGTCTACTTATTCCAGGCACTTTTCAAGGAATACAAAGACAAAAACAAAATCATCCCTTACCCTAAAATATCAGCCAGAGGGAAGTAATGAAATTTAATAACAAAATGTTTGCCATCAAGAATTTTAAAGCTCATTTTGACTTTAAATTTAACTCTTTGGATGGAAATTTACAGAATTCAAGTGCCAAAGAATGACCATCAATATTATGTGCAATTTAGTAGCTACTATTAAAAAGGAACAGAGAATCTAGAAAAAGATTTTTCAGAAAGCAAAGGATAAAGCCTTACAGTCAATAAAATTTTTCCCATAAAAATTGAGTATAATACGAAAGTGGGAAAATTTGGACCTTTAATGAAATAGAGGACTTCCTAGCATTCCTGATCAAAAAGGCCGGAGCTGCATACAACCTTTGTAGTTCAAATAGAGAAGTTAAGAGAAACTCCAAATTGGAAAACACAAATAAAAAAAGAAAGGATTAAAGAAGGATAAACTGCTTATATTCAAATTTGATGAAACTATCTATCTATCTATCTATCTATCTATCTATCTATCTATCTATCTATATCTCTATCTACCTCTCCATTTAATAGTATCAGGCTTATAGGGGAAGGCTAATTAGACAAAGTCAGGAAGTGGTTCTGTTTTATCTTAATCTTAAAAGAAAAATAAAAAAGGAAGAGAAAAATACACTAGATGGGGTAGGGAAGAGGAGGAAAAATTATCACATAAGCAAGATGTGCAAATATGCATACCTACTAACAAGAAGAACACGATGGTAGAAAGCAATTCATATGTGAATGTCACTCTCATCTGAAGTGGTAAAGGATGGAAAAATACATAGATAAATACATGCATGCATACATACATACACACACACACACACACACAAAGAGTTGGCTATAGAGATACATTTTGCTCAACCAGGAAATAGGAACAAAAGAAGAAAAGGAACAACGATAGGGAAGGTAGGTGAAGGAAAGGATTTATCCTCACTAAAACATACTCTAAGAATGTATCAAAATATTTATAGCTTTTTGTGGCGGTAAAAATGGGAAAATGAAGGAGTGACCATAAATTGGGAAATAGTTGAACATGTTACGGTATATAGATATGATGAGACACTATTGTGCTGTCAGAAATTATGAAGGATATGGTTTCAAAGAAATTATGTAGACTTATTTGAAATGATAAAAAGTGAAATGAATAAAATCAGGAGGACAATTTATACAATGACAACAATATGACAAAGACAAACAACTTTGAAGGAATTCAAGATTGATCAATGTAATCAACAATCACAATTCTAGAGGACTAATAATAAAACAAGCTACTCACTTCCTGAAACAGGGTGAATGACTAAGAGTGCAGAATGAGACTATACACATATACACAGACAATGCAGAAATTTGTTTAGTTTGAATAGTTTTGCTTTTCTTTCATTCTATGTGATGGGAGTGGGAGTGTTTGAGGGAGAGGAGGAGAATTTTTGCTTATCTAAATTTTTTAAAAAAGAAATGAGTGGATCTAAACAATTAGAAAAATATTGATTGTTCATGGGTAAGCCATACCATAAAAATGTTCTACCTAAATTAATCCATTATTTCAAAGCCATCACAATTATTTTATAGAGTTAGAAAAATAATTTCAAAATTCATCTGAAGAACAAAAGCTCAAGGATATAAAGGGAATTAATGAAAAAGTATGAAAGAAGGTGATATAGATGTAACAAATCTCAAACTGTATTAAAAAGCAGTAATTACCAAAACAATCTGCTACTGACAGAGAAATAGAGTGATGGACCAGTGGAATAGATTAGATACAAATTACATTATAGTAAATTACCATAAATACCTAGGATTTATAAACCCAAAGGTCCAAACTTTAACTAAAACTCATTATTTGACAAAAAACTGCTGGGAAAACCGTAAAACATTATGGCATAAAATAGGTATAGACCAACATCTTGCACCATATACCAAGATAAGGTCAAAATAAATACACAACTTATACCTAAAGGGTGGTACCTTAAGCAAATTAAGAGAGTATGGGATAGTTTCTGTCAGATTTATGGGTAAGGGAAGAATATAGGCTCAAAGAAGATAAAAAGAACGTTACAAAATGCAAAATAGATAATTTTGATTATATTAAATTAAAAAGGTTTTTGCACAAAAAAAAATGCAACCAAAATCATAAGGAAAGCAAAAGACTGAATTTTTTATTGGAATAAGTAACTCTGATAAAGGTATAATTTCTCAAATATATAGAGAACTGAGTCAAATTTATACAAAAAGAAGTCATTCTAGAATTGATAAGGAGACAAAGGACATTAACAGGCAGGTTTCAGACAAATAAATTAAGACTGATCTTTTGAAAAAATTCTCTCAATCACTATTAATCAGAGAAATGCAAATTAAAACAACTCTCAGATAACTCCTCACACCTGTCAGAGTGGCTAATATGACAAAAAAAGGAAAATGTTGGATATTGGAGGGGAAGTGGGGAAACTAAGATGTTAATGCACTTTTGGTAAAGTTGTGAACTGATACAACTATTCTGGAGAACAATTTGTAACTATGTCCAAAGGGTTATAAAACTATTCAAACACTTTGATCCATCAATACCACTGCTAAGTCTAAACAGCCAAAAATTGGCAAAGGACCTATTTGTACCAAAATATTGATAGCAGCTCCATTTGTGGTAGTGAAGAATTGGAAATTGAAGGGATGTCCATCAATGGGGGAATGGCTAAAGAAGCTTTGCTACATACTTGTAATGGAATATTATGTATAAGACATGACAAGCAAGATGATTTAATAAAAAAAAAAAAACCTGGAAAGATTCACATGAATTGATGCATAGTGAAGTGAACAGAATCAGAAAAATGTTGTACACAGTAATAGTAAAATTGTTTGATGAATAATTGTGAATGACTTAACTATTCTCAGCAATACAATGATACAAGACAAATCAAAAGGATGCATTCTGTCTTCAGAGAAAGAACTGATATTGATTGAATACAGACTGAAATATGTTATTTGTCACTTTCTTTCATTTTTTTCTTTTGAGTCTTTTTAGACAAAATGATGAATATGGAAATGTTTTACATAAAGCAAAAATAAATGATTAAACTTTAACTCCTTCAAATACATTTTTACGGTGATACCTCAGTTAAGAAATCCTTGGATTAAAAGCTCTTTTTATTAAAAATGACATTAGTTATGGATGATCTTGGAGATAGTCCTGATTCTCAAGCCTAGAAGAGGAGCTTCCAATAAGAGAAAGTATTTATTCTCATAGGTACATGTCTAAAAAATGCTGTTAAAGGTAGCTGAGAAGAAATCCAAATTCCCAGGGCTTACTGACAAAAAAATAAAGGAGATATATATTATTTTATATTAAGAAAGGGAACTGCCCTAGAAGAGAAAGGAACACAATCTATCTGGGTTAAGATATATAAGTAATTGCAACTTGCCTTGGGGAAAAAAAAAAGATTGAAATGGTCAAAGCAAAAAAAAAATCACATTATATAGTTCAATCTAAACAAAATTCAAATATAGGTTTATCAAAAGAAATTCATCCAAATTAAATACTGAATCACTGTCCCTTTGGAATTTGGGGAAAGTACTCCCAAAGGCAAAGGAAACAATATTCATATGTGGCATCAGAGATTGTAATATTAACCAATCTTTTCTTCTATGTAACTTGAATTTTGAAGTAACAGCAGTGAGGAAAATCTGTGAAACAATTATTGCATTATGGGAAGCTCATTAACACTATCTTCTATGCCCGTACCCTAATGACATTTTACAAGTAGACCCTGTTTTTAAGGACAGGGTATTATTTTTGGAAATCAAACTGTAAAGCAGAACAAAGAATACTGATCATTTCACTTAGTGGACCACAGCTGAAACCCATTTGCAGGGTTATGACATGAAAAAAGCCTATCCAGAGTAAAATATCTGCAGTTGTTCTTAAGTCCACTAGATGGCTGTACTGTTCCACCTAAAGGCAAACCATAACTTCGAAGAACTGAGAGAATTTGACACATGATCTGATCATTGAGACAAAAAGTGACATATTGCAATACTTCAAGGGTCTCCTCAATATGGTGACTTTCTCCAGCAGTGTAGATCACAACCCATTAACCCCTTTTAAAACCAGTGAGATTCTTACCTCCCATAAATTATAGATGCAAGGTCTACCCAACAGGCTAGAGGCTTTGCTTTAAGTCTTTGAAATTTGGGTAGGTTCAAGCACAGCACTGTAACTGCCCAGTTCTTATCCCTTGTTTTTGTTATAGGACAAGCCCACTCTCTTATCTGATTATACAATTCCTCGATGATTTCTTTAATGTCACATGTGACACAAAATACTACTGCTTAGTAATGCCTACCTAGTGTCTCCCACTGTATTTTGGGCTCATTTTAATATTTTTTGTGAGGTTTTGGTGTTTCATGTTCTGTTTCTACCATGTAGCATAACTTACTGACCACTGTTGCTCAATGTATAATAAGTGCTTAATAATAACTATTTATACAATGCATTTTGCATACAGGATCATTTAAATCACTACACAATTTCTCAATTTCAATATAATTTACTGTCTTCTTCCTCTTTAACCCTGTCCATATATTAGGTCATCCAAGACATCTACAGAAGTACATTAATCCAATGATTGGTCATCTAGTTACTTCTGAAAGATAACAATTTTTTATTCCTTTTGATTTTTTTTTCCCTTGCAGGCAGTGCTTTACAATACTTGTTATCTCCTTGAGGAGGTTTGTTAGTTAGTATATTGGGTTTTATTTCAATCTTCACAGTCACCTGTAAGCAAGAACTTATGGGGGGGGGGCAGCATGACACCATCTGTAAGGAATTCTTTGTCCATTTAGACTCTGGATAGTATATTCAGCAAATATTTATTCAGTGCCTATTCTGTGTAAGGCACTGTTTTACATGGTGGGAGTTCAAATGAAAATTAAGAAAAAGAACAAATCTGTGCTCAAAAGGAGCTGACAAGGCAAGTGCATCTGCAATGATAGTGACATATACAATGATAGTTTTATTGGGCAAAGCTCCTTGCTTTTTCCTGCACTTGATATTAAAATTCAGAGCTGGGGATGGGGGTTATAGCAATCAGGTTTCTGTGGTTACATTTAACAAGGAATTTTGCATGATATTAATACATACATGATTCATGTCTTGTTGCAGAAGGTCTGTTAAGGTTGATCTTTGTTCAAAATTATTGTTTACAATTAACAAACTACAAAGATCTAGGATCTTGTATTTTTTTCTACCTTTTGAGTCAATCACATGGCAATGAAGATGCACTTTGCTATAAAAATCATTTGCAAAAATCTAATTTTTCCCTTCTCATATTTTTATACAGTAGTAGCACCTATATCCCAGGGTTGTTGTGAGTACAAAATGAGATAATATTTGTAAAGCACTTTGTAAATTTTAAATTTTTTGCAAATATTAGTAGATATTACTATTATTTTTATTATTAATTATTTATAGAGAATACCATTTCGCCGGGCTTAGAATCAAGAAGACTCATCTACATGAGTTTAAATTTGACCTTAGACACTTACTAGCTGTGTGATTCTGGGTAAGTCATTTCACCTTGTTTGCCTTGGTTTCTTCATCTTCAATATGAGCTAGAGAAGAAAACGGCAAACTGCTTGAATATCTTCATAGAGAAAACCCCAAATGGGGTCATGAAGAGTCAGACAGGACTGAAACAATCCAACATCAAAAGGCAAGTCTGAGTGCTTTTTAGAAAATATTTTGATAACTGTATTTCAGTATGATTTGTTTCCTTCATTACTTCATATATTTTATCATTGAAAAACTTCATTCCCAGATGGCTACAAGCTTCACCAGGTTGCTCAAGGGGTCCATGACATCAGGAAGGTTAAAAGTCTTTGTACAAGATGGTTACTGTACAGATTTGGAAGAGAGAGAAAGTATGCTTCCACATACTACAACTGTTGACACAGCTGTAGGTTGGTGCAACTATTATAGAAACCAATCCAGAACTAGGCCCAAAAGGTCACCAAATTATGCATATCCTTTGCAACATTGATATCATCACTAAGTTTGTATCCTGAAGTGAGTGAAGAGAAAAAAGATCCGTACCATCTAAGCCTGTATCTTGAAGTGAATGAAGAGAGAGGAAAAAGGCCTGTTTGTATAAATTTCTTTTTTAAATTTTAGATTATTTTTAATTTTGGAGAGAAATGTTTTAATTGATTGATGGAGTCAGAATTCAGGTTTTAGACAATTGAGAAATTAGTGAATGCATAAAAATTTTTATAGTGGCTTCTTTGTTAGAGCTAAGAATTGGATTAAAGGAGATCCCTCAATGTGGAAATCACTGTACCAATTATGATTTATGAATGTAATGACAGATTATATAGTTACAGGAAATAATGAAGGGGACAGTTTCAGAGAATCCTGTGGGATTTTTACAAACTGATACTCAATTAGAAACAGAACAATTTATGCAATAACAGCAATATAAAGTAAACCATATTTGAAAGATTTATGAGTTTTAATCGATGCAATAATCAATTACAGCTCCAATGGATCTTGCAGTTCAACTCTGCTTTATGCTCTACACTAGTTTTTTTTTTTTATTTGATTTTAGTAATAGGCAGATATTAGAGCTCACTGATTAGGGTCACATAGTTAGAGCTCTGTTTTAAGAAAAAAAAACCTTTGGTGATTTTATGAAGGATGGATTGTAGTGGAAAAATAATTTGAGCATGTAAACAAAATTGGGAGGATATTGCAATAGTCTAGGTAAGAGAAGATGTGGACCTGAACTACGATGGTGGCTATGCAAGTGCATAAGAGGGGGCATCAGTCATTTCTTTCCACTTGTAAAGACTAAATGTTTGCTAGCTGAAGCACTTTCTGATGTGTCTTGGCTCTGTTCTGGCTTTCCAAAAATATTGGTTTAAACTTTCTCAAAAAATGTCTTTATTGCTATATTTTATTTTGTCAATTTCTTTCTTCCAAAATTATTATTTTAGGTATATTTTGAAGAGATGAAAAGATATTCTTTGAAGAAGATATTTGAAGAGATGGTATTTTTTTGACCTTTGTTATAATTAATATTTCTTTTGACGGTTGCTCTAAGAAGTTGATGATCTGATAGCACACAGAGAAGTGATTTAGAAATGATTTCTACATCTGTAAACAGGCATTTCCTATCTTTAAAGATAGTTAATGTGTGTGTGTGTGTGTGTGTGTGGGGCTCCTGTTTGCTCCCTTCCATGTCCAATATATTGTGACTTTATTCTTAGGGGAAAAAAAGGTATATAGGAATGAAATGGCTCATTTGATGATTGCAAGTCATTGGCCTTTTTCATGTATTAAGCCTGAATCATATTTGTTTTTCAGTGTCTTCTGTTTGTCTTTGCAGTAAACCTACTTAACCTACATATTAATGTTGTCTTAGTTTGGAGGAGTTTCTCAAGTTTTTCCATAGAATTTCCTATTTTGGCACATAAATTACAATTTTCTTGATGGTGATCTTTTACTCACACTTATGATAGGCACTACAAAACAAGATGGACAAATATCTTACAAAATTTTATTTCTTATTGCTGCTGTGTACAAAAAGAAACTAACTCTTTTGCATGCCTATCTAAGCAGAATCTCTAAGTTCTCCAACCTCCACTTAGCTGAAACTTCCTTATGTCTCATCTCTGAATTATTTTATATCCAGAATGTCTAAATTGATATATTTTTTTTATCTCCTCCAGCAATAGACCATTGCAATGGTCAATCAATGAGAATCTTATGACTTGAGCACCAAAAATAATATTAATGTTTCTAGATGATCTAAAATTATCTGTTGCTTAGCACTCTGCTCCACAATCCATCACTCTACAGATTTGGAAAAATACCACATAGATGTGAATGACACTTTTTTGTTTATTTCACGTGCTATCATGGTCAAAGAACTCACCACCTATTCGTGATGAGACTCTCAATACTTAGCTAGGCTGGTCTTCAGGTCACAAACGTAGCCTATTGTGAAGATCATAATTTAAACCTTTATAGTTTGGTAGAATCAGCATAGTAATTTGCATTCACCTGGAATAACCATTGAAAAGACAGGGCTGCTTTGATACCATGATAAGTCATTGGAGTTTAACTTTTGTCAGTAGGAAAGAAAAAGTTGTCACAGTTCTTTTTTAGGAAATATCTAATGAACAGACTGGAAATTTGCAAGGCAGAGAAAAGACACATTTATCTGTGTCTGGAAAATTATGTGATGTTATCTTCAGTATAATCAGAATTTTTATGTTACTAGCTTTTATTGTTCCTTATATAGTCATATTATTCCTTCACAATGATTTATATTTATGTAAAACTTGAAAAAACATTTTCCATACAACAGTCCCTGAGTAGTGAGTAAATATAACTAACCTCACATTACAAATGAGAAAACTGGGCTTAGAAGGTTAAGTAACTTTCTCTGGATCATGTTAATTTTGAGCAATGAAGCCATGTAAATTGAATGAAGCTTCTGATCTAACATTCTTTCTTTCCACTACACTTCACTGCTTCTTCATATATTAACTAGGTTTTCAGTAGAGGAAACAGTAGAAGTATGTATCTTATTCTTTTGAAAGGGAATTATTTATAAAGCATTGAATACAATATTATAGCTGCCATTTTTACTTGATAAAAACTCACTTTTTTGATTAAATTAACAATTATAGATCATATCAACCTATGAACATATCATAGTGAAAAAGAACTGAGTAGGATACATATTAATATATAATAACAATAATAACATGATGATACTGTGAAGAATATAGTAGCTGGAGGCCCAGTCTTGAAACCAATAAACTGTGGTTTCAGTTCTTATCTTAACACATGTATACCAGCTGAGTGACCATGGACAATTCATGCAATTTCTCAATGAAAAAGGAAAGTCTCTTGTGACTCTTTAGATGCATAGATGAGTTGTTAATCTTCATCTTTGGAGGAAAGTTCCACATCCAAAATTCCATATACATAAATACAGATTAAAACACAAGTTTGAATCCTTTCACCCCTCTTCTTCTAACACATTCACTAAAATAAAATAATTATTCTTTACTACATGATGATGACTCTACATATTATCTTACAAATTTAATTGTTTTTTAAATCCTTCCAATAACAAAATGGTAGAGGAAATATGTCTTTTTCCCCTTTTATGTGTTTTTGTGATTTAAACTATTCAGTTTGGCTGACTAGATTGCTGTTATGTTTCCCAGATTTATTTTGTATCTTTTAAACCCAACAGAAGTTATTATACTTAATTTCCTAAAGACAGGATCTCTGTTCTGCCCCCTTTGTGCTCAGTAAACACTAAGGATTAACATCTCATCTTCCCATTAGGTCTTCTCTTCTGTGCTAGCTCATATTCTGGCCTGATAGAGCTCTGCTAAGGATGGGAAGCCTATTAAATTGCCAAATACAACCTAATACTGCTAAAGCAGGGGAGCAACAATGTAAAATCACAATGACTTTAATGTGCTAGACTAGGGGAAGAAACGAGCCTTGACATGGCCCAGACCATATGTCCTGGTGCTTTGGCACATGAAATGAAATGCAGCCATGTATTTTATTGCAAAGGGCTGTGTTTATAAAGTCACCCTGTACCTAATAAAGTAAAATTTATACATGATTAAAGGGGAGCAGATGTCTTTACATGTTTAATGGAAAATGTTTATGTCTTACCATTGTAAAATTCTTTAACTTGACCTTTCTCAGAAAGTTTATTATGCATCATTAAATGTGTATCAAACAATGATTTCAGCATCTCCAAATGCCATTGGTGTAATAAATTTAAATCAATAATTGATGTTATGTTTTTCTATTGATATATCATCTTTATATACTGATTAAAAAGGAATGAAAAGGGATTGAGGTATAGAACATGGTCCTAGAATGTAGCTATAACTCTTAGAATGCCAACTGACAAATTAGTACTGCTCTACCTCATCTGAGTTGCATGCACACATTTAGTATAGAAGTTCTACAAAGATGTGAGAAACTTGTTTATTTCTATTCATATTTTAAAATATGAATAAGAATCTACAAGCTAACAAGGAAACATTAAAGAGATGGTTAAGACTTAAGCCTGGGGAGAATTCTGTGGTTAAATCAAGTGTATATTATAAAGACAGGAGACCTATGTTATATGGATGTTTCTATCACTACAATTAAAGTATTTAGAAATTCTTGAATAAAAAGTGGCATATGCCATAGGAGTATGTATTTTAAATCTGAGAAAGTATACAAGATATAATTTATGTTGTAATGGTCTCCATCCATCCATTCATCCAATAAGCTTTTATTCAGTGTCTCAATACTCCAAAGGCCATCTAGTTCAAATTCTATTTGACCAATAATCCTTTATATAACATCAGTAAAAGATGATTTTCCAGTCTTTCCTTGAAGGCCTCTAGTGAAGAAGAAATCTTTTTCCAATAAGTTGTTAATTTTTTTAAAAGGGCTCTACAAACCTTAAATTACTATATAAAAGCAAACTATAGTAAAAATAGATTGTAAAAGGATAAGAAGAGATACTGATGCAAATGTTGATGATGCAAAATTGTTAATGTTGGGGGATAAGGCAACAGCATAGTAACAAAATATTAGGCAAGTTGATATCCATGGTGACTTTGTGTGTCCCGAGACCACTCCATAATGCTAGCCAGTGGGCTATGATGATAACACTGAGTGGTTAAGTACTCCAGGCAGTGCAATGAAATTTCTCCTGGGAAAAACAGAAGAGTGATATAGATTGTAGAATTGTCCTATTTGTAATTGTCAAAATAACCTGCTTTTGCAGGTTAGCAGAACAAACCACACTCCTTTGTGTTCTGTTGCCACAAGAAATAATATAAATAAATAAGCAATACTGTTACCTTAAATGCTGGAAGTTTGTAGATACTGCGACCAGTAAACTGGGTAAACCATGAGTGCCATGAAATGGGATAAATATATGAATATTTTCATTATACACTAACATAATGAAATTTTTACAAAAGATGCCACAAATCAAATGCAAGAGCTTTATATGTTCTTTTCTCCATAATACTACTACCCCAAAAGACCACTAATACAAATGACTGTATCCAAAGTCTAGATTCAATGAAATAAGAGCTAAATTTGAGGAGCTACCAAAATCTTAAGAGAGGAAAGTTGAAGATCCTGAGTTCTCTAAAAATTTCATTTATTGTAAATTCTAGAAGTTATATTTAGCAATGAAACATTACCAAATACCACCAAAAATTCAAATGATCTTGGGAAAGGATACTTATAGTAAAATTCTGAAAAAAAATAAACCTTTTTTTAGTTTGACTGTATAAATCCATACAGTAGTCTATAGCAAAGGAAAATTATTATTAAAAAGCTGATAGTTAAATCATCACGTATATTTCCCCACAGTATTTGATGAAAAATGTAAAGACATTTCAGCATAGTAAAACAGTATAGCAAATGTGGCTGTCATTGTCATAGTGTAAACCATAAGAAGAATGGTAGCATTTTCAAGAAATACCCCCAAAGGCAGGCATCAACTACCATTATGGCAGAAATGACTTAATAAATATGTTGAAGGTCTGTGGAAAAGTCCTGGAAGACTTCATCACAATTTCATTAGTACATGCAATAGAATATTTGGATACATGTTCCCACTTAGAGGCAACAAAATATGGAGAAAGAAATCTGGAAAACAAAATCATTTTAGTAATCAGCAATTCTAAACAAAAATTCAAATGTTAAGGCCCTACAAGGAGTCAGTGCAGTTCATAACAACAGCAACAAAACTCACTTTCAGTTACAAACATTACTATGGAGGCTTAAGAAAACAAAGAAATCAGAGGTAAGACAAAATTGTTTTAAAAAAATGGTGATGTGGAAATTTTCTGATCATTCATTTACTTGGTTTGAAGAAACAAGCACAATGGAAATGTATGTTGAATCAAAAAAGAAATAGAAAGGTTTTTTGCACCATTAATATAAAGGAAAGTGAAGCTCTAGTCTCTTCAAAATTGGAAAGTGGGAGAGGTGGATTAAATCCATAATTTTTTTGCCTCAAATACTTCACATTGGTAGCAAGGCACTTTATTAGCTTCTACTCAGATTGAAGCCTGATTTCACTTTTCTCAATAGAAGTTATGATATATCCATTACTCAAGGAGAACACAAGCAATTCCTCAAGATAGAGGCCAATTATATATTTAGACTTTATAGAAAACATTCATAGTTTTTATCACTTAGAAAAACCCTTTAACAATTTTAAATGCTTAGAACATGAAATAAAAAGAACATATCCCAGGATTGTAAAGAACAACTATCTTTGCTGATTATCACGAAGCATTTAATTCAGTCCTCATTTGAGAATTCTTGTATCATTCAAGTCTAGGAAACAGAGAGAATAGACGCCAATATAGTGAATAGGAAAACAATGTAAAGAAAAAAAAATCATCTAATGTGGCATTTTTCAGAAAGAATTTAAGCCCACTGTAGCTATGTTTAGCCTTATATTCATTGACATTGTTCCTAGATTGAATTAGGTATGGCTTCAAAACCCACGAAATTAAAAAAATGTGTGGAAAGATGTGATTTCAAAACCAAAGCATCTAATTCACTGCTTACTGTATATGGTTGCCATCAAGTTATAAGTCTCTCCCCCCCAAAATCCCACAAATTAAATAGACTGTTCCCCTCAAGAAATCAAATGATAATAACATGCTTTCTGGATATGATTATTATAAAGTCTTTAGTGAACGTCAAGGAATGTTAATGACTGAAATCATGGGGCTTAGATATGGAGATCCAATAAATCAACAGTTCATGGAATACCTAGAAATTCTTCATTTTTCTTAAGGCAAAAGATATGGTTGAAGTTGAAGAAACTTTGAAATCAAAGCTAAATGAGAATTGTGGTACTTAAAAGCCACTCAATAACATTCTTCATATATATATATATATATATATATTAAAAATTGTTAAATGAGTTGTAAGAAATTTGAAGCATATCTTAAAACCTAATGAACATGGGGCCCATAGGCTGAGAGTCAGAAAGACTCGTTTGTGAGTTCAAATCTGGTCTTAGACACTTACTAGCTATGTGAACCTGGGCAAATCACATAACCTCTGTCTGCTTCTGATCGCTCATTTTTAAAATGAGGATAAAAACAGTGCCTACCTCCTAGGATTATTGTAAGGATCAAATGAAGTAACATGTATAAACCTTTGCACACCTTAAAAGTACTTTATAAATGAGACTTATTATAATTCAGCAGTTCTCAACCTGTGGGTTATGTTCAATTTGTAACAATGAAAATACATCCTGCATATCAGATATTTACATTATGATTCATAACAGTAGCAAAATTACAATTATGAAGTAGCAATGAAAATAATTTTATGGTTGGGGGTCACCACAACATGAGGAACTGTATTAAAGGGTCGCGGCATAAGGAAGGTTGAGAACCACTGTTATAACTATTGTGTCACTAAAACAAATATTCTTATAATCTCTAAGCTACATGAAACAAAAAACTTTTAACATATAAAATCTGGCTAAGAAGACTAAAATCATAAGGGAACAAGATGAGGTAATTATCCTGATGTCCTTCATGCTACTGCAGTTCTGAGGATACTCTTGGTAAACCGAGAGTAGATGAGATTGTATACTGATACTTCTATTCATCTACAGAGAGCAGATAGCAAATAGAACAAAATAATAGCAGTGGGATAGCAATTTGGTCAAGGACCATTTCTATCTGAACCCATTTGAGATGAGAAGATTGATATAATAATAACAAGGTCAAAAGAGGTTACAATCTGTTTCAGCGAAGAAGGTACCCACATTCTTGAAACTGTGAATCTTTTAAAGTACTGGATATTTTAAAAAATAACTTTCAATTTGGAGAGGAAGGGTGAAAGCGATACACAAACACAAAATAGCACTCTATGTATGACAGAGGTTTATTAAATATTTTTTGACTTAAGGAATTAGTGGACAGCTCACTGACAGCAAATCAGACATCTTGCTTGATATGAATCTCAGACTTTGGAATCACTTACACCTGCAATTCACTCTTCATTTGGTTTAAGCTTGGAATAAATACTCATTAGTTCGAGCGTTGTTCCTCTAGTTTCCACAATTTCCCTCTCTTTAACCAGATACCTTCTTATCCTGATCTTCTCCATCAAATTATACCAATAAGATTCTTGGTTATCTTTATGAATCTGGTTTACAATATGATCAGTTTCTGGTACATCTTTAGCAAAGTGAATATTAAGACCATTGCATAAGGCCCTTGTCTTAACAATTGTTGTTGTTGCCCTGGAAAGCATGAAATGACAATGTTCCTTGCCATTGTTTTTCATCATCCTATGGTGTTTCATCTTATTACATGACCATTGCAAAACATTTGAAAGGAAATTTCAAAACATTTTATTTTATTAACTTTAGTGTTTATGAGATTAAAGGGACAGAATCATAGGATCAAGGCTCTAGATTTGTAAAGGACCTTAGATTTTAACTTGACTGACCTCTGCATTGTATAGATGAGTTAACGAAGCACAAGCTTAAATAACTTGTCCAAAATCAAAGGGTTAGTATGTATTAGAGCTGGGAAGTAAACATAGGTTCTCTTATTTCAGGGTTAGTGTTTTGCTCCCTCCCTAAATTTATGCCCTAAATTAGACAAGACTTCACAGATCATTTAATTAAACTCACACACTGCACAAATGAGAAAACTAAGGTCCAGAAAAAGGAGGTTACTTGGGAAAAATCTTCAAAACCATGCAAAAATTTTAAGGTAAAATATTCATTTTATTGTCTTATAAAATCCATTTCTGAAATCAATGAATATTTCTTATTTTCTTATAAAATCTGATACAGTCATCTTCTACCTATACTGAATTGCTATTGTCTCAGGGAGTGGAGAGTGAAAGGAAGGAGGAATAGAATTTGGAGCTCAAAACTTAATAAAAAAGACATCAAATGTTAAAAATTGTACATACATGTAATTGAGGGAAAATATCGTTTAAAAATCTGCTGCAATTAGAAATAGAAAACAATCCAAACAATGTAAATGATTTCAAAAATACTTTTCCCTTATGAAATTCGGTTATATTAGCTATAAGATGCTTCATGTAGGGATCTGTTTGAGTTCAAATATGGGAAGCAAAAGTATATCTTAGAATCATCTTTTCAATTTAAGCCTCTGGAACATTCTTTGCCAGCAGATGGAGGTAGCGAACTTCTCAACGAAAATAATATGTCACTTCTAGCCTTTGTCTGTGCTGTTTTAAGCTTGGGCTTAGAACAATCATAGAGCTGTCAAGCCAAATCAGCATGGCACTGCCTGGATTTTGTTCAATTCAAAGTCAGCTCTCCTTTCCAAAAAATGTTCTATGACTTCTTTGGGAGCAAGATGGGTTTGGAAAGAATTATTTGCATTTAAAAAGTCCTAAATAAATTAGATTCACCATAATGAACAAGGGAAACAAGCATGTGACCCTCACAATTGCCAGTATTCCATATAAAGAAAAGTCTTCCTAACCAGAAACTGTCAGAGTACAATAAAGTGGGAATAATATGATGTTTCTTCTTTGGAGGCTACTTAATCATCATAGAATGATGGGGTTATGGAGATTAAGCCAGGTCTCTACTCTTGAAATAGAGAACTAAAACCATTAAAATTGACCTCACTTTATGTATCATGTGTTGCTGAGCAATTGTGCTTAGAATAATGACTATGTTCAGGAAAATCACATTTTTTCATTGAATTCCATTCTAATTTCAAAGGCATATTCTAGGGAGGAGAGAAAAAGACTAAAGTATAAGAAAAAAATCACACTTAACAATCTTAAAATCCACTTCAAGGAGTATTCTACCTTTCTAAATGTAGTCAATTTGCATTTAATCTCTGACCTAACCCCAGAAAGAAGTTAATCAAATGGACAACTAATTCACATGATCTTTGTTCACTCTCTTATTGAGAGAAGTTCTCACTGACTACATAGGATTTGGTGCATCACCCAGCCACAGAGGTGAAGTGATTGGTCTAGGAATATAAAAGTCATAAAGAATTACAAATTTGGAAAGAAAAATTAAATAATCAAACCAAAGCTGTTTTGCATTTAAAAACTAAAAATGCTACTTGGTATCTCCTGTCATCCAGTTTGACAACCTCCATGTTAATAAATGTTTGTTAACCTAATAATTAAGCTGTTACTAAAGTGTTTCTAAATTCTTTATCAGATTTAATCATTTGCCTTAGTAAAATGTCAAGAATATCTTCACAATTCTACTGAAATGGAGGTGGAAGGTGATGCTATTGGGAGTGGAAAAGAAAGTATGCATACTAGTGATATCTCTAATAACATACTTAATCCATAACTTTCAAAGATGAAAGAAAGCTCAATGCAGATGCATTAGGAAAGAGAGGGAGGTGATAAAAATACTTAAGAAAGTGATTTCATTGATGTGAATTAGGACTGTCTCGACCTTTGGGTTTCACAATATCATTGAAGAGTCACTGAAAGAACACTGTTTCTATCTGTGCTCTGACATCGTATGTATTACACTGGAATGCAGTGTATATCATTATGTAAGATTATTAGGTAGATGATCTCCTTTGGTCTTTTCCTATTCCCTCTACTTGCCTTATTCAAACTTTCTACAAAATTTTGATTTTTTTTTTCTGTCTTTCATCATCTAAAGCATCATTCTTCTGTTGAGGAATTCAGTGCATGTCCCTTTCCATTCCCCATTCATCTAAAACTCACCTATTCTCTTATTTCAATCCAGTACTGAAATGAGGACTAGAACAAGATGTGGAAGAGTGATAGACCAAAGTTGAATGTTACTTCCTTGCTGTGGCATAAAGATGGCAGTATTTGAAATTTTCCTGCATTCTCTCAAACAATTGCCCTCTGGCCAATTATGCCATTCAGGGAATCACATAATCTTGCAGTTGAGTGAAACCTTAGAGGTAATCTTTAAACATCATCAAGAAAAACATCTGTAACAATATTCTAGACAAGTAGTTATCCAATCTCCATTTAAAGATTTCTAATAAGGAGGGACTCATTAGCTCCTAACACAATCTTAGCATCCTTTCTGCCTCCACCCAAAGATTAAACTAGAGGTGGGATCTGCTAAAGGTATGGACTGCACTCCATAGGGATTTGGGGTTCATGAAACTTAGACTTGTTGATGAGGAAAAAAAAATTGGAAAATTGAGAATATATCCTCATCACATTACATACTTGATTTTAAAGCCCTTAACCTTCCTTAGTACCATCTTCTGAACACATCCCAGCTTGTCAACATCTTTCCCAAAATTTTTCTTGCAGAATAGGACACAGCCCACATGTGGTATGAACTCATTCATTTACATAGTTTACTACTACTAATAAAGTTTAAGATAGTATTAATTCTTTTGGCCATGTCACACTTTTGAACTGCATTAATCTTGTAGTTCACTAAAATCCTCAAATTTTTAAGAGTGGATTAGCTGCAGCAAGACAAGCCCTGGTGATGAGACAGGCCTTGATGATGCAGCATGGTGGACAGAGAGACTCTTGGATAAGGCCTGGTGATTCACCAAACACAAGGGCCATTCCCAGGCCCATCACGACAGGGCACAGATCAGACTGAGCTGGGTAAGACACAAAGGCAGGGCCCACGGCAGGGACAGCAGCTGCTCCCGGGACTATCCATCCACAGGCTGGAAATTTAAAAACCCCCTATCTGAACTTTCAGGGACCAAGATGACAGACTGAACCCCAGCTGCTCCAATCCTTCCCTCTGACCTGAAAGCACAGTAATTATTGGCCCAGAGGAAAATTTTAAACAGTAAAGGCTTAGGAACTCTGGAGGAAGGGCATTTCTAAGGTCCTGCCTCAAAATGGGAAGAAAACAGGCTACAAAGACAAAGACAAAGACTCTGGAATCCTATTACTGTGAGAGGGAGGAATCAAACTCAGAAGGAGAGAGTATTGATTCCGCCTGCAACTGAAATCTTAACAGGAACTATGACCTGTTGTCAGGCACAGAAAGTATTCCTAGATGAGCTCAAAAAGAACTTTAAAATCCGAGTTAGAGAGGTAGAAGATAAAATCAACACCTCTTGTAAAAACAAAATTGCAAAATTAGAAAAAACATTACAATGAAGAGAACAGCTTCTTAAAAAGTAAATATGTGTGAACTAAAAATGAAATCTGAGCATATGGAAAAGAAGCTTCAAAAACTAACTGAGGAGAATAATTCGCTAAAAACTAGCATCAACCAAATTGAAGCCAATGACTCTATGAGGAACCAAGAATCAGTCAAATAAAACATCAAGACTGAAAAATTAGAAAAAGGGGGAAAAAAATATTTCAATAGAAAAATAACTGACCTGGAAAACAGATCCAGGAGAGACAATCTGAGAATCATTGGTCTACCAGAAAATCATGATGAAAAAATGAATTTGGACAATATCTTCCAAGAGCTCATCAAGGAAAACTGCCCTGAGATTCTAGAACCAGAGGGTAAAATAGAACTCGGGAGAATCCACTGGACCACTCCTAAAAGAGATCCCAAGTTGAAAAGTCCATGAAACGTTGTGGACAAACTCCAGAACTATCAGGTAAAAGAGAAAATACTACAAGCAGCCAAAAAGAAACAATTCAGATATCACAGAATCACAGTGAGAATTGCATAGGATCTGGCAACCTCAACGTTGAAAGATTGGAGGAGCTGGTATATGATTTTTCTCAAGGCAAAAGAGCTCAGGCTACAACCAAGGATCACTTATCCAGCGAGACTGCACATAATCTACGAGGCAAGGAGATGGATATTCAGTGACATAGCAGAATTCCAGACCTTCCTGATGGAAAAGCCAGAGCTCAATGGAAAATTCAATCTCCAATTACAAGACCCAGGAGAGACATAGAAAGGTAAATAAGGAAAAAAACATGCTCACACAACTTGTTATCTAATAAGAACAAACTGTTTACATCCCTATATGGGAAGCTGATGCCTGTTAATACTAGGAGCTCTATACCTATGGCAACATCTAAAATGGATATAGACAAATAGAGGTTATAGGTATAAACTATGCAAAATGGTGATAAAATCTTCATTAAGGGACTACAATAGAAGAAGAGGAAAGAATAAATCAGGAAAGGGTAAATTATGCTACACAAAGAGGCATAAAAATGATATAGTAGAGGGAAAGAAGGAAGGCAGGTGACCATTATATAAACTTTTCCCTCACTGGTTCTGCTGCAAGGAGGGAGTAACATAACCAGTTAAATATAGGAGTCTATAGAGAAAAGATGCAAAACTTATCATAATAGAGGGGAAGAGGGGAAGGAGAGGAGCACTGCATGAGATCTATTCTCATCAATCTTGGTTCAAGGAAGAAATAACATACAACATTGAGTATAAAAATCGATCATATCCTATAGACAGTAGGAGGGGGGAAGGGCCAAGAAAGAGTGGGGTTAGAAGGGAGGGAAGAAGTAGTAAGGGAGAAGGCTAAGAAAAGGGAGGGGGTGGATAAGAAGGGAATACTGAGGGAGGTGCTGGTCAAAAAGAAAACTCTTCAGAAGAGGAAGGGAGAAGGGGAAAAACAAAAGCATCTTACTGGGGTAAGTTTTCATCACATAAACGTGAGTTAAGGCAGAGACATAGGCTGCTAATCTGTGATTTGCTTAAAATACAGAGTAAAAAGAGAAAATAAATAATTATAGGAGTCATGAATCGAAGAATGCGAGTCTATAGTAGAAAGGAAAAAGAATGGGTAATGAAAAGACGGAGTAATTCTTTTTGGAAAGCGGTGCAAAAACAAACAAACAAACAAATAAATAAATAAATAGAGAAAAAAACAATGAGCAGATCTAATTGAAGGAGAATACAGGAAAGGGGAACTGAACTAACTCAGGATTAAAAAAAAAAAAAAGAGAAGAAGGTATCTGACCAGATAAAAACAGGAAAGAAAAAGGAACTAACAAGCAAAATACAAAAGGGAAAAGGATAATAAACATGACAAGGGAATCAAGGGTGAGGAAAAGAAAGACAGTGGGAACAGAAGCATTTTACAAAAGATAAAAGTAATTGAAGTAACATAATCTATGTTTAAATCAGAAGAGGGAAAAATCAAACTTGAAAAAAACGCCAATTATTATAGAGAGATGGAAGCAAACATCAACCTAATTATCATAACTTTATGTGTGAATGGATTAAGTAATCCAATAAGAGGGGAAAAAGAGTGATATATTGAATAAGAAAACAAAACTCTGCACTGTGTTGTTAATAAATATACATTTAAAAAACAAAGACATACACAAAATAAAACTGAGGGGATAGGGAAAAAAGATACAAATATCAAGTAAATATTTTAAAAAGCAGGATTTGCACGACAGATAAAGCAAAAAAAAGGATAAGCAAAGAAATTATATTACACTGAAAAGAACTATAAGCAACAAATCAATATCAATGAAAAATGAAATGTTCTAAATACATTAAAGTACAAATTCATAAAGAAATTATGTGAGCTTCAAGATGACATAGACAGCAACATAAAAGTGATAGGGTATGCCTTTCTCCATTTTGGATAAGTCACACAGAAATATAAACAAAAGGGAAAATATGAATAAATTGCTTGAGAAATAAGAGTTAAAAACCCATTGAATCTTCTAAACAGTATAGCAAAAGGATATACAGATATTCAAGCCCCACACACTTAAATATATATATATATATATATATATACTAGGACATAGAGCTATCACAAACAAATGCAAAAAAGAAAAGAGATATGTAATACCCTCTTTACACATCAAAATGTAATAAAATATTTGGTTCAAGGACCACAAACAAAAAAATGGACTTAAATGGAAAAAACAATAACATTTTGGAACTGTAATAAAACCCTATTAGGTACCATCATAGCCATGTAACTAGCACCTTGCCCTGCCTATCCACACACCTTAGTTTGAGGACAGCACAGGACCAGGTCCTTGAAGCAACAGCAGATTTTCTAAAAGCCTTACTTCTCCATGGAGCTGGCAACAACAATCATGAAGAGCCCAGAACAAGAATTGAAAAGATGCCAACAATGTAACAGTTTATTTCAGCAATCTCAAAACAACTGAGGGATATGAAACTCAGATTTTCTGGGATCACTTACTGTTGAATTTTTTAACAAAAACAATATCACAAGCCTATGTGACATTGTGTTGCAACTGGATTTATTGCAAGAGAAATGAACATAGATATGGAGCCCAAAGCCAAGGAAACAGTTCAAAATATGTACAGAATTTTGTGTATTAATGACAGTAAAACAAAGAGGGGAGGAGAAAATGGAAATCTCCCCCTAAAGGAAAGTGGAATGGGAAAGGGAAATGTATAATAAAGGTGGGAGGGGGAAAAAAAAAAACTTTCCTTAATGGGTGGATCAAGGCAGTGGCAAAAGAAGCATTCTTTTCCCTTGGAAACTGCTACACCATGAAGATAGGAAGGTCTGCTTAGCTACAAGGGTCGCAAAAGTGTAAGCAGAGTCTCAGTCTGGTTCAGAATGCCTGATGCCTGTTTTGACTCCCAAATATGGTAACTCAAAAAGCATGAGTTCAGGGGATCCCTTAACATTCCTTAAGAAAGTATACTTCTCAGGAAAACAACATACCTTGGCTTCTCTTAGAAAGGATGTCTTCTCTACCCCCATTCTGGGAAACATTCCAGGAATGTTTCTGATGACCAATAGATCATCCCAAGGCCACATACTTAAATTCCCTAGAAAAGAGGAAGTTGAGAAAGGACATGCAACCACAAAATATCAGTGATATTGTTAAATAAATAAACTTCATTTCCCCTTGTTACCATGCCCTAATTAATTATGACATTGGAGGTGTCATTAAATTCCCCTGCATATCAAATTCTTTATTTCTAAAATGAAGAGATTGGACTAGCTGGCTTTTTATGGTCCCTTTTATTT
Organism: Pseudochirops corinnae; assembly: GCA_028646515.1. NCBI lineage: Eukaryota > Metazoa > Chordata > Mammalia > Diprotodontia > Pseudocheiridae > Pseudochirops > Pseudochirops corinnae. Next base: position 423,078,243 of record CM053585.1, on the reverse strand, counting down.
CTAGAGTTTTGATTATATGAAGTGGTCTGAGATAAAAATTGGAGGAATCCCCAACTATAGCAAATAGTATCTCTGTGACTGAGGAAAAGTCATGGAATAATCACTATAAATATTACTTTCTACAGTTGCATTTTCCTTATATGTACAATTAGAAAAAATAATACTTGTACTACCTACTTTACATTCAGGGGGGAAAGTATTCTACAAACCTCAGGACTCTGTAAAAATAGAGGAATTATTGCTATTTATGATTTACTTGCAGAGATATTAAGTATCTGGTCCAAGGTTGCATAGTACATGGTGAATATAGAATATGAAGCTAGTTTTTCTGAGATCAGTTCACATTCTATTGAATCATGCTGGCTGTTCAGGTTGAACAATGATGAACATCATTGAACATGATGCATGCCATTCCTACCAAGTGGTTGTATAGATTCTGTTTGAGGAACTGCAGTGAAGCAATGGTCAACTGCAATTTCAAGGGAATTATGATGAAACATGCTATCCACTTCCAGAAAGAGGCGTGAGTCATTCAAAGTGTAGAATGAGCTGTGTGTGTGTATGTATGTATATATGTATGTGTATGTGGATATGTATGTGTATATGTATATGTATGTATATGTATGTGTGTATATAATATATGTGTGTATATATGTATGTAAATACATGTGGTGTAAGTAGTGCAGAGAATTTGTTCTGCTTAATTCTATATGTTTGTAATTGAATTTTCTTTTTCTTGCTTTCTCAATGTTGGGAGGAGGTTAGAGACCATTTAAAACTAAAAAGCAAGAAAATGAATCATAAAAAGAATTCTAGTGAAAAGGAACTCAATACCTCATGTAAAAGTTAGAAACTTACGGTGAAAGACAGATACTATAAGAATTTTCAATAAATGGAAAGTGTATGATACATGTGTTAGGGTTGTGGTTTGTGGTTTTGAGGAGAACCTTAATTGTGGTTAGTCTCTAATCCCCAAGAGACAAAGAAACAGAAGGAACTGTATGACAGAGTAACTGAAGCTAATTAAAAACAGTGGGTATCCTGGATTGATGGTCTCACTGACTAATCATGACCTTTGTCTCCAAACCCTGATTCAAAGGTTCACAGAAGAGGGAATGAGTGAGAAATCATTTCCACTTGAGACCACATTATGATGAAATGTATTACACTGGGGGTCTACTTTATCTGATTGCTTTTGTCCATCATTCACTTGTAACCTGTGAAATTTAGACAGATATTTCTAATCTGTGGTCCATAGGTGCTTGGATGGATTCCAGGAGGACCATGAACTTGAACAGATTATTTACCTCTACCTCTACCTATACCTGTACCTATATCTCTATCTCCACTTCTACCTCTGCCTCTCTTTCTCCCTCTAACTTCTAAAGGTAATTTAGCATCTCCATCAAACATGAATGTAATCTATAACCCATTATTCTGAGCAGGAATCTACAAATTACAGGAGATTGCCCAAGGCATACATGACACCACAAAAGAGAAGAATTGCTTCTCCAGGAGGAAGCTCCTTGATACTGGTCTCTTGCTTCATTTCCTGAAGCAAAATTAGCAGGTAATAGCCAAACAACAATATTTTAGAAACTAATCATTTAAGTTTAAAAAAAAAATCACTCAGACCAGTATAGCATATTAACATCATAACAATTTGGGTATTGAAGGTTCAAACATGACTTGAGAAGATTTGTTTTCCAGTTCTCTCTCTACCACTCAGCTGCAGGATCTTGTACAGATCATTTCATCACCTTGTCCCTCAGGTTCCTCAAATGCAAAATAAAAGATTTAGGCACCTAGTCATTAAATGATCTCCTGAGTTCTCTGTTCCATTCAGTTTTTCTGTCACATAGCAGAGAGAATCTGGGAGATTAAATGAGATATTTGTAAAGAGCTTAGCACAATGCCTGGCATCTAGTGGGTATGATATAAATACTTATTCCTTTCCCATTCCTTGAGAGAAGACAAGTGCCTGAATGATGCAATCTCTCTCAGTGTTCTATGAGCCAATGTCTTTAAAATTTGAAGAAGTGGGCACTAGAGATATAAACAGTAATTTACATTGCTTTTAGGTTCCTTCTATTTCTGTGAGTATCTGGACCCTGAGCTTTCCTCTTTGCTTATTTTCTAGTCTGTCAAACATATCACAAAAATAATTGGGGAACATTTTTTAAAATTATAGATGAACAAGGTCGCAGTGTCTCCAGATAGATTGAGAAAGGTTCAGATTTAAGCAGATTGTACTTTATTTCTAATCTTTTGGGTCAGGTCAGTACACTGACTATGTATTATCCATAGTCCCAGTAACAGAAATGATCCCTTGGGCCATATTTTATTTGAGGTCTCTTCAACTATAACTTTTAGAAACATGGCCATTGCTCAGAGAAGATCTAAGCTGTTCAGTCTCCTTTGAGGTCCATGATTTATTTTCAAGAGAAAGAAAGTCTCACTATAAATAAATAATTCTGAAGTGCAGTTCAATCTATATAGCTTATTTTCTTGGGTAAGCCTCAAATGCTATCTTTATTTCTTTTCATGAATTATTATCTTAAGAATTTGGAGACTTTTTAAACCCAGAAAAATGTACAATTATATGCTTTATAAAGTGTTTCTTTAAGGATCATGCCACAGCTTTAGCATCGTTTCATATGGAGGAAAGTGCTTAGCAAGAATAGGGCTGGAAATAGCCTGTTTCCTGTGTGTTCCATTGTGCACTGCACGCTTAACCCATTTGTTAAGGCTTTGCAGGATAGAGTTTATAACTTGTTAGATACTTTTTATGGTGACTGGTTTAGGAATTCTGCATTTAAAAAAAAAAAGATGAGGGCAAGTTGGAGCAAGTAAGGGAACTTAGGACATAAGTGGATCCATGCTTGTTTATTCAATTTTTCACGAGATTTCAGATCATTATTCTACTCTTTGATAATGCTTCAAAAACTTCAAAGTGACTTCAATCATTTCTCAGCCTTTTCTTACCTAATTAAGAAAGCAAGCATTTATCACACATCTACTACACTTACCACACAATCCGAGATGCTGTGCTAAGCACTTTACAAGTATTATTCTACTTGACTTTCACAACAACCCTGGGAAGCAGTTGCTATTTTTTATTCCCATTTTACAATTAAGGAAACTGGGGCAGACAGGGATTAGATGATTTGGCCAGAGTCACACAATTAGTAAGAGATCCTATGTTTGGATTTTTAATTTCTTTTTTAAATAATATTTTGTTTTTCTCCAATTACATGTAAAAAATTTTAAACAATTTTTTTTAAATTTTGAGTTCAAATTCTATCCCTCCCTCCTCTCTACCTTCACTAAAATGCTAAGGTGACTGTGTAAGGAAGAGAGAAGGCCAGTGTTACTGGATCATAGAATAAAAGGAGGGGAATAAAGTTGAACATGAGTATAATAATAGGAAAGGATTAGGTTATGAAGTCTCAAAAATTCCAAACAGTCCATCAGTTGGGGAATGGCTGAACAAATTGTGATATATATTATTGTGATGTAATATTATTGTGCTATAAAAATGATAAGCAGGATGACTTCAGAAAAATCCTGGAAAGACTTACATGAATTCATATAAAGTGAAGTGAACAGAACCAGGATCACATTGTACACAGTAAGAGCAATATTGTATGATGAAGAATTGTGAATGACTTTATTCTCAGCAATACAATGATTCAAAGGCCTCATGATGAAATATGGTATCTACCTCCTGAGAAAGAACTGATATTGTCTTAATTCAGATGAAAGTATACTATTTTTTCTTTCTTTCTTTTTCTTTATTATTCTTATTTTCTTCCTCCCTTCCTTCTTTTCTTCCTTCCTTCCTTCCTTCCTTTGTTCTTTCATTTGTTTGCTCATTCGTTTGTTCCTTCCTTCCTTCTTTGTTCTTTCTTTTCTGTTTGAGTCTTCTTATACAAAATGAATAATGTGGAACTGTTTTTGCATTATTGCACATATATAAAATATATCAGAACCTTACCATTTTAGGGAAGGTAGAGAGGAGAGAGGGATAAAATTTGAACTCAAAATTAAAAAAATTGTTTAAAATTTTTAACGTGATTGGGGAAAAACAAAATATTATATATAGAAGAAATTAAAAATTCAAACAGAGGATTTTATATTTGTTATTGCAGGTAATAGTGAGTCACTGGAGTTAATTTATTAGGGGGTTACATGGTCTTATTTGTGCTTTAAATGTGGCTTAATAAGATGTGATTACTTTGGCAGCTGAGCAGTGGGTAGTCTAGAATGAGCAGAAATTGAAGGCAGAGAAACTGACCAGAAACTTACTGCAATAGTACATTTTTAAGGTGATGAGATCCTAAACCAGAATGGTGGAAGCTATGTGAGTAGGGGGAAAGAACCATATATGGAGATGTTGTAGAGAGAACAAGAACAAGACTTTTAAATAGTTTAGATTAAAGATTTGTCAATATATTAGATATGTGAGGTGTGTATAAGTGAGAAGTCAAGGGTGACATCCAGTATTTTGGGTCTGGATGACAAGGTGGCTAGTAGTGCCCTTGACAGTTTGGGTGACAGTGATATGATAGTTGTTCCTTGAAATTTAGAAGAGAGGATATGTTGTGGTTATTTTTTTTTTCTTTTTTGTGGGGTGAACTGATAAATTTTGTCAGCCTACCTTAGTAGAGAGCTAGTTGGTCTCAAAGCCCAAAAGACATGATTTCAAGTCTTGTCTCTGATATATGCTTCCTCTGTGACCCTGGACAAGTCATTAAACTTGTTAGTGTTGAAGTCATTTAAAGTTAGCTGTAAGACTCTAAGACCTTCATTGGGAAATCCCATTTCCTCACCTGAGAGTTCCCTGTGCCAATGAAGTCTCAGATCCAGTCCTCATATATTACTATATGTACTGTGCTGGGTACTGAGAAGACAAAAGCAGTAGGTGATATAATATCTGCTACAATGGAGCATATATTCTAAATTCATTGAGGACCTGTTTACCTGTGGTCAAGTTGTATATTCTCTCTGTTCCTTAACTGTGAGTGCTGGGCAAAGAACCAGAGCATAGAGCTCTAGTTCTATAGGGACTGGGAATCAGAATCATGGGGGAGGAACTTGGACATGGTGGTTTGGTTTGTTGTGTTTTATCCTGTTTCCTAACTGATGTTTTCTTGGTGTCACAATGCTTGCTTTTCTAAAGAATTGGTTTCTTTTTCTTCATTTTGTTTTATTTCAATGAAGTTGTGCTATATTCAGAGACAGAGATCTTGAATTCAAATCTTGGTTCTGTCACTTATGACCTACTTGAACTTGGGCAAGTCATTTAACAGTGTTAGGCTATAGCATCTTCAACTGTAAAATGAGGGAAATGGAAAGATAACCCCAGTGATCCTTTCTAGCCATACATTTATGAACCAACAATTCCTTTAAGTGATTTTGTGACAAAATAAGCCTGGGATTTCCCAAAGTTATTGTTTTATATTTGTTTTTCCAGTAAAGCATGTATTGAGTAGACCACAATTCTCTCATTCCCTGGTGTAATTGAAGAGGAGCAGAGCTTTATATTTTTGGTAGTAGAAGAGTGAAGGATTTGTGGTAAAGGTTTTTTAACAGCTTATGATTTCTAGTAATAGGAAATTGATTCAAGTTATCAGTTCAGGGAAAGAACGTACAAGACTCCTCTGTTTGACCACATAACACCAGGGGCTACCCAATGTGGACTGAAAGACCAGAAATACATAGAAGAGTTATATAAAATGATTAATGAACTTTTTGACAGCCAGTAGTGAATCAATAAACCTTCTTGAGCTACATTATCTTGTTACAGTGGGTGACACAGTAATTGCTAGGTTTGAGAGAATCTCAAAAAAGTTGGAAGTTCATATCAGGTAAGCTCAGAAAACTTTATAAGACTTTCCAAAATCTATCTGATGTCTTAATTGAGTTTGGGGAAAAAAATAAAGCAGAGGGTAGGTAGGAAATTTGATGAGAACTGATTTTCTGTAATTTCCGATACTTCCCAGTAATTGTAAGTTTTTGCTTTGTGTCTCTCTGTGTATGAATGTATGTGTAGTTGTCAATGTAGCTTTTCCATGTTATGTGTTGGGGCTGAAAATGTTGAAGCAGAATGAAAATCACAAATGATTGTCAAAAACTTACCAGGGGAAAAAATTCATTTTGATTCCCTTTCTGAGTTGCTTCCTCCTTTATTCAAACAGATTGTCACTTACCTATTGAATTGGGTGCTATTCTACAGCATCAGTTAATAGTCTCTTTTGTGTGCTTTGGCTTGAAGAGGCCCATTCCTCATTTCATTGTATTTTATGGAAAAGAATGGGTTGCTATGCAGGATCATTGAAACGATGATAGGAAATTATCTTCCCAGGATTCAGGTCAAGTCACTCACTACCTCTTTACCATTGGTCTTAAAATCATCATTAAAAAAGGTGAACTTTGCAAAATGATAGATTTCTAGGAAGCATGCAGACTTCATTCATTCACTCACTGACCCATTTATGAATATTATCTTAAAAGCATGGTTTTTTAAATGATTCTATACTTGTCGGAGATGATACACTTTTCTTGGGTTTAAACAGACTTTTCCTTAAGAATTTTTATAAATTTAACAATATAAAAATCTCAAATATCTGTCCCAGATTTTCATAGTTAGCAATTACCTCACAGAGAAAAATAACAATTTTTTTAAAAAACTTTTTTTGTTCTTTTTACATGGCACTCTGAAATGCCTTAATTCTATGTTTTGTTGTTCATGTACCATTTTGGAAAAAAATGAAATGAGGGTGGAAAATGATCTTTACCAGCAAGTCTAAACTAGAAATAGCACCATAAGATTGTGTGTATGTATATGGATACTCATATATACACATGTGTATATTTGTGTGTATGCATGTATGTGTATATACAAACCTATCCATGTATATGTATATGTATGAGCATGTACCTGTATATACGCATTTATCTGTATCTGTATATACACATTTATCTGTATCCATATATACATATATGATTACAATGGCCATCTAGTCTAATCTTTTTTCATTTGAATTTGAAGAAACTGATGCCCGTTCACGGACATTAAGTACTTTTGGAAGGTCATGCAGGTAGCAAGTATCAGAAGTGGGATTTGAATCCAGATCCTATGACTTCAAAATCAGTACTCTCTCCACCACACCAAAAATAGATTATGTTTATGTAAGTTTAGGGTTGAAATTACTCCACTTTACTTAGTTTTGACATGTTTATTTTTTATTTTGTTCTTTGCTTTTTTGGAGGGCAATTGGGGTTAAGTGACTTGCCCAAGGTCACACATCTAGTTTTTTGTGTTAAGTGTCTGAGGCTGGATTTGAACTCAGGTCCTCCTGACTCCATGGCCAGTGCTCTATTCACTGCACCACCTAGCTGTCCCTCTGATATGTTTATCAGGTGAGAACATATTTTAGTTGTTCTGTGAAAGAACATGAAATGAAAAAGAAAGAAATGAAATGAGAAGGAAGAAATGAAAAATGCCTTGGTACATTACAAGTATGTCAGAGTCTGCTTGATTAGTTAAGTTAATATGTTATATTCTCCTGGAACTCTATAAAAACATTGAGTTATTACCAAAATAGAGAGCCAGGAAAGGGCATTCTATCCAAAAACCCAGAGAAAACATCATCTGAGAAATGGGAGAGCATAGTGCTTTGGGCTGAAAGCTCATCTGCCCTATCTTTGACCACAGTGTACTCTGTGAGTTTTGAAGTACTCAGAAGATATTGGATTTCCCATATGCCTGGCAGCATCCTGGTACCATCTACATTGGGAGACAAGGGAAGTCTGAAAGAGACAAAAAAATTAGATTTAGGGATCTAAAATGAGCCCAACTGAAAATATACACATATACATATGTATACGTTCCACTCTTATAAATGGTAAAAATATATACATATATATGTATATATACACATATGTATATGTATATATACACATATATATATATATTTTTACCATTTATAAGAGTGGTCAGCAAGAACTTCTAAGAGCTGTGAGTTCT
>CM053585.1:423049343-423069711 GCA_028646515.1 Pseudochirops corinnae | reverse complement strand
GTTTATTGAAGGCCCCTGGTGGGAGCACTCTGGCTGCGCTCTCCTCCTCCCTCTCTCTGCCATGATCTTTCTTTTCCCCAAAGAAGGAATCCAGGGTTTGGGTGCTGTTCTTACTTTGTTTCTTATGCTTATTCTTACTCATGATTGGTCAGTCTGTGATTTTTTTTTAATCTCTATGGGGTCTGCTTGTAGAAGGGAAAGCTCTGTCTCAAATCGCTGGGGTCCTCCCGGCTGCCGTAGCTCTCAGGAAGGTGCTGGGACCCTTCCTACTTACTTCTGGCTTGCTGGATACTGAAGACTCCAAGACCAAGGCCCAAGACGGCAATCTGGATCCAGGCCGCTCAACGTGAGAGCACGGGCCTCAGAACAATCGCTTAGTCCCCCTGCTGTCTGCAGGCCGCGGGCGGGAAGCTGTAATGCAGAGGCAGGTGCAAAACATCTGCCTTTCGCTTTTCCACTCTGGCGGCCTTTCGGCCGGACTGCTTTTCTCCCAAGACCTTGCAAGCTCCACTGACCTAGTTCTGAACGCTGCTCGCAGCTGCCCCTAATCCGCACACCACTCCTCTCATCCGACCGCCCCCGGGGCTCAGCAGAGGCTTCAGGCCAGGCTGGTTTTCTCAGTGCTGATATGGTTCCTCGCAGCCGAGCCAACTTTAGTGGGAAGTATTTTTGTGTGCGTTTTGGAGTTCTAGGATTGGTTTTGAGTCCTTTTTCATGGGTATTTTGGGGTGGCTATGTGAGAACTGTGATATGTTGCTGCTGCTATGCCACCATCTTGGCTCTGCCCCCCCGTGGGTCTCTTATGTAAGATAATTTACACATTTTACCTCTCTTTTCCCTCTTCTCCCAAAGCATTTTTCTGTCTCAGACCTTAATCTTATTGTGTTTAAATATCATACCATCAAAGTCAACTCACATCGATTCCCTTTGGATATGTGTACTGCTTCTAATTGCCCTAATAATGAAAAACTTTTTAGAGTTACAAGTATCATTTTCCTATGTAGGAATGCAAACATATAAAAGTTATGGAATTTTTTATGATTTCTCTTTCCTGTTTACCTTTGTATGCCTCTCTGGAGTTTTTTATTTGAAAGTCGAATTTTCTATTTATCTCTGGTCTTTTCCTCAGGAATGTTTGAAAATTCTGTTTCATTGTTTACCCTGCAAACAATTATACTCAGTTTTGCTCTTGGTTATAATTCTAATTCTTTTGCTCTCCAGAATATCATATTCTAAGTCCTCTCACCCATTAATGTACAACCTGCTAAATCTTGAGTTATCCTGACTGGACACAATATTGGATTTTTTTTTCTTTCTGGCTGCTTACAATATTTTTTCTTTAACCTGGGATCTCTGGAATTTAGCTATAATATTCCTGGGAGTTGTCATTTGGGGATCTCTTTCAGGAGGTGATTGGTGGATTCTTTCCATTTCTATTTTATCTTCTGGTTTTAGGATATCAAGGCAGTATTCCTTGATAATTCTTGAAAGATGACATCTAGTCTGCTTTTTTGATTGTGACTTTCAGGCATTTCAATATTTCCTAAATTACCTCTCCTTGAACTATTTTCAGTACTTTATTCCACATTTTCCTCTATTTTTTCATTCTTTTAATTTTGCCATATGGCTTATTGATGCCTTATGACATCATTAGCTCCCACTTGATTAACTATAATTTTTAAAGAATTCTTATCTTTTTTTCCCATTTGACCAATTCTGCTTTTTTAAGACCTTTTTTTTCACTAGATTTCAATGCCTCTTTTAACATTTAATCTATTCTGCTTTTTAAGCTGTTATTTTCTTCAGTATATTTTTTTGTCTCCTGTTAATTCTTCTTTTAACAATTTTATTCTATCACTCTTTTTTTCCTAATTTTTCTTCAAACTCTCATATTTGAATTTTAAAATCCTTTATGAACTCCTCCAGGAATTTTCAGTTGGGTTTTTTTTTTTTGGGCCTAAGACCAATTCACATTTTTCTTTGAGGTTTTGCACGTAGCTATTTTGACTTTTTTGTTTTTCTGCCTTAGTGTTTGAATCATCCCTGTCACTATAGTAACTTTCTATAGTCAGATATTTTTGTATTTTTTTTTTTTGTTTTCCTTTTTGATAATTTTCTCAGACAATTTCCTGACTTTTAACTTTGCATCAAATTTGGACTTTAATCCCAGGGCCTATGGGGTTCCTGTTCCAAGCTTCAGGACTTTATTTCTTCTTTTTCCCTGAGCTAATTCCAGGTATCTACAAATTGTCAGTTCTTCATAGCTAGTATGATGTAAAGAGAGCTGTTGTGACTGTTCTGCTAAACCATGCTCTGGTCTGTGAATGACCACAAGCACTCTTCTCTGCCCTGGAATTGTGACCAGGGTCACTATGCCCCAGTAGCTACATGCTCTAGTGTTTTAGTGCTCTTCTTCCTCACCTTGGAACTGAGACACAGAAGTGTATATGGGCAATGCAGCAGAATCCTGCACCTAGTGCCAGCAAAAGATTCCCTGAAACCTTCTTAGAACCATTTGCCCAATGACATTATTGTGTGTATACTGAGAATTCTGAAAGTCACCACCACTGGTTCAGTAGAAGGAACCGATTCAGTCATTCCCAAGGTCAGTTAATATCTTGCTGGGGTGTGGCTTGTGCTGGTCTGGACTACACTAAACTGCCCTTCACACTCACCTAAGTGAGACAGACCTTTCCCACTGACCTCTACATTGTCAGGTTGGAAAATTATTTCACCCCATCTTTTTGTTGATTCTCCCACTCCAGAATTTTTTTGAGGCATTATTTTAAAGTTTTTTGAAGGAGAATTTAGGAGGTCTCAAGTGAGTCCCTGCTATTTCTCTGTCATCATCTTATTGATGATTTTTAAGAGCATAAAGGAGTCCCGCCGACCAAATGGTTTGAGAATAGCTTCTGCTAAAATAACACTTCCTTTTTCCTGGCCCACATTGTCATAAAACATTCTGAAAATCTGTAGTCACATTAATTATATCCTGTGTTCTCTTCACAGAAGAAAGGGGGGAAATCAGTAACAAAGGGAAATAAGCCTTAGCATTTGCCTGTTTGTCTTTATTTGTGTTTGGGGGAATTAGCCTCAGTGACCAGCAGATGTCTCTGTTATGCTATGTAAATGAAAAACTGAAGTAATTCAAGATAATTGTAAATAAGGGGTAAATTATTTCTCCTACATGAGAAGAGTGAGAAAGGAATGTAGAAACAAAGAGTTTCTTAACCAGAAGTTAAAAAAAAAGTCTTAACCACCTGCATGTCTAGCTGTGTTATCATATCAACAAAGAATGAACCTAAATGAGTTAAAAGAAGAATGGGACCCTCTATTAATTAGCAGTTTCAACGATCTCAGTTAACGTTGTTGTTTTTGTTGTTGTTTTAACTGTCTACTCTCTTACGTAGGCAAATGGGAGAGACTGGTACTTTTAAAATAGGGGAATTGACCAACCCAAGGCATTCTACTTGAAGTAACCCCTTCTTAGGAGTACTGCAAAGCAAAGTTTGAATACAAGAAGGTTGTAGGAGCAGCTTTCTCTCCTCTCCCTTCCCCTACATCAGTAAATACATCTTATATCCGAAGCACATGGCTTTGAGAGATATATATTGGGATGTAGCCTGAAAGGGAAACTCAAGGTCATTGCTACCTTAAACCCAACTCCCTGTGTAGGGCAGAATACGCACACACACACACACACACACACACACACACACACACACACACACAAGAAATAAGGAGACAGAAAGTTACAGAAACAGAGAGATGGACTGAAGACCAGAAAGGGATGGAATGAATCGCGAGATAAATGGAGTGTCCAATCTTTATATTCCTTGAGAGTAATTCTTCCATTTTTATGAGCTGTCAGTTAATCCAATTTGACATTTTATAAATTAATTCACACCTTGATAAATGTCTTTTAGTAAGCAATAAGCAAATTTCAGAATGGACTAATAGGATGAGTACCTATTATCTGATCAGAGGAATCAAAAACACGTCTAACTAATCAAAGATAAAAGAACAATAAAGGGCAAAGTTGACAGATGATCAACAACAGTTTTCCTAAGACTGTTTCAGGGAGGGATAGGTAGGTTCATTTATGACCAGAGTTTCTTTTAGTTATGAGTGGCATTTCTTATTTCTGTACAATGTAAGATTTAGATTAAATGAATTCTGACATCCTTTTCAAAATCTAAAAATATATAATTCTATTCTGGAGTAGATAAGTTAATCGCTCTTTGTTTGAGCTTCCTAGTCCTCTCCAAGTCCATAGCATCTGTATTCCTGTCTTCTCCAACCTCTGGCACTCAGATTTCTTTCTTTCAGGCCCTAGGCTATGATTGGTGAGTTTTCTTATGCAGTCCAGTCCAGGCCCACTCAACACTTTTCAACCATCTCCAAATTAAGTAGCTGTTGCTCATAGTCTCCAGCGTCATTCCTTGCCCCTTCCCTCCCCCACCAAACTCAATTTTTTCACCTCTACTTCCCCCTTAGAAGTTTTCTTCTCCTATGGAATGTGAACTCCCTGAGGGCCAGGAATGCTTTGTTTGGTTGTTTTTGTTTGTTTGTTTGTTTTAAATCCTCAATGCTAAGCAGAGAGTAAGCATTTAATAAATGGATTTTTTTCATTCATTCTTTTTTGACTGAGAATGCTATACATTTAAAATTGAAACTAGTCTCAAAAGTACATCAATGCAAAACATTAACATTTAAAATATACAATCTAATAGAATTCTACTTACAGGAAAGTAATTTTAAAAATATTCAGATTGAGTATTAAAATATCAAAGATATAAATGTTACAAACCAAGCTTATGCCAAGGTCTTATCTTAATTAAGCAAGTCATACTTAGAGCTTTGGGGATACCTACAGTTCAAAGAAAAACAGGTTTCACATGGTAATGGCTATAGTGCTTGATGCTAGAAAATTGTGCATGGAAATGAAGACAGAACAGGAAGTAAAAGTTCAATGTAAGGGTTTCAAGGGAAGTGGCAGATATTCTTCCCTGTCCAATACGCTCATAATCCTGAAAAAAAATGCCTGGAAAAGAAGGGCAATATTAAATTTAGTCTGCAAGACTTCTGTGACATTGTAACAGGGGGATTGCGTCCAAGATTTAGAGGGGATATATATCATAATTATATATCTATATATACATATATATTTATACAAATATAGTAATTATATATAATATAGTATGTATGTATATGTATATATATATATATATATATATATATATATATATATATATATATATATATATATATATATATATATATATATATATATATATATATATATATATATATGTGCATACACACATGTGTATCTAACCACCAGAATATTCAGAGGACTGGTCTTTGGACCACAGAAGGAGTAGGAAGGTCATCATGGTTAGTGATGGTACTTTAGAGAGACCATTTCTGGGCTTGACACACCCAGTTCTACTGAGCTCTTTCTCACTTCTAATCAGTACTGAATGCTTGGATCCCAATTCCCTTGGTTGTTGCCATACCAGGGAGACTTGGTTTTATAGGGATGAGGTAGTTTCTCATTCAAGTGCAAGGTGGTTTCTCATTCAAGTTTGATTTTTCATCTCTGATATTACATGAAGCATTACTGAACAAATAAGGAGTCTAAGCATCAGGTTTGGAAGTTTCTAGAAAATAGCCAAAATGGGAAGGTTAGACAGGAGGAAGGAGAGCATGCCCAGTATCTAGAGATGAAGATTCCTGGCATAAGCGAACCAAAAAAGGAAGGAAATACTGCTTAGAAGCAGCAAGTAGTAGCAGGGAAAAGGGATCCAAACTCTTCATGGATCCTTGAGGTCTTGGAAAGGATATATAGGTAGAGTGAAATATCTGATATCCCAAGATGGAAGTCTGAATGCATTTTCCTATGGCAATCACACTATATATGATGATTAGTTTCTATTCTACTACTAATAACTTATAATGTTACTTATTAGTAGTGGTAGCAATAATAACTTACATTTACATAACACTTTAAGGTAAACAACGTGTTTTCCTCACAAAAGTTGAAGTAATTCTCTGAATATTGTCATTCTCATTGGAAAGAAGGAAAGAAAGGAAAAAGGAAGGAAGGAAGGAAGGGAGGGAGGAAGGAAGGAAGGAAGAAAGAAGGGAGAGAGGGAGGGAAGGAGGGAAGGACAGAGGGAGGGAGGGAAGAAGGAAGGAAGGAAGGAAGGAAATATTAAGCACTTACAATGTACCAGAAACTGTGCTAAGGGTTTTACAAATATTATTTCATTTGATTTTCACAGTAACACAGTGCTTATTATCCTTATTTTATAGATAAGGAAACTGAAGCAGAAAAACTAAGCCTGAGAGAGTTTAATAGGTTAAATAGGTGGTACGTCTCAATGCTAGAAACAGGGGCAAATTCTCCTAACTTCCAGTGTAATGATTTTTATACCATAACAATTATGAACAGTTTATACTTTTTAATATCATCCTTGTTAGAGTAGTAGTAGAGAAATTATTTAATATATTTTCAATTAAGGTAGTAGGATTTGATTCTTGCCTCTGACTCAAGTTGCATCACTCTCAGCAATTCATTGAATCTTTATGACCTTCATTTTCCTCATCTGTGCAACAGAGAAAATTATACTCGCAATATCTCCTTGGCAGAACTGTAAGAGTCATGATTCATAAAGTATAGGCATTGTGTATGTTGTGGGCTAACCAGACTTTTATGGGCTTACTTGATAATATGTTTTTTTCCCAATGGGAAAATGATTTCTGAATTCAAAATTTAAAAAAAAAAAGTGTTCCCAAGAAAATTAAGACACTATTTGCTCATGAAGGTATTTGTGATCCTCTGATAGCTTCAATGCATAAGCTTCAATGCCACAAGATGGCACTGTTCTCCACAAGATCTTTCCTACTGAACACACTGTTTTTCAATGTCCCAACCCTGTGCATTGCAAGTCCTTCTCCAATGATAAATAGAATTAAGCACGTCTAGAAGAAAACTCCTTTGTAATCATCTTAATATGGGATGAAATCTTTTATCTAGTGGGAAGATTTTAAAGTCTCTTGTAATCCAAAGGAGATGGAGATGACGTATTCCTAACAAGTATCACCGAGAAACAAGGCCAAGGAAGTTTTAAATTGGAGAAGTATTTTAAAGACTCATGATGAAATATATGATTACAAAGAGAAACATATTCTTGGGTTTGAGGATGCACATATGTGTGCTTGCTGTATGTATACAAACATATATAAACATGCATACATACAGAGACAAAGAGAGACAGATACGAAAATGCTAATATGTATATATATGAATGTAAGATATATCTATATATGTATCTATATAACAATGTGTTTATATACACAGACACAGAGACAAAGACAAAAATGTGAATGTATATATGTGTGTGTGTACATACACACATAAAACACACAAAACCAGCCAATTTTGACTTTCTTCAGAAAGACTAATGATTCATAGTTCTTTCATGTCTCAGTAGCAAGAAGTGAAAAGAAAAAAAAAATTAAGAAGCATTGTAATGAAGTGGATTGAACCCTAGACTTAGAATCAGAAAGATAGGTTCGAATTCTTCCTCAGACACTTATTAGCTATGTTAAATCAGGAAAATCAAGAAACTCTCTGTGCCTTAGTTTCCTCACCTTAAAAAAGAGAGAGGAGGTTGTATAGGAAGCCTTCCAAGGTCATTTCCAACATCTAAATCTATGCTCCTATGAATTTAGAGGTGCAATATCCTTTCAATGTTTAAACACATAGTATAATATATGACATCTAATGCCTGCAGTCTCTTGGAAGAAAGTGTCGTAATTTTGTTTACTTTTTCAGGGCCTTACATGTTTTTTTTTTTTTTCCTCTGTTGAATACTTAAGCACTGCATCAATAACTCTGCCCTCTGTGACTCTGGAGGACCTACTAAAGTTTAGGTTACCAATATGAGATCCTTCATTTGCTGTGTAAAGAATGGATAAATTCTCCTTTTTCCTATTTCTAATACCAGAACTCATTTGTCCTCCATATTTTGACTTAGAAATGTGAGTACTGGAGACAGCAGTCCATCTTGCATCTTGCAACCCTTGTAAAATCTCACTATTCACCTGTTAGGCAAATTACCACAAGGCTGTTCTGTCTTCAACAAAAGATACATCTGATTTGTTAGTAAGGTAACAAAAACAATCTTATGATAAGGGGGTTTCATTTATGAGACAGTTCCATAATAAAGAACCTAAGGTTACCTTATAATAAGGCTCCTGTGTATTTTATTGTTATTTACAATATGAGTTTTACAAATATGTTTACATACTCATAATTTACAATTATGAGTTTTAACCTTATCTGTAAATAAAATATATTTCTAGAATGAAGATAGTTTATGGATTAATTCATATCCTTCCTAGTGTTTCTAGATGCTAGAAGAGTATATTTGAGAAATATGTGGAAAATTGGTAAGCAAACATAGCAATCTCATTTTGAAATCTTCCCATTCAAACTATTCTGTAATGTTCTTTCAGACCACTGGATGTCAGGCTTCACTATAAAATCCTTGAAGTATTTAAATGTCTCATTTACGTAAGAAGTCATTCTATCTTGTAGGTCTGTGGAGAAAGAAGGAAGGAGTAGGAGGAAGCAGTGCATTAATTCTATCTCTTTTCTGAGCTGACAGATTATATATATCTGTGTAGATAATTGATCAGTGAACATGTATCAAGATAGGAAAGGCCACCTTTGAAGGACTTGCCATTTCTTACCCATATGTACTTTCCTGCTTGCTTGGAAAGTCGCCCTGCTATACTTACTATTACTTAAATGAGTGATGATGGAGAAGAGTAACCCCCCCCCCCCTTCACACTTTACACAAGTGATGGCTATTTTTTGGCTTTTGCCTCAGAGAACTGTGACTAGAGGTTGACATTCTAAGCAGATATCTAGCACACAGCATGAAATAAAGTTCAGCAAAACATTTTAAAATATAATATTATTTTAATGGCATGTAATTTTAATGCCAAAAAATTCTAGTTTGCATATCATGCAGGTATTTGTGTATGTGTAATAAGTCAAATGGAATGTATTGCAGTTTAGTTTCAAAGTCTTGGTTGGGGAGGGGCAGAGACAAATTGGCATTTGTACAGTGCTTTAAAGTTTTCAGAGTGTCCTAGCTACATTATATATTTATACTTGATAGCATATAAGTGCTAAAGGTATTTTCTTCACTATTTTTCAGATGAGAAAATTGAAGCTGAAGAAGCCTAATTGACTTACCTGGAGCCAAATAGCTAATAAGTGTTGAAGGAATAATTGGAAATCTGGTCTTAATGATGCTAAATCATACTGACGACTATCAGACAAGGGAACTGTTTTTGAACCTCATTTTTGAACCTTATCAAAGGTGTACAAATATCTTTTGCAGGCCTTCTTACTAGCCACAAAGTAGGATCCCAATAGTTCAGTTTCCTTGCTTTCTAAACAAATTTTCTTGGCCACACCTACCTCACTGTTGTGTGCCAGATGTGTTTGTACTTAACTTGTTAGTTGGTGTGATATAGTCACTTAACATCCTTTTAAGCTATAATTCTGTTCATTTTCCTCAGTTTATCCTACACAATTCATTTTGGCTAACTGCAAGACATTTTTAGGTATTATTCTGTCATGCAATGGTCAGGGTCTGAAGGTCTTCTTCTTATCAAAAACAATATCCACAAGCTATCTGGGACCTCTGAAGCCAACTGATTCACCTTCTTCATTTTACATGTGAGGAAACAATAATCCAAGGAGATTAATTAGTTTACTTAAAGTTGTTCCAATGAACAAAACACCATCATTAGTGGATGACACATTCATGTTGCCTTTAAAGGGATATAAAATTACAAGAAAAAGACATGATACATTTGATAGTCTGCTGCAAGCCACGTCCAAAACTAAACATTACTTTGAGCTACCAGACCTACAGTTTGACAGGCAGTTTTAGATGCCATTGGCAGTAAACTCTATCAGTCTGTCTGCTCCAGGACATCCTGGCCTTATTGATTCCGTGTCAGTCAACACATATTTGCACAATGTGTTACTGAGGTAGAAGGTAATGATGTCTTTTAGATACACCACTAATGAAAGTCTTTGAATGTGTGCAGGGTTTCCCCAGTATTAGCTGCTGCATGCCTATGTCTTCTTCAAGTTTATTTGTAAGACATAAAACTGGAAAGGGGAAAAAAAAAAAGCTGCCTTTCTTAGAGGAATCTTTAAATATGGCATATTCCAGATTCTGGCTATGTACCCTTAGGATCCTTGAAATGGTTCCCCAGGGGACCAGAAGAATAGCTTTAACAATAACAAATGGGAAACACTTTACATTCTCGTAGATTAATAGAATCTTACAGTTGGAAGAAGTATTAAATATCTTTCAGTCAATTCAACACTTACTCATTGAATGTCTAGTAGGTGTAAAACCCTTTTTCTAGGATCTGGGGAATAAAAATAAAAAGTCTCTGCTGACAAGGCATTTGCATTCTACTGGGAGTATGCAACATGTACATAGACAAGAAAATATACATACATTCTCAAATGCCCATTAATGTCTAACTAACTTTGTTAGCATGTCCCTTAATTTTAAATGTCTTTTAACAACTGGAGTGACCAAAAAAAAATTTCTTTTGCAGGAGATGAAACTTGAGCTGAGTTTTGAGAAGAGATAGAGAGGTTCCAAAAGGTAAGGTTTAGGAGAGAGAACATTTCAGGCATGTAGATCAGGCTGGGGCATAGCACCAAGATAGAAGATGGGATTCTGTGATGGAATTACAAGCAGGCTAGGTTGACTGTAGCTTGCATTGTAGGAGGGGGATAAAAGAATAATAAGCCTAGAAATGTAGACTGGAGTCAAATTATAAAGGTCTTCAAATACAAATAGGAAACTTTGTAATTTAACCACAAGGTAATGTGGAGAGACAGAAACTTCATGAGTAGATGATGAATAACCTAGTCAGATCTTCACTTTAGGAATGTCAATTTGGCAGCTATGTGGAGGAGGCATTGGTAAGCAAGGAAACCAATTGGGAATGTAAGGCAAAATCATTTCCCATATAGTTTATGCATATGTCTACATGAATTTGGCTAAATGTGATTCCAAAGAAGCCATGAATAATGCCTGTACAAAGCAGACATTGAATCTTGCCTACAGGGAATCATGAGATTGAGTCCACAAGGTTGACTACTCTGCAGAGAATAGATACCAGATTAGAATTATATCTGTTTCCATAGATATTAATAGCCTAGGAGAAATAATCTCATTTTTATGGTCAAACTGCTTTTGTGGTCACTATCTTTTAAAGGGGGAAATAGTGCCCCCAAGTTTCTAAAGTAAGGTTTCATCAATATTTGTAAGTAACCAAATGTTACTTTGCACAAAAGACCAGCGCAAATAGTGAATAAATCCATTTGTCCAAGTAGAAAGCAAATAGAAAAAGAAGTTATACAAATTAGATTATATGAGACAGCACACAAAGTGAATGAACTGTCCCATTGGGGGAAATAAATGTATCTCATCTCAGCCAAGAAAGTCCCTGATCTCACACAAGTAGATATTTTGGATAATCTCTAAGGAGTCAAGCTGAAAATTAGGAATTTGTTGATGCACCAGCTTCTCTGTGAGTCTGCTGTTTTTCAGAGTCCTTTTTTTTTTCCTTTCCTGCCCCTTCTTGAGATGATCCCAGAACCACGTATGCCATCTCTTAAAGTCCAATTTTCTTCTCTCCTGAACTCTCAAAAATTCCATCCATCAGTCAGGGATTAAACATTGAATGATTATGCTATTCACCAATGAGGGTGTATCTATTTAAATGAACCAAGGGTGAATCTCTAATTTATATAAGACTATTGCAATACTTCGGGCTGGAGATAAGGGCCTGGACAAGGGTTGTTTTTGGTATAATTAGAGAGAAGCATACAGATTTAAGAGCTGTTACACAGGTAAAATTAACAAGATTTGGCAACTAACTGGAAAGAGGAGATGATTAAGTGAGCAAAGTCCTGCATGATTCCATGCTTCCTATTCCAACCCATACTAGTCAGTCAATCAACAGGTATTTACTAAGCATCTATGTATCGGGCACTGGACTAGTGCTAGGGAAAGAAAGAAAGGTAATAATTGTCCTCACTCAAAAAAAAAAAGGTTTATAATCTAAAGGAAAACACATGAAAACAACAATATATGTAGAAGATATATACAGGATACTTTGGAGATTGGAATGGATTAACTGAAGTAAGACACAGTATTAAGGGGTATCAGTAAGTGAAAGTGAAACTTTAGCTGAGGTTTGACAGAAGCCAGGGAAGCCTGAAGGCCTATACAAAGAGGAAAAGAATACCAGATATGTGGCAAAGCCAGTGAAAATAAATGGAATTAAAAGATGAAGTGTTTTCTTCAAGAAACAGCAGGAAGGACAGTACTACTGAACTGAGTAAGATTTGTGAAGACTGGAAAAATAGGAAAGGGGGAGCTTATAGAGGGCTTTGAAGACCAAATAGAGGATTTTATGTTTGAACCAGAGATCATATCCTTCTACAATATAACCAACAAATAGTGATCAAATTCTTTATGAAAGACATGAAGTGAAGGCAACCCCTATCTCTTCAAGCATCTCATTCCACTTTGGAACATCTAATTGTCTAGGAGGTTTTTTCCTACCTCAAGTATATTTGCTTCTTTGTAGCTTCTACCACCTACTCTTAATTCTGCCCTCTGGGGCTAAGCAAAACAAATCTAATCCATCTTCCATATGACAACCCTTCAAATACTAGAAAATAGCTAACATATATCCTCAAGTTTTCTTTTATCACCTATCCTTTCATCATTTATCATACCATTTGCCCTCTACTGGACACTCTGCATCTTATCAAAGTTCTTAATAAAATGTGGTACTCAAACCACAACACAGGACCCAACATGTCATCTGACCAGAGGAGAGTCTAGCTGTTAAGTCTTATTTAGTTTGCAGTCCCCCAAAACCATTAGAACATTTTCAGACTAGTTGCTACCTAAACAGTACCATCTCTTCTTTGAATTTGTAAAGTTGACTTTTTTCAACATTGGTGTAATTTTAAAATTTCATTGTGACAGTCCAGTGTTCTAGCATGTCAAGATTCTTTCTTCTTTATATTTAAATCACCCACATTTTCCAAAACATCCCCCCTCTTCTCAGAGAACCATTCCCTATAATATAGGATTTCAAAACAGAAAATAATATTTTATGAAATCTAACCAATATATCAAAAAAATCTGACATTATATGTCATTTTCCACATCCACAATTCCTTGCTTCTGCAAAGAAGGGAAGAAAGTGCATTCATATATAAATATATATATATATATATATATATATATATATATATATATATATATATATATGTGTGTGTGTGTGTGTGTGTGTGTGTGTGTATGGTATGTATATGTGCATGTATATGTGTGTATATGTACACACATACACACAAATACATATATTTTGGGGGCAATTTGAGTCACTATAATTTGATAGCATTCTGTTTTTATTGCTTTGCTGTTACACTTTCCATTAGCATTTTTATAGTCATATATATTGTTTTCCAAGTTCTACTAACTTCTTACTTTGTCTAGATCATTTCAATCCTGGTTGTAAAACTGTTCTTGATATATTGAACATGGAAGACACTATCAACTCTGACAATTGTGGACCTAACATAATCCAGAATCTCTAGACCATAGTGACATTTTCTAGGGCAATAAAATTGTGCAATTGTTGCAACCAATACTTTCTAATTTCCCTGCCAGTATAACATAGATGCATCTTCTTCAGAATGTTAGCACAACAAGAAAGGCAGTCAAAAAGGGAAGGCAGCATAGCATCTGTGTGATTGTAGATGCTGTCAGGGAGTAGATGTGGTCATTTGAACTGAGTAGTCCTTGAACATTTCCATCCTTATGGAAATTATGGCTCCGTAAGGTCAGTGCATTGTGAATTCAAATGGCAGAGGCAAAGGAATATTGTTTATGTGTAACTGTCTAGAGAAAAGAGGGAAGAAGAGGGAAAGAAAAAAATCATATGGGAATCAATGGTGAGAAATCAGTGAAGTTTTGGAGATTCAAGGCCCTAGGCGAATCTTTCCAAATATGTGTAGGAATACATTCCAAATGTATTCCAAATAATATAGCGTGTATTTTATAGTACCCTGGTGAGACTCTTCCCATCCAAAAAAGGAAATCATCAAGGCATGTATCATCTCTGTTTCCTTGGAAAGATTTATGAGTTCTCAAAGCTACCTTGAGATCTGGGCACATTTCAACTGTGCCACCATAGAATTACTTCACAATGAATCCATGCTACTGTGTCAGAGACAACTCTGCTTCTGGCATGCTTTCCTCTCTCAGGGCATAGCTGTATCAGAAATCAGGGACCACTGAAATATCCAAAAATCGTATTGCTCTGTAAGCTCTTCTCCTTCTCCTGGATAGATGGCATAAGCTATAGTGGCTGGGCCAACTATGTGGGGGAAGTCACCAGATGAATGGAGTGTGTCAGGTGGTCAGGAATGCAGCTCAGACAGGAGTTTGTAGGCCCTGGCACAAGATGTAATGATAAAGAAAGATACTGACAGATGTAGCCGCCTCTGTCCATCAGTTAATAAGTTATAGGCTGGTCAGTCTATATATATAGAACAAAATAGAAAGCAAGGTGTTGGTGGGAAGGGGGCAACCATAGCAACACACTGACCTTAATAGCATTAATTAGCTCTATAGACTGCAATTATATATGTCTAATAGAGCAGAATAGCATGATTTCCTTTAGCACAAAAGAATGAAACATTCTATTTGGAGGATATGGGTTAATTGTTAAAATATGGGACTGTGGATCATAAGAACTTTTTCTTTCTGCCTAAGATTGACTGTTTCCCATCATGTATACATGTGCTCTATGATAAGCCTAGGATTAAATGATTGGCTTGGATTTCCGGTACCAAATAAAGTTCACCAGATGTCACTTCCTCACTTGTTGAGCTAATGATCCACAGGGCATAAGGAAATTTAAAAAAAAAATGCATATGGCTCTCATACAAGATAAACATTCATAAAGAATATATCAGTTCAGGAATCTCTCTCTTTTTCTCTATTATAAATTCTTCCAGTGCAATGTTTACCCATCTTCTTAGGGAATAGGTCACCAGCAGTCTATTGTTTTATAGCTTGCTGTGTCTGTTTACCAGCAGTAGATTTTACCCAAGGTATTTTTATATGTCTTGATGGTGTAAAGAGATGGTGTTCAATTAATTTACTCAGATAATAGAATCAAGAGATGAAATAAAAAAATGTCTCATATAGTTCAAAACTCAACCCCAAACCTTTATTTTATGAATTATTCATTTTTATGAAAATAGATACAGATACTATATGTGACTAGAAAGAATTGTTTAAAGCATTTCAGCTGAAGAATTAAACAAGAACCCAAATTACAAACTGTACAAATTTCTTTCCATTTTCAGATTTGAAACAATCATCTGTGAGTTATAGGTATAACTGATGTAACATAGTCAAGCTAGCTTCATCATAAGATTATAAGGTCACATCTCTGGTTAGAGAAATGCAACTAACCACCAATTTACCTGCAAACATCTTCTATTTGATTATTAAATCAGGTCAGCATCCTTTACTGGTAAAACTCCCATCTCCTCCCTAACCCCCCAGTTTTACCTGAATAACCATTACAAGGAATAGTCATTTAATAGTCTGCAACAGAATAAGAATAAACTTTTTTTTTTTTTGCCCAAGAATAGCAAATGATGTCTGTAAGGATCAAGTCAGAATCAAATCCATGGTATAGTAAAATAGTAGCCTCATTGAGGATCAAAGTCATGCTTTTTTATCCAGCATTTCTTTGTGACAAATACATTATGTCAGCTCCACTAGCTCATTTGTCTGCTGCAGTTCCACTTTATCAGGCTGGAGTAAAAAGAATTGATGTGTCTGGATAGATAAAGTAAATGGAAACTCAGGACTCATTCCAATATGCTGTACTTTGATATATTTTGCAAACCTGAGAGCAGCTGGTGTAACACTAGTTACTGTTTGTATTTAAATATTGCACATTAGAAGACCTTTGAAAGGGGTGTTTTTAATGCTCATTTTTCCTCGCAATTACCTATTGGTTTTCAGATTGTTTTCCCCCCCTTTCATTTCCAGTTTTCATTTGCTAACAATACCAGAGACAGCTCCCCTACAGACAAGTCTGTTTGTTGCTAAGTCAATGAAACTTCAGATATTTTTTTTCCTAAAGAGAGTCGCATGTTAATAGAAGCAGAACTTTTAAAATTGTAACTGGCTGTTGGTTTTGATTTTTTTTTTTTGGTGAATTATGCATTAGTCCCTTACAATGTGAGAATAAAATAGTCACAAAGAAAACAAATTTTATTTTATAAAAATCCATGAACTTTTAAATCTCTACCCTTTATTCAAGAGTAAATTTAAAGGTACCAATCAGTTTTGGCACAATAGATATTTATATCTATATCTATACATGTGTGCATATGTTGTAACACATATATACACATATATAAATATCTACATATATGCATGTTTTTGCATATTCCCTAAAGGAATTTATTTCCTCTTCTTAAAACCCATGGAAACAGAACTGAAGAATGATAAAGACATAATGAACCTAAACACAATGACCTAAAATATTGTAATTGTATCATTTGTGCTTTTAATAGAATAACTGCATAGTGACTGTTTAGGCAGGAGTAACTGATAGGAAGATGTGAGTCTGAGGCACAAAAAGGTGCAGGAGTTAAAGTCCTCTTCAGAAAAAAAAAATGCTTGGGATGAATCATTGTTTCCCTATTTTGTTCTTTCCCTGAATTAAGGCTATTCCTGCACATAGACACACAAAATTTAATTGGAGAATTAAGAAAACTGAAGCAAAACAAACAAATAAAGAAAACAATCTTTATTGTCTCATTATTTGAATATTTTAGGGAAATGAATGTTTGATAGAGTTTTGATGGGAATTATCTAGGCAATTATCCTAGTTCACTTCTTCCCACCTCAATTTTAGTTGCAAACAACAGATGCTCCTTAAATGTGGTGAACAGAATAAATTATTAAGACTTCATCTCCAGAAGACTAACATGATGCTAAACCCCTGTCAACCTATAAAAATTGCTGATTTTCTTGGAGAGGAGTAGTTAGCAGATATAAGGAAGATGAGTGAGGAAGTGGGAATGATCTCACAACATCTAGAAGAAACAAATCAGCTCCTGATGCTCTGTAATAAGAGGTTTTCTTAAATTGCCATCATGAAATGAAGGAAGAAACCTTGATAGGTAATGATATGGGAAGAGGAACTTGATCCTGATGGAAACATCCTAATGGAAAATCTGGCATAGGAGGAGTGAATATAATGGAGTGGCAACTTGGCCATACCATAAGTCATTCAATATCTCCTACTTCCCTTTAGATTTCAAATTTTCAAAAAGCTTCCAACACAAGAGAGGTGAGGAATGGAACAAATAAATAGAAGTGGCTCCATAGATACTTAGTACCCAACCTTCCAAATGAAAATGGGTCTATAATTGCATTTCAAAATGATCATATCTCAAAATGATATATGGGGAGGATATAGGTGACATTAGAATGGAAGTTTTACTTCCATGTCTTCAAATAGGTCTTCTTGATGATTCAGCTCATGAAGAAGGGATGTTGAAGGGAAATAGTTAAAATTGCATTTATACATTTTAACTTAAACTGAAAGGCTCATATGTCTATAGCAAAAATGTCTAAAGCAAAAATAATGAGGGCCCCAACCAGTGTGTGGCTTGAAAAAATCTCTATTTTGAATGCAAACATTTATTCAAAATGCCATGTCTTTGTTCAGTATGCACAAAATGACGTGTATAAAACATGATCTAAACTATGGAATTTTAAAAGTTGTATCTGCATTTCAGAGCAATGTCAATGTTTAGAGTGACATGGTCCCCACTGAGCGTAGGCAGACAGAATGATGTGCATGCATTCAGTTATGTCACTAAAATTGCATCCCAAATAATGGAAATCAGCCAGCATACCATATAAATGCCTTACTGCATAAAACCATCCATGATATGGAGAACATTCTACACCTCCTAAACTTCTTTCTCTACTGTTGGCACCAAATAGATTAAAAGCCAATATTATTCAAAGCAGAATATCTCAATTATAGCATTTGCAAATATAGATATCTCTCCTGTCACTCATGATAGGTCATAAATATGATGAACTGAGAAGCCAGTGTTTAAGGAGGTATGAATGTGAATGTTGAAGACCCCAAGCATGAAAGTAGCATGTGGGTAATAAAGACTATGAGAGAGCTACTGAATTGTGTGAGAAAGATGGAAGAGTGAAGTAGAAGCCTAAAGAAAAAGACAACAGGAATCTGCAGAGACAGATGGAACATACTCCAAAGGAGAAGATATTGAGTAATTATGGCACAAGGAGGGTCTAAACCTCTACTATGTTGGGACATACAAAACAATGAGGGATCAGCATTGGATAAGATAGCAAAAGATATAGTATTTTCCATCATAAACAAGATTTCTGTGAACAGCAAGAACAACTAAGACAGAAAGAGTGTAAAAAGGAGTTATTAGTTTGCAAATTATTAAGGAGATGTTCCAGTGGAACAATGGAAATAATGGTCCCAAAGGTCAGAGCAGGTAAGGGACTAAGTAATAAAAAGCAGGCTGGATAAAGATAAAAATATGAAGAAATATTTCAGAGAAAGGAAACTCTTATAAAGTAGAATCCAAAGATTCCATATTCCTTTGGTTATGATCCAAGAAACTATCAAAAGATTTATGGAAACTAAGACCTATACCTATATCACAAAATCTAGAAGATTTGCAGTACTTTCAGTGAATCCTTTGGCAGATTTAATAGTGTAACAGAAAAAAAAGGTCTGAATCTCTGTAACTGGAGGGAGTAACCACAGAGATGAGATCATAGATATAATGAAGTTTAAATGTAAGGCCAAGTTAGTTGGAGTCTCTACTATTTGAGATCCTATTATAATGGAGCACAACAGCCATATATCATTCCATATACAACCTAAGGAACTTGGGAAGAGATGGTAGCAGAAGTTTCAGAGAGGAAGTCTGCATCTCCAGGTAGTGAACTATACTCATGTGACACCTGTTTAGTAGTTATATGGCAAAATGGTGTGGTAGGCCACCCATTTAGAAGAACTCCACAGATAAAACATTCAGTTAGCTCCATTATTAAGCCTCGTGTCAAAGGCCCTAGTCTTTTTGCCATTGAATCTGATGTCTGACTTCAAAACCTGGGTAGCACTGCAGTTTTGTTCTTTCCAGTACTGTTCCTTTCTTTTCCTGAGGTTACACTCCTTTTGATTATAGGGATGTGGTTTGAGAAGAGTTATCATTCTCATACTAGGTTTGTGCCTAGGATCCTCATGTTTCTTGCTCTAGACAAGGTATACAAAGCCTAGTTGAAGCAGTGTTAGGCCTTTTCCTAAGTTCACAAGCTTTCCAGCTCTTTTGAAGCTGTCTAAGGACAAGTCAGACATAACTGGAAGGAAAGACAATGAAATGCATTGATTTATGTCTACTGCCTGGTTGCAGTTCTCAAAACAGTTCTGTGGAGACAGTTGCATGAGCATCATTATCATCAGTTGACAATTGAAGAAAAAAGCTTCAATGAATTTAAGTGACTGGTTGAAGATTCCAGTTAGTAAATTACACAGCCTCTTCTTAACTCAAAGTCAGATCTCTAGAGAATTCAGGTCTTTCCTCTACACCACACTACCTCTCATTGAGGAAGACAGATCAATGAACAAGTTTTGTTGAATGATCACTATGTATCTAGCACCGTACTAGGGAAACAAAGGTAACAATTAATAAAAAAATCTCATTTTCAAATTTGTGAGTGATATCCATTTAAAGGTATAGCTAATATGTTGGATGATAAGAATTGTATTCAAGAAGACTTTTGATAAACTCAAAAGAAAGTGAGTTTAATAAGATAAAATTTAATAGATATCAAGATAAAGCCATTTGTAGGATCAAAATAAAATAAGTAAATATACCTCTCAAGTAAGAAATGGAAAAGATACAGATGTCTAACAGGTCATGGAGTAAAGATTTGAATATTTTCATGGACTTCAAGTTCAGTATGAATAAAATATGTGGCACTGTAACCTAAAGGTCAATGTGATTATACACTTCATTATTGGAAGTGTAGCGTAGTCCCACTATTCTCTGCTCTGGTCAGGCTATTGTTATGTTCTGCTTAGGACACCAAATCTTAGGAAAGACATGGACAAATTGGAACAAGTCCAGAGGAGG
>CM053585.1:423013183-423049243 GCA_028646515.1 Pseudochirops corinnae | reverse complement strand
AAAATCTCACTTGATTCTCAGAACAAGCCTAGGAAGTGGGTGTTATTATATCCATTTTACAGATGATGACAACACTGAGGCCCTGAACAATTAAATGATATCCCCAAGGTCACACAGCTAATAAATGTCTGAGATTAGATTTGAACATTCAGGTGTTCCTTACTTCAGTATTAACCACTATACTATCTAGATGCCTATTTTGCCAAAAGATTAATCTTTATTTGTCTTTCTCTTTTGAGGTAAAACTAATTTTAGTTCAATGTATAGGAAAAAAAAAGAAATCTCCAGTTAGAAGTGCCCCAAAGTATATTGGACCACATTGAGGTTTTGACTCATCCATCATTGGAGATCTTCATTCAAAAACTGACTAGTCAGCCAGGTGGTTTGGTACAGTGACTAAAGCACTGGCCTAGAGTCATTAAGAGCCAAGTTCCAATTTAGCCTGCAACATTTACCAGCTGTGTGACCCTGGGCAATTCACCTCACTTCTATCGATTTCATTTCCTCAGCTGTAAAGTGGGGCTATAAAGAGAACCTATTTCAGGGGTAAGGAAGATGGCTATACATTTATATAGATAACATTTACTATGTGCCAGGCACTGGGATAAGTGCCTTACAAATATTTCATTTGTTTCTCGTAACAACTTTATAGGGTAGGTGCTGTCATATCTATTTACAGAGACTGAGGCCAACAGAGGTTAGTTGACAGGGCCAAGGTCACATAGTTAGTAAGTGTCTGAGGCTGCATTTGAATTCGGATCTTCTTGACTCAAGGCCCAGCACTGTAATCATGTGCCACCCAGTTGCTTCCTAATATGATGATGATCAAATGAAAGAATATTTGTAAAAGGCTTGACACTTTGTGAGGCACACAATAGGTATTTAATTCCTGCTTGCTGGTGACATTTAACAAAGGATTCCTATTCCATTACAGGTTGGACAAGATGTCATGCTACAGTATAAAGGTAAGAGGACTTATCTTGAGGTAAGATCTTGGATTGACTCTTGGCTTTTATACTGAGAGTAGCCACGTGTATCAATCTGCACCTGTTTCCTCATTGATCAAATGAGGGAACTAATACTTGCACCATCTGCATTGAAATGTCTAAAATATGGTTTGAATGTGAGTTTTTGTTCTTTTACACTGAACTCTTCTCAATGCTGTGCTATTTTCTTTTTCTTAAAGGACAATGGTGACATGGGACATGAACCAAAGGTAATGATGACTGATGACTTATCATAAATTTTTCATTTCATAATAATAATAATAATAATTTCTAGCACCATAATATGTTGATGGGGTAGATACTATTTAAGGACAAAGATCATTTTTTGATCCTTCAAATCACACTATGGTAGTGTGAGAGTATGTGTGTGCGTACTCATGAATATACAAAGTTATACAAGAACTGAGGGACTTCAGATGTGCCAGCAGTAATCACCATCTGACGTCTGCAAAAAGTAAATGTCTGTAATCAGAAGACTTCCTCAATGGTTTGTTTCCCTGTTTTAGCAATGTGGGCACGTACAGAGACTTAAGGGATGTAATAATTATGTATGGCTTGTAGACTGACTAGCAATGAATCCAAGGTCCTGATTGAAAGAAACGAAAAGAAACCTTATTTTATATATACATATATGTATATATATATATATATATATATATATATATATATATACGTATATATACACACACATACATATATATATATATATATATATATATATATATATATGTAATAGGAATAATCTTTTGTACCATCTGACTATGTCTTTAAATTGACAGAGTCCTTTCGAAGCCCATGAGGGATTCAAAACAGAGAAGGCTATAGTTAATGCAATGTTTGCTTTTGGGGCAAATTCAGTTTAAGCCGGGAGAACAAAATATGAAAGAGAGCAACTCAGCTGGCTGTGTGAATCTTCCTGACCTGGATGTTCGACACAGGCGGTTGACCTGGGCTTTGGAAAACTGCAGCAAACACTGAATGATGTTCACAAAATTATTCCTGATAACAAGCTGGATGGAGCAACCACCATGGATGACACAAAACAACTTTTCAGGGTGACCAATGGGATGAAACAGGATGTGCCCTGGCATTAATTTCATTTGGCCCCTGTTTTCCCAGAAGCCCAATTTATACCTAGTTTTAAACAAGAGATATATTTCTGGTTTTGCAAAGATAATAGCCTGTTTAGTCATGGATGAGGGGGAGAAAAGTATGGCAGAAAACCCTTCCAGGATTTAGGTCAAGAACATCTCTTGGAAGTTCGGTGAACCTATATTTCTCTCATATGAAGAGTTCAATGTGAGTTGATTTACTTCTAAGGTCCAGAATTATAATAATAACAATAAAAACGACAATAATAATAGGGGAGAGGAGTGGCAGCAATTATCCTTTATGTAACAATTTAAGGTATCAAAATACTTTAAATGTATTATTGTATTTGATCTTCACAGTTAGGTGGTATTATTATCTTATTTTTTTCCCCTCATAATAGTATTTTTTTCAATTACATGTAAAGGTAGTTTTCAACATTCACTTTCATAAAATTTGGATT
This sequence comes from Pseudochirops corinnae, assembly GCA_028646515.1. NCBI lineage: Eukaryota > Metazoa > Chordata > Mammalia > Diprotodontia > Pseudocheiridae > Pseudochirops > Pseudochirops corinnae. The sequence continues at coordinate 423,046,684 of CM053585.1, read as the reverse complement.
TCTAAATTTTTTACCTCCCTCCTTCCCCATCTGTCTTCCCCAGTATAGCAAGTAAACTGATATATGTTATATGTGTACAATCATTAGAAAGATATTTCCACATTTCCACAGTCATGCTGTGAAAGAGGAACCAGAACAAAAGAGAAAAACCATGAGAAAAAAAGTGAAAATAGTATGTTTCCATCTGCATTCAAACATCATAGTTACTTCTCTGCATGTGGATAGCATTTTCCATCATGAGTCTTTTGGAATTGTCTTGGATCATTGTATTGCTGAGAAGAGCATAGTTGATGATTATACAAGGTTACAGTTTTACAATGATCTCCTGATTCTGCTTACTTCATTCAACATCAGTTTATGTCTTACCAGGTTTTTCTGAAATCCATCTGTTCATTTCCTATAGCACAATAGTATTCCATTACTTTCACCTGCCCAACCTTGTTCAGCCATTCCCCAGCTGATGATAATTTCCTCAGTTTACAATTCTTAGGCACCACAAAAAGAGCTGTTATAAATATTTTTGTACATGTGCCTCCTTTTCCTATTTTTATAATCTCTTTGGGATGCACCCCTAGAGGTGGTATTGTTGGGTGAAAGGGTATGCACATTTTTATAGCCTCTTAGGCCTAGTTCCAAATTGCCGTCCAGATTCACAACTCCACCAACAATGCATTAGTGTTCCAGTTTTCCCACATCTTCTCCAGCATTTATCACTTTACTGTTTGTCCTGTTAGCCAGTCTTATAGGTGTGATGTGGTATCTCTGAGTTATTATTTTATTTGCATTTCCCTAATCTATAGTGAGCATTTTTCTCCTCCCCCCACCCCCCGCATAGGACTATAGATAGCTTTAATTCTTCATCAAAAAACTGTCTGTTCATATCCTTTGACCATTTATCAACTAGGGAACACCACTCTATTACTCTATTTCTTAGCCAAAATCAAATAGTTTTGATGACTGCCACATTGTAATATAGCTTTAGATCTGGTACAACTGGGCCACCTTCCTTTGCATTTTTTTCCTACTAATTCATTTGATATTCCTGCCTTTTTCTTCTTCCAGATGAATTATTGTTTTTTCTAGCTTTATAATTTTTTGGTAGTTTGATTGGTATGGCACTGAATAAGAAAATTTAGGTAGAATTATCATTTTTATTATCTTAGTTCCGGCCTATTCATGTGCAATTTATGTTTTCCAATGGTTTAGATCTTTATTTGTGTTAAAAATACAGTTTTGGGTTTCTGTTGGCAGTTGGACTTCTAAATATTTTATACTGTCTACATTTATATTAAATAGAATTTCTCCTTCTCTCTCTTTCTGTTGGTCTTTGTTAGTAATATATAGAAATGCTGATGATTCATGTGGATTTACTTTATATATTGAAACTTTGCTAACATAAATTAATTCAAGTAGTTTTTTGGTAGATTCCCTAAATATGTCATCATATCATCTCTAAGAGTGATAGTATTGTTTCCTCTGTAACTATTCTAATTCCTTCAATGTTTTTTTTTTCTTCTCCTATTGCTAAAGCTAAGACTTCAAATAAAGTATTGCATAACAGTGCTGATAATGAGTATCCTTGATTTGCCTCTGATTTTATTGGGAAAATGTCTATCTTATCCCCCTTACATAATAATTGCTGCTACTGCTCATTGTTTTAGATAGATGCCTCTTATCATTTTAAGGAAAACTCCATTTACTCCTATGATCTCTAATGTTTTTAATTGGGATGGGTGCTGTATTCTGTCAAAAAGTTTTTTTCTGCATCTATTGCGATAATCGTATGATTTCTGTTAGTTTTATTACTGATATGGTCAATTATGATGATAATGTTCCTAATATTGAACCAGCCCTGCATTCTTGGTATAAATCCCACTTGGTCATAAGGTATTACTCTTGTAATAAATTGCTGCAATCATTTTATTAATATTTTATTTAATAGTTTGCATCAATATTCATTAGGGAAATTGGTCTATAATTTTCTATCTCTGTTTTGATTCTTCCCAGTTTAGGTATAATCACCATATTTGTGTCATAAAAAGAATTTGGTAGGACTCCTTCTATTTTTCCAAATAATTTATGTAGTATTGAAATTAATTGTGCTTTAAATATTTGGCAGAATTATCTTATAAATCCATCTAGCCCTGGAGATTTATTTTTGGGGATTTCAGTGATGGATTCTTCAATTTCTTTTTCTAAAATGTGCTAATTTAAATATGTTATTTCCCCCTCTGTTAATATATTTTTACAAATATCCATTCATTTCATCTAGACTGTCAGATTTCTTGGCATATAGTTAGGCAAAATAGCTCCTAACTGTTGCTTTTATTCCTTCTTCATTGGTGGTGAATTCATCTTTTCCATTTTTGATACTGGTAATTTGGTTTTGTTTCTTTTTTTTAAATCAAATTGACAAAAGATTTATCTCTTTTATTTTTTGTCATAAAACCAGGTCTTAGTTTCATTTATTAGTTTAATAGACTTCTTACTTTCAATTTTTAATCTTTCCTTTGATTTTCAGAATTTCTAATTTTGTGTTTAATTGTGTTTATTGTTGTATTTTATTTAAAATTGTATTAAATTTTATTTTGTACTTTTTCTACATTGATTTCCTTTTTCTCTATTTCATTCTTATAAGCATTTAAATATATAAAATTTTCCCTAAATACTGCTTTGGCAATATCCCATAAATTTTGATTTGATGTCTGTATTACCAAGCACCCTAGCATATCCTGGATGGCCTGCTAGCACAGGTTCTTTGATCAGCTTTTAAAGAAAAGACTACTTAAAAAAGGGTTAACAATCCTACTTTTAATTACATTTACTAGTTCAGGAGAAAAGTCAGCACTCTGAACTTGGAGAAAATACAGGCAGAGAAATTCGCACAAAGATTAACAGACAGGGCTCCAGCTGTCTGAACAAAGCAATGTTGCTATACACCTTAGATACATCACTGGATTGAGATAGCACAGATATCTAAGTAGTCAGGAGGCTCTGAACATACAAAATACTCAGAGTCTCAAAAAGGAAATCAAAAAATCCTTCTCATGAGTGAACCCCCAAAGCAAAATACTAACCTCCCAGAATATATAACAAAGACTCAGCAACTGAATGGCTGAGTGCCAAGGAGCTTGAAAGCTCTCATTACCCAGCACTTAAATGGAAACTTCCTGTAGCCCAAAGCCTGGGTAGCTCTGGACTAGGGCTCTATGTGCCTATTAATGGGCAGGGAAGATCTTCAAATTCCCTCAACAGTACATTGTCCCATTATTGTCATTCTGTTTGATGAAATTATTGTTTCTATGATTGGTTTTTTGACCTACTCATTCTTTAGGATTAGATTGTTTAGTTTCCAATTAGTTTTTAGCCTATCTTTCTATAACCCTTTATTACATGTAATTTTCATTGCATCATACTCTGAAAAGAATGTATTTACTATTTCTGTTTTTCTGCATTTGATTGTGATGTCTTATGCCCTGATATATGATCACATTTTGTGTGTGCCATGTACTGCCGAGAAAAAGATATATTCCTTTATATGCCTATTAAATTTTCTCCAGAGGTCTATCATATCTAATTTTTCTAACCTTTATTCACCTTCTCAGCTTTTTTATTGTCTATTTTTTATTAGATTTATCTAGTACTGAGAAAGGAAAGTTGAGGTCTCCCACTAGTATAGTCTTGCTATTTATTTTTCTTGTAACTCACTTAACTTCTCCTCTAAGAATCTGAATGCTATATCATTTGGTGCATAAATGTTTAGTATTGATATGATTTCATTGTCTATTGTACCTTTCAGTAAGATGTAGTTTTCTTACTTAGCTATTTTAAGGAGATCTATTTTGGGTTTTGCTTTTGGTTGCAGGATTGCAACCCCTGTTTTATTTTGTTTTTTTGTTTGTTTGTTTTTTTATATCAGCTAAAGCATAGTATATTCTACTCCAGCCATTTACCTTTGCTTTGCATGAATCTCTGCTTCAAATGTATTTCTTATGAATAACATATTGTAGGATTCTGTTTTTGAATCCACTCTGCTATCTGCTTCCATTTTGGGGAAAAATTCACCCCATTCATATTCACAGTTATGATGACTAAATGTGTATTTCCCATCTTCTCACTTTTCACCCTGCTAATACTTTTTTCTCTCCTTTTACCCTCTCCCTCCTCATCAGTGTTTTGATCATATTTTGATATATTTTCTAGGTCAGTTGCTTTTCCAATGAGATATTTAACATGTTCTTCTATGTTTCCATTCTTTTGATTGTGTTGGAGTGATTCTTGACATCTCATAGATTCAACTTCCACTTGCCAATTACACTTTTTCAGGAGTTGGTTTTTTCCCCTGGATTTTTTTTTCCAATTTGACCAATTGTATTTTTTGAAGGAATTGTTTTCTCCAGTCAATTTTTGTCCTTCCTGTTACAACCTGTTAAATCTCTCTTACATACCTATCATTTATTTTCCTAATTTTTCTTCAATTTTTTTAACTTAACTTTTAAAATTCTTTTTTGAGCTCTTCCAAGAAGGCTTTTTTTGTGTGTTTCATATCTCACTTTGAGGTTTCACATGTAGTCATTTTGACATTGTTGTTGTCTTCTGAGTTTGTGTTTTGATCTCCCCTGGGGCTATAGTAGCTTTCTGTGGTCAGGGCTCTTTTCTGTTCCTTGCTCATATTTTTAGCCTATTTTGTGGCTTTTAAATTTGAGCTCTGCCCTTAGGGCACAGGGGACCAAGCTTCTTGTGATGGAGGTTAGGGGACTGTTTCACTGACTTTCTTTGCCAGGTCTTCATGCGCTGGCAGCTTGTATACTTTGTTGATTTGGCTTGGTCTATTCATGCCTATTGTGCCCTGGGATCTGGGGCTTGCAATTTACCTTCTATACTGGGACTGGAGTCCAGAAAATTGGCCTAATTTGCCACTGGCCTACTGAGCTAGAATCTCAAGGCCTCAATGACTGATCTGTTCTGTGGCTAAAAGCCTACCTCTGCCTTGCCAGCACACCATTTGTGCTGGGTTGTGCTGTGCTGCACTCCCATTCTACCCAAGTGAGACAGATCTTTCCTGAAGTCCCTCCAAGTTATCCTAAACTGGAAAATTGTTTCCCTTCATCTTTTTTTAGGTTATGTTGCTCCAGAGTCCATTTAGAAGCTTAATTTATTCCTCAGAAAAACTAGTGAGAGCTCAGACAATATCCTAACTTTTCTCCACCATCTTGGCTCTGTCTATTATCTCTTTATACAAGATGAAGAAACTGAGGCACAGAAATATTAAATGACTTTCCTGTGGTCAAACAGTTACTAAGTATTTAATGCAAGATTTGTATTCTCTTCCATACTATCCACTATTACCTTTAACTAATAAAATTTGTATAAACTTAAGCAATCTTAAGAAAATGGGAACCTCTTCATTGATGTCTGGGTTTCTTAGAGAAGAAGGATTTGATATGTTCAATTTGGTTCCATAAGGCAGCACTAGAGGAATTAAGTAAACAATTAAGAAAGGAAATCTCTCCTTGATTGAAAGAAAAGCGTTCCAAACAACTGGAGCTATTAAAAAAAAAGAGGCACAGGGGTCTGCTGGTGGAGAACGGTAGTGCATTGAGTGACATGTGATTGAAGTTACTAAGTGGAGACCTGATAACCACTTGTTACGTATGATGTTGAGAGATTGACCACCTATTCTGGTATGGATTAGATTAATGACTTTTGAAATTGTTTCTATCCCTGAGATTCTATGATTCTATGAAGAAAACTTAGAAATTAGCTGTTTTTTGTTTTAATCTTAAAAGCAAAAAAAAAAAAAAAATTTGCCATATTTGTAACTGCTTATTGCATTGAATACCTCCTGATTATTTCTATACTTACAAAGATATATTTTATATGTCAGAATCATGGCTCAGGAAATATATCCCTGAGTTACCTGACGATTGAGGACTACCTTCTATTTGGACCCTAGGAAATAATATTCCCTAACTCAATAGCCTTGATTCAGGTTCTTCTTCATTTAAGGGGAGACCTGTCCCAATACTGCACATGTGTGAGGCAACAGTGATTCAAGAATGGATCATCGTGAAATCTAAATGCTTTTTAAAAATCTAAATCATGGTTGTGTAAAAGTTCTAAATATATGTGTATTTTATTCTATAAGATATCCCCCTCCAAGCTATGGCAATCAAGTTGAGTCCTTCCACATTGAATCTTTTTCTCCTCATTCATCATTGTCTTTCATCCTCAGGAATGAATAGGGCACTAAATCCTACAAGATATCAGTCACACTGGCAGAACATACTGACCAATGAAATATAACTAATTCAATCCTTGAAATGAATTGACTAGAAAATCTCAGAAAAAGATTTTCTATAATGTCACAATTAATTATATCTATTGAGGATTACAGAAAAAAAATCCCTTTCATTATATTTATTTTAATTACTTATTTATTTATTTATTTTTGCTCTTTTTGTTTTTTTTTTGGACGGGGGAGGGCAGGGCAATTGGGGTTAACTGACTTGCCCAAGGTCACACAACTAGTAAGTGTTAAGTGTCTCGGGCTGGATTTGAACTCAGGTCCTCCTCATTCCAAAACCGGTGCTCCATTCACTCAGCCACCTAGCCACCCCTCATTATATTTCTTTAACTACTTATTAAAATAAGTACTGCATTGTAATGCTCCCACCTACTTCAATTATCATAAAAAGTCAACAATGTAAAACAACTTTTGATAAATTCATGGATACTTCATGTATCCATGATTATCTGGTATGTGTGGTCGTTAAATATATGTCATAACATAAAAACAGCAACAGAAATGTCTATCAAAAAAAAGTGACAAAATATTCAACATCTAAAAATGTTGCTGACTTTATGGAGTAGAAGGAGGGGTGATATTTGCAGCTCCTTAAATGACTTCCTAAATATGCCTAGTGCTTCCCTATTTCTGCATATTTTTTGAAAAAAAATTAATCAATTTATATTTAGTTTTCAATTCACTTCCACAAGAGTTTGTTTCAAATTTTCTCCCCATCTCTCCCTGCAACCTCAAGATGGCGTTCGTTCTGATTACCCCTTCTCCCAATATGCCGTCCCTTCTATCACCCCACCCTTCTCTTAACCCTTTCCCTTCTATTTTCTTGTAAGGGAAGAAAGTTTTTTATACACCACGGCTTATATATCTTATTTCCTAGTGGCATGTAAAAACAATTTTTAACATTTGTTTTTAAAACTTTGAGTTTCACATTCTCTGCCTTCCTTCCTCCCCACCCACCTTCATTGAGAAGGCAAGCAATTTGATATAGGTTAAACATGTGTAGTCATGCAAAACACTTTCCATAACAGTCATGTTGTAAAAGGTTAATTATATTTCCCTCCATCCTATCCTGCCCCCCATTTATTTTATTCTCTCCTTTGATCCTGTGCCTCCTCAAAAGTGTTTGCTTCTGATTACCCCCTCCTCCCATTTTCCCTGTCTTCTATCATCCATCCTGTCTTTTCCCCTTCCCCCTTACTTTCTTGCAGAGTAAAATAGATTTCCATACGCAATTGAGTGGGTATGGTACCCTATGGTATCCTTCCCTCCTTAAGCCAAATCCAATGAAAGCAAGATTCACTCATTCCCTCTCACCTCCCCCATATTTTCCTCCATTGTAGAAGTTTTTTTCTTGCCTCTTTCATGTGAGATAGTTTACCCATTTTACCTCTCCCTTTCTCCTTCTCCTAGTACATGCCTCTCTCACCCTTTAATTTTATTTTTTAGATATTATCCCTTCACATTCAATTCAGCATGTGCCCTCTGTCTATGTAGATAAATAGGTAGGTAGAAAAATAGATAGATAGATAGATAGATAGATAGATAGATAGATAGATAGAGAGATAGAGAGATAGATAGATAGATAGATAGATAGATAGATAGATAGATAGATAGATAGAAATAGATAGAGATATGTTCTACTATTTCAGTGGTTCTCAATCTATGGGTTATGTTCACTTTGTAACAATGAAAATACATCCTGCATATCAGATATTTACATTACGATTCATAACAGTAGCAAAATTACAGTTATGAAGTAGCAATGAAAATAATTTTATGGTCAGGGGTCACCACAACATGAGGAATTGTATTAAAGGGTCACAGCATTAGAAAGGTTGAGAACCACTGCTCTATTTCATTGAATATCCATTTCCCTCCCTCAGTTTTGCTGGGTAGATGATTTGTTGTTTTAATTCTAGCTCCTTTGACCTCCAGAATATCATATTCTAAATCCTTTAATCCCTTAATGTTGAAGCTGCTAAATGTTCTGCACAATACTTGAATTGTTTCTTTCTGGTTTGATGCAATTTTTCTCTTTGACCTGGGAACTCTGGAATTTGGCTACAATATCCTTAGCATTTTTTCTTTTGGACTTTCTTTCAGGAGGTGATAGATGGATTCTTTCAATATCTATTTTCCCATCTGGTTCTAGAATATCAGTGCAGATTTCCTTGATAATTTCTTGAATGATGTCCAAGCTCTTCTTGTGATCACAGCTTTCCTGTAGTTCAATAATTTTTTAAATTATATCTCCCGGATTTGTTTTTCAGATCAGTTGGTTTTCCAATGAGATATCTCACATTGTCTTTTATTTTTTTTCATTCTTTTGGTTTTGTTTTAGAATTTCTTGATGTTTCACAAAGTCGTTAGCTTCCATTTGCTCCATTCTAATTTTTAAGAAATTATTTTCTTCAGTGAGCTTTTGGATCTTCTTTTCCATTTGAACAATTTTGCTTTTTAAGACATTCTTTCCCTCAGTGACTTTTTGTATCTCTTTTGCAATTTGAGTGAGTCTATTTTTAAGGTATTATTTTCTTCAGCATTTTTGTGTATCCTTTAGCAAGCTGTTGACTCATTTTTTCATTATTTTCTTACATCACTCTCATCTCAATTTTTCCTCTACTTCTCTTACTTGATTTTCAAAATCCTTTTAGAGTTCTTTCATGGCTTACAACCAATTCATACTTTTCTTGGAGGCTTTGGATGTCGGAGCTTTGACTTTGTTGTCTTCTTCTGTTTGTACGTTTTGGTCTCCCTCATCACCAAAGTAAGATTCTATAGTATGATTTTTTTCCTGCTGTTTGCTCATTTTCCCATTTGATTTCTTAGCTCTTTAGTTTCTTAGTTCAGGTAAGTCTTTGCTTCCAGTGTAGAGAGTATACTGTCTCAAGCTTCAGGGGTTTTGTGCAGTTGCTTTCAGAGATATTTCTAGGGACCTATAAATTTTCAGTTCTTCCAAAGTTGCATGATGAAAGGAGAGGTGTTTACCTCTCTCCTGATTTATGAGTGACCACAGACACACTTTTCTGTCTTGGAAATGTGAAGAAGATTCCCTCTCCACCACCAGCACAAACTCTACCACACCAGGGCTCCCTCTCACCCCAGGACCATGACCCAGATCCAAGCATGGGAAAAGCAAGAAAATTCTGCCTCAGCACCACCAAAGAGATCCCTGCAATCCACCTCTGATCAGCCTCTGGATCCCCACACTTTCTGTGGGCTGAGAGCTCTAGAAATAGCCACTGCTGCTGCTCCCACCACCACCTCCCTGTGACTGGACCTTGCTCTTCTCTCATCCAGATTCAACAGACCTTTCCTACTGACCTTTGAAGTTGTCTTTGGTGTTCGTGGTTTGAGAAGTCTGGAAACCATCTGTGGTGTCTTGCCTCACACTGGACCATACTCTTCTCTCAGACTGGTGCAATAGACCTTTCCTGTCAACCTTCCAGGTTGTCTTGGGCTGGAAATTTGTTTCCCTGTGTCATTTTGTTGGTTCTGCTGCTCTAGAATTTTTGAGAGTCATTTTTAACAAGTATTTGGAGGTGTTGGGGGGAGAGCTCAAGTAAGTCCATGCTATTATTCTTTCATCTTTATTCCTTCCCTTCTGAATCTTTTCTGACACAATTTGCTCTATCTGGAATGCTTTCTGTTCCCATTCTACTCTTCCAATTGAAAACAAAACTGTTGCAATCCAATATACTCTCTTTGCTCAACTCAAATGACATGTTTTGAATAAAGTTTCTAATTGTTCTGAATAGAATAGATCTCTTCTTCCTCTTAATTCCTATAGTACTTCCTCTGTGTTTCTCCTCACTAAATATTATTGATATAGTGGAAAGAAGCCTGGATTTGTTGTTAGGCACCCTGAATTTGAATTTTGACTCTCATACTTAACACCTTTAGGTCTACATATAAATTCCTAAACTTCTTCAAATCTCACTTCCCTCACCTGGAAAATAACATAAACTAAAAAAAAAATTGGGAAAGGAATTAGATCTGTCATTTCAAGGTATATGGAGCTACCTAATGAGGAAAATCCCTCTGCAAATGCCTTTCAGCACCTCACTGCAACTTACAGACTTAGAGGACTGTCTGAGGATATTGTTAAGTGACTTGCCCAGAGTCACACTGTCAATATGTGTAAAATATATGTAAAAGACTGAACTTAAATCCAGGTAATCTTTGCTATGAGACTGGCTCTCTATGCCAGCTACTTCTCATGCAGAGACATAAAAGTAAATTATTATTAAAGATATTTAGATTTCATTTACAAAGTTCTGGACTTAGATTCAGGAGCATTTTGTCTAAATCTTACCTTAGATAATTAGTAGTTTACTAGCTTTGTGACCATAGACAAAAAACAAAATAAAACAAAATTTCTGAGATTCAATTTCTTTTTCTGTGAGATGAGTGCAATAATCTTACTACTTGTTTTATATGGTTATTTAACATGCCATAGGGGAAACACATTTTTAATGTTTGAGGCAACATAAAAGAGTAGAAATAGTGTGGAACTTGAAGACACATTTAGTTACTTCATATTGTTGGACCTCTTTGTCCTTTTCCATAGCACTCTGTAGGTCAACAAACTAGGTCACTTCTAAGATCTTTCTTTCTATAACTCTAGATCACAAACCTTACAGTTTTATTTAAATGTGAAGTTGTTTTTTAAAAAAATATATCTTGCTAATAATATAATATAGGCACTCACTTATTGCTAATAGCATGTCATGCCATACATAATGGTTTCTATGGAAAACTACATTAAGTGGAGGATGATGGGATTTGAGAAACATCCCTCCATTTCTAGCTGAAATGGGAGTGGAATCAGAGACTCTGACTTCTTCACATACCAAATAGTTTGTACCTTCTAGATCCAAACCAGTGGTGGTAGCTCCTATGTATGATCTGAAACAAAAATTCAACGAAATATGGACTTGGTGATCATAGTGGAATCCAAAGCTTATTTTACTGTCTGTGACCTATGTGACCATGGGCAAATTCTTCCATTTCTCTAGACCTTAGTTATTCATAAATGTGTCTATAATCAATTTTCTTTTCTGTAAAATGAAGGTTTTGCTTGCCAGTTCTAATTCTCTCTGGTTTTCCTCCCAGAGTCACAGGCATTGATGCTTTTTCTCCCTTTATCTATGCTGCCATCTGCTCCTTCTCAACATCATCCTTCTCCTTCTTTGGTCCACTAAAAACAGATTTCTTACCTTCTACCGTAACCTCTGCACTTGAACTGAGCAGACCTTCTGAAATACACTATGAGTTTTCTATTGTGAGCAATGAAACTAAGAGATAGGCACCTAAACCCTCTATCCTCTCTTTCTTTTATTTCTCTCTCCTCTCTGTTTTTCTTGGTTGCTATTGTCTCCTGCTTTTTTCCATCTCTCCATATCTCTGTCACCATGTCTGTCTGTCTCCATCTCTCTCAGTGTCTCTCTTTTTGTCTCTCTGTGTCTCTGTCTCTGTCTCTCTATCTATCTCCCTCCATCTCTGTCTCTTTCCATCTCTGTCGCTCTCTCTCTCTGTTTCTCTGTCTCTGTTTCTCTGTCTCCGTCTCTCTCTCCCTCTCTCCCTCTCTGTCTCTCTCTGTCTCTCTGTCTCTCTCTGTCTCTCTGTCTCTCTGTCTCTCTCTCTGTCTCTCTGTCTCTCTCTCTCTCTCTCTCTCTCTCTCTCTCTCTCTCTCTTTCTCTGTCTCTCTAACTACAGCACCTAGGAAAAAGTTGAAGACAAGATGATGTGCTTAAGGATAATGAGAAAGATGATGATGGAGGGTCTTTGAACAAGCAAAAGTGGTTCATTTTAGATGAATGATAAACGTTTTACATGCTTATCTAAATGTGTATTGAGAGGAAAGTTCTCTATAAATCATAAATAATGATAATTCCATTACATAGTGCGCTACTTTACAAATATCTCATTTGATCCTAACAACAACTCTGGAGTATAGGTTCTGTTTTTATTCCCATTTTAAAGATGAGGAAACTGAGGTAACGGGAGATTAAGTGACTTCTCTAAAATCATACAGCTAGTGTCTAAGCAAAAATTTGAACTCAAGTCTTCCTTCCTGATTTCAAGGACAACACTGTGCCTCTTAGCTGCCTTTAAGGCTGAAACAATGTGAGATTTATGATTTACAAAGAACTTTCCTGACAACCACCTTTTTTTTTAAGGTAGGCAATATGAGTAAAAGGATATCTGTATTTTTTTTCCTTAGAGAGTCTTTTCAAGGATTAAATGACAGGATGTGGGTAAGATGATTTGCAGGTCTTTAATGCTATGTATGGGGCCCAGTGGATAGAGCACCAGGCCTGGAGTAAAAAAGACTCATTTTCCTGAATTTAAATCTGAACTCAGACACTTCCTAGTTGTATGACCCTGAAAAAGTCATTTAATCCTATTTGCCTTAGTTTCCTCATCTGTAAAATGATCTAAAAAAGAAAATGGCAAACAATTCCAGTACCTTTGACAAGAAAATTCCAAATGAGGTCATGAAGATTTGAATAGGACTTAAAAGACACAACAACAAGAATAAAAATACTAAGTACATGTCAGTTATTTTTATTATTCCTAAGTTGCAAGCTATGTGAGGATAAGGTCAGTGTCTTTGCATGTACCATGCCTGCTTATAGAACCTTAATCTAGAGATAGTCATATTTAATAAATAAGTCACGATTTTTTTCTTAGAAGTTTGGCATTAAGTGACACCCCAAGGATGATTCTAAAATCTCTCTTGGACATAAAGAATATACTGAAATCCATTAGTTTTTAAAAGTTTTTATTTAAAATTAATGACTTTATTAAGCATGTGTGAAATATTCTCTGGGCTTCAGATGTCCAAGCCAATAAGACCAGCCAATATCTGCTGTCTGTACCTCGCACACAGCAAGCATCCAAGAAATATGTGTTGAATGAGTGAATTAAGAAAGATTGGATTTTTATTTCTTCCATTCTTCTTTGGCATTCTGTTGGGTTATATACATATATGTTCTCAGGTATCTTGGGCAATTGAACTAACCTTAAAATTATTAAAATTAAATTCAGTAATTTGTTTACCCCTTGAATTAATCCCTTGGCAAGTGGCACACCTTAAGCACTTAAATCTTATATAAACACACTACACGGTATTTTTCTATTGAGGTAATCCTTTTAAATAAAACTTCCTTCCCTCATATTTTTGCTCATATGATACTTAGGGGAAAAGTTACAAGGAGAAATGCTACCTCTGTACCACTCATATGATCATGACATAGCATCTAATATTTACAAAGGGCTTAACCATAATTTTACAAGTTCTTTCTCCCAAGTACCCCAGGGTAGAATGATACCATCAACCTATTTTCATAGTAAAGGAAAAAGAGAAAAATGAAGTAGTACTGGGTTACTTGCCCAGGGTCATATCACATTCATGAAACAGTAACAATGTTAGAACTCTCATGTCTGTACAATAGGACACACTTCTATTAGAGGAAGCTTAAAAGGGTGCCCATGGATCTGAGAGCATTTTGCCAAGAGAAATGGTGGCCATCAAGGAATCATTGATATATTTGTTCTATCAGGAACCAAACTGGGATGTTTGATTGAAGCCAAAAGGGATTTTGCGAAGAAAGATTTGGGGATGACTTGTTGGCAAGTCAAACAATTCTGCTATGGTGGGAGCAGGGGAGGGATGGGAAGGCATTGCAGCACTCTGGGAACACGTAGCCAGAGGGTGCCTGTTGTGAGCACAATTGTCCTATACCCTCAGGACTCATAAATCCATCCATGAGATCTTATAGGTAAGGGTGGATGGAAATTTTGCCTAGTCAGGCTCCCCAAAACCAGCATGCTGGGGCCCTGAGAATACTCATCCCTGATTTACCTGACAAGGTGACAGCCAAACCAGAAAATCCAGGTTGGAAAAAAAAATCAGTCCAGCACAAACGTAGAAAGCAAGTAGATTTTAAAAAAATAGAAAGAAGAGAGATAAAAATAAAATGTAGCCTTTAATTCTTTCACACAGATCAGGTTGGATTTTTTAAATTTGTCACTCTAGTCTTTAAGAATGAGCATTCTGTCCATGGCTGACAATTACTTATTTTGATCTTTATTCCATTTACTACCATCACCTTGTTTGCCAAGAATTAGAAAGTGGCTTAAAGCAAAGGTTTGGAAGGAGCTAATACTCAGGGAGTTTTGATTTATGGAAGTTCTTACAGCATCTCATAAATGGCAGATTTAAAATCTCATTTCTGTTATCTGAGCCTGGATTGAGCCTCTGGGATTGTGTCAGATTTGAAGTAGGACTTGTGCTCTGCGCTGTTCCAGGGGCTGGTGAAAGCCAGAACTGGGACCCAAGCAAATTTGAATTTGTAGTTCAATTGAGCTGCTCCTTTTAGAGAGAGCCCTGTATTCTGACTTGTTGGTAGGTGCAGATCACCCCTTGTCCATACTTAAGATCCATTGGTTTAAAATAACTTCTATGTTTTTGATAATATGCAGACCCCAGTGAGGGCATAGTCTAGAACTAGGCGTCTTGATATACTGTGCTCATTTTTACCTTGAAAAATGCACTTGCAACCTGATTGTACAGTTTAAGGAAAATGAAGAATGCTTTCATCTCTATAGATCAATGGAGATGTCCACTATGTTTCAGCTTCATGTTCTGAAGCTAGGATTTTTTTTTTCAACTATTTCATATGTATTATGCTTTATTATTCAGGTGGCAAATTTTAATTTTAATTTATTTTTATTTTCAATGTTTTATTCTGTTTATTCTTAGCTGACTTATATAGTGTAAGGTGATGATTGTTATACAGTAGTTTACTTTTAAAAGAAATAGGGCTTCTCGAGCAGCCTAATACAGGAAGATGTATCACCAGCCTGAATAATTGTGACAACCATAGACCGTATCAGTGCCTGTTTGTTTGCACAATACCCTACTGCATTAAGAAAGCCGTCCCAGCTGTCTTGGGCTCTGGAGTCACCCATTTCATCACTTGACACTGCAGCAGATGTTATGGATTGATAACAGACTTCACTTCATTCACTCCACATCTAAGATTACCTCTGGAAAAAAAAAAATCAAATACATTATAACCCTCCCAGCCATTTGTTAAAAAAAAAAAAAAAAGGAAGAGCAATTTATTCCCCTTTTTAGCATTAAATGGTCTTTTATCATCTTTGCATGTACATACTATTTTTAAATGGTTATTTAACACATTCAAAGCAATGGTCAGCTCTGTGGCTGAGAATTTAGCAAAAGACAGGACAGTAATGATTTAATTAAATTAAGACTGGGTCACATTTAGGGCTGATGACTTACATTTCCATTATTTTTGAAAGATACTGCTTGATTGTCACGATAGTAAAGAAATATGGCATGTTCCCATGTTCTGAATAGAAATAAAAGCTCTTCTCATTCTGAAAAACGTTGAAAAAACAATTCTTGGTTCTGGTTTTAAACTATAGATATGTAACTTGTATTGGGTTTCTTAAATAATAAAATGTGTTACAGTATTTTGAAAATTCTAACAACTTCAGTATTTTTTTTGTCATTGTTCAAATACTTAAACATTGACCTATTCAGGAGGCAGCATTGTATAGATAAAACACATGACTATATTTTCCTGTATATATACTGATTTGTTTTAAAATATGCAGATAAAATATGCACTGAACCTATTTTCTACAATATTAATATAGTTCATATAAAATTATTATGAGTTGCTTTTTCAAACTGTAGTTTTGATATATTGCCCAAAATTGGGGAAAACGCTTTGTATATAATTTGGCTCCCACTGTTAATTTGCCTAATCAATTCCTAAATTGTCATAGATCCAAGTATTCCTCCTGTGTTGGACCCTTCCACCATTTTATACTAGGGTTTCCAACCCAGAGAATAAATTCTTTTAAAAATAATCTGTAGTTATGAAAGGCAGAAGAAAAGTATAAGAAGTGTCCTAGGAATTACAAACCATTTGCATTATGATCCATATTTAGCATTATTGGTTTCTAAAGTGGATGCATCTGATAATGTAGGGGGCAGGACAGGATAGGAGACAGGAGATAGAAGAGGAGAGCTCATTCACTTCAATTCCACTCTTACCTAGCACCTGTTCAAAACCAAAGTTTCTTTTTTTTGCTTTGTTTCTGTTTTTTGGTAGATATTGAGGGACATATCTAGGTGAAGACGACACGGTCCTTATAATCAACGAGAGTATAATCTCGTAAGGGAGATGACAGGTACACAAATAATTATGCTATGAATTAGAATATGATAAATGGAAGGGTACAAACAAAGTGCTACAAGAGATCAGAAGAGGGAGAGATTACTTTCCGCAAGGTTACAGGGAAAAGTTGGCACTTGCCCTGGGCCTTGAAGGATGTGGAACATTTTAACAGGTGACATTTGAGTGAGAGATCAGAAGTGATACTCTGTATTCTGAACATAAAGAATGATGTGAATATAGACATAGAAGTTACTTCATGATGTCTGTGGTTCTGGGCATATATTTATGCATCACCAAAAGAACACATGACTTTTGGAATTACTTTAATTCATTTTTAATTGTCTTAGTAATTTCTTTCATGATTTACAGCAAAAACATTTCCTGATGTACTCTTCCTTGCTTCCCTATCTCCGCCATTGAAGGAGGCCTTTTTCTTACGTTACAGAGAAGAGTAGTTAAACAAAACTAATTGCCAAAATGACTAGGTCTGACAACATATGAAACATTCCAAACCCAAAGCACAGCTCCCGGCACATAGTAGGCTTCTAAATACTTGATGATTGGTCTCCAGCTTTTGAAAACTAGAAGTGGGAAGTGTGTTTTACCATCCATTCTCCTGGAATAATATTTATCATTCCAATTAATCTGAATTCACTGCCTTCTAATATTCATTTGTATTGCTTTTCAGGGCAGAATTTGTGAATTTGACTCTTATAAACAGACCTAATAATTTAGCATTTTTACATTCACATATAGGTACTAAAGGCCAATAGTGATAGAATTGTAATAGAGGTAATAAACTGGCAAGTCCTTCCACTCCCCACTGTGCCCCATATGTGGAATCCTAAGCCATTTTTAATGGGTCACTTGGGCTCTGACTTTTCTATTTTACAATGAGGAAGGGATATACTTAATAAAAGGGAATATAACTTCAATTTTATCTCCTTCCTTTCTATAAAATGTAATGTGTACTTCAATCTCTGAGACTTAGAAGGGGAGGGGTCAGAAGATGACCACTACAAGTATTTGTACAAAGCAATGCACATGTGTGGCACGCATGTGAGCCCAAACCTTAGGTCACTAGATATTTCTTCTGTTTTTGTTTCTTTCCCTGATCATGGGTGTTTTGAAAGTGACCTTGGGCTCATTTTCAGCAATAGAAGCAGTTTCATGAGTTTGAGAAGAAGGGAACTTCTGGATCTTTTAATGGGAATTGCCTGGCAGCACCAGGAGGTTTTTGCAGTGATATCCTTTTTGGAGATGGTAGCTTCAAAGGGATGGTGATCCCAAGCCCTGATCTGACTAATCAAAAGACAGGGGCATTGAAAGATTTGTTCAGATGATATAGAATTGAAGTGAAGATTAAATGCCAAATCAACAGACCCACTAAGTAGTTCAAGCTTAAATGAATTAAATATCAGGCTTCTAGGAGAGAATAATAGGAGTTATGGCTTACTTGATCTCATTTTAAGCCTTTGTTAATGTTCACTTACAAGTCTTCTGTGACTTAAAACATTTTTGAGAGGGGGGTAGAAGAAACCAAAAGTGATCTTAAACTTAGTAAAATTTTTGCATTAAATACCTTTCTATTATCTTTCGGAGAGAACCTACACATGTCAATCCTAAGCTTTTAGTGATTTTCAATAGGGGCTTTAGGATGGAGGCATAAAGAGTCAAAGAACGTGAGAAATACTTTGATCTCTCTTTTGGAGGCCAGGCTTCCCCAGGACTGAACCTGTTCAGAGCATGAATTAATAACCAGGAGTACCTTAATGAGAGAGAAGAGCTCCCTAGCTGGAGTTAGTAGGAATTTTGTTAGAAAGAAAAGTAGGTAATTTCTGCTTTTATCCAGCAATCAGTGGTAGTGAGCTAGGAAAAACTGTAAAGAGCAGAGTCTTGCATTCAGGCTTTAAAAATGCCCAACCCTTTTGTTCCTAGGTAGTCTATCCTTTCTAAGACCCAGATTCATTATAAATAAAATGGAACAACCTTGCTTACCTGAGTGATCTTTGTGAGGATCAAATGAGATGTGAATATACTCAGCAAAGTATAAAGTACTCTCCAAATGTGAACTAATTATTATCAGAGGTAGAAGGAGTTATAGTCTAGCAGGAGCTTACAATATAATAGCAAATTTCTTTGAGTTTCAACTCTATAAGATTGGTCAAACCAGTGATGACTTAGCCAGAGGAATCTATGCAGATAATGTATTAAAAGACATTATTTTAAGAAATGATTAATGAGTAAGCAAATAATATTCAAAGTATTGAAACATGTATGTAATAAAATATTGCTCCTTTTCCACTCTAAGGAATATATTAGCTGTTTCTGAAGTTATATGGGTACGTGTGTTTTGTTGTTCAATCTTTCAGTAGTGTCTAACTCTCTGTGACCCCACTTGGGGATTTCTTAGCACAGGTCTTAGAGTAGTTTGCCATTTCCTTTTCTAATATGTGTGGATGGGATTTTACATCAATATTTATATTGATATAATTCAGCAATTCTCAACCTGTGGGTCGCAACCCCTTTGGGGGTTGAACGACCTTTTCACAGGGGTCACAGGAGTCTCGTAAGACCATCGGAAAACACATATTTCCGATGGTCTTAGGAATGGAGACACTGCTCCTCTGTCTTTCTCCAGGCAGGTCTGCTCACATGCAGATATGCCCACATATGAGTATTAAAGGGTCAAGGCATTAGGAAGGTTGAGAACCACTGATATAATTTATAGCAATCAGAAATGGTCTGTCATGATCAGAACTAAAAAACAGCAAGAAGACTAATTTAAATCAAGCATTAGATGCTAGGAAATAGGAATGAAAATAGAATGGGACCATAAGAGTCAATTAGAAGGTTGAGAAGGTGGGTCAGCTAAGTGGTGCAATGTATAGAACACCAACCCTGAAGTCAAGATACCTGAGTTCAAATCTGGTCTAAGACACTTACTAGTTGTGTTTCCCTGGATAAGTCATATAACAACCACCTCCTTCAAAAAAATAAATAAAAGAAAAGGCAAAGATAAAGAAAAGGCAACGATATATAAAAGGACCCACATAGGAAACAAGGCTAGAACTATAGTATATCCCAGGATATAATCTGCAATAATGAGAAAGAGAGGAAGTATGGTATAGTTAATAGAGGGCCAAATTCAGTCAAGAATACATGTGTTCAAGTGCCACCTCTAACATCTACTTGTGACTGTGGGTAAGTCATTTAATTTCACAGGGCCTTATTAAGTTCATTAAGTCATTGTAGAGTAGATACCAATATACATTACTGGAAGGAGTTGCCTCACTGTGTGTTCCTTAAAACCAATGCAATCACAGGCCCAATTAAAAAAAAAAAGGGATATTAAATCAGTAACACCAATTAGCCCTAGTCTCATTCTTATACAAAACTTATCTAAAGATAAAACCCCTGACCTCAAGGAGTTTACTTTGTAAAAAGAGATTAAATGTAAATAGGATTTGCCCTCACTGGGTGTCAGGTCTGACAAATCTTGGAGATTAGACTAGAAAATAATTTCTCTGTTGACATGCTAGGAACATTCCCTTTCTAATCACCTAGCACAGCAGATTGGCAAAGATCTGTGGTCATCCAGGAATCATGCGTGCACCAACCTTTCTAAATTCAAGGAGTTTTTATTTAAAGGTAGGTCTGATGTCAGGTAAGAAAGAGCTATTAGTAGAAACAGTCCCATCATTTAGTTTTGCCAGAGCAGACTGTCATGGGAAAAAGTTGTCAGGATAACTTTAATGAAGGAATAGCTGCCTTTTACCTCCTACTTTCAGATGTGTTTGGAACAGTTAAAAAGGAGAAATATGAGAGCTATTTGCAAAAGCAATACTAACATTTGGGAGAACAGTGTGAAAATGTGGGTGAGATGACAGCCACAGCCACAATAACAATTCCAAATTCTCGGTAGGGCAGAAAAATGGGTATGTAATTTGTAATGTTTACCATATCTTCATGAATCTGCTCACTTTCTTTCCTCCCAAAATCTTTAAGGCATGACCACTCATTAATGCCTTTTAGAAAGAATCTTTTTAAATGTACACTCAAGAAACAGAAAAAGCAACAACATGGTAGGTGATCAGCCCAGGAGGGTGTGTGATTTTTACGCCAAAGCACACTTTGCTTGACTTGTTGACAGCTGTTATTGAAGGACACCAGGAAAGAAAACTGCTCCACCCATTTGGATCTACAGCAGCCTCTTGTGTGACATAACCACAAGGGAAGCTCATTGTCATGCCTGATAAGAGGCGGGTATTGGAACAAATAAAAAATGTATTTTTTCTCTCCCGTGTAATATGTAATGAAACTTTTCTATGAAGTCTCAATGAACTCCCTCAATTGAGAAAAATACAGACAATTTTCATTATAAGTGAATGTCTTCAATTCATTCCTTTTCTATGGAGTGAAGACATGCAACAGTAACTTACTGTAGGCCACATTTCATAAGATATTATCTATTCCATTATTCTTGTGTATGTTTCATAGGGGAAAAAAATGTTATGAAGTTCCATCTCCCCCCAACAAAATACATATTCCCCTATCTCATTAACTCTCTATCTTGGTCACACACACACTCACATACTGACACCCCCCAGTGCCTCACAAGATTGTCAACTCCTCCCAAGTGCATAATGAAAAAAAAAGTGTGTTCCATTCACGCATAGTCAGTCTATTGATTCAATTTAAAATCCAAGGTAAAGAAAAATACTCATATTGATGCAATGTTGTCAGTGAAATGAACACATAGAATTAAAAAAAAAAGGTTCCCATTTCTTGGAACAAGACTGGCTTTATCTGTGCATGCATGGATGGCATTACAACCACACACTACAATTTGTTTGTTTTATTATATGTAGAATGTACAATATATCTCCATAACACATAGTATTCTGATTCTGAACTGGTTTTGTACTTATTGACAACTATCTACCCTTAGCACCAGGGAACTTGGAATTTGACTTCAGGAATGAACACATCCTCAAAAATGGTACAACATCAAAACATTTTTTCTCTTATCTTGTCCATAACTATTATTCAAAGAATGAATCGTGAATTGTTCAGTTTTTAATTCATTTTTTACCATAAATGATTAGGTATCATAAAAAATTAGATGTTGACCTGCTTGAAGTAGTAGGATCTAGGGAAAAGAGGGCAGATGAGGATCAGGAGACTTGGCTTATTTTTCTCCCGCTAAGTCATAGCATGTTTTCAGTGAAGTCAATAAACTTAATTGTTCTCAGTTTCTCAGTTTGTCAATCAAATTAATAATACCTGGCCTATGTCAAAGGATTGTATAAGAAAACCAAATAAAATTTGGAGTGAAATAGAGGCTATGTGTCATAATGAATATAGTGTTGTACCAACGTGAGGAAGACACGTGTTAAAATGTCATCTTTGACACTTACTACTTTTATGACTCTGAGTAAGTTATCAGCTTGTAATTGAAGTTTAGTTTCCTCAACTGAAAAACAGGGACAAGAATACATATGGCATATTGTCCATAGTGATAAAATGTTTGTAAGGCATTTTGCAAGCACTGAAGTTCTGTATAAATCATATATTGTAAGTAAAATAATATGAGCTAGGGTATAGCTGAATCAAGCAATTTTAATACATACATACATACACACACACACAATGTTATATGCAAATGTTTTTATTGAAAGTAGTTATGTAGATAGATAGATCAATCATTTATCAAACACTTACTCTGGACCATTGTACTAAGCAATGAGCATATACAGGCAAGTTGACAGGAAAGCCCCTGCCCTCAAGGCATTTGTATTCTAATGGGAAAGAAAACAAACAAAGGGAAGCTTAAAAAGGTAGGGAGCACTTTCTGTGGAAATATCAGGGACCAGGTGTGGAGGCCTGTCTGAGAGCCAGACAAATCCAAGGATCACATATTAGATGAGGGAGACCAATGGAAGAATCCAAGTCTAATGTTGGGGGTTGAGAGGAAGGATGGGAATGTTTGCAAAAATATAGGCAGAATGACAAAGAGATGGCTGGGAAGTAGGCTCGATAGTGACATATATCCAAAAAAGGCTATAAAAGGAAAAGAAATAAAAAGTATTTTTGTTTGCAAAGCTATGTAAATACCAGTGCTTAGAATATGTCATGAGCACCTGATTTAGAATCAGTAGAAATATTAAAATCCTGATTCTATTACTTACTACCAGTATTAACTTGAGGAAATCACTTAAACCTTGTCTGCCTCAGTTTCTTTATCTGTAAAATGAGATGCTTGATAGGAGCAACTGAGGAAGGAATTCAGAAGCCAACCAATCTAATTTATACCTGAAAACGGATGCATTTCTACCATGTAATCAACAAGTGGCCATCCACCCGAAAGACCTTAAATAATGGCTAATTCACTACCTCTCCCACTATATTTTTGGATATTTCTAATTGTGAAGAAGTTTGTGTGTGTGTGTGTGTGTGTGTGTGTGTGTGTGTGTTTTCCTTTAATATTAAGCCTATGTTTGCCTCTTTGAAAATTTAGACCTAGTGCTCCTAATTCTGCCATCCGGGGCCAAGCAAAACAAATTGAATCTCTCTTACCCATGGCATTCTCTAATATACTTAAATTATGAATGGCTGCAATTTATTTAGGAATCAGTATGACTTGATTTGATTGAAGAGACAAAATTGCTCAGACACATAACAGTACTGTGATCCAGAAAAATATACAGAAGACTACTAGTCCAGAAAGAAATATAGGAACAGTAGTACTGTGTGGTTTGTTTGTCTGTTTTGTTGCTACTTCTTAAAATTGAAATTGAAATTTTTTCTCCTTACTTGTGCATCTGTCAACTTTTGTGGATGGTTACTTGAGAGTTACTAGGTATATACATACAAATATATAATTTTAATTACAAAAAGAAAATAAAATTTACTGACTTCTCTGTTTCCTTTGGGTTGCACAGGCATTCTCCAACTTTCTAAACTTTATGGCATGACAATATCTCATTACTGTTTCTCAACCAAAGCTCAATATCATCTCTTCACATCTCTATTTGTTCTATAGTAAAGCCTATTTTCCTTAGGAGACTGGAACCTGCTTGAGGCCAGGCAGGGATCAATATTTACTTATATTTATATCCCCCCCTTCCCTATACCTAAACATAGTATTTCGCATATAGACAGTGTGAATAATAAATGTTAGCTAGATGAAGGAATAAAAAGAAAAGGATACTGGAGTGGCGTATTTGGTGGATATATCTTTTTGCCAATTTGTCTTTGTAATCTACAAATGAAAAAGAAAACTGGGCAGTTCTGAGCAATCACCATTGGCATAGTGATAAATGCAGACATTTTGAATTGGTAATAATTATGGAAAATATGACTGACTAATGGAGCTTCTATTTACTGCCAGACTATTCATCAATAATTTTAATTGATTGTTTTACTGTCACTGGTATCCCTAGTGCTGATAAATAGCTCAGGTGGCCAATGGAAAGGAATGTGGAGAGGCTTGGGCCTGTCTTCTCTGCCCAAAATGTTTCAATATAACAAGGCCCCAAGCTTTAGGTGCCAAAGAGGCATTATCTGAATTCTTCAATTGCTGCTTAATATCTTCCTCAACACCCTTGAAGAATCCTAGGGTCTGAGGGTCAGTATACTCCAAACAGACACCAAGTCTACGCAATTAAGACAATCACCCCAAATTCCCTAATGTGGGTATAATCCTAAACTGACAGATACCTCTAACTCAGATCACTTGAAATGTCATGAAAAGTGATAAGGCATTTCCTGAGATAGAAGTAGGAGCTTTCCCATTTAGGAGACTTTAAAACAATTAACTGATAAAAATGTTCTATCTGTGATAGAACAGATTGTGTCAACTAACTAAAATGATACTTTCTTTTAAATAACTTAATTTGTAAATATGGAAACATGGATACTCATTTAATAGCTTGTTGACAATTATAATAAAAAACCATTCCGAAGAATGCTTTTATGATTTTATAAGACTATACATAGATGGGAAAAAAATTAAAAGAGGGAAGTCTAATAAGTATTAGTTTAATTCAGATGGGAGAAAAAACCACACAAGACTGAAATAAAGCTTGATATGAAGGAAAAAAAGGAGTATTCTGAATAGAAATTACTTATATTGGGTTTCTCTCAAATACTTCCTTAGTCCTTTACTTTCATTAGCTGTTAGATACCTAAAGAAAGAGCAGCACATATTGTTTATATGATATCGTTTGTGGATCTAGTTATTTACATGTGGTTTCCCCTTTTAGAACATGAATTCCTAAAGGAGAGGGATCGTTTTCTCTTTCTTTGCAGTCGTGGGGTTTAGCACTATGTCTGATACTTTTTTTTTCCAATTAATTTATTTATTTTTAGTTTTCAACATTCATGTCCACAAGACTTTGACTTCCAAATTTTCTCCCCGTATCTCCCCTCCCCCACCACGAGATGGCATGCATTCTGATTATTCCTTCCCCCAGTCTTCCCTCCCTTCAATCACTTGACCCCTCCTTTCTTATCCTCTTCCCCCTTACTTTCTTGTAGGCAAGATAAATTTCTATGCCCTATTGCCTGTATATCTTATTTCCCAGTTGCATGTAAAAACAATTTTTAACATTTGTTTTTAAAACTTTCAGTTCCAAATTCTCTCCCTTCTTGCCTCCCCACCCACCCTCATTGAGAAGACATGTGCCTGATACTTCATAAAGTCTTTTTGATTAGTTGATTGATTGATTACTTCATGTGTTCTAAATAAAGTTATCCCTAATTAGCCCCCAACATGACTAGGGACAGAGTCCAATAGATAACTTATTATTAGAGAAATACCCCACATAATTAAAGGATGCTTTTTAATTCACTTTGGACATGGGGATAGGCACACTCTAAGCATATCATTGCTTCAGTATCTGTCCATTTGTGAACAATCTTAACAACATGAGATAAATTAACAAAATTTCATTGAGAAAATTCTATGTTCCCACTACTGTGCTATTTCAGGAGACCTAAAAGAAGCATCCTTGAGACAGATAGATGGTGCAGTGAATAGTGAGCCGAAGCTGGGTCAGGAAGATGCTAGTTCAAATCCAGTCTTAGAATATTATTAGCTGTATGACCTTGGGCATCTGCTTCAGTTTTCCATGACTTCAATATCTGTAGAATAAGTGAATGATAAAGCATGTGTTACTAAAAGTAAAGTACTATATGAGTTCAGGTTGATGAGGAATAAGGGGACATAAGTCTTTAAAGATACCTTCATGGACAATACAAGAGGAACTTAACTTTGAAGTTGTAATAAAGGAATGGAGTGGAGAGTAGTGAGGAAAATTAATACTATGCTGCATTATTTAATAACAATTTTACTCTGTAATCCATCCTTTTCCTTATTTTGTCACACACAACTTCTAAAGGGCAGGCAGTTTCTGAACCACCTACTACTCAAGTAATTTGATCCCTCCTAGCCCCCAAGGCATCTGCTCTTTAACCAGCTTGGGCTAAACCCCTCCCAAGTGGGACTCTTGCTTCTGTTTATTCCAATGACAGAGAATCAGCTCAAGCTACGCCTTCCTCTAGGGACAAGCCTCCTCTCCTTGTTTTCTAATCAAAATTAGGAGCATTTTTTTTTCTAATAAAGATTACTAGAGGTAGCTGGGTCTCATAAAGGAACTAGCATTCCTTAAGTGTCAGAGAAGGGCATGATTATTCATACCTGAAAGCCAGCCTACCTACCAATCAGGATTGCTTTACATTCGCCAGGGGAAGTCCAAATGATGCATTGTAAGGCCAATAAGAAAAAAGATATATGTAGGTTTAAAAGGCTTTGTTGGTCCTCACTCTGGGTCCAAGGGTGGTGGGAATTAAGTGTTTGTTGAAGGGAAAACAAAGAAAAGAATTGAAATGATGGAGGTTGAGTCATAATAGGTGATTTGCCCAGGGTCACATAACATAATTCAGTAGTTCCCAAACTTTTTGGTCTCACCATCCCTTTACACTCTTATGAATTATTGAGGACCTCAAAGAGTTTTTCTTCATCTGGGTTATATCTATTGATATTTACCAGATTAGAAATGAAAATATCTTTGTATTATTAGGAAAATAGTTTTGACTTTGTAAATCCCTTAAGAAAACCCTAGAGACCCCCACAAGGTCCTTCAATAACACTTTTAGACCTGCTAAATTAGTGAATAGTAAAGTAGGGAGAATATCTGGATATCTGCTTTTTAAGTCCTTCCTCTCCTCCCCACTGCAAATACTTTCTTTTTTCCTTTGCAAATTGCTTCAAGGAAAACATAAGAAATAGTAATGGGAGTTGAAAATGAAAGTCTCTTTGCCTTCCTCTGCTTGTGGAAGTTAGAAAGAGAAGGAAAGCAAGGCTGTGGTGCCTGTTATCTTGATTAGTTGTTCTGATTCTGTGACACACTTCATTTTAATCAATCCCCATCAACCTTGGCGTTTCCCTTGTCAATTGATGCTCTCATATTTTCTCAGTGCTGTGCATAGTCCATATATCTCTTGAGGTTAGTCCATAACTCTTTTGTGCTTCTCCTCTCTCTTGATCTAAAAAATAAATTGCACTCACAAGTTCACATATCCTAAGAAACAATTACACTCAAGGTCAAGATCAAGTGAAATCACTTACATTTCTTTTTTTTTTTCTTCTAGATTGTAAGACCAAAGCTGTTGGGCCATTCGACTCTTCTGGTTAAAGACTAAAGGATGTTGTTTTCTTATATACTTTTATTGAAATATATACTTTGATAAAGCAAACGAACATCTCAGTCTATTTCATTGGCCTCACACTGATCTAGATAATATAAGAGGAACTTCCAGACTCTGAATTTTTGTGTACCAATGAAAAATGAAGTAATCAATTGAAAACAAAGGTCTCAAAGGTCAATCCTCCCTGCCCTTCAGTCTCACAATCAAAAGAAATTGCCAAGTCACTGAGGACCAAAATGGGAGAGAAAAAAAAAAATGAATCAAATGCAGATTGTCTTCTAGTAGAGATTTTTAGATATAACAATAACATTCTTTTGTCTTTAATGGTTTAGAGTCAGTCAGATGCAATGAAAAGGAGGAAGGATAAAGAGGAGGGAAAATAGGAACATAGATTGCATACGTTTTTTTCACTCTTGTTTTTCAATAAAATGCAATTTTAAATATATTCAAAGCATTTTTAATCCAACAAAAAAGATTCTCTTAAACTAGGGACATAAGGAAAGATTTATAGGCATGCATTTATTATGCCTAATAACTTTTAAATCTAATTCAAGCTAGTTACATAGGGGAAGCCCCATTATGTTTCTTAATGATTAATGTGGAACACTAAACAACTCATTTAACTGTGGAATTTAGGAAGGTATACAAAATAAATGAACTGATCAGCTATATGCAGTCCAAGAACAAAATGATGGGGAATTCTGAATAAGTGTTTGGAGAATTTTAGTAAATTTTCTGTTTATGTCCCAAATATTCAGCTGATTCATAAACTGGGAGGACATTGAATATAATTTTCAACACTCAGCATTATTTTTGTTTTCTTACCCAGCCTAATTTTGTCAAATAATTTTCCAGTTTAATTTCAATAAGGAAAATTCTACTAAAGACTCAACGTATGTCTGTGTACACACACATACATATACATACACAGATATGTATCCTTAGAAATTAAATAAGACTCTTGTCCTTAGGCATCTCAAACCTGGTTAAAAGAAATATCAACTATTCAAATAACTATAATACAAACTTGTCTACCTTAGTGAAATAGTAGATAAAGTCAGAAGCTTAGGGTTGGTTTAGGGTTGGTGAAATAGTGGATAGAATATTAGATTTGGAGTTAAGAAGACCTGTATTTGAATCTTGATTTAGACAAGTCAAACTTAGTCACACACTAACTGTGTGACCCTGGGCAGCACAGTTAACCTCTGAGCCTCAAATTCTTCACCTATAAACCAAGGATAAAAACATCTCCCATTTCCCAGGATTATCACAAAGAGCAGATGAAATAATAATATATTTTGAGCAGTTTTTAAATCTTAAAATTATATAACAGTAGTTATTATTAAGTACATAAGCGACGTGAAAAAGTACTTTGAAATGTAGGATCTTGGGGGAGTATTGTAACTGATTGGCATCAGGGGCAGAAAAAACTCCATGGAGGAGATTGCATTTGAGCTAGGCCTTAAGGGGCAAGTAGTATTCCAACAAGCAGTACTTGTGCTAATAAGAAAGAGAAATAAATTGGAGACAACTCAATATCCATTTTCTTTTCATGCTATAGACTAAAATGTAATAGATGAATCACTCCTTCAATAAGCATTTCTTGAGTACTTAACTATGTTTCAAGCATCGTGCCCAAAGGCCCTGATCATACAGAGACAGAACCAAAGCAGACCCTGCTCACAAGCTTACAATTTATCATGCAGAAACAGAATATATCTATATAAGTATTTTTAAAGTACATTTTAAAAGTAAGGTAATGTTTTTGCAAGGCAGGAGGGAGTGGAGAGAAGACAATAGTAAGCACTAGGAGTTTCAGGAAAGCCATTTATTGAAGCTTTAAGGTGGATATTGGAGAAAACTAGGTGTTGTTAGTGGTTTAACTTCTGTTCTACACATATGACAATTGTCTTCTTTTTGTTTTTATTTTTTTAAAAATATAGAACCTGTGTTCGATATAAATAGCTTGTGCAGAAATAGTTTCCTCCATCAATGTAGTCCTATATTCAACAATCATAGTCAATAAACAAAAGTTCTATCCCAGCTACTAAGTTCCAAGTCCTATGCTAAGTGCTGGTGATAAAAATAAGAAAGAGAAAGGCTGTCACTGTCCTCAAGGAATTTAGGATAAAAGAGGGTGGAGGTGGAAGACAATACACAAAAAGAAGTTGAAAAGGAGAAGGGGATCTAGGGTATACTTAGAGTTGAAACCAAGATGAACAATTGATAACAAATGAAATTAGCTGGAAAATTCTGAGCCCTTTATAAAGAAAGGGTAGGGGCAGGGGAATTGAGGGTTGGGAAGAGCTTATTGCTGGATCATAGCTCTATCCTCTAGTCCTCCAATCAAAGGGGACAGGCAACAGAAGGTTCTGAGGAGACACTGATTATCAAAACTGGATCAGTCTCCATGATAATGCGATTTCAGGTGAGGATTCCAAGAGGAATCAAGATATCCATTGAATTCAAACAAAGAACAGCTAATGACCAAAATGTCCTGCACTTGTTATAGTATCACTTAAAGATGAAGGGGCTTTAAGTCAGCCTATGACCAAGACAAGAAGACTTGAAGATCAAGTCTCTGATCCTGAGGCTGACTTTATCTACAATTCCCTGCACTTTCAATTGTCTGGTTTTTTTATGTAAAATAGTATTTTCTGCAACATCATATTTTCTGCAACATCGTATTTTATGTAAAATGAACTAAATCTTCATTCAGAATAATCAGAGTGTATGAGAAGTGAAGTATTCAAATATACTTAACATCTTCAGGTTTGTTTTATGCAATGACCTAGTTTATTATGATCAGAATCAAATTTACCTGTTTTGGTGAGAAAGAGATTTTGTTCTCTGATCCTACAAGATAGGGAAAGGGTGATTATTATTAACATTTATCCTATTTGTACTTATGAAAATATGTAAAGCTTAGTAAATACCTAAAATTTCTCATTATGACCTTAAAATGACTTGAAATTTCCATCTTTCAGACAATTATTTTAGAATCAGTTACTTACTTTTACAAAATCACCTCTCTCTTTCTCTTTCTTCCTTCCCTGTTTCTTTCTCCCTTTCCCTCTTCCTGGCTTGATTAACTGTGCACCTATACAATGACTTTGGGCTGTTTTTTGTAATTGTTTTCTTTGCTAATCTGCATAATCTACATCTGCCTATTAACACTGGATTCATTTATTCATTTTACTTTCAATGTTTCCATTTCCCAACAGAATATAGGGAAGTTGATGCCTCCATTCTTCAAAGAGGATTGAACTCTATCACCATCAGTCAGGTATATACAGTTCAAATAACTAACCTGCCATTTCTTATCAGTGACCTCTTGATACACTATTACCTAAT
Source organism: Pseudochirops corinnae (assembly GCA_028646515.1). NCBI lineage: Eukaryota > Metazoa > Chordata > Mammalia > Diprotodontia > Pseudocheiridae > Pseudochirops > Pseudochirops corinnae. The sequence goes on along the minus strand of CM053585.1, from coordinate 423,016,090 downwards.
GACTCAAGTTTATTCCTCTTCTTTCTCTTGAACCTTTGTCCTTGACTCTTATCTTATAGAGTTAGTTTGTTTCTACCTAGGTCCTTCAACTCCCTCAGGAAAAATTCTGAGGAATTTGAGAAGCATTAGTTGGATTGAAGGATTGACAGGGCAAAATCTGAAAATGGGGAGTAGATGGATAGAGATGTGGGTGAGTACATCATCATCCTATTGTACCAAAGGAATCTATCAACAGGGAAGTCTTATATTAGGGAGAAGAAGGAACATTAGATTTGGAGTCAGATTCTCTGGTTCAGATCTTGCTTCTGTGACTTAATACTTGTGTGACCTAAGGTAGGTTATTTACCTTCTCTACATCTTAGACTCCTTGTATGTAAAATGAAGGGCTTGGAATAGATGACTTCTAAGATTCCTTCTAGCTCTAAATCTATAATGCTATGATGTAAGTTCCTTTCTTGGCTCTGCTGAGTTGCTGGGAGCAAGTGACTTCCCTTTCCTAAGTCTCAAGTTCCTTATCTATTAAATGAAGGAGCAAGAATAAAAGAAGTTTAAGGACATCTATGATGTCTGTGACATGTAGATGCTGTTATCTAGTTCTTTATCTATGTTCCCACACAGACATATATGTCTTTATAGAAACACATACATCAATCATAGAGAGGGTCTCTGACAGAGAGCCTGTCTAAGGGTAAGGAAGATGTATGTTTGTTACACTTTTGATATGTACTGATTGTGTGATCCACAGCAAGTCCCTTAACTTCTTGGTACCCTTGGTTCTAGGTCAAAGTCCCAGAGTCAAAAGGAGCACTAGCAAGAGCAGGGACTCTGGACACAGTTACAGGGTGGAAAAGAATACTTGTGATTGCTCACAGGCCAAAAGAATAGTGATCACACTTCTCCTTAGATCATACTACCTTGGGACAATTGAAAGCCTATAGAACCATAGAACAAGGTCTGAAAACAACAACACAAAAATCTTGAAACTTGAAACGGTGTCCCCTCTCCATCCTATGAAAGGAGTTCAACTTCAATAAACGTTAATAATGTTAAAAGTCAAGAAATAGGATAGGGACATGAACAAACAAAGAAACAAAAAAGAACATAACCATAGAAAGTTATTGTGCTGACAGGAAAGAGAAAAACATGAACTCAAAAGAAGACAACAGTCTCAAAACAGCAACATTCAAAGCCTCAAAGACATATGTTAATTAGTCTCAGATCACCACCACCACCACCCAAAAGAGCTCAAAAATTATTTTTAAAATCAAATAATATGGGAGAGGAACAAATAGGAAAAGAAATATTAGTGATGAAAAGAAAATCATAAAAAGAGTCAACAACTTGGTTTAAAAAAGGCACCAAAAACATTTTTAAAAAATAACACCTTTAAAAGCAGAATAGGCAAAATTGTAAAAGAGACATAACAATAAACTAAAGAGAAAAACTTCTTTTGGGGGGGGTATTCTAAAACACGTTTTGTTCTATGACATAACCTCCTCCTCCTCTTCAAATCCCCTCTGTATTCTTTTTTTTTTATTGTTTTAATTTTTAAAATTTATTTATTTGTTTTCTTGTTTACATCATTCATTTCCATGAGATTTTTAGTTAAAAATTTTCTCCGCATCTTTCCCCTACCTAACACCTCAAAACAGTCATCCCACTGTATAACCCCTCCCCCAATCTGCTCTCTTCTATGCCCCCCCCCTCTGACTTTTTTGTAGAGCAGGATGGATCTCCCCACCAAAGTGCCTGTATATCTTAATTCCCAGTTAGATGTAATTAATAATGATAATATATATATATACATATATATATATATTTAACATTTGATTATGAAACTTTAAATTCTAAATTCCTTCCCTTCCTCCCTTGTCACCCACCTCCACTGGAAGGACAAGCAATTAAATACAGGCTGTACATGTGTGATTATGCAGAACATCTCCACAGTGGACATATTGTGAGAGATTGATTATATGTCCCTCCTTCCTATCCTGTCCCCCCCCTTGATCTATTCTCTACCCTGTCCCCAACCTTTTACAGAAGTGTGTGATTCCAGCAACCCTCTCCCCTACCCTGACTTCCCCTCCATCATCCCACCTCTCATCCCTATCCCCCCTACTCTCCTGTCCGGCATGATAGCCAGTTTAGAGTTTATGTCATTCCTTCCCTAAGCCAAGTTTAATGAGAGTAAGATTGACCCTTTCCCTTTTGCCTTCCTGTTCTTCCCCTAAATTGTAACAGTTATCTCTTGCCTCTTCTATGTGAGATGATTAACCCCATTCTGTCTCATCCTATCTCCTCTCATTCTAATCCTCTTCCACCTCAGAATTTAACCTTTTAGAGTATCATTCCTTTCTATGCAATTTATCCTGTGCCCTCTATGTACTCATATATACACATATTCAAATGTGAGTTTCTATGCCTATATAAACCCTCCTATACAGACATGTGTATGTATACATATATATACATTTGTATTCCCTTCACCTATCCTCATACTGGGAAAAGTTTCATAAGTTACAATTATCATTTTTCCATGTTTGCATGTAAATAGTTCAACTTTGAAAAGTTCCTTATGATTTCTTTTCGATGTTGACCTTCTCATGCTTCTTGTATTTGAGTGCCAAATTTTCTTTTCAGTTCTGTTTTTTTCCTCCAGAATGCTTGAAAGTCCTCCATCTCATTGAATGACCATATTTTCCCCTGAAACATTATACTCAATTTTGCTGGGTAGGTGATTCTTGGTTTTAATCCTAGCTCCCTTGATCTCTGGAATATCATATTCCAGGCCCTTTGATCCCTTAATGTAGAAGCTGCTAGATCCTGGATTATCCTAATTGTGTTTCCACAGTATTCAAATTGTTTCTTCTTGGCAGCTTGTAATATTTTCTCCTTGATCTGGGGACT
>CM053585.1:422975511-423012683 GCA_028646515.1 Pseudochirops corinnae | reverse complement strand
CTCCTTGCATGTAAGCATTTCCAAACAATCAGGATTATGTGTTAAGCTTTGCTCAAAGTCAAGTGACAGTTGAATATTTGCACCCAAGTCCAGAGGTACAGAAGAAGAAATGTACATTCAAATGTGACATACTAAAAGAAAATAACATTGAACGCATTTATCCTATAAGTGCCATTTCCTTTCACAATATTCACAACACATTTGCTACAGGTGCATCTAATAGATTTCTTCATATTTGGGATACATTAAACAAGAGACAATTTTGCCGATTCCACTAGCAGAGCATCACTTGCCTTCAGCAATGATGGGACTACCCTTGCAATAGCATCATCATATATGTATGAAATGGATGACGCTGAACATCCTGAAGGTGGTATCTTCATTTAGGAAGTGACAGGTGCAGAAACAAAACTCATGTCTACCTAATCTAATCATCTTGTGGAAATGTGGCTTCTCTGGGGAAAGTTTATACATACTTTTTACAGAAGATATTTGTCCTTAAGGGATAATTCACAATAAATATGGATGAACTAAAAAAACAATGCAGTAAACATAACCTTGGGAAGGTCAGACCTTCTATGAAGTGTCTTAATTCAGTTGGTGATTGAAAAAAAGGAAAATGGTAAGGTTAAGAGGGTTCTTTACTACCTAAGCTTCTATCCATCAATCAACATGAAGTTTTTAAGTGCAATGACTTAACTAAATCCATTATGGTGCACACAGACTTTATGCTATGCCAGGAATGGTCAGAACAAAAAGTGAAAAAGTATGACAATGAGATGGAGATAGACAGAGACACAGACAAATGGAGACAATGAGAAGAAGAAGAAAAAGTAGGAGAAGGAGGAGAAGGAAGAGGAGGAGACGGAGGAGGAGGAGAAGGAGAAGAAAAAGGAGGAGGAGAAGGAGAAGGAGAAGGAGAAGGAGAAGGAGAAAGAATGAAGAAGAAAAGGGACACCTAGGTGGCACAGTGAATAGAGCACCAGGCCTGGAATTAGGAGGGCATGAATTCAAATCTAGCCTCAGACATTTAACGCTTACTAGCGAAATGACCTTGGGCAAGTCACTTAACCCTAAATATCCGTCCAAAAGGGAAAAAAAAAAGAGGAAAAGGAGGTGGAGGAAGAAGGGGGGGAGGGGGAGGAGGACGGACAGGGGAGGAGGAGGAGAAGGGGTAGAGGAAGGAAAGAAGGAAGGAATGAAGGAAGGAAAGAAGGAAGGAAGGAAGGAAGGTATGGAAGGAAAAGAAAGGAGAAGAGTAAGAGGAGAAGTTTATTAAAATTAATCAACACATGAACCAAGTCTGACACTTTATAAAATATTCAATATCTTTAGTGTTCCTTGAAAGAATTAAGGAGGTATAATTTGTTTTTTTCTTCTTTGGAGCTAAGCTTGATCAGCATTCAATTTATTTCTTAATATTTTCTTTTTATTTACATTCCTTTATTCATTATGTATATTCTTTTCTGGATTATACTAACTTCATTCTGTATCAATTCATATAATCTTCCTGTACTTTGATTGAGATTCTTGTTAATATTTTTCAATGAATCCTTGAAAAAAAACATTTTCCTATAACAAATATAAACACAATATCTTCCTCTTAGACCACCAACTTTTTCAAGATAGAGTTTAATTCCTATTCATCTATGAAATTTTTATCAATCATTCCAAACTATATGTGATCTCTTTGTGAACTGATAATGCCTACTAACTGTGCCAGTAGTTTCAAATAAGTATTTTATATATGTATTTTTGTAATTTTATCCTGTATTGCTCAAATTTCAATCTTAGTTGAATTTTCATGTACATAGATCTTTTCTCCCCTATAGGTCACTGAAGATAAAAGATAGCCTCTCTATTTCCCACAGCACCTAGCATAGTATCAAATGTGTAGTAGATGATCAATTAATGAAAAGAAGTCTTGTTTGGACATATTAAGTTTTGATAGCAGACTGAAAATACTCTTTGGATAAATAGAGTGTTGAAGACTGAAGACAGAGCAAGGATTCACAAATGAAGGACTAGATTAGGATGTTATTCTGAGAAGCTTGTGATAAAAATCACATGAACATCTCATTTCAATGAGGGAATAAGTTTGGAAAGAAAAGGAATAAATTAATTAAATGGGTATATTCATTTTGTTGGGAAAGACAGCAAGTCAAAGTCAAATCTTATTTTCAGAAAAGTTTGTTCCTATGGCATAACTCTTATCAGAGAATGAAAAGCACCAAATTCCAAGTCCTCACAATTAAATTCATTCACTTCAGAGATACACTCTTTTTGTGTCCTTTGGGTAGCAATTGACTAAATGTGATGTAAAAACTTAGAAGAGATGGTACCCATCAAAGTATATCATTTTATTCCAAGGTTCATTGTAGGTACTTGATAGTACACCTGGAACAGAGCCTCAGCTCAGAGTTAAGAAAATATACATTTAAATCCTATCTCTGACACATATTGTCTGTGTGAACTTCAGCAACTCACTTAACTTCTGTGTGCCTAAGTTTCCTTCTTTGTGAAATGGACAATAACATCTATGTCACAGCATTAACTATGATGATCAGATAAAAATGTATGTAAAGTGCTTTTCTAATCTTAAAATATTTTATTAGTAATAGTTATTATTAGTAAATACATATATTTTTTAAACAAATAAGTTGTTACCAAGATGAACTAAATTACTGGAAACATCACAGTAAATAATAATTGAATCCATCTCTTAATGCCTAATGTCACTTATACATGTGCTGATTAAAAGTACAGGTTTGTAAAAGGAAAGACATATTTAAAAATTAAACTGTTCATTAAGAAAATAATATATGAGAATGGCATTTGGATCACAGTTTAATAGTGATCAATTGTAAAAGCTGGGAGGCAGATGGGGAACCATCTAGTTAGGATGAGAAACAGGCTTGTACTGCTCAATTTTGATTGAGAAGACTTGAGTTCAAAATCTAGCTTGGATATTGTTTCTATGACTCTGGATAAGTTTCTATTTATTTATCTGGAAAATGAATGAGGTAGAATATATGACATTCCCTGATAGTTCTGAAAAAATACAAGAAATTTTGACAATTATTAATGTAAATATTGACAGCTAGGTGGCACAGTGGACAGAGTGCTCAGCCTGGAATCAGGAAGACTCATCTTCCTGGATTCAAATCTGATCTCAGATGCTTGCTAACTGTGTGACTGTAAACAAGCCATTTAACTCTGCCTCAGTTTCCTCATTTGTAAAAAGATCTGGAGAAGTAAACAGAAAAACACTGTAGTATCTTTGCCAAGAAAACCCCAATGGGGTGATAAAGAGAAAGGCAAGACTGAACAACAACGACAGGCAATTTTACAAATAAGAAAACCAAGAGCCAGAAAAATCAAGTCTCTTGTCCAAAGTCAAACAGCCATTTATAACAAAGTTAAGAATAAAACACATATTTTATACAATGGGTTTATTTTTTTTCTAATCAATTGAGTTTTTTTTCTTCTTCTAAGAAATAAGAGATATTTAACCAGAGAGGAAATGTATCTAATGAGAGATGGTAAAAATGTGTTTTCTTGTAGACTTGCAGATCTGATTAAGAAAGCTTAAAACTAAAAATGAAGAAGGAGAAAATTATCCACATAAATCCCAAACCATGTCCCAGCTTCTAGGGGATACATAATAGAAAGAAAATATTACTAAGGGAGAAGCAGTCATTTAGAGGGGGACAATATTTAAGAAGAAGAATAAACAAAAAGTTTGGCTACAGATAAGAAATAAACCAAACTACAGCAAATAAGGATGCTTAACCAAGAAACATGGAGAAGAAAGGATGGCACTGGGAGTTATTGTCCTCAAATACTCAAAGAACAAATAGATGTTAGAAGAATTAGATTTGTTGTGCTTGGCTCCAGAGGAAACAAGAAAGAGTAAGGGTTAATCTATAGAGATAGGGAGATTTTGGTTTGACATAAAGAACAAATTCCTAACAAGGAGACATATCAAAAAATGGAATTGGTGTCTCATTAGATAGTTTGCTATCATATGACTCCTTCAAATAGGAGATTAAATATTCTAGAGAATATTTTCTTACCAGCTACAAGTTGGATTAGATGACCTTCAAGTTCTGGGACTGGAAGACCTTATTCTCTAGGTGTAAATATTGAACTATTATTGAAATAAATTGCCACAAAAATGAAGGAAACACCTGTCAACTGTAGAAACATTATTAAAATGCCTTTCCTAACTACTTCCAAATCAATTATTTTAAAGTCTTCCAAATGACCCAAATATATGTAGTTCCAGAATAAAACATATGAGACGGTCTTGTAGAATTATATTTTTCCCCCTAGGTGGCCCAATGGCTAAGGTTCTGGACTTCAAGTCACTAGGACCCAGGTTCAAATCCTTTCTCAGATAATTACTAGTGGGATCCCAGGTAAGACATATAATATTTCCCATCCTCGGTTTCCTCATCTGTGAAATCGGACCTATTCTACATGGTTGTTATGAGAATCAAATGAAATAAGACATATTATAAGCTTTGGAAAATGTTAATTTTTTGGGAACAAGTTATTGCTTATTATGGACATTCATGGGATATTAGCATCCCCCCAAATCATGGATATAAAACACATATGATTGTGTGACCTTGAACAATTTATTTGAGTTTTCTAAAATTGAACTCTATATAATTACAATTTCCAGAGAAGGTGCTAACACATATTGGTAGAAGGGATTGTCCTCCCCTGGAAATTCCATATGCAAAAGAAATCATAAGTCCTATCTCTATATCCTCTATCCTAGAATATACAAGCTCCTCGAAAGCAAGAATTGTCTCATTTTTTTTTTCTCTTGTTTCTGGTTGGGCATGCAAAAATGCTTACTGATTGGTTAGTTGAAGAATTTCATAGGTTTGCCCCTCAATGTCTATATTGATTAGTAAATTCTATAGGTCAAGACTCTGACATCTATAATAATGAATTAGAAATAATACAATACTAAATACTATAGTATGTTATTGTTAATAATTTATATAATGATAATTGTTATTGTTAGCATTTATAGCTTTAAAGTTTGAAAAGTGATTTACAATAATTATCTAATTTGATCCTCACAGCAACCTGTGAAATAGGTATAATGATTATCCCCATTTTACAGATGAGAAAAACAAAGGCCTAGAGAGGTTAAGTGACTTTCCCAAAGCTAGACACAATCAGTGTCTAAGGCTGGATATGACCTCACCTCAGGTCTTACTGACTCCAAATTCAGTGCTCTATTCAGAATAGGATGATAAGATGGACTGCTCAATTACTACTCAAAGTACTTGTTCATGTCTTGAGATCCATTCAATAACTGTTAATTGACTAATTAATAAATAAATATAAGCTGAAAATATTAATTGCCCACCCACACAATATATAGCAACAACATTTGTAGACTCTCAATTTTCTTTAAAATTTAATTTTACAGGGAAAAAGTTGGTGAATTTTAAAGTGTCATAGATTTAGGGCTGGAAGGGACCTTAGAGATCATTCAGTCCATTGGCATATCTTGGGGAGGAGGAATCTGAGGTAGAGAGTCTGGTCTCATGGTTGGTAAAGTGTTCAAAGATAGATTTGAACCCATGTATTCCAGACTCAAAATCTATTACTCTATTTTCCAATGGTTCCTTTCTTACATCTTTTTAAAAACAATCAACATGAAATGAGTGAGGCTTTGGAAACCAACTTACTTGGCTTGTGACTTAGAAAATAATTTAGTTTCTCACGATTTTGCAAATACATTTTCCCCTGCCTGACCTGTGTCCCAAATTTATATGAAAGACCTGTTTAGTTTTACAATTTGAGGTCAATGTTTGTCTGCTTCTTTCTGAAGCTTTTTTGGACAAAGCCCAACTTCAGATACAATTTTATAAGAATATGAAGAAAAATAAAAGAGGAAAAATCGTTTTCATGTAGTTTCAATTAGGCCCCTGGGTAAAGATCATACAACTTTGAAACTGTTTTATTTTGACAAAATTCCAAAGTGCTACACACATTAGGGAAAATGAGAGTTTGCTCTAATATAAATTGTTTAATGTGCGCATTGGGGCCAAATCTAAATTTTCCCAAGCATTTGAGTTTGTTTAAACATTTGAACATGGTTTGGTGTCAGTGAATAGGGGAAAAAACACTTTAATGTTGTGGGTGGGAATCTCTGCCCATCTTTCTTTGTAAAAGTTCCAAAGGCTACTGAAATAAAAATATTCATTTACCAAGAGGAACCATTGCGATAAGCCTCCAAAGATATTATGTGCTGGTGAGAAATAATGGAACAGGCACAGAGAACTACAATGTGGGAGAAAAGAACAAGTCTTCCTTTCTTTGGCTTTGTAAGAGTTCCAGGGACCCATTTTAAATCAGTTTGTTTTTTTTTTAAGTTCAGGGTGGTCTGTATTTCTGCTGCCATTTTTCCTTTCTCCCTAGTCAACAAAATAATATAACAGAGATTATAAATGCTATTAGGTGTGCTGTACTGGCTTAATTTGATAATTTTCATTTCATGACCCTTGAACTGCATCATGTTGCTTTTACCTGCATTTAAGTTTAAAACACTGCAACTATAATCAGCAGAACCAAATATACTACACCAATAATTATATTCTATAATTATAAAATATAGACCTATAGCTATGTTGAGGGCTAATAAGAATTTCACAAAATTAAATGGTGATTACATATATTAGAGACAGATGGAGACAAAAAAGATAAATAGACTCAGAAGAATGATAGATCAGAGGGGGAAAAGAGAGAGAAAGTCAGAGACACAAAAAGAAATACAGTGTTAGAGAGAATCAGAGACAGAGTTAAAGACAGAGAAGGAGGGTGAGAAAGTGAGACTGGGAACAAGAAAGAGTCAGAGCCAGAGATGGAGAGAGAGGAACACAGAGTCAGAGAGAGACATGTACAGGGCAGGGGATGGGAGGAGGAGAGAGAAGGAAGGAAGAAAAAGGAAGAGGAGAAGGAGAGGAGGAGGAAAAGGAAGTGGAAGAGGAAGAGGAGGAGAACAAGAAGAACAAGAACAAGAAGGAAGATAACAAGCATTATGACAAGAATAACGACAGCCCATGAAATGGAAACACCTACTAAAGCCTACTTTTAAAACATTCACAACTTAGAGACTTAGATTGACTTATACTGAAAATTAAATGACTTGCCTAGGGTTACAAAAATAGTATTTATAAAAATTACTCAAATCTTCCTGATTCCAAGTAAAAGTGTCTTTTCACTATGCCACAATATGTCTTGAGGAAAAAACAGGTACATATATTACATGATGACATGCATATATGTGCACATATAGAAATTAAATATATTTTAGGAATAATAACTAAAAACCTAATTCCATACACTGGAAATATTATGTGAGTACTGCCAACATTCAGAAGTCTTACTGTGTTGTTGTTTTTATATACTTAATGGTATGTTGCTGCTGTTGTTGAACTTCAAAGTAGTGTTAACACTGTCTCACTTGTTTGTTTTTTAGCTCAGACACAAAAGAAAGAAGGTTGTAGTATAATATGCTATATAGTGGCATCATAGACCAACTGAACTAATTCTTTCATTCTTGTATGGATAATAGGGAGTCGTGTGCTTTAGACATGAAGATATCCTCAAAGATATTTATCTTTAAATTAAGATACAGGAATCTAAAGATGATCAATTTATATATTTTCTCTTTATGCTCAACCATCTTCAGTCATCCTGATCTTTATCTGGTCACTGGACCCAGATGGCTCTGGAGGAGAAAGCAAGGTTGATGTCTTTGCACAGCCCTCTTTGACTCAAATCTTATTCAATTGTAAGACACCTCATCATCTCTCTGATGTCACTGTCCTCTTCAAGAATGAAAAAAAAAAAACACAACCACCATTACTTGTAAATGAAAAAGTATATTAACATAATAAAAAACACATGTTCTGAAGACCTCTAGGTTGAATATTCCCCATTTGGGATTTCTTTGGCAAGCTTTACCTTCAAAAGTTGAGAAAGAAATTGTCTTATTTGATATAGCTTTGTTTGAATTCATTAGCACTCTGACAAAATGGTAGATGCTATAATCAAAAGTGGATATTAAAACTGTGTCTAATATTTAAGAATTCCATTGGCCTTGAATAAGCTGTTCTGGTGCCTTCTCTTAGACCTGTTTAACTTGAATTTTGTCAGAAATTTTGATCTTTGAACTATCAATACTAAATCAAAATATAATGGACTATAATGAAAGAAGAATATTCCCACTTCCACCTACTCCCTTACTATTATTCATACTAAATTGACCCATTTCTTAATGGGTCATGTTGACAGATATTGTTGAAATAGATATCTTTGGTAGATAATGGGCAAAGACTATTTTTTTCTCTGCTTTCTTCCTTATTTAATCTGATGTGTCATCCTCTAAGATTCACAAACACATATTGATTTACAATTGTATATAGCATAATTCAGTAGAAAGTGTATTGGATTTAGAATCAAAGGATACAGGTTTGAATCCCAGCTATCACTTACTACTCATGTAGTAAGTACCTTTGTTTCTAAGTACCTATGTATATCCAACTTTTTTGGATCAGTTTTCTCATCTACAAAATGAAGCTGTTGACCTAGGTCCTTTCTAGGTCTAAAGCTATTATCTTATTTCAAATGACTTCAGATTTGATAATACATTTGATCATTAGGCTATTTCCTAAAATTATTTTGCAATTCAGTTAAACACATTGGACCTTTAATAAAATGTTAAGGATAAATTTATAGCCATTCCTACTGATCAATGGTTGGCACAAATCAAAACAAATATCTTATGCTAAATATTACACAGAATTTAAGACTTATAAGCAATCTTTGAGGCCATCTGCTCCAACCCATACCCGAAGGAGAATTCTTTTATCATTATATTTCAAAGTGGTTATTTAGACTTTCTTTAAGAATCTCTAGATATATATATGGGAGGGAATTTGAGGATTCTGCTCATCCTAATCCAATCCAGCAATAATGTCTTAAGTGCCTAACTATTTATTATGTGTCAAATTCACTAAGTCCAGATTCAATAACAACAAAAATTGTTCCCTATACTCAAAGAACTTTCATTCTTGGGCCTGGAAGGAAGGAATTCTATGATCAACTTCCCCTAAAAATGTGTTTTCATCATTATTGCTATTTGGAATTACTTCAGTTAGAGATTATCACTGACTCTATGAAGTATGGCATAAGTAAGGAAGTGTGGTGCCTTGGAAATAGATCACCACTCTATTTCCTGCATTATATTTACTATTTCTTCATTTCAAGGATGTGAGAAATTAGTGGCTTCTCTATTAATTAGTTTACATATCTGCAAAATTAGAAGGTCTTTATGTAGAATGCAGTGAGAATGAATAAAGCTATATATGCATGACTACATAAAACTATATCCTGATTATTTGAAAACATTCAGGACATTTATCTCAATCAAAAAAAGCAATAATTCCAAGTTCCTTTCACACAAATTGATCCTGTGAGGCATTTGAGTATGGAAAATGGTTCATATTTTCTTGAAAGAATGTATGACATTTGGCTGTTCTATGTGATTTGTAATCTGAGTATAGTTTTAAAAACTTCAGACTTTATTCTGATAAATTGATACAACTGATGTGATGCTTGCAACTGATTTTCATGTAGAATTATTGGCACAGTGGTTATGTTATGCAAAGTAAATCATGGAATAAAATTTTATGTATTTTAATGATTTGGATATAGTTACTTTAAAGCAAGGATGTGGGGCTGACCTGTTTGTCACAAGAGAAATGGGAAGGAGTAGCTGCTGAGATACTAGAGCCAGGGAGCTGGGAATTAGGACAGATGCTCTTTTTGTCTGGGCTGCCACCAACCTTGCCAGTGCTCATGAACCTCTCACAAATCATGCAAATTTCAGGGTCTTTATGATGCCACCTTTGATTCATGTGGGCAGTGTGAGGGGAAATGCATGCACATGCACATACACACACACACACACACACACTACACACACTGCATACACACACACACACACACACACACACACACCAGAGAGATTTGGCAAGGTCTCTGTGGCTACTAAATCAAGTGAAAAGAGTTTAAAGCTATTCTCACACCACTGAGGGGAGGGCAGCATTAATTCCTGTTGCCAATTAAGCAGAGTGAGGGAAATTTATGGCCTAAGGTCTGTCCCATTTAGAAACTTACAATTTCTCTCATAATATATGTATGCCTCTTTTTACTTGACTCCTTACCAATCTTCAAGTTTTCCATTTCTAAAGTATTTGTGATATAGAATTATGGAGTTGCTGGGTTGAAAGGTTGATATATAGGACAACAGATTGAGATGAGAATTAGATCTTAGACATCATGTAAGGTGCCCAACCCCTTCTTTTCATAGGAAAGAAACCTACAGCCAAGAGATTTTGCCAGATTACATGGATGCCAAGTGTCAGAGTATGGATTTGAACTGAGACCCTTTAACATCCAAATCATAACTTTTCCCATTATACCTTTGGGGTTATCTATTCCTTTCAGTCAATTTAGAATTGCCTCTTGTAGTACTCTTGGAATGCTACTTCATCATTTATTGGACTATTTTTCTTTCTTGAAAAGTTCTTACATTGAGGTAAAAAAAAAAGTGCCTCCTGTAACTATCATCCATTGGTTCTAATTCTACTCTGTGTGGCAACACATCTCAAGTATAATCTCTTTTCCAAGGGACAGGAGTACCAAATGTTTGATGATAGCGATTAGTATTCCTGTTAATAATCCAGTATCTAGGGTGATTCATCCTAGTTTCTACAATGGTTCCTGAATTCTAAACTTCTGGGTTTCCCTTCTCTGAACATAGGCTGTCATCCAACCATATTAAACACATGTATACACACACACACACGCATGCACACACACATGTACATGCACACATGCACACATACACAATGTCAGAATAACTGACATGGAGCATCCATTTATCTATGTCACCTCTATATCAAACCTTATGAAAGATTTTATATTTATGTGGCTTCTCCTTACTTCCTTTGTATTTTAAATATTAGTTCAACATAGCTCTAGTCCAAACTTATCATTTTATAGAAGGAATTGAGTCATAGAGAGTGTAAGTAAGTGCACAAAGTCATATATTGCTCTTAGAAAATTCTAGGAATATAACTCAGATCCCTTAATTTCTAAACTTTTTTTTAAAGTTAGTAGGAGGGAAAAAAACTGAATCAGACTTTGCAACTTTAGATTTGAAGTCTTTCAAGCTTTCAAGTCTTTCAAGTCCTTCAAGCTTCAGCTTACAATGTTACAGTTTGCCTGGTGCAGTTCACTTCTCTGCACCAATCTATAATACCTACAATTGTTTGAAATAATCTCTTTCATAACTTCCCACAGCAAAATATGTGTATGTATGTGTGTATATTATTAATATATACTCATACACATATGTACACACTTGTACATAATTTATTCAGGAGGCACTCCTTAGATTTTAGATCTTTTATTTTATCTTTATATATTTTTTCCTTTTAATGCTCCTTCAGGATGAAAAAAATGTTTTGCTTTCACCTATTCTCTTCCAAGTATTTTTCTCCTTTGTAATATTTCCATCATCCCTTTCCACTTTTTCCTTGTGGAGTTTGATCTATTTCCACACCGAACTCTTTGTACATGTATGCATGTTTACCCTTTCTTTGTATTTTTCAAATAAGAGGGAGTTTCATCTGATACTTACTCCTCCCCTACACTCCTTTGTTCCATTATTGTATACTCCTCTTCTTGATCCCAATAAGGAGAAATCCATCCCTTTTTAGCCTCCCTTCTCTTTCTTCTCAGACTGAAACCAAATGAAGCCTAAGTTGTCTACTTTTCTTATTTAACTCCCTAAATAAACTTGAAAAACATTAATATTTTGAAGGAACAGCTGTGTCTTTTCAACCTATTGAAATCTTAACATGATGCAATGCTTTTTAATTTCTCTTATAAATGCACCATTTTAAGTTACTCAGAAATCTTGGGATTGTATTTCAAAGTTTCTATTCAACTCTGGATTTATTTTTAGCAGAAATTGTTCCATGTCTTACATTACACTGAAGTTGCTTTCCCCCTATACAATTATACTCAGTTTTACTTGGTATATTAGTCTTAGTTATAAGTCTATATCTTTTTTCTTCTTTCATAATATTATATTCCAAGATCTCTTCTCATTTATAGTGGAAGCTGTCAGGTCTTGTTTAATGCTATTTTTATTTAATATCCAGTTATTTCTGGATACCTGGGATACTTTTTCTGTGATATGGAAACTCTCAGTATGGGCTAAAGTATACACTGCACTTTTGTTTTTTGTGTTTCCTTCAGGAGGTGATCGATGAATTTGCTCTGACTTCACTTTGTCCTTCTGATTGACATGGAAAGTTTTCATTTATGATTTCTTGAAATACTATCTAAAGCTTTTTTTGTAAAGCTTTTTTAATTATGATTTTCTGAGAGTTTGATACTTCTTAAATTTTTCTTCTTTTCTATTATTCAGAGTAGTTGTTAAAAATAAAATATATCTTATATGTTCTTCATTTTTTAACCTTTTTATTTTGTTCTAATAGTTTTACTGTCTCATAGAGTTGTTTATTTCTGTTTTGTTGTATTATGGTTTTGTACTAAATGAAGTTTTGGCCTTTTGTGGCCCTTGTTAGTATACCACAGAAGAGAGAGCATGAGTAGAAGACATTTCTTCTTGACCTCATTTTCCTTAAGCTTTGCTGCTTATGGTAATTGAAGAAAATAAACAAGTAATTTTCCTGCCTAAATAATGATTTAATATTTCTTACAGGGATATTGCAGTAGATTATTGATTATTCTTGGGTATACTTAGCTGAATCTCCACAGACTTAGAATGACTCATGACTTGAATTCTTTGGATGTTGTGATATTCTATGACTTGTAGCCATCTAGACTCTCTGAAAAAACATGAACCAAAAGGGGGAGCATCACCTTGCATATACCTATGTGTACTTACATCTTATATAGCCACACATACATAAACACTATACACATATATGCATATGTGCAATTCACATCCATGCATACATATATGATATGTTTGTATAAAAGTGATGCTAAATTAAATTGAGTCAATACTATCATATAATAGCCAAAAAAGTGAATGTGATATCTGACTTTGTTAAGTGAGGAATAGTGACCAGCACTAGGAAAATGCTATTCATACTGTCAGACCTTATCTGAAATGTTGGATTTAGCTCTGGTGAAAACATTTTAGATATAATTAAGGGTGTCCAGGAGATTATGCCATATACAAATCCATTAGAAGTACTGAAGGAAAAATAACTTCAGAATGCTTTATATACACATTTGAAAAACTGTCATATGGAAGAAGTATTAGTTATTAACTGTTTTGCCCCAGAAAAAAGAACTATTAGCAAAGAGTAGCAGTTACAATAAGCCAAATTCAATCATGTTACAAGGAAAAGTTCTTAACAATTAGAGCATCATAGCTATCTTAATGATTAGAGCTATTTCAAAGTAGAATGAATTTCCTTGGTTCTCCTCTCACCTGAGACCATAAAATAAAGCCTGGAGATCCATTTGTTATTTATATAATAAAGAGGAGGTTTGTTTATGTACCAGGTTAATCATTCAGTCAACAAACATTGATTAAGTGCCTACTTTAGCCAGAGTCACAAAATGCCTCTTTTCCTTTTTCTCCACCAAAAGTTCAAGAATACCATATAGACACATGGAAAATTGTGAGTAAAATGTCCTTTGGATCTCCTCTTCTGTCTTATCTTTAGAGTACAGATCTTAGGAAGGCTACATAAAACACCCACTGGGGTATCATTAGAGCATCAACAGATTAATTAAAACCACTTTTACAGAAGCTTTCCCTCAGGATTGGATTTTCTCCCTTCTTCTATTCATTTCCCCATTTTGCCCCTGCAAATCCAATGTCCTAAGGCTGCAGAGAAGAACATTGATGAGGATGTTGGGAAGCTGTCTAGGGCATACGAAATTTGAAGGTGGAAGCAGTGGTGAAAGGTGTAGTTTCTATGAAATTAAAAAAAATAGAGGGAACTGTTCATGTGTATTTCTGATGAAGTGATGACTATTTCCATAGGCATATTAACATGGCTAGCCAACATCACTTTAGGGATGGAGGAGGAGATCTCTTCTTTCATACTGATTTCCAGTGAGAAAAACAGCCAAGAGAAAACCATATTCCAGAAGGACATTAAACAAAAAATAATTTTCCATGAAATCCACTTAAATTTTTTTTTCATTTTCTTAATTAACATATTCTGGATCATTTAGATTTTGCTTGCATTAGTAAAATATCTGGCAATTAATCAATACGAAAAAGAAAACATTGAGGGGACAGAATTCATTTAATCTTTGGTACACCCAGGCTTTTATTTCTTACTTGATTATAAACTAAGTATTACATCCTTATCCTCAAAACAATTATATGAGGGTTATAAAAATAGTTCTTCCCTTGAAAAGCATTGAAAGTAATTTTGAAATACTAAACGGTTTATGCCCTTTGATACAAAGATCCCATCACTGATGACATACCCCAAGAGAGCAAAGACCAAAAGTAGAGACCCATAAATCCCAAAAATTTCACAGCAGCATGTTTGTGGTAGCAAATAAATGGGAACAGAGTGAATGTGCAATGCCTAGGGAATAGTTGAATAAACTGGTCCATGAATGTTTATTATTTCTCCATCAAAAAGGGAAGATTATGAAGAATTCAGAGCAATACAAGAAGATTTGTATTAACTGAAGTAGAGAAAATAAGGCAAAACCCACAGAGCAATATATGCACAAATAACACAAATAAAAACATTAAAAGATATCAGGATTAAAATTAAATATAATAATTAATTTTAGCTCCAGATGACCCAAGACAACAGACATTTCCTTCCTCTCAGAAGCCAAACACAGAATACAGTCTACATTGTCATATGTGGCCATTGGGACAGTTTATTTGGCTTAAATGTTTTTCTCTATTAGAAGAGGGACTTCTATGGGGGTGAGGGGTAGATTGTAGACATCAAAGTTATACTAAAAACAATCAATTAAATAGTTTTAAAAAGAAAGAGTACTGAAAATTGAAAGTTGTTAGAGAAATATTGTTGAAAGTTTTATCTCTCCCCTTCAGCAAATAAGACAAAAGCAGGCCATCAAGTAGTATAGATTTGAGAGGATCATCCATCTCTATCACTCCACTTTTTCAGGAGGAGATTGAAAGGTGGACAATCTGGATTTCTGTCCATTTCTTGTACTTTCTTGTCTACACGTCAATTTTAGCCTTCAAGAACAGCATCTGGAAAAATCAGTGCTAACTTAGTTCAAATGGTTGTTGTGACATACTCTTGTAAGGTACCTTTCAGACCAGACAGTGAGTTGTGAAAGCTGATCGTGAT
This sequence comes from Pseudochirops corinnae, assembly GCA_028646515.1. NCBI lineage: Eukaryota > Metazoa > Chordata > Mammalia > Diprotodontia > Pseudocheiridae > Pseudochirops > Pseudochirops corinnae. The sequence goes on along the minus strand of CM053585.1, from coordinate 422,997,237 downwards.
TCTTATGAAAAGTAAATATTTCATTAATTGAAGGATGTATTATATATGCCACACTTGGGGATTCATCGACTTAGTCTGAGCCAATGGTAATGAGAGTGAAAATGACCAATAGATACTACTTGAGATAAATTAGAACTTTATAAATCACAGTGAACCCAGCCAAATATGCAGTATATTAAAATTCAGAGCACTCAGAATTGCTGGCTTGACATTTTGATTGTATTTTTGGAGGGAATTTGAGCAGGTAGCTGATTAGATTTTGAAAGAAGAATTAACAGCATGAAAGAGAAGTTCATTGATAAAGTTCTATACTGTTAGGAAGAAAATATCAGTGAGAAAACTTACAAAAACTAACTCCCATCCCCATCACATTTTTTATCCATATAACATATGCCCATGTTTTTAGATTATTTTTATGGAAGATGCTTTAATATATGTGGGACTTCGGGCTGTTATTACAGCTTACACATAAAACCTGCTTATTTGTGAAATATTCTTAGTGGGAATATATCCAAAGAACATTGTCTCTTGACAAATAGTTTTGAAGGGAAAAATAGGAGAAAAAAGTGCATAATGGAATAATCTTGTTTTGCTGAGTGTATTTCCTCCTGAAAAGAAAACATATTACTGTATTTTAATGTATATCTTAGATTATTTCCCTGAATGATACTGTAGCTTTCTCTGGCAACATCCTTTAAATCAAATTTTAACTATTTGTAGTTTTTTCTCACTTGAAATCTCAGTAACAAGTCTTTTATGGGGGTAGGAGAGAGGGGTTATAGCATAAAAGCTATTTTAAAATGAACATTTATTTATGCTGTTTTTATTGAGCCTAGGAAAGGTTGGAAGTGTTGAAAACTATTCAGGACCTTATGCCATCTGCCCTTATTTCATATGTTCCCTCATATGAGTTGGAACAAAGGAGTGGGCTGGATGGAATTAAAGAATGTATATAAAAAAAGAAAGTCGTGATCAACTGCTACTGATAAGGGAAGCCAGTGTGCTCCTGGGTGATGTGTGTATTCAACTCCAGGCTGACTCCTCTTATGCTAATACAGCCAATTTCCTCTTTTATTTCATTTCTGGAGCCTGAATCTGTGATCTCTGATAAGGTTCCCAAGGATACCGCCTTCACTCACAAATGGGTAGGTAGAGGGGGGAGTGGGTGATGGAGATGTGTAACTCCTAGAGAGCACTAGTGGATGAATAATTTAATGCTCCACCCGGAGATTTGAGGCAAAACAGAGAGATAAGAGACACCACAGGGTCTTCTCTGTTTATTCAGAGCTTCATCTTCCAATGACAGCTGACCTCCAAGGTCAAGGGCATGATGGGAAATGGAACCAACAGTGGGAAAAGGTACTGCATCCCAAAAGGAAGTAATGATTTACTTTGTGTCAAATGAAAAATTGATCTTTATTTTATTTCTTAAGTACTTTTTTCCACGATGGAAAAAAACCTATGATGAGTAAATTTTGCGTAAGAGGCATGATGTTTGTTTCCATGAAATAGATACTTTGCCAGGAGTTCCTTTTTAAGAAATTTAGTCAATCATTCCAATATTGTAATTATTTTAGATGATTTATTATAAACTTCATATGATATATCAATATGATCACCCGGGCATTTGTTTGAAACTATATTCAAATAAATGAATTGCAATGCATAAAATATCATAACAACTTTTTGGCCTCTCCTAAACATTGATCAGTATTCTTTTGCCATTCATTCACATTCATTCCTCTTATATGGTATTAGTTAGAATATACTCTTGCCCTCTGCTTCTGTTCTTTTTCCCTTTGTGTTATTCCAGGCAGATCTTTTCATATTTCTTTTTATCTTTCAGTTTTCTTTTTTTTACCTTTATTACCTTCTAATACTCCATTACAGTAATGTCTCAAACATCATTTGGTCCCGTTGTTGGGTATTTAGGTTGCTTTGAGTTTTTTTGCATTGCAGTCAATACTAAAATTCTTAAGAAAACTAGAATAGTTATAACCATAATCACACATTGTATGATGTCAACATTGGGCATGATTCAAGACATAAAGTGACCAATACAAGCCCTGGGTTGGTTGATGGAAATGGTTCATGGAAATCTATTTAATATCTCCTTGGTAAACGAAATATTTCTTAAGCCAAATTCATTTCTACAAGTTCCAAAGTCCTTCATATATATACATATATATACACACACACATACATACATACATACATACATATGTGCTACTTAAGTTTATTATACATCTCCTTTCTCCTAAGACTTCTGACTTTGTAATGAATCAATTTTTCTAGATCCTTTATGGCACAATATAACCCAACATACTTTTGAACAAAGCAAATCTGTATGTTTTCACCTCATTCTCTGCTAAAATTCTTGAGTCTAGTAATTCTTTGCAGTTCAGAAAAATCCATAGTCATTAGTCTTGGATAGAGTCATGTTGTTAGTTTTAGGATCTTACAAATTCTGACAGTAAGACATGTTCCTAGAACTGCTCTGTTCCCCATTATCAAAACCTTCTGCTCGGTCCTGTCTTATTTGTTTCAATATAATACAAGCATGACCTCTACAGAGAGAGAGGCAATGTCAAATGTTTCTCAGGGCTGGTTTACATTTCCCTCATAGTCTTAAACTGCTGTTTCTGCTTTCCTCTGTTTGAATGTTGCCCATGTTTTCATTCCTGAGCAATCATACCTTTTATCTTTTTTAGATAAACATGAAAACATACTAAGGTCACTGCCCGGTGAGAGGTAAGATGTGCGTGACTGCCACCCAGGCTTACCAAGTCTGGTCTTTTCCTTTTCTTCTACATTTTTTTACCTTGACAAACACTCATCCAAGGTTTCAATGAAGTAAGGACAAGTTATAAGCATGATTCACAAGCCTGCCACATGGAGTGCCTGTACAGGTTGTCCTCCAAAAAGGCCCATTAGGTTGGCGCCAGCCTGCTCAGACTTTTTGCATGCACTTTGCCCACATTTCCTTTAAAATTTTTTTCAGTGTTCTTTGTTGTTGTTGTTGTTGTTTTTTTTAATTTGGCTGAAACCAATGGGAGGGCTATTTCATTACTTCCTGGGTGCATTTTGTACTTTTTTTTTCTACAGAGATTTAAAGGACAAACTTACCCATTGATCTTGGCCTGGCCTTTCTGCTTGGTTACAAATGGAACATTCTTTACCTCAACGTGGAGACAGAAGATTGAAACTAGAATGACAAGTTCATAATTAAAACTGGTGTCTTGGGGTTGCTGTTAATGGAAGCAATCTTGCTAGAACATGGCATGCTTCTATGACGTCAGTAGAAACCCATTTTCAGTTTATGCAAACTTTCTGAAGCTGATCTGGTTTGTTTCACAGAGCTGGGAACTTAGTAGGTCCTTAATAAATGCACATAGATTGAGTTTCTAGGGCACCTAGAGGTTATATGATCGCCCATGATCCCACAGTCAAGATTTATCAGAGAAACTGATTCCGAAGTATAAATAATATCCTAAAAATACTCATTGTTTCCAGATAATGCAATTATCTTGTATTGGTATGGAAATTTTGACTGAAAATTTTGCTCAGTAGAGGGATGTCCATTTCTCCAAAGAGATATCTCTGCTTTCTCCAAAGATGCCGTTGTTGCTCTGTCCAGGTTGTCTTGATTTAGATATTGATGGTACCTAAATGAAACAGAGGAATTGTAGTCACATGTCAAATACTGACCTTAAAGGGTCATTGAAATGGTTTATCATTATTACTCATGTGGCTGTATTTGACCCTCTGTAGAAACTAGACTATTAAATAGATGCTCATTAAGTAAATTAATAATTGGTAAAAAGAAATGCTATTAAAATATAAATTATCATTGAATAAAAATAGCTATCTAAACCTTTGAAAAGGTTTTCCAATTCACATTATGATACTTAGAAAGTTCATTTTACTATTCCCCAGTGAAATTATACCTATGGAAAGGAAACTAAATTTATAGATTGGTCTATATGTTATCCAAAGTCTTCATGCAATCCTCTTACTTTATACTGGAGAACAATGAAAAGGAGGAGGAAAAGAAGGAAATGGAGGAGAAGGAAGAGAAGATGAGGATGAGAAAGAAGAAGGAAGAAGGGGAGGAAGAAGAGAAGGAGGAGAATATTGATATCCTGCTTACTTATACTTGATAGATCTAAGTACTTCAAATCATATTTCACCTTCATACAGTTAAAATCCAGAACACAATTATCCCAGAATTAAAAAGGGAAATTTCCAAGTTGACTAGTCCATAATCATGTATTAAATACTTGAAATCATGTCTCCTAATTTCCTTGACCTTCTTCAAAAGTAGCAGCACTTTACAAATACTTGTAACAGCCCTTTACCTTATACATAGTCCTTCTGGTACATAAATCTCAATATCTAATGTTTCAATAAGTAATCAAATCCCTAAAAAGGCTGAGACTTACCTAAGGTCACACAGCTAGTTAATAACACAGAAAGAACTAACAAAAAGGTTTCCTGTGTTCCAGTGTCCTTTGTAAGAAACCGTACTTGCTTTTCTTTTAGTCTGCTTTAAATGTGTCAACAAAATCAGCTTTATCACCTCTCACCTGGGCTACTGCAAAGGCCTCCTTATTCATCTTCCTGACTCCTGTCTCTGCCTTCTCCTATCCATCTTCCACAGAGCTGCCAAAATGGCTGCTATGTAAAGCACAGACCTGACTCTGTTTCTCCCTTCCTCAAGAAGCTTCAGGGATTGTTTATTGCATCAAGGGCAAAATGAAAGCTCCTCTATTTAGTATTTAAAGAACTCTAAAATCTGGCTCCAAACTATCTCTCCAGACTCTTTTTACATTATTCCCTATCTGACACACTCTGTGTTCTAACCATCCTTCCCGATTTCCTGTTTCCCACACTTGATATGCAATCTCTCACTACTGTGCTTTTGCAAAAGCTGGACTGTTGACCCTCCTGGCCTCTTTTTCCCTTTAAGTCTCAGCGTAGGTGCCATCTCCTCCACAGGGCCTTTCCTGATCCTTCTACTCATTATTGCTCTCTGCACCAAAATTACTTTGCATTTTCTTTGCTTATAGACTTATCTTTCCTCTTTGTGTCTATTGTTTTCCCCAGGAAAATGTAAGCTGATGGAGGGTAGGAACTACTATGTTTCCGAGGACTATTATGGGCCCAGATACAATGAGTTCCTAGCAAATGCTTATTGACATTAATCAAAGTGATTGAATTGAATTTGAGTACAACTTCTAAGATCAATAGAATAATATAAAATTAAATATTCAGATTCACACAATTTCATTTTCCCTGAGCTCTAAAGATCCACCTGAAAATATGGCATTAATGTCACCTTGTGTATTCATAATCCTCGTATGGCTGTAATATTTCATTTAGATGATGATGATGATGAAGATGACACCTAGTGTTTATGTAGTTCTTTAAGATGATATAAATTTTACCTCATTTGAACCCCACAACTACTCTGGTTAGGAGGTCCTAGGATTATACCCATTTTATAGATGAGGAAATGGAGGCTAACAGATTAAAATTGACTTGATTAGTGTCACACAGCTGATAAGTATTCAACACCAAATTTAATCTGGAGTCCTAATGACTCCAGCTTCAGCACTCTAGGCACTGTGCTACCCAATTTCCCATCTCTCATTCAACTTTCATCCACATGGAAGAAAAGTTGTAGGAATATATCAAACTAGTATTTTTAACAACTAAAAACAGTTATGTTTCAGCCACTCACACATAAAAAAAAAAGGTTAGTTAAAAATCTTTCATTGAGAGTAACTAGAAATTGGGTAAGCTTACTTTTACCTTACTTGAACTCTTACTCAGAAAGACATTTTATTTCTTCAGTATTAAATAAACTGTACTTAAATTTTTGCATCATTTGGTTTTGCTTTTGTTTTACCTATCTCTGAATATACAACTACCAATTTTGATTTGGAACTTGGAAATGTGCATTACAAACTTGGAATACACTGGAACGTGCTGGTGATATATGGTAGGCATGAGGGAGAGAAGAAATGGAAAAAGGGGAGGGAGGAAGAGGGGAGAGGAAAGAAAGGAGAGAGAAGAGACAGGGAGGGATGAGGAGTGAAGAGAAAGGGATAGGGAGGGGGATGGGAGAGGGAGAGAGAGAGAGGAAGAACGATGGAAGGGTGAAGGGATGGGGGACAAGAAAGGGGAAGAGAGAGGAAAGGAGGGGTATGATTACTGCTCAGATCTCAAGAGTTCTAGGAAGGACTGCTATCATATTTGGCAGTTATTTCATGGAATCCTGGTGGTATTACTGTTACTAGACTGAAATTCAAAAAAGTTTAGCAAATTAGAATAAATCAGTAACAGCTTTTGGTATGTCATTCCACTTTTTTGGCATCAACATAACATGTCCTCACATTTTCAAAATATGTGGTTTAATTTAGATATTAGTCACATTTTTAGGTTTTAAAAATAACATTTAAATCACATGTAAAGAATTCCAATAATTCTTAAAATAAAATAAAGATATACCTGATGACTCTGACTTTAAAAAAATAAGTTTAAATTGTTTTATTTTCTGTTTTCTAGAAGATCTTGAATGTCTTGGCTTTGGGAAAAAGATAATTTTAGGAGAATAGTTGGAAAAACAACTATATTATTTTATCCTGGGATGGCAAACAAAGTTTTCTGGCTAGCATATGATTTTAGAGCTGGAAGGGAAGTATTAAGAAATGAGTAAGCATTTATTAAATACCCACACAGTGCTAGGCACTGGGGAAACAAGGTATTCTTGCCCTCAAGGTATTCTATCCAGACTTACATTCTATCAGGGGCACATCATAATTATGAAAAACTACATATATATTTGTGCCTCTGTGTGTGTGTATGCTATATATATATATATATACACTTATATACATATATATGTATATGTATATACAGACATATATACTTATACACATATGTTCATATGCATTTGTATATAACATACAATTTGTGACCACATATATGAATATGTATGTACACACATATGTACATATATATATATATATATATATATATACACACACACACACAAAAGGAGATTTCAATGAAAAAAGCACTAGTAGATCAGGAATCTGGGAAATGGGTTTTTTTAGATGAATTTTAAGAAAATTCTTAGTTACTTCTTAAAAATTTTAAAGGGAAAGGTGGGAATGTAGCCTCTGAGGAAACTGAGACCCAGAACCCAGTTAGTAAATAGCAAAGGTACTCCTAGGTCCTTGGGTTCTAAATCTAGTACTCTTTCTATATACTATACCAGTACTATACTGGTCAAATTTTTCAGCATTTATGTGGTACAATAAATAGAGTGCTGGACTTGGAATCAGGAAGATTTGAATTCAAGTACTACCTCAGACACTTACTAGCTTTGTAACTCTAGTCAGCTTGCACCAGCCTCAGTTTCCTCATCTGTAAAATGGGGGTAACCATAGCACCTACCTTATAGGGTTATTGTGATTATGAAATGAGATACCTTATGTAAAGCACTTCGTAAACCTTAAAGTAACTATCCATCTTTGATGAAATATAGCAGTTTTAATTATACTGACAATATGATAGCACATTGATATAATAGGTAAATGGTCATTTCATAGTTTAAATGAGGGCAGCTAGATAGCACAGTGGTTAAAATGCTGGGCCTGATGTCAGGAAGACTCATCTTCCTGAGTTTAAATCCAGCCTCGGAAACTTACTATCTGTGTGACCCTAGGCAAGTCATCTCATGTGCCTCATTTCATCTGCAAAATGAGCTGGAGAAGGAAATGGCAGATCACTCCAGTTCTTTGCCAAGAAAATCCCAAATGGGGTCACAGAGTCAGACAAGACCGAACAGATATAGATAGCCAAGAAGCATTTCCACAAATTTGTAATTATGTAATGTCTTTAAAAATCTCCATAAAATAACAAACATTAAACTTTCAATTCATGATTTTTTTTTTTGGAAAAAGGAAACTAAGTGAAAACATATGTAACAAAAACTTTTTTATTGCCAACATATCTCAATGGAAGGATGTTTATTATTTTTCTCATTAGTGGAGGGCATCCTTGTATGGCCAAAGACAAAGTGGTGGCTGGACATCCCTCCCACCTTTTTTCAAAACTCTATAGAAATGAGAAAAAAAGGGAATTAACATGCAAAGCATGGCATTATTGTTAAAGCAAAAACAAACAAAAGGAGTGTTTACCCAGGGCTCTTGTATCTAGGTTTTCTACAAGGCAATATGACTTTATTTAGGATTACATCTTTCACGGGAAAGCCTTGCAACTTAAACCAAATAATTAAAGAGCTAATAAAGAAGAGCATGGGAAAAAAAAAAAAAAACAGTGACCAAGGGAGATGAACAGAATTTTAAAATCAGATTAACAAACAAAGTCTCAATCAAGGTTTGTTGGTAATAATACATTTTGGAGACAACACAAAACATGGTACAAGTAGCAACAGCAACTGTAATAAAAATAATGATAATGATCTTGACAATCTTGCTCTTCCCCATCCTGTACCGTGGTGTGTATCTTAACCTGGGGCCTTACTAGGCTGTTGTAACATTCTATGCAAATAGATGGAATTTTTTTTTTTTAACAGTCTGGTTACAGGGAATAAAAAATGGACATTCTGACTTTTAGAGAAAAAAGGAATCCATAAGAAAGAGATTAATATTAGAGTCTTCTCTCATACATACGTCAGTATTTCAAAGCCATGGCAAAATGATACATAGCCCACAGAGCACAATGTCTGATACTTTAATTTGTTTTAGAATTATTTTTCCAGGTTGATATTTAAGTTTAATCGTAATAGGCATGTTATTAGTGGACAGCTAATTGGTACAGTGCACAGAGCAACCTGCCATCAGGAAGACCTGAGTTCAAATGTGGCCTCAGACACTTACCAGCTATGTGACCTTGGGCAAGTCACTTAACCTTGTTTACTTTAGTTTGCTTCAGTTCCTCATCTCAAAAATGATCTGGAGAAGGAAATGGCAAACCATTTCAGTATCTTTGCCAAGAAAGCCAGAGTCAAACATGACTGAAAACGAGTAAACAACATTAGAAAAATGTTTTCAGTGGACTTCTTTCCCATAGAGAGAACTTCAGAGCTGAAAGGAGGGGAAAAGAAACCAGTACAGTAGGAGACAATAAGCAAATGTATTGAGTAGACATTTGTAAGTGATTAAAGTAAGCTCTCGCAATGGACAGGGTGCTTTTATCCTCAGATCAGCCCCACTCTACCACTGTGATCACACATCAGTGATTTCTGCTGCTGTGGTCACGCTGCTTTGCTTATCTGTGAGTTTTTATTATGTTTGGAAATTTTTTATTTGATTCTTTGGGGAGTATAAAGGGGAGTCATTTTTCCCCATGGTTTTGTCCCATAAATGTGGTCAGTGATGTGGAGCAAGTAAGACCAATGAGGTTTATGGGTAGAAGGGTACAGTGCTTGGAACTGACCAAGGATGGACAAATTCTTAATGAGCCTTTGGCCTTGGTAGGGTGAGAGTAGGGCAGAGTAAACTGGAGCATCTATCTGCTAATGAACTTTATATCTAGATTAATTTAGTTACTTGCTTATCAGTCACCTGGATGAGTTGGTCAATGGCTAGAGGAATGGGAGAAGGTGTCAACAAATGACAAGATGAATGCAGTTTCAGTGATAGTGCTTGCATCTTCCTCTCCCTACTGTAATCTTCTGCCCATTTACTACTCTGGTATCTTATAGATACTTGTCTGCCTTAGCATGAACTAACTCTATAAATATGGGGGAAGAAGAAAACAGCTCTTCCTTCATTCTGGACACTCTCTCTTTCTTTAATTTGTCATTTGATTATTCTGAATATCTTTCAAACTGTCTGATTACTCCTTTTCTCTTGGCTATATCCTCTTCCTTCTTCTGACTCCTAAATGTGGGTGAACTAATCCTTAGCAACATGACCTGGTTTGCTCTTTTTGCTCTAGCCTTGAAATTTAACCAACTTCTACAGTTTCATTGATGTTTTCTTTATATGAGATCCCTAAATCTGTATCTCTAGCTTTATTTGTCTCCCAATCTCCAGTCCTCCATCTACTTTTTTCTACTTTTCACTAACATGGCTTTCTGTTCCACCTAAAATGGTCTACTGAGTTCCTAAGTAACACACTTTTCCTATGTCTACACCTTTGCCCATCTGATTCCCCACAGTCACAATGCATTCCATTTTTTCCTTCCTGTTTATCCTAGATCCACCTATTCTTTCTTCAACACCTAACTTCTTTGTGTTTTCTTCTTAGATTATGTAAACAAATGGTGACATACTGTCTTTTCCTTTGAAATCACAGCAATCATTAGAGATAATCACCAATTAAGCAACAGTCAATACCTCTGCCATTTTTTTCATCTTATTTCGCTAGCACCTAATGCAGTACCTTCCATTCATTGGTGTGTTTGTTTATATGCTAATTACATATTTGTTATTAGTTTGGATCTGTGATTTGATTTGTATAGATAAACTGCAGATAAAAACTTTACCTCTAACTATGCCGAATGGTACAGACTTTATGACATGGAGTTGTAGAGAACTGCTCCAGGGCACTGAAAGGTTAGGTAACTTGTGCCTGATAGCATAGCCAGTATGAGAGAAAAGTTGGGCTTCCTGACTAAGCTGGCTCTCTATTTACTAACTGCACTACCCTGGTCTTCCATGTTTTATGTCAGATAAACTGAACACCAGAGTATTTTCAGACTTTACTCCCCTTTGGGACTCAGCTATGTCTACATACTTGTCATTCCTCATACAAGATTCTCCATCTCCTGGATCAATGTCTTCTTCCCACATGTTCCTTAGGCATAGAATGGTCTACTTTGTGCCTCCAGCTTCTGGTTTCTCTGCTTTCCTTCAAGATAGTTCAAACTCTACCTTCTACGGTAAGAGACCTTTATCAGTCTCTTTCCTAGCCACTGCACTATTGCTAGTGCCTTCTCTCTGACATTACCTTCTATGTACACTTTCTATATTTTATATGTACAGTCATTTGCATATATCCTACTACTACCACCACCACCCCCTCTACTAGAAAGTGAGTTCCTTGAGGGCAGAGAGATTTTTTTTTTCCTTTCTTTTCTCTCCAGTGCTTTAACAAGTGAGTTTCTGGCATATAAATGTTCAACAGGGGCTTGTTGACCAACAAGTACAGAATGCTGTAAATCTCAAAGTATAAATTTGGTGTCATAGAAAGAAAATTTTGTGGACCTGGGTCTAAATCTCTCTTTCCTGCTTGCTACCAATATGACTTCTGGAAAGTGATTTAATTACTCAAGGTCTTAGTTTTCTCATCTGTAAAATGAAAGGGTCAGACTAGATGCCGTCTGTCTAAGGTCAATGCCAACTAAAAATCTATGATCCTATGAAAGTGCCATGCCAAGCATTATATCAACCATTACTATGAAAATTATCACGTGCTATGTTCTCACATTTCTTGTGTTGTCTTTTAACTATTATTTAACTCATAGTAATAAATTAAACAAAGAGATAATATTTGGAAAAGGCACTGAGCACAGTGTCTGGCATATATTAAGCAGTATAGAAGTGCTTGGAGAATCTAGGTGTCATGATTGAGCCCTGGGGCTGGAGTTAGGAAGACATAAGTTCAAATCGAACCTCTGACCTTTACTAGCTGTGTGACCCTGGGCAAGTCATATAACCCTGTTTGCTTCAATTTCCTCATCTGTAAAATGAACTGGGAAAGGAAATGGCAAACCACTTCAGTATCTCTACCAAGAAAAGACCAAATGGAGTCACAAAGAATCAGACATGACTGAAAAAACTAAACGACAACAAAAATACATAAATGCTTATCCCTTTCCCTCCCTTTCCCTTCTTCTAATTTATCTTTTTTATATAACTACTCCTTGCACTGAATTGTAAACTTCCTGAATCTGAATTTCTTGAATCTTATTAGTCTCCCATTATTTTGTGTGTGCTTTCTTATATACAGGAAGTATTCATTATATAATAATTACTTATTATAGACAACGAAATTGGGCCCTTCCTTTTGTGGTCTTATGATATTGAACTTGAACTCTTTTCAGTTTAGTGACTAAAAAATATGTTTAATTTTTAAAGCACTCATTTCACAGTAAACTGGTAAAGATGTTACAGGTTCCAAAAGTAGATGCAACTGTAGGTTGTGCCAAAAGCAACGCCAGAAGCAGGTTATAAAACAAATAGCATTGATAGTCTTTGGACAGAGATTTTATCTGCAAAAGAAGGAATCAAGGATGAGATTCATTTGACATCACTTCTGCTTTTTCAGTGGCTAGTGAGTGATTCAACTGGTTTGGATGTTTCTTACACCAAAACAGTCTTTGGCATATACTGTAGTAGTCATTTAAAAAATACTTTATGATTGATTAATTCATTGTGAACCTAGATTGTTGTTGTTCAGTCTTTTCATGACCCCATTTGGGGTTTCCTTGGTAAAGAAACTTGTCATTTCCTTTTCCAAATCATATTATAGAGTAGGCAATTTGCCTAAAGTCACAAACTGCTATGCATCTGAGGTCAAATTTGAACTGAGGAAAATAAGTCTTCCCGATGCTAGACCCAGCACTCTGTACACTATGGCACTGTCTAGCTTGCCTGGATCTGAATTAGAAGATCTCTAAGATTCCTTCTCACTCCAGATCTATGATCCTATGATATAAGGGCAAATTATCAATGATGTCAATTATTCCGTAGAAGATCTGAGGAGAGAAAATCACAGAGGGAAATGGAATTCTGATTTTGGAAGAGTAATGATCAGAGAGTTGTATCTGCTCTAATTTGCACATGTACATTCTCTCCTTCATGTATGCACACACTCTTTCCTACATTTGCGCATAGTTCATATGCGTCATTAGTGGGTGAAAGCAGGAGTTAGGAGTGGGAATAAGAGAGAAAGCACGGGTGAGACCTGATGTTGAGAGTGAGAATGAAGAAGGGAAAAGCCATTTGACTCAGTATAGAAAAGTGGAGGTGTTTTAGCCTGGGTTAAATATATATAGGAAGGCTTTCCCTTGGCCATTATAGAGAATGAGAAGGGACTTGTCTTTCCTTTGCAGTGACCAACTTTTTGCTGTTGTTACAGAGTTTTCTTATTCATGTTGGAAACATGAGCCTGAATCTAAGGCCTTGTCTTTGTTTTACAATTGTTTATTGACCCATTCACATAAAATCAATTTTAATTTATTACTGCATTACTATCATGGTATGGCCATACTTATTAATTGGTGTTACTAACTGCTAGTATCCCACCCAGGCAGAGTTCTAAATACACTAGTAACAAGCTAGGTGAATAAATAGAGAAATCAATTAATTAACAATCCTTGACTAAGTGTTTACTATTTGCCAATCATTCTGCTGATGATGAGGATAGGACAATAAATAAAAAAGAAGATTCAAGAAAAAGTGGCATATAGAATAGATCTGCAAAAAGTCCAGTGCAGTGAATGTTGTCAATTATCCAGTCACTGACTTAGATTAGGAAAAAGAGGATGGTATGTGTTAGTGTATCTGGTAAAGGGTTTTTTCCTAATTCAATATATGCATCAACCAGCAAGGAAGAAGGAATGCTCAATTTATAATTAAGTAATAAAAGGGCTATTATTACATCCCTAAAGATAGGAAGATTCTTCACTGTGACCAAACCAATTCCATTTTGTGGGCAAAAGAAAAGTCAGGTAAAGAAGTAAGCAAGCAGACTACTATAAATGTAAATACTTATGTAGGATGTATTAAAATAAAAAAAATAATAAAATAACACCTAAACACAACTTTTAAGGAAAATTGCGAAACAGGCAAGTGTCTTTGCTACTTGATTTTATAATGAGATACAATTCAGAAGTCATTTCTGCTGTAGTGCACTTAAAATTAATGTTTCTGTTGCTTGGAAGGAAAGAATGAAGAGGAAGAAAAGATAGAGGAAAAAAAGATGTAAGACCATTTATATTTACAGTAAGAAAAGAGAAGAGATCTAATTGTTATTCGTCTTCACAGTATTTATCATCACAACTTCTTTTATTTAGCTTCATCTTTTATTTTTTCTGGAATGAGATCTTCTCTCATAACCTCAGAAATTAGCAGCAAAGTTTCTTCTTCAAAGTCGAATCCTTTTAAGCTACAGTTTCCTCCTGAGCCTTGAAATTCTTCTCTAAAGCAAAAGATGTTTGCTGAGACTGAGTGAGCCGAAGCAAAAGCCTGGCTCTGACAAATGAGGCACAAGCGTTCATTTGAGTCCTTGTCCATATTGCAGGTGCCCAGGACTGAAATGCCAGATGGAAGGCAGTCTCTGGTGCTACCTTCCTACCTTCCTGTCTCTGTCCCTTTGTATATCTATTTCCTTCTTCCTAAAATACCCTTTCCAAGTCTCTCCAATTGTAGAAACTTTTACCATTCTTCAAAGTTTGAATCAATAGCCTTTTCCTCCTTGGATCTTGAATCTAACAGCTAAACTAAATAGATTTCCAGTGTACTCTATGCTTGTCACATACATTCTGGTTCTTCTGTGTTGTGATCATCTTGAAGAGCCCTCATGAAGTCTACAATCTACTAGAGTGTTGTTGTTCAGTTGTTTTAGTCATGTCCAACTCTCCATGACCCATTTCGTTGTTTTCTTCACAAAGATACTGTAGTGGTTTTGCCATTTCCATCTCCAGCTTATTTTACGGATGAGGAAACTAAGGAAAACAGGCTTAGGTGACCTGCTTAAGGTCACATATCTACTAAGTGTCCAGGACCAGATTAGAACTTGGGAAGAGGAATCTCCCTGAATTGGGGCCTGGCATTCTAACCACTGTGCCACATCACTATTCACCATCAACTAGGGTGTTAAGATATAAACATAGACAAAATGTGCAAAATGTGCGAAATGTGCACATGTACCAGACACTTGTTACAAAAATACTATGAGGGGCGCCTAGATGGGTCAGTGAATAGAGCACCGGCCCTGGAGTCAGGAGGACCTGAGTTCAAATGTGACCTCAGACACTTGACACGTTTACTAGCCGTGTGACTTTGGTCAAGTCACTTAACCCCAGTTGCTCTCTGAAAAGCAAAAAAAAAAAAAATACTATGAGAAGTATGAGGAAGAAAGCCATTATGGATGTGCCGGCTTGTGCATGGCTTAAAAGCAAGGATAACAGTAACAGAATAAGCATAAGAATGGGTATCTAGGTGCCTAAGGCAATAGAGTATCAGGCTTGGAGTCAGGGAGACCCAAGTTCAAACCTGGCCTCAGACAATTACTAGCTGTATGACCCTGGGCAAGTCATTTAACCCATTTGATTCGGTTTCCTCATCTGTAAAATGAGCTGGAGAAGGAATGGAAAACCATTCCAATATCTTTAATAAGAAAACCCCAAATGAGGATAGCAAAGAGTTGAACATGACTGAAAACAACTCAATAAGGCAAATGAATATTAGAACATCTATGCTGAAATCCATAGTTTATATAAGCCAAAGAATGTGTCAGTCAAAGCAAAGCAAAAAACAACAACAACAACAAAAAAAAAAAAAACCTGAGAAAAATAGTCAAAACATAGCTTCAGATTCTAGGCACAAATACCCAAATGGGAAAGACTCAAGCAGAACTAGAGATCCTAATACAAGGAGGCAAATTTTATCTCACAGATATGATAGAGACTTGTTATGATGAGAGGTATGACTGGGAATGCACAGATCCACTTAATTCAAAAGACAGGAAAATGAAAAAAATGAGTGAGAGTAGAGGAATGGGATAGCATTATAAGATATTGCCCTTTGAGGAAGTTCAGAAACAAGAAATGAAGAACAAAGTGAAAGAAAATGAGAAAAGATTGAAAAAAAAAAGAAACAGAAGGAATATTGTTATCAGAGCATCTTAAAGACCACCTAGAAAAAAAGAAATTGAGAGAAAAAAGAAAAGGAGAGGAACTAAGGAAATATCATAAGCATAATATAAAAACATGGCAGAGTAGTTCTGGAGGATTTCCCTTATCCAGACATCTCCCAGGACTCTCCTTTCCAAAAATGAATCTTTTGATAATTTCCTTGATTTTTGTTATGAGTAATTTCCTCCTTCAAAAGTGTATGAGTCAACAAGGAGAGTTTTTATTTAGATTCAGAAATTGAGAAGGATGACCTGGTTGTGGGGGTGGAAATGACAGAAACCCTAAAGGGAAGTGAACTCTCCACCTTAGAACTTGTGAAAAAGTTGGTTAAAATTTGATATGAGCCTCCAATTTTAAGAGAGAAAAATTCAAATATTCAGATAAAGATAGAAAATAAGAGTTCATTAAGCTCCTTTGAAAATGATGTATTTCATTTAAGTCTCAAAACAATCATAGAAATTAGATTCAATTTTTATTCCCACAAAGAAAAAAAAAAGCAGAGTTTTCTGATGTGGATGTATGTGGAACTCAGTCTTAGATTAAAGCACATATTAGAGAAAGTACAAATTAGAAAAAAAATTACAAAGTATGAATGAAAAATGTGGTAGGATTTTGAAAGAAGAGAGTCAACAATACTAAGATTCTAAATAAACTGAGGATGATGTGGAAAGCTAAGGATACCTTAAAAGTATGATTATTTTCTTCTTAAATTATAGTAGGAAAAACAGGAGGATTTTATATGTTGGAATAGATGAGAAAATTATAATTGAGGACTCAGGGAAGGCTATATGTCACAACTTATTTTTCCCTTCTTTCTTTCCTTTCTTCCTTCCTCCCCTGCTTCCTTCCTTGCTTTCTTTTTCTTTCCTTCCTTCTTTCCTTCATTTCTTCCTCCTTCCCTTTAATACTTCCTCCCTTCCTCCTCCTCCTTGTCCTCCTCTTCTTTCTCTTCCTCCTCTTCCTCTTCTTTTTCTTTTCTCTCTCTGTCTCTATGTCCATCTATGTGTGTGTGTCTCTCTCTCTGTTATTGTTTCTGTTTTCTTTGCCAAGAAGAATGATCTTTGGACTGGAAAGAACAGAACAGAAATTGCTAAAAAGTGAGTTGAAATTCAAGATAAAAAAGGAGACAGTAAGAGATCAGTAAGTTACCCCCTGCTGAGATTCTTACCAAGCTTAAGTGAACTATATTCTAGGGAACTGAAAAAATTGGCCAATTACTGTCAGACTGCTATGAAAAATAATGGGGGCATGAGAGAGGAGCTGCAGTATTGCAAAAAGATACATTTTGTTGATTTTAAAAGCATAGAAGGTAATGAAATCTAGGAATAACAGTTCAATAAGACAGCCTCTATTCTTGGGCAAAAATGTACAATGCATATTAAAGATATGCATAATGAACACTTAGAGGAAGAAGTAGTGATTACAAAGAGGCAACAGGGCTTCATCAAGAAAAGGTCACATCATATTAACGTTATATGTTTTGGATGGGGTATTCTTTAGATAGAGGTTACCTAGGTTTTAACAAAATGGTTGATAAATGTTCTCATGTTATTCCCGCAGACAAGTTGGAGAGATATAAATGAGACAAAACATCATATGGGTGGATCTGGAACTGGGGGAACAACCAGACCCAAGTAGTAGTCATTAATGCTTTTAAGTCAAGATGGGAGGAAGCCCCTAGTGAAATTCCTTGTTCTTGGCACAGTGCTGTTCAAAATTTTTATTAGTAACTTGGAAAAAAAGGCATGGATTAGATGCTTATTAAATCCACAGATGACAAAAAGGTAGTACAGCTAGCTAACACATTGTAGAACAGAATCAGAAGGTACTTGAGTTACTGCTAAAGGACAAGCAAGAATTCAACCCATGAGGAGAAGGGAGAAAATTCCAACATATGGAATAGCATGATCAAAGGCATGGAGGCTGGAAAATCTGTGGATCAGGAAACTACTTTGGTGAAACTATAGGTTGCATGCTTAAATGACTAGGTTATTGGTGAAAACACATCCACACGCAATGATGTCTATCAATCTAGATGTAAAGGGCTCTTGGTGATAATCCAGTTTTGTTTTGTTTTGATGGGAAGATATGTGTACTGTATAAGAGCAATCACAACTAATGCTGCTGAAATTCATCAGTCAGATTTTAAGGAAAATGCTTTCTATGATAAGCATTACTTTTACAAGTGTCCAATTCCCTTATACAGCATAGTTTTATTATGTCCCTTTCATATTAATTTTTTAAATGAAAATGAGTACAAAATGGAAAATGTATTTTTTAAAAAATTTAATTCATTAAGAAAACATTTCAACTCAAATAATTTTTCTTTGGGAAGTTGGTTTTCAACATGTTTAGTTTCCCATAGTCACATCAGCTCTTAGGCTAGCCCACATTCAAAACCTCTTAACTTGGTTCCAATTTTTTTTTTCTTTCTTTAATAAGGAAATGAAAGTCACCGATTGGAAATAGGCAACATCAGGGGAAATAGATGAAACAAATGGTTTGAGATAAAACAATTAAAGGATATTAAATTGATTAAAGAAGATGAAAGAGGATTAAAATAAAAGGAATAAAGAAAAACAATATGTCAGAAAAAATAATTTGGTAGTGAGTCATGATACCCCTTAAGGGAAATGAGTGGGTGGTTCAATGACAGATGAACTTGACATTGCCAAAGTTTAGATGAATTTTCAGACTTCTCCAAAGAAGTTGAAACTCTTATCTTGAGATGTTTTGGGTTTGTTTGGGTTTTTTGTTTGTTTGTTTTTGGACTTCCATAGCCATCCTTAATCTATAAGGTATTTTGTTTTTGTTTATTTATTCCTCACAACACTTCTGAGAGAGATGTTTTTACATCTATTTTTTTTTCAAAAGAAATTCCAAAGACAAAGAGAGGTAAAAATCATTACTCTTAAAAGGAGTCAAAGATAGAGAAGGTTGTAAGGGTAGTTAGCTGGCTCAGTGGATAGATCACCAGGCTTGGAGTTAGGAAGATCTGAGTTCAAATCTAGTTTCAGTCACTAGCTATGTGACCCTGGACAAATCACTTAACCCTGCTGGCCTCAGTTTCCTTAACTATAAAATGAGTGGGAGAAGGAAATGGCAAACCTCTCTAATAACTCTGCCAGGAAAACAACAACAAAGCATACAGCACAAGGTCTAATCTGTTTGAAAATTGAGACCTATCATTGAGAGCTATCACTTTCTGGTTGCTTAGCATCATTGAAAGAGGAAGTCTTTCATTACTGGCAAGTAATCTAGTTAATTATTGGGCTTTGTAGCATAGAATTATAGATCAAAACTGGAAGCGACCTGAGAGTCTATACGGTACAACTGTATGGTACAACAGTGAGGAAACTGAGGCCTTCTTTCTAGTTACCCTTTATGTATTGTTTTCTCCCAGTAGAATGTCAGTCCTTATAGAGTAGGGATTCTCTTTTTTTGTTGTATTTCTATCACCAGAACTTAGCACAGTGCCTGAAACATGGCCAAGGCTAAGTGCTATCTATCTATCTATCTATCTATCTATCTATCTATCTATCTATCTATCTATCTATCTATTTATCTATCTATCTATCTATCTATCTATCTATCTATCTATCATAATGGTGATAACTTGTCTTCTCCCTTGATAAATAGTCATTATCTTCAAAAAAAGGCAAGTGAGAGAGGGTTATGTACATGAGAACCTAGGGAACAATGTTAAGATATAGCTATTTCTTATTCTATTTGTTATTTTCATCGGTCAGCTGTTCTCTTCTTGGAACTTCGGCTACTGTCCTTTCTGCCTCTGGCAACACAACCTCTTTGAGCCAGCTTTTGTGGTGCCTGAGCTCTCACTAACCAGGACAAGTTGTTCTTTTCTGAAGGTCTGCTGTGGTCCTTGCCTATGTTCAGACTTTTAAGGGTTACAGAGATTATTGAGATTCAGGACTTCTAAAACTACCAGGACTTCGTTCTCATGGGGTGTTATGGTGTTTCTTCACGTATGGATGAGTGCACATGTAAATGATGGTCATCCATCGGGTGCTGCTTCTAATGACCCCAACATTATGAACTTTATACCTAGTGTGCATTTTTCTTCTACATCCTGAATAAAGGTCCACTTGCAATGGAGGGTGTTAGTGATAATTTTTGCCATAGACTGGAAGTATAATTAAAGTGAGAGGAGCAAGACATGATGAGGGAAAATGAGACAATTAGTGATGCCAGATGAAAAGGTTCCCAATATAGAAGAAATTTTACTCATAAAAATCATTAAATAACAGAGCAGATTTTCCTACTCACTCCCTTCTTCCTGATCATATGCAATCAAAGGCTCCCTAGACTAGCTCCTTCTATACCCTGGCTCCTGCACGATGAATCTCTTCACAGGTATGTATCAGGTAGAACATCATTGGTGCTATCTTCCCTAGGCACTACAGACATCTGGCATTTCAATAGCTCTGGAGCTTTAGAGGCAGTTAGGTAGTCAAGAGAACTCTGGAAATGGAGTCAGGAAGACCTGAATCCAAATTGAGCCTTAGCCACTTACTAGATGTGTGACCGTGAGCAATTCATTTAACCTCTCTATCTCTCTGTTTCCTCATCTGTAAAATGAGAATAATAGTAGCACCTACCTCCCAGAGCTGTCATGATAAAATAAAATAATAATGATAAAGTATTTTACAAATCTTAAGATGTTATATAAATATTAGCTGATGTTATATGGCACTCTACAGTTTACATTTGCCTGTCTTTACAACAACTCTTCAGTAAAGAAGGGGTGGACATATGGCTTCAATATTTCAATGATCTGCAGTACTGGGATAAGTATTACCCATCCAAATCATTGCCCATTATATTCCCATTATAATTTGGTAAACTGCCTCCAGCAGTTGCAATAGACAAAAAGTTTACCACCTTTTAGTCAACTGGCTCATAATCTTCTAGGAACTTAGCAAGGCCGGACCATGAGCAACAGACAAATGACCCACCACTGGGTTCATAGTCAATACTTTTAGAGATGATAGATTTTAGAAATAGAAAGAGGAGTGGAGCCAAGATGGCAGCGTGCAGCAGCAACATATCGCAGCTCTCATATAGCCACCCCAAAATACCCATAAAATATGACTCTAAACTAATCCTAGAAATCCAAAATGCACACAATTATACTTTCCACTAAAGTCAGCTCGGCTACGAGGAACCATATCAGCACTGCAAACCGAAACCAGCCTGGCCTGAAGCCATGGCTGAGCCCCAGGGGTGGCTGGATGAGAGGATTAAAGGAGCAGATTGGCGGCAGCTGTGAAAGTGTTCAGAACTAGGTCAGTGGGTCTTGCAAGGTTGTGGGAGAAAAGTGGTCTGGCCAAAACGCCTCTAGGGCTGGAAAGCAAAAGGCAGAGGTTTTGCATGCACCTCCACATTGCAGCTTCCGTGCCCTCGGCCTGCAGACTGCAGGGGGACCAGGCAATTGTTCAGAGGCCAAGTGCTCTCACGTTGAGTGGCCTGGATCCGGATCACAGTCTTGGATGTTGGTCTCGTTGGTCTTCTTTATCCAGTGAGCTGGAAGTGGGAAAGGGACCCAGCACCTTCCTGAGAGCTACAGCAGCTGGGAGGACCCCAGCAATTTGGGAAAGAGCATTCCCTTCCGGAAGCAGAGCCCCACAGAGATTTAAAAAAAAAAATCACGGACTGACCAACCATGAGTAAGAATAAGCATAAGAAGCAAAGTAAGAACAGCAACCAAACCCTAGATTCCTTTTTTGGGGAAAAGAAAGATCATGGCAGAGAAAGGGAGGAGGAAAGTGTAGCCAGAGCTCCCCCACCAGGGGCTTCCAATAAAC
>CM053585.1:422944712-422975011 GCA_028646515.1 Pseudochirops corinnae | reverse complement strand
ATCCATCCTGCCCTACCGAAAGATCAGAGGGGTGAGGGGGGGAAGACATAGAAGAGATTTGATTGGGGGTGGGGGGATACACTGGGATGGCTGTTTTGGGATGGTGGGTGGGGGAAAGATGGGGAGAAAATCTGTAACTCAAAATCTCGTGGAAATGAATGATGTAAACTAAAATAAAATTAAAAAAAAAGAAATAGAAAGAACATTAGATGCAATACTGCTATCATTCTAAAGATAAGAAAATTAAGACCTTGGGGGAATTAAATAACTTGCCCTATGTCACATGGATTATAAGAGCCCCAAATTGGAAATGAACGGGGGAGATCGCTCACCATCAAGCCTGTACTCTATTTACCATACCATGCTGCTTCTCATTATATAACTCTTTGCAATAGTTTAGTATAGTCTTTAAGAATTTAAGGTTATTCTTACAACAGAAGGCAGACATTGAATTATCAGTGTGCTGAAGGCATGCACATAAGCAGGTTGGTAGTACAGTGGTACAGTACATAGAGCATTAGACCTAGATTCAGAAAGATCTGAGTTCTAATCCAGCTTAAGATACTTTCTAGCTATGCAAGCTTGGGCCACTCATGTAACTTATCTTTGCCTCAGCTTCCTCATCTGTAAAATGGGGATGAAAATAACAATTCATGCCTCCTAGGGTTATTATAAGAATAAAATGAGATAATATCTATAAAGTGCTTTGTAAACCTTCAAGGAACTACATAAACATTATATATTATTATCCATATTTTATATGAGAAAAATGAAATAATTTGCCTATAATTACAGGGCTAAGAAATGGCAGAATGAACTCCTGTCCAGGTCTTCTAACTTCAAATCTAATGATGTTTCAAATGCAGTATAATGTTTTAATAATGATTAATGGTGAGGATTGCTAGTTCTCACATGGTAGCTTAAAGGGACCAGGAGTTTGGTGATGATCTGCATTGTAATCAGTTATTGTAGAACTGGAACTGCTTCATTCATCTGGATTCTTGGAAACGGCCAATGGCAGCTTGTGATTATCATGGCTTCCTGGATTTCTTCATTCTGTAGAATCATTAACTCTAGAATTTTGTATTTTAAATGTGCATACATACATATATATATGTATATATATATATATATATATATATATCATACATATACGTGGCTTATAATAAGAACTTCTCTTGATTATTCATTATCCTGTATAGCTTTTGATTCATCCTATGAACTATGCCGTGTGCCTATAATAGAGGACTGGGGTATAACAGAAAAGGAAACCAACAAATGTAGGAGGGGATGGGGGAAAATTGGAATACTAATGCACTGTTGTGAAGTTGTGAACTGATCTAACCATTCTGGAGAGTAATTTGGAACTATGCCCAAAAGGCTACAAAACTACACATACTATTTGACCCAAAAATAGCACTACTGGGTCTGTATCCCAAAGAGATTTTTTTTTTCAAAAAGGAAAAGTACCTATGTGAGCAAAAACATTTATAGCAGCTCTTTTGTGGTGGTGAAGAATTGGAAATTGGGGGGATACTCATCAATTGGGGAATGACTGAACAAGTTATGATATATGATTATAATGTAATAATATTGTGTTATAAAAAGTGATGAGCAGGTTGCTTTTGGGAAAACCTG
Source organism: Pseudochirops corinnae (assembly GCA_028646515.1). Lineage (NCBI taxonomy): Eukaryota > Metazoa > Chordata > Mammalia > Diprotodontia > Pseudocheiridae > Pseudochirops > Pseudochirops corinnae. Next base: position 422,973,373 of record CM053585.1, on the reverse strand, counting down.
GAAAGATTTACATGAATTGATACAAACTGTAGCAAACAGAACAAGGAGAATATTTAACACAATAGCAGCAATACTGGAAGAATGATCAACTGTGAAAGACTTAGCTATTCTCAGCCATAATATAATTTAAGGCAGTTCCTAAGGATTCATAATGAAAAAATGCTATCTACCTCCAGAGAAAGAACTGATGGAGTGAGAATACAGGCTGAAGAAGACTTTCTTTTGGTCTGTGTTTTCTTTCACAGCGTGGCTAATATGGTAATATGCTTTGTGTGACTGCAAGTATTTTACATGTAATTGGAAAAATAAATGTTCAAAGCTATATATGTATGTATATATGCACACAAAAATTGTTAAACTTGAAAAGGCTACAAGCTAAGACAAAAGTGGATGGAGAGTTGATGTGTGGCATTTTGTTTACAGATGATTGTGCAACAATTGATCAATGCAGACTCTGAGGCTGAGATGCAAAAAAACGTATAGATTGATTCTCTGTTATTCGTGCTAATTTTGACCCAACAATTAACACCAAGAAAAGAAAGGCTGTCCACCAGCCAGCACCACCCCATTTATATATAAAACCACTAGTTATAGCAAAGGGAGAAATTTTGAATGCCTTGGCAGTATACTTTCCAGGTATGTACACATACATAATGAAGCTGATGTACAGACTGCCAGAGGTAGCTCAGTATTACCAAGGAAAGCATGGGACAGAAAAAGACATTAGACTGATTACCAAACTGTATGTCTACAGAGCTGTCATGCTGACCTCATTGTTGTATGCCTGTAAAACCTGAACAGCATACCAGCACTATGCTAGGAAACTGAACTGCTGCAATTTGAATTGTCTCAGGAAGATCACCTGGCAGGATAAGGTACCAGACACTGAGGTCCTTTCTTGAGCTGAACTGCCAAGCATTCAAATTCTATTGCAGAAAGCACAATTCTAGTAGATTGGCCTTGTTGTTTGAGTACCAAACATATGTTTGGCTAAAAGACTATTTTACAGAGGAAGTCACTCAAATGGTGGTCAGACGAAATGATCCAAGAACACGCTCAAAGTCCCCCTGAAGAACTTTGGAATCAATAGTGAAACATGGGAGACTAGCATCGAATCACCTGCATGGAATGCCTACATCAAAGAAGTCTCTGTGCTCTATGAAGTTAGCAGAATTTCAGTAACTCAAAAGAAATGTGACAAGCACAAATTTAGAGACATCACTTCAAATGGTCATACAGACTATTTGTGCTAGTCTTGTGGAAGAGCCTTCTGAGCTTCTATTGGTGTGAAGAGTCACAGTCAGACACACTGTACCTTGACCCCAACATAGTGGTGTCATTTTGGTCTTCTTCAAGAACAAAAGACAACCAACCTATACACACACAATACAGGTAGGTTGTGTGTATATATAAACACACATACACATACATGTATGTGTCTATATACGTACATATATGTGTGTGGATATAACTATTGTCATGTCATACATTGATATACATATGGAATGTATTATATATGTATACACACATATGTGCATGATAGATTTTGACAGGAATATAGTAGAGGAGATCATATAGCTTATATGATCCAAGGGTTCAAGGAACTCTTACAAGGCACACTTGTCATTTATGTGTTTTTTTTAATGGCCATAGATTTTACTCATTTCATGAAATGTTTCTCTCCGTATTCCTACTCACCTTTTGATCTCCAACAGAGTTACATGAGATAATTTATAGGCTGAGTTGCAAGACGAGTAGAGTAAATGAAATAATAAGGAGAAAAGTATGTTATAATCCACAGAATAGCAATTTGAAGAGTGTCAAAAGAGGAAAATTTGCCATTGTATCTACATATCTATGTATCTATTTATGTATCTAACTAGCTAGCTATTGATACCTATTCTGTTCTAGGGATTTTGCTAAATACTTCCAATATAAATGAAAAACAAGTTGGTTTCTGACCTCAAGGAGCTTATTTTTTCCTGGAAGATGTAGGAATCAATATAGAAAAAAAAAACAATTTGAATTTTGCTATTTGACTACACTCTTCCTCTATATCTAAGTATATAGTGTAATCTAGTAAAATTATAGCAGAATAATGGAAATGGACATCCAAAGATTATAAAGACTAATATTTCTTGATTTCAGTTTACATGTACTGAAGGTATATGTGTGCTTAGTGCCCAAAAGAAATAATGAAAACATATATAGTGATTTTAGGTAGCATACCAAAGATAAATTTTAAATGAGGTTTTTTTTTTTTCCTTTCAGGCTTCTTTTTTCTTAGTTTACATGGAAATTTTTTTTCTGATTTTATATATATATATATATATATATATATATATATATATATATATATACATATATATGTATGTATATATACATACATGCACACACATATGTACATATACATATATTCTTTAATAGAAAGTATCATGTTATTATATATAAGTTCCTTAATTGTGTGTATATCTATGTATATGTATACATACAGAGAGAGAGAGAAAGAGAGAGAGAGACAGGGAGAGAGAGGACATGGATTTTCTTGCTATCAGGAATATAAAACAAAAACAGAATAGAACAAATGTTGCCAGTCACTTTCAAGGACTATAATCAGGTGTCTTGGGAGAAGAATAGAGGTTAAGTGTATTTTTTCCCTGTAAGCTAACTAAAAGAACTTGGACAGCAATGGGAGAAAACCAGTTTAAAAGTCAGACTCCTTTACACATGCTCCCTCATCAAAGACATTCCCTGCTTTTACCCTTTCCCCTACTGGTAGTATGCTTACTTATGGGAGACCATATTTCTTGTATGTATATGGTAGTCTTTCTTAACATATATTGCTCTACTGTTAGTAAAATATCTTTTGCTTTGAATTGTGCTCTCTATGTTAGCAAGAGAAAATATGGGTGGGGGCTTGTGACTATTTACTTGAAGACAACATAAAGTTGAACCTCTATCAGGCTTTAACAGTTTACAGCGGTTCTCAACCTGTGGGTTGCAACCCCTTTAGAGGCTGAACGACCCCTTTCACAGGGGTCACCTAAGACCATCAGAAAACACGTATTTCTGATGGTCTTAGGAACCAAGACACCACTCCTCTATCCATCTCCAGGGAGGTCCGCCCACAAGCAGATAAGCCCACATATGAGTATCAAAGGGTGGCGGCATTAGGAAGGTTGAGAACCACTGGTTTAGAAGTAGCTTTTACATTTAACTATAGTGATTGGTTATATAGTTATGAAAAAAACTTTGAAACAGGAGGCAGGAAACCTCAGTTTAGTATTAACTCCATCATTAACTTGTGTAACATTGGACAAGTCACCTAAAATCTGTTTCCTCAAGGCAGACTCCGTTGCATGCGTAAAGGAAAAAAGCTAGGGAAAGTGAAGGGGCACAGCAAACATTTACCAGTTCCCAAATCTCCTCCATTGGCCTACCGCACCACAACCCTATCATTTTACAAAACCTCACTAGAATCACTTTTGGAGGTCAGACACCAATGATGGGAACATTTCCTTCAGAAAACCACTGGTATAATTAATGTGCAATTAGATGACCAGAAAAGGACAAGTGATGGTCAAGGTTAGGGAGACCTTCTTTTTGCCCCTTTTATTAATATCATCATATGGATTAGATCATCAGCAGTTAGTTTTTGGCTTGGATATCATGGCAAAGATACAGACTGATCTGAAGGATGAGATAAAGATAGATTAAACTCCAAAGGGAAAGAGATGGAGAGGATGAGAAAGGAGTGGGGTTTGGAGATGCATAAATGAATAGATGGTGGGTAGGAGACAAACCATGAGTCAGACACCATGATAACAATTAGAGAAATCCATTTAATAAAGATAACTTCACTGGGATCCAAAGGCCTTGATCAGCTAACCAGAAGATTAGTCTTTCCAGCCTCAACAATACCAATTTCCACAAATTCTAAATAATGGCAAATTCATTTCATTCTTCTTCACAATATTATAGAGCACAAGCTTTATCATATCACCCCCAGATATAATTTTGTTTCGGGCTATATAGATCTGATCTATTTTGAATGCAAGATCATGGTGGCATATTAAATAAATTAAAGATCATCTCCTCCATAAACCATATAGAAATATCACAAAAGGTAATAAATAAACATATGTATAGAGGTCAGGTCATTTAGTGTACTGGACAGGGAGCATGTATCAAAGTCCCAGCATCCTGAGCTTTAACTCCCACCTCTGACAATGTTTGAAAAAAAAAGCAAAAAAAGTTAATCTCTATATTTGTTTCTTCTATCTTTATTTGTGGAAATGAGGGACTTAGGGGTAGAACATTGTGTATATTCTCAGACTGCTGATGTATTAATTTTGCAAAATTTTTTTCTTCATTTTTATACTTTAAAATAAGGGATGTATCACTGGGTAGGGTAGGTAGATAGAGTTATTAAAATGACATTAAGATAGAAACAAAAGTATTAATCATTGGAAAACTATCAAAAAGTGCACATGACTTCTAGAAATTAATTTTTTTCATAGCACACATACTTCGTTTTCAAAAAAACATTTTGTAATGAATATAACTCTGAATTTAGATTACAAAAATTGACTAAATCTTGATTGGTCCTGCAAGGAAAAATGAAATCACTACTCTTGTCATCAAAAAGGAGATGAGAACAGTCCTTAACAATGCAGGATCAGATTAGCAGCAGCTTCTCAGAAATAGACTAAAATGTTCATCAAACAGTGGAAACATTCAGTCATGATTCTACTACCCACTCTTGGTTCCCACACTGATGCATTATCTGTCTCTCTTAACACTGTCATTTCCCTGTCTCCAGCTTCCTAGGACCAGAAGGCCATATTCATATCAGCTAAGGCGTCTTACCTTGTCCTCTAGTTTTTGTGATGGGGGTTGGAGAAACCCATCACCTCTCTTCCTTCTGTCTTCTCAAGATTCCTGCAGTGTCATTTTGTCCCATGGCTTGCCATGATGAATTTAAAAAAGGGAAGGGGGCAGTTCTAACAGCAAGTACCCTAGAACACCCAGGATGGCCCACTAGCAAAGGTTCTTTTGATTTGCTTTATAAAAGAAAGACAGTTTTAAAGGGGTTAACAATTCTACTTTAATTACAGAGAAAGGATTGAGTATAGAAAATACAAGCAGAAAAATTAGCACAAAGACTAACAGACAGGGCTCCAGTTGTCTGAACACAGCAATATTGCTGTGCACTTTACATACATCGCTAGATCGAGGGACCACAGACATCTATCTGAGCAGTTGGGGGCTCTGAACATATGACTACTCAGTCTCAACCAGGAAATCAAAAGATCTTTCTCATGAGCAAACGCACAAAGCAAAACAGTAACCTCCCAGAATATATAACAAAGATTCAGCATCTGATTGTCTGAGTGCCAAGGAGCTTGAAAATCCTTGTGCCCCAGCATTTAATTTGAAACTTCTCATAGCCCAGAGTCTAATTAGTTCTGGGCCACAGCTTTATGTGCCTATTAATGGGCAGGGAAGATCTTCAAATTCCCTTAACATTACAGCAGGTCTGAAAAGTCCCATGTGGTAGAAGATGGAACTAATGTACTGAAACTTTCATTTGATTTTTTAATACAAGTGGAAATCCTTGCTGAAGGAGAGATATTGCAAATACTTCCCTGGTCATCCTCATATATTACACTCAAGCCAGAAGGAGACAAAAATGATTGGTTGGAAATGAGGGTGGGGATGGTTAGGGAACTATTTTATGGTACAGGTAGAGCTGTTCCTAGCATACAGTGAATGGGAATTACTGAAGTAAGCTTTAAAGTTCTATACCAAAGCCCTAGCCCTGGCCCTGGCTCAGAGAAACTAGTGATTTAAAGTAGGTGGTTTAGCCAGCCTATGGAAGGAAGGAAGGAAGGAAGGAAGGAAGGAAGGAAGGAAGGAAGGAAGGAAGGAAGGAAGGAAAGAAGGAAGGAAGGAAAGAAGGAAGGAAGGAAGGAAGGAAGGAAGGAAGGAAGGGAGTGAGGGAGGGAGGAAGAAAGGAAGGAAGGAAGTTTTAGGGCAGCTAGGGGGTGCAGTGGATAGTGTCCTCCCTTCTCTCTCTTACTAAGGAAGAAAAGCAATATCTTATTAGATACTGTCTTTTCTTTACTTTCTTTTTTACAAATATGCCAAGGAAGAGAGAGTAGCCCAGGCAACTAGGTGGTACAGGGCTTTGAGTCAGGAACATCTGAGTTCAAATTTGGTCTCCCATACTTAGTAAGTGTGTGACCCTGGGCAAGACATGTAACCCTGTTTGCCTCAAGTCCTCATCTATAAAATGAGCAGAAGAAGGAATGGTAAATCACTCTAGCATCTTTGTCAAGAAAACCATAAATAGGGTCACAAAGAATCATAGGCACAACTGAAAAATGACTAAGCAACAATAAACAATGAGAGAGAGTGGGCGTCACTTGAGAATTTGTTGTAGATGGTTTTCTTTTATTCTTTTCTTTTTTTTCCCCCCTTAGAGGTAGAGGTGGGAAGCAAAGAGAGGACAGATGATTATTAATTTTAAAAATGTGATTTAAAAAGGACACAAAAAGAGGGAAGAAGGAGAAAACAAGGAGGAGGAGGAAAAGAAAAGGGAAAGCAAGACAGGACAGGAAACACAAAATATCATCTTATTTATCTAATATTATTGGGGAAATAAGGTAGTCCACAAAATTGCGATTTCCAGGTTCCTGAAGCTTACATCATTTTTCCATCAAGATCATTGTTAAACTTTTATGTTTTAAAGTTCCTGGGTTCTTGTACTTCTAGTTTGATTGGTAAATGAGTCAGAGAAATCTTACATATCTCAATGTATCTATCCAGATCCTTCCTTGTATAAAATCTCATACATCCAACTACCACAGCTATCTCACTCTGGGGATGTTAATGAACCAATAACATCATTGCTACTGAAAAACACATATCAGTAAACTCTCCATGACTCCATTTACTATCATTATGACTTACTAGAACAAAATACTTTTCCCTGGTCACCAATTACCTAAGTTTGCCATCTCATTTTGTTGAAATATAAGCTCCTTAAGAGGAGAGGCTGAATTCCTTTAATATTTTTATCTCTAGCATCTGGCAGAATATCTGAAATATAAGAAGTGATTAGTAAACACTTTTTTAACTTATTCGCTCATTTGTTCTTTTCATTCATTTATTTTACTTCTCTATTTGAAACTTCAAGAATCTATCACTTCATCAATATGTGTTTTCTTTGTAAAAGTAGGTTATTGTCCTTTTATTACTTCGAAGATGGTTTTTAAGAGTGACTGTAGCACACACCCTGCTCTTCCCCAAAATCATTATCCTGCAAACACACAAGAGCGGAGTTTCTCTGAATGTACCTTATGTTCAGAAAACAGTCAATCAATGTGCCCAGAGTTGAAGCCTTTCAAGCTTGGTAGGGCTTTATGCTCAATGACAATGTAGGGTGCTGAGCTTAAGGATGAAAAGATCTGAGTTCAAATCTCTACGTTAGACATGAGCTAGGTAACCCCGGAAAAATCACTTCACCTCTCTCAGCCTCAGTTGCTGTATCTATAAAATTACAGATGAAGGTATACTTGGTCTCAAAGATCTCTTCTAGTTCTAAATCCACAATCATAAACTGACCAATTAAGGTCTAAGAATTATCTTAACTCCTAGACATATGATCTTTTGTTAAAAGAATACTCCATTGGGGCAGCTAGGTGGGGCAGTGAACAGAGTAATGGCCCTGGAGTAATGAGGACCTGAGTTCAAATCCAACCTCAGGCACTTAACACTTACTAGCCATGTGACCATGGGTAAATCACTTAACCCCAATGGCCCTACCTTCCCCCTCCAAAAAAAAAAAAAGAATACTCCATTCAGTCTATGAACTGGTGCAATATGAATATCGATTAAATGCAGAAGGTAATAATCAGAGAAATACAGTATAGTAGAATGAAAAGGACATCGGGTTTGGAGTCAGAGGATGCAGGTTCAAATCCTGATTGTAAAATTTGTTACCTGGGGGACTGCAGGCAAGTTACAATCTCTGAGCCTTAGTTTATTTTTTTTAATTAAAAATGTTCATTTTATTCTGAACTTAAGAAATAAAACAATCAATTCTGTAATGTAGTAGAATAGGAAAAAAAGATGATTGTGCATGAAATTGAAAATCTATTGTGTAGAACTCACTATTCTTTTTAAATATATAATAAAAATTATCACATAACTTTCTTTTTTCCCTTTTTTTCTTCTCTCATCCCCACCCTGGAGATGGTTACTACTAGATACAAACGTGTGTGTGTGTGTGTGTGTGTGTGTGTATAAAATCATTCTATACATACTTCTATTTCTCAATTCTTTCTCTGAATGCAGATGCAAAACGAGAATGTTTGACTAGTGTGACTAGATCTCAGAGGTTTCTTCTAGATGTAAATCAGTGATTCTAATGTGGTTATCATTTTTAATGGTGAACCCTAATGACCTTAAATGCAATGGGCTGAGAATGTCTAGGACTTACTTCGCATACATCTCAAAAGAGGAAAAAACAAAGGAAAAGACAATACCTAATGACATGAAAAAAAGAAAGAAATTTTTTTTTTCTATTCCTCTAAATCCTTGGATAAGAGGAAATTAACGGATTATCTAAGTTAGGGGCTTTCCTTAAACTTAGTTTTCTATTTATGTGCAATTTTGACAGTTCTTCATGATGTCTCAGTTGTTTTGTTAAGTCATTTTACAGATGAGTAAGAATATTGCTCACGTTCTTACTATTTGTATGTAGGTCTAGACAAGCTTGAGTTTCTCATGATATTCATGAGACTCAAACTAGACGTGAAGGAAGAATGCAGTCTGATTTGGAATTGCCTCCAAAGACAGCAAAACAGGGTCAACATTTCCAGACTCACTCTATTTGGAGGGTGGTGAAATTGTCCCCAGCCAATCAAACTGACTCAATCTTTTTGTTTTATTCTATAGCATTGAAGGTCTCGGTTTCACAGTGTCCTACGTGATTGTTCTATTTCACTTCCCTTTGTAGTCATCAAGAATGTCTGAGGGGAATCTTGTTACGTGTTACACGTCATCCTTTCTTGATTGTCATCTTACAATACATTGTTTATGCTATCTGACATGTAACATTTAGACTATTTAGATCAAATAGTATTTAATATACAAGACAAGCAAATTGTTGGCCATCTCCTTGTTTTGTACCTCTTTTCATATTCAGTATGATTAGCCAATTTTATTGACAGGGCATGTGAATTTCTCTTTTCTTTTTAAAATTACAGATTTTGCCATAATTTCCCAAAATCAAGGTCCAGTTTTTCAGCCTCTGATACTTTATTTTACCATAGGCTTTGTTTGTTTGTTTGTTTATTTATTCTGAAGGTGAGATAGAGGGTTGGGGTCTGGACCTGTGAGTCCAATAGCATGAGGAACCTCTTCTATTCAACCCACTGACCCCTCCTTTAGGTCCCAGCTAAAATACCTTCTTTTCATAGAAGTCTTTCCCATCTCCTCTTAATTCTAGTGTCTTCCCTCTGTTAATGATTGCCCATTTCTCCTGAAAATAACTTGCTTTGCATATCTTTGTTTTCATGTTGTCTCCTCCATTAAATTGTAAGCTCCTTGAGGTCAGAGACTCTCTTTTGCCTTTTTTTTGAATCTTTAGTGCTTAGCACAGTGACTGTTATTCAGTCATTTTAGTTTATTGGTGTCTTTTATTTTAATGTCTTTCTAACCCCATTTGGGGTTTTCTTGGCAAAGATTTTGGGATGGTTTTCTATTTCCTTCTCCAGCTCATGTTACAGGTGAGGAAAGTGAAGCAAACAGGGCTAAAGGACTTGCCCAGAGTCACAGGCTAGTAAGATTCTGAGGCCGGATTTAAACTCTTGAAGAGGAGTCTTTCTGATTCCAGGGCCAGCACTCTACCAACTTTCTTACTTAGCTTCCTGACTAGCACATAGTCAGTGTTTAATAAATGTTTATCTTTGACTGAATTTACACCACACAGTGAAAACTCCCTTCCCAAATTCAGGTCAATAACACCTTAGTAACTTAAAATACTGGAGATATCCCTTCTGAACAGAGATATTATTTGAATTGTTAATGGTAATATAGCTATTATACTTGGGATTTACACCCAGGTCTTCAATTATTTTCTGCTATGCCTAGCTCCCTCCCAACATTAGTATTTGCTAAAATTTTGAAGCATTCAATATATAAAATCTAAAGCATTAAAATAAATATAAAGCAAAACCACCTTTGTGAACTCAAATTTTGAGAACATATACAAGAGTATTCTTTTTCATTTTGATTCCTAAATATTGAGTAGAGAGAATGGAACAGATATTTTTTCAAACAAGTTGCACTTCTGCAAAGGGTTTTACATGAATTATTTCAGTTTCACAGCACCCATATCATGCAAGTTATTATGATCTTCATTTCACAGAGAAGGAAACAGGGGCCCAGAAAGGTTAAAAGTCTTGCCACATGTCATACAGGTAAATGAGTGACAGAACCAGGATTTCAGGCCAAATCCTCTAACTCCAAATCAAGGGTCTTTTCTACTCTGGCCATGTCATTTATGTTTCATGTTATTACTATAATGTTATAGTCTTACCAACTGTTTTCCTAAGACAGTTAATGAAGTTAAACCTATTATACTTCTGAAGCTAGGAGTAACCCAGTGACCTTCTACTTAGAATAAGTGCCTAGAACCAATTTTATGGATTTCAGAAAACAAAACAAAAACAAACAAAACAACAAGACTCTCTCAAATAAACAGCATATATTGAACAGTTTCCAGCAAAGTCTAGGGATAAGAAATGGGGCTGCTAAGGGTGGAACTTCTGGGCTGGTTAGTAAATTCCCCAAGGGCAGGGCCTGTGTCTATGTAACTAACCTCAATCACCACCCTGTACAGTACATATTAACTATACTGAACAAATAAATACTTGTGGGTGGGGTTGTGCTTCTGAAGATCTGCATCATCCATACTGCGCATGTCACTCAAGTGTGGGACCAGGGCACGGTAAGAGGTGGAGTTTGGCCACCATCAGTCTTCTCATGGAAAAGTACGTGCTCTTCTACGGGTCGCCAGGCAAATGCCCAAATTGCCTCCTAGGGCTAATCTGAACTTGAAAAGAGATGAATAATCATAATTTCAACCCTGTAGAATTTGAGTCTTACTTTCTCAATCCAGGACTATTCATGACCCAGCAACTTAAGCATAAAAATCTATGGCAAGAACAATAGGACTCTCTGAGTTTATACCAAATCATTATGCTTTAATTTTGCCCAAAACAGTGTAAATCAATCTGCAATCCTCTCTCCCCAGCCCCACTAGGTCATAGAATGCAGCTGTTCCTAAGACTTCCTGTAGATTGGTTTTTGCTACCTAGAGAACTGTTCTCATTTACATGATTCTCCTCCAGGCAAACACCTGCATATACCTACCCACACACGCTGGGGCATGTTAAAGGACAGTAGCCATATATGCAACCTGAAAAAGAAAAGAAAGAAAGAAAGAAAGAAAGAAAGAAAGAAAGAGAGAGAGAGAGAGAGAGAGAGAGAGAGAGAGAGAGAGAGAAAGAAAGAAAGAAAGAAAGAAAGAAAGAAAGAAAGAAAGAAAGAAAGAAAGAAAGAAAGAAAACACTACCTCTTCCCATTGTTTTTGTGTTGTTTTTTTTTTAATCTTCAAAACCCTGGTAAGATTTGCTACATATTGAAAGTGAAAAGTAAGATCGAGCAGTTGAAAGGGTAACCAACCAAAAAACACTGCCAGATAATTATTTTAAATGAAAATTTCCAACTACAAATTTGCTGAAATCAGTGGATTTTTCCCATTTGTTGCCTTATCAGTAAAATCCCTCCCATCTCTCCCCCCATTCCAGGGATATACCTTAGTAATGATAGCCATGTATAATTCATAATGGAAATAGATTTAAATAAGCCAGCTCAGTAGTCCAGTGGGTGAAAATCCAGCAAGGTAGTTTTCTTTTCACTATCTCTGCAGTTACCAGCTTTCTTAGTTCTCTCCAGCCTCTTCACTCTCCCCATCCCATATTATATTTACCTTTTGTATTTGGGATCATAATATAATTTGTTTCCAAATGTATATTTAAAAGAAAAAAAAAACAACTTTGAGTGACATAAGGACAACACAGTAAATGAGAAGCAGGATTGTATTTTCATGCAAATCATATTTTATAAATATTTAAATCACTCCTTTTTTGCTGAGGAGAAGTGTATGAATGTACTTTAAATGTACTCTGTGATTTCTGCTGGAGGAGTTTTACCTTGTAAAGCTATTGTTCACAACAATGTACATTGTATTTATTCCTTTTTTTTACATCATTCTTTTAGTCTCTTCACTGCTTAAAGTATTGAGAAGAAAACAATAGTTATTCCATCTGAATTTGATAAAACTACCATCATATTCAACAACTCAATGATTTTTTCTCCACTTCAAATTATAGAACATGATACATGTTTGAAAAAGCTACTTTTTGTAAGGGAGAGTAGTATTTGGAGAAAAGCTTAGGGGAGACACTGTTAAAATATATATATATGTATATATATGTGTGTGTGTATGTATATATATATATATGTATATATATGTATGTATGTATGTGTGTGTATGTATCATTATTTCAGATCTACTAATTATACATTTGTAATTATTCAGATCCTGTATGATTCTTATTGAGGAATATGATGATTTCCTTCCCCATAAATATTTAGGACCCTAAAAGTAGGATCATAGGAGCAAAGGGCATAGTGACTAAAATTAGAAGTGCTCTCTAATCAAGGGCTTAAAAAGATAGAAACTCCTTCAATCTTCCTTCATTTTCAGAGTCCACCAATTACATCTTGTACTGGAAAATACTATTATGTTTATGATAGCTTTTTACGTAATGGAGACCTGTTGTAAATTAGAATTTGTTGGTTACCTCATTTTGCTTCATTGATGATAGAAGCTGCATTTGAAAGCAATCAAAATTAATTTTTCCTAAAATAGTTTATCATTTTGATGTTTTTAACTGCCAGGCTGACTTTCTCCCACGTTACATTGAATTCATGAGGTCTTACTGTATTTGAGGATGTACCTCAAAAATTAATTTCAGAAGCAGAATGCAGTAAATTAAATTAGCTCTGGATTCTATCATTCTGAATAAATCCTGCCTCAATTACTAAAAATTAGAGAACCCTGCATTAAATTAGGAAAATTGAAGAGAAAAGGAAATTTTATATGAACACATCCCTATCTATCAGGGAGTTGATGACCATTCACATATGAACAACATGAAACTCCTTTGAAGTAAAGAGACTTATGAAATCCAGTCAAGGATCCAATCTATGGAATTTCCTTCTCTGTTTTATTTAGTCTTTATTTTATTTTAGTTTTTTCCTTCTAGAATTTCAATGTATTTTTAAAAATCAACTATGAGACTACCGTTTGAAGGTTAAAATAGACCCATTTAAGCATTAGCAATAAAAATGGAAATAAAAAATTCCTTTTTCATATCATCAGTTTTTGTTATGAGAAAAAAGATTTTATACAATGTAACACTGGACTTAAAAAAAGTCTTCTATGCTGTTAATTCTCTTTCATGATAATCAGAATCGAATCATGTCTGTATTGTTGCGTGGGGACCAACATTAATTGATTAGGCACTTTTGTGATTTGATGCTCCATAGTTCCTCAAATATTCAAATATTTTTGTTTTCCATTAGGCTTAATCCTGAATCAAAGTTTTCACTTCAGTGAAATTGCTTCCCATTTTTTGAATTTAACATTTCCATTGTTTTAGAGAAAATGATCCTCAACTCCTTTTTTTAAAATAGATTTAATTTTTTTTTTGTTTTTATGTCACTTAAATTTCCACTTTTATCCCTCCCAAAGACCATAAGCCTCAAATTCTTAACTAGATGAATTCCTTTGCTATTTTTTTGTCCCGGAGAGATTGGCTCTCTGTGGGTTTTAGGACAAGGGTAGTTTTAAGAAGACAAACTATTCTGGCAAGATGATAAATACATGACTTATGTTTCTGGTTACTGTTTATTTTCTGTGTGACTGAGAACAAATTTCTTGTCAGTACCTCAGCCTCACAGTTTACCAATTATAGATAATCAAACCTGTTACACAAGAGTAGTGTGAAGGTTAAGTAAAATGTTTATTAATGATTCCTGGCTTCTTGGGAGGAAAGGGATAGGGATTGGACCCGTGGTTCCATTGATATAGAGAACTCCTAGGTAAGGAAACTTCCTCTACCAATGCAGATCTATACCTTCATCTTAGAAAATTCCATCAAGCCTGGTAAGTGACTTGCCCAGGGTCACAGAAATAATATTTATCAGAGATAATATGTGAACCTGTTTCTTCTTAATGCACCAAAAAAGCTTCCTTTTCTTGCAAGAAAAATCCTAAAACACCCCGAGTTTTAACACTAGTTTGAGTCTTGTCTTTCATTTTTCCTTTCACTTTTTTTTATCCTACCATGCATGTGGAGGAAATGAGTGACCCATTGCTCCTCCTCTTTGTTTTCCAGTTTTCACACCTGCTTAGATAAACTGAATAGCAATAATCATGATAAATGTAATAGTATTTTAATAGATCTCTAAATTCATCAGTGTCGCTATGACCTCCATTCATGAAAATGGCAACATTTACATTCTCTTTCAATCTGAGTATTTTTTTCCATTTTTTTTAGATTTTTAAATTTATTTTATTTTTGTTTATGGAATAAAACAAGCAGTTTCATAACACAGGATAATAAAATAAGATGATTGCTTATGAAATCACAAATCTATTGTGAACAATTTGCTATTTCTTTTAAATATATAATAAAGTTATCATGTACATTTTTTTATATTTTTCTTCCCTCTCCCCAACCCTAGATATGGCTACAATTGTACACAAATATATGTGTGTGTGTGTGTGTGCACACACATATATCTATATGAATATATAACTACATATGTATATGGATGTACATAAAACTATTCTATCCATACTTCAATTCATGTTTTTTTGCTGAATTTAGATACTCTCTTCTTCATATACCCTCGGTAGTTAATTTGGGTATTTATAATAGTCAAAATTACTTAGTCACTCAAAGTTGTTCTCAAATCAATATTTCTATCACTGTATACAATTTTCTCTTGGTTCTGCTCATTTCACTCTTCATTATGTTGTGCAAGTCAATGTTTTTCTAAGATCATTGAGCATTCTGAATGATTCTTGAGGATGTTCTTCCGTAGATCCTCCACAAGGGATTCCCCTTGATCTGCATTGGTGGAAATGAAAGCAAATGCAATTTTAGGTTGCATTAGTAGAGACACACTATTTAGGATGACATAGAATGGTAATGTTCTTTTGCTCTCTGCCCTGTTCACACCATATCTGGAGGAGAATGGTTTTCAATTGGGGGTGTCAGAGTTTTAGAAGAGTAACCAGAGGATACCTAGGCCAACAAGTTCATATCATATGTAGAGCAGTGGAAGGAAATAGAGATATTGAATCTGGAGAGAGGAGACTTAAAAGAGATATTTTAGCTATTTTCAAGTATTTAAATGTCAGTTAAGTGGAAAAGGGATTAATTCTATTTTTCTTGAACCAGAGGAGAGAAATAAGAACAATGGATGGAAGCTGCAAAGGCCAAATGTCAACTTAATGTAACCAAAACCTTCTTAGTAATTCAGCTATCCAAAAGTGGAATAATACCCTCAGAAGGTAGTACATTACCTCTCATGAGAAATCTTTGAGTCATGAGCAAACAAGCAATTAATTAAACTATAAATACATGCACAAGTGAACAGAAGAACTAATATAATCATGGAGAATGGTCAGGGCTAAATCCAAGTATTTGCCAGACTACATGAATAATAGTTGACTGTAGGAGTCATGTGGAAAGAGAATTAAACATTCTGGTTCAGAAGATCTGGATTTTAGAAGCAACCCTTACTAGTTACTAACTGTGTGACCTTAGGGCAGCAGAGGGAAAATGACAATCCAAAGAAAGTTTGATAAGATACTCTCTAATAAGAACCACCCTAGCTAAGTTTGGAAAGGTTTGTTAACAGAAGGTGAGTAATCATGTTGTGCACAATAACCTCTGTGGTAGCATGGAAAAGAGAACTGGCCATGGAGTCAGGAAAACCTGGATTCAAATTTTCCTCTTGACCCACATTACCTAAGTTAACATGTTGTTGTTGTTGTTGAGTCAACTGGCAAAGATACTGGAATGGTTTACACTTCTTTCCTCCACCTCATTTTACAAATGAAAAAACTGAGGTGAATAGGGGAAAGTGACTTGCTCAGGGATACACAGCTACACAGGTCTTCCTAACACCAAATGCAGCACAATATCCACTGTGCCACATACTATCTAATACTAAGAAGGAAATGTAGTGTAGTGGAATTAGCAATGGTTTAAGTGGCAAAAGACCTAGGTTCAAGTCCCAGCTCTACCACTCATTATTTAGCTGGTCTTGGCTAGTCATTTCACTTCTCTCAGCCCTTCTCCCTTTCCAAAATGGTGCTCATTATTTCAGAGATGCATAGCAAACCAGCATCTTTGGAAGGGGTTTCCTCTCCTGATAAAAAGACACAAGTGACCATCTCTAAAGGTATAGATAGGATACAATTTGCATCAGTTGAGGGAACAGAAATAATAAGATATTATTTAAAATGACAGAATGATGAAATATTTCACTTTACTCAAGCCCCTAAAGTACTATCATTATTAGATTTCTTATCTTTTCAAGTACGGGGGACAGAAAAGTCAAAATGTTTCTAGAATTATGCTGTGTCTGTGTCATAGCAAAGAAGTTTCAGAAAAAGGAAAGAAAGATAAAGCAAGGAAGAAAGAGGAGGAGAGAAAAGAAGGAAGAAAAAAAAAGAAATTTTGCAACACAAGAGGATATATGATACCATAAGAACCATGTATTTGTCTTTTTTTTTCCATTTTAGTTTCCACCTTAAGTAAAAAATATTTAATTTTCTTTGCTCATATAGAGCCAACACAATATTCACAGTGTCCATGGTGGCTATGAATATGCCGGCATAATTCTGAATCACAAAATTTAACAGACTCTCCATGTGTAAGACAGAACCAAAACATTTATTCAAATATAAGAAAAAACCAAATCCCAACACCAGAAAGCCAAATCCATCAGAGTAACAAGGAAATCTACACACAATAACACTGCAGGGGACACCGTCATCTCCTAGCCTTCCCTTTGCTAGGGCCTTCCCACAAACGAATACCCTCTTACTCACATTTCGCTGCCTGTTTCCTTTCTCTCCCTCAGCTCTAACTGCTCTGACCAACTTATTCTGGGCTCTGCTCCACCCTTCCTGTTCCACCCATTTAGCAAGCTCCTCCCAGCATGGACTCATGTGACTCAAGTAGGTCACATGGGTCTATTAATGAATGGGGAAAATCTTCCCATTTACATTACCATTACAATTCATAGGGAAAGTTTCCAGGTGAATTTGCCCATTGACTATTGCTGGGACAACAGCAATATAATACTTTTAGAGGGTGGAAAAAGCTACTGTACCCTGGGGGGAGGTGTAAGGGGAGGTATTTTTTGACTTAATTAATACAGATTTGTTCCTTTTACTTGTGTACTTATAGAATGTATTCTCCTTGAGTTGAGACCAAGACCTGTCTTGTATCCTTGAATTTATAGTACTGATCAGAATTCCTGGCACAAGTGCTTAGCTCTAAATAAATGATTTTTTAAAATATTTTATTTTTCCAGTTACTTATAAAAATAATTTCCAACACTGATCCTCCAAAATCCTGAGCTTCAAACCCATTTCCTTCCTTCCTTCTTCCCCTCTTCACTCACTGAGAAGACAAGCAATTTGATACAGCTTATACATGTACAGTCATGTAAAACAAACACTCATATTATCATGTTGTGAAAAAAAAACAGCATAGACCAAAAAAATAAATGCCCAAAACAAGAAAAAACAAAGAAAGGAAAAAAGAAGGAAAAAAAGTTTGGTTTGATCTACACTCATACTCTATTAGTTCCCTCTGTGGAGTTGGGCACCATTCTATAGTCATTCAGAATTACCCTGGATCACTGCACTGCTGAGAATAAAGTCACTCGGTCAATTATCACATATCATTGCTGCCGTTGTATACATCATTCTCCTGGTTCTGCTCATTTTATTGTGCATCAGTCATATAAGTCTTTCCAGGTTTTTCTGAAAGCGCATGATCACAATTTCTTATAGCACAATAGTATTCACTTACAATTATATACCACAGATTGTTCAGTCATTTCCCAACTGATAGACAACACTTCAATGCCCAGTTCTTTGTCAACACAAAGACAGATACAATACATATTTGTGTACAGATAGGTCATTTTCCTTTTTTTTTAAATTTCTTTGAGATACACAGTGGTATTGTTGGGTCAAAGGGTATGTACAACTTTATAGTCCTTTGGGAATAGTTCCAAATTGCTCTCCAGACTGATTGGATCAGTTTACAGCTAACCAACAGTGCTTTAGCATACCCATTTTCCCAGATTCCCTACAACCATTATCATTTTCCTTTTCTGTCATATTAGTCAACCTGATACATGTGAGATGATACCTGACAGTTGCTTTAATTTGCATTTCTCTAATCAAGAGTAATTAAGAGCATTTTTCATATGACTACATATAGCTTTAATTTCTTTAATTGTTCATAATCATTTAACCATTTATCATTTGGGGAATGACTTATGTTCTTATGAATTTGACTCAGTTCTCTATATATTTCAGAAGTGAGGCCTTTACCAGAGAAATTTAATATAAAGTTTTACACAATTATGATTACTAACTGTGCATCTCCCTCCATCCTATTTTCCTACTCTTTATCCTTCTCTCTCTCCTTTCACCCTGTCCATCCTCAAATGTTTTCTTGTGACTCCCACCACCCTCAATCTACCATCCCTTCTATCAGCAATGCCCCCCACCCTTCTCTCATGTTCTTCCCCTCTTTTTTCACTGATGTGGTAAGTTAGATTTCTATACCTAATACTGAATATGTATGTCATTCCCTCTTTGAGTCAATTCTAATAAGAGTAAAGGTCAAGCATTGTCTGCCACCCTCTATCCCTCCATTTCCCCCTCCAGTGTAAAAACTCTTTTGTGCCTCTTTTATGTAAAATAATTTATCCCATTCTCTCTCTCCATTTCCCCTTCTCCCAATGCATTCTTCTTTTTCAACCTTTAATTTTACTTTTCTAGTTATTATCCCTTCATAGTCAACTCATATCCATAACCTCTGTCCATGTATATTTGTTCTAAGTGTTCTAATAATGAGAAAGTTTTTAGGCTTTACTACAATTATTGTCTTCCCATATAGGAATGTAAATAATTTAACCTTATTGAATTTCTTATGATTTCCCTTTCCTGTTTACCTTTTTTATATTTCTCTTGAGTCTAGCATTTGAAAGTCAAAATTTTTTTTCAGCTCTCTTCTTTTCATCAGAAATACTTGAGTCCTCTATTTCACTAAGCGACTATTTTGACTATTTTTCCCCCTGAAGGATAATACTCAGTTTTCTGGGTAAGTGATTCCTGGTCGTCATTTTAACTTCTTTACTCTCCAGAATATCATATTCCAATCCTTCTGATCTTTTAATATAGAAGCTGCTACATCACATGGGATCCTGACTGTGGCTCCATGATATTTGAATTATTTCTTCCTGGTTGCTTTCAATATTTTTTCCTTTTTTTGCTGTGGAATTTGGCTACAATACTCCTGAGAATTTTCATTTTGATACGGTTAGTGGATTCTTGTGATTACTATTTTACTCTCTGATTTTAGGATATCAGGGCAGTTTTTCTTGATAATTTCTTAAAAGATGATGTGTAGGCTCTTTTTTGGATCACATATTTCAGATAGTATAATAATTCTTAAATTAGCTCGCTCTGATCTATTTTCCAGGTCAGTTGTTTTTCCCATAAAATGTTTCACATTTTCTTCTATTTTTTCATTCTCTTGATGTGTTTTATTATTTCTTGCTATATCATGGAGTCATTAACTTCCATTTACCCTATTATAATTATTAAGGAATTATTTTCTTCAGTCTGCTTTTGTACCTCCTTTCCAATTTATCCAATTCAACTTTTAAAGGAATTTTGTGTCTTTTTAAAAACCATTTGACCTATTCTGTTTATAAGGTGTTATTTTCTTCAGTACTTTGGTACCACCTTAGTGAGCACCATTTTTTCATGATTTTCTTGCATAATTCTCATTTCTCTTCCCATTTTTTTCTGATTTAAAAAAATATTTTGATCTCAAGAATTCTTTTTTAGTCCCGAAAAGTCACTTTTTCTGAGGCTTTAGATGTAGTTGTTTTGACTTTGTTGAGTTCTTCTGAGTTTGTATTTTGAGCTTCCCTGTTTTCATAGTAACTTTCTTTGGTCAGGTTCATTTTGTTGTTTGTACATTTTTCCAGACTACTTTATATTAAAGTTGGGATCTGCTCTTGTGGTAGAAGGGGTCACTGTCCCAAGCTGCCGGGTTGTTGTTTGGTTTTTTTGTCGTTTGTTTGTTTTCTTTTGTTTTTGTGCTTGTGTTTTCAGACGTAGTTTTGGATATCTATAAGTTTTCAGTTCTTCTAAGGTAGTATGATCTAAGGAGAGTTGTGGTCACTGGCCCCCTGGCCTGTGCTCTCGTCTGTGAGTGACCATAACCATTCCTTTGTGCCATAGGACTGCAATGATAGTTCTTGCTTCTACTAGTGTTTTTTATCTTGCATAGTGCAGCACAACAGAATTCTACCCCAGATGCCACCAAAAGTTCCCTGTAATCTCCCTCTGAACAGTTGTCTGACCTCCTTGCCATCCATGAGCTAAGAATTCAGGAAACTGCCTCTGCTCCTTCAGTCTCACCAAAGTCTGCTTCTGGCTAGGCAGGGTGCAGCTTATATTGTACTGTGTTTCACTCCCACCTCACTGAAATGGACTTTCTTTGATATACCTCTAAGTCATTTTGGGCAGGAAAATTATTTCATCCCATCCTTTTGTTGGTCCTAGTCACTCTACAATTTATTTTGAGACATTATTTTAAAGCTGTTTTGACATGAATTGAAGAATACTAAATTGTACTTTACTCTGCCCTCTGGACTCTGCCTCTAAATAAATGATTGTTGATTGGAGGGAGGAGATAGGCATTGTACTTCACTGGACACTAAATATATTTAGACCTCTGGTTATAGAAAGATTGCCTTTTCCCTTTATTTTTCAATTTGCCATAATATTTTGTTTATAAAATAACTAAATAATTAAAATCTTAATTTATTAGTTTGGAAATTTAGCAGCTAAGTCATGTCTTGATTGTTAAGAAAAGAAATTTATTTGTAGCCATTCATTTTTCATGTGTGTCATGTGAATTTTGACCTTTAAATATCTTGGTACTCAATATATGGGAATTGTGATTATTCTGCCCATAAAACACTATCATTTAGATTAAATTAATTAAAATTTATAAATCTATTACAATATTGTAGCAAAGATTGCATTGGCATTAATAAATGAATATTTTATTTAATTCAGGAAATATTCATTAAATATTGTTATGCACAGATTATCGTACTAGTTTCTGGTGGAGATACAAAGTATAACTTAGCTCTGATCTTGTACTCAAGGAGATTATAGTCCAGTAAGAATGTTCACAAATGCACAAATTTTACATTGGGCAACACATTTCAGAAAGGCTTGGTTCTATGCCACGTGACATTCAGTGAAGCCAGTTCTCATTGGGCAACCTTGTAGGGTGATTTATATTCATCTTTTCTTTAGATGATCCATCCTTTGAAGTCCTCAAAGTTAATTCTTCCTTTACTTACTCTACCTAACTTATCAGATAATGATATATGAATGTAGGTAAAAACAGCATTAACTTTAATCATTCATATGTGGGTACATGAGGGTTAAACATGGGCCATTTTGGAAAAAAGACAATAAATGGAGTCATGGAAGTGATATTTTGACACTTTTGCAATCCCCGTTTGGGGCACAGATAATTTTTCTTGTGTCATTTCCTAGCATGTGGGCTAAGAAGGTGTTTTTCTCTGTAAAAATATATCATCTTCTGCCCTGGAACTCCTTTTTCTACTTTAGAAAATATTGTGCTGTCTCTTCAAGTTATTCATGCCACAGAGGGTTGAATTGAAGAACTCTTCTGAATGTACAATTTCCACTGATGTCTGTCAGAGACCTATACCTGCAACGGATGGCATCTGTATGATATTTGTTCCTCCTTTTGGGAGTATCTGGGAAATACACTTCTTGAATTCTGTTTTCCCCAAGAAATACAAAATGATTGCCTTGAAGAATATCCTTTTCAAAAGGTTTAGCCTCCTACATTTATTTTTAAAAAGTTTTATTGACACCTTTTAAAAATGCCAGTTATTTCCCAATTTACTTCTAATAAAATTCTCACATATAAATAAGAAAAAAGTTTAAACAAAAGTGACTACCAGCAGCCATATCAGACTACAGCTGACTGCATATCCAGTTTTCCAAAATTGTAGTCTCCAATCTCTCCATGTGCTGAAACAAAGTGTTTTTCCTGTAGTTTGACTTTGGGATGATTTTATAATACCTTCATTAAAATCAATCTAGACCGTTCCTCCCCACCCTTATAATATACATGTTTGTTTTTTTCTTCTTTGTACCTAGATGGCCAAACCATGAGAAGAGTATTAAAATAACCTATCCCTCCAAGTCAAAATAAAATCTATTTGTAACCAGAATTCCTATTAGCAGTACTCAGTCCCTTAATAGCATTTTCTAAAGAATTAGGGGTGAAGACTATGGTTGGTTATTCCAAAACATTGAGACATCTACATTTTCTTCTCCAGTTTGTATATACTTATATACATTCATTCCTTGTCTCCCTTTTTTGGATGTAAGCTTCAGGCAAGTGCTTTTATACTTTCTCTTTATATCCTAAACTTCAAGCTCAGTTCTTTGCACATAGTAGTTTTTTTGATGAATGTTTGCTGATTGAATGTTTTATATTTCTTTCCAAGTCAAGAGTGATCATCCTACTACTGTAATTTGATCTAAGATGCTACTTTAGGATTTTAGGCATTCCTTTTTGAAATACTTGTGCCAATGTTTTCCTTAATAAAGTAATATATCCCAAAGAAGGCAACTGACAATTGGGTGTAAATGTATACTACATTACATTAATAAATTTCACATTTGCCAATAAGACTATGACTAATGATAACCTGAGGATCAGTCAGAAAAACTGACTGATAAAGAATATGTAGTTATGCAAATGCAGCTTTTACTTTGCAAGCAGCATAACAGTCTGCTCTAGGAACACAAGAGAACAACAAATATTGTGCAAAAGACAGAAAAAGAAAAAAATCCTCAAAAATCTCATAGTATAGTAATCCTAGAAATATCTGATGAATGCAGATGATTATTTTTTCTATTTCCTATGCCTTAAGATCATCTGGAAATAAGCATTTTCTCTTGTCCTAAACATGGTAAATTTTTAATATTCAATAGACAACTGGTAAATCTTTAATATTCCTTTAAACTCCCTCTTTCCTCCCAGTTCCTACCTCCACAACAATTGTTTGAATTGTCGGCAGGATGAATTCCCATGAGAGGATTTCATTTTATTAACCATACAAATGGAGTTAAGATTTCAATGTTTATTAGAGGAAGCTTCCTTTCAATAAAACAGAAGTAGAATTCTAGCATGGAGCCTTCAGGATTGGGGTGCGGAAAAGGTCTCAACACATTTATGTATGTAGGACTTTCCATTTACCTTTTCTAAAATATTTTAACTTTATGAAAGACGTTGGCAATCCTGAGTTTGCTGAAAACACCTGACATCATTGAGACCAAGGTCAAATGAAAATTTATTTATTTTCCAATGGACCTCCTATGGTCTTGTTAGCGGGGGCACTGGGGACAGAAATCTATGATTAAGGCAATTTTCATTTCAGCTTTGCAGTTCACTTTTAGTGCATCATAAATGCATATTCATGTTCCATGATTTTAATGTGTTCCATACAATAAAGGCATTCTCTTCTCTAAGGCAAAAACTATGCACACATAAGAGCGATGCCGGGCACAACCTTTTTTGAAAGATTTCCTTTCTCTTTATAGCCTTCTCCTATGCAGGGAAAAACAAACAGCAACAAGCCACTGAAAATCAATGCCTGCATGGGGGCCATGGAGACTGTAACACAAACAAGCAAAAGGTAATCACGCATAATGCTCATTTTTAACAGACTCACCATACGCCCGGTTTTGCAGGGCAACTACTATGTCTCAATAGCTACATGAAATCAAGATAATCTAACTCATTAAACTTGAACTATTGGAAGGGCTTTGGGGAGGTTCCTTAGGTCTCCTGGATAAATATAACACATATGTTGCAACTTTCTCTAAGAAGTGCCAAAATGTATGGGTAAAACTGCCATAAAGTTCAAAGCTAAGGGGATTAGGTAAAAGCTCCACTCAAATTTACATAGTAGGTAAGAGATCTGTGTCTCTCATCTACATGGAATGGCCACTGGGGTCAGAAGATTGCAGAATGGCACTGGGAATAAAGAATAGGCTTTAAAACTCTGCACTGCATAGGAGACAATTCATCTCAACCTATCATTTTTCCCCTGCTCCATTTCCATATTTTTTAAATTTTCGGACTATTCATTTTAACTCTTCGAATATTCTGGCTCACTTTTCTACACAACCTTAATGTTGTACATATACTGAGATGACTTGGGGGAGATGGCTTTCTGTTTTAATCATACTAACATCTGTTATGAGTGATAATAGAAAGTCAGAAGACAGAACATCCCTTTTGCTTTCTGTGGACATGTTTTGATTTCTTAAGAAAGAAGTATGTTTCTAGAGCTTTCTTAATTTAGTTGACAGACTCAAATTAATTTTCAAAAAAGCCCAATAAACTTTGAATATTGGTTTGAGAACAATTGTTTCCTAATCTTTTAATTTTTGATATTTCACATACACAACCAATTCAAAAAGGAAGAAAGCTTTTCTTCAATCATGTACTTGTGTTTAAATTTTTTGTCGATTAACTAACTTGGAATTCTTCAGATAAATGTCAGAGCCTATAAACCAGCAACGTCATATTAGTAGCAACGGAAAACTTTTCTCAATTTCTTAGCTGGTCTGAGTGAGGCACATGTGGTAACCTAAAGAGCCACTAGATGGCAATGACTGCATTTATGTCTGAAAAACACGGTCGCTTAGATGCAGCTCAATGCAACAAACTGGCATTAAGTTTCTAAGGACATAAAAGTGTAAAACACACCAATGACTATTCAACAGCCCTCACATTCCTCCAGAATTCTTTCGCTTCTATACCGTCCCCAAACTGAAGTCGTGGATAAGGCTTTCTTATTGATAGTAGCATTACCTGCCATTGATTGTGTTCTTTAACTAGACTTTTGGGGGGGACAAGGGAAGTGAGAAAAACTGGGGCATAAGCCACGGGGAATCATGTTCACCTTGACCGAAAGGATGGGCAGCTCTTTATAAATTACATAGTTTAGACCATTTTCACTGCTGATGTTTCTCTTTACTATCTCCATCACAGTTAAACTCTTCTCTATGTCATTTGATTCCTTCATTTCTGCGGTAAATTTTTGTTTGTTTGGCCTATAAGCTGCATTTTGGCTGTGAAGGGTCATGGGGACAAGGTAACAGGGTTGAATCTTGACCTCTGATTTCCTTGCACTAGTCCTAAAGATTTACCTGGTGGTACTTGAAAGATATAGTGATAGCAGTTTTTATATAGCTATTATGTGAAAGACACATGATTTGAATCCAGATCTCACTTAATCCTCTATACAATATGCCTTCACTCTATTGAATGAATCTTTTTCATTGTGTTTGCACCAAGATTTGTTTAATGGTGATCATTCAATTTTCAAAGATGGGTTAGTCTTACCTGGCAAAGAGGAACTAATACTTTAAAAGCATCCTTGAAGGCATGATTAGTGAGGAAGAACTATTGAAATGTATGTTCATTGGAGAGATTTTTTTTTCCTTAAACATCATTGTCATGGAGCCAGAAGATGTTTATAAAGTTGTGAGTTGATCTTCAAGTCTTTACCCACGAATTCCTCCCATCCCTATCCTTGGCATGGAGATGAGGGTTGAGGAGGGATAGCAAAAGAGGAAGAGGAGAAGAATGTGGATCAGTGGACTGAGCAAAGAACCCACATCATCTGGTTCCCGTGATAACAGTGACTGAGAGAAAAAAGCTTCGTATTTTCTGCCTTGCCTGTGAACAGGAGGGTAAAAATGATTGCTGCTAAGGACTTTGATGAAAAACCAAAAAATGGAAAGGAAGTACACATTAATGTTAAGAATAATACAACAAAAACATAAATCACCTTATTTCTGAAAGGCAACTTAAAATATCAGTTTAGGGCAAAGGTGTTGCAAATTTAAAAATTTTTAAAAATCATTGAGTTAATATGTATGAAAATTTGCCCCACCCAAACTCACCTGAATTTTCAGCCCCTCCTTTCAAAATGTGAAAAAATAAAAACTTGCTAATCTAGCAATAAATAGGCAATCACCAAGAAGGAATAACAATGAATACAATTAGAATAGAAATAATTCAGTTGCATTTGCTTTTCTATATCATCTTTGTACCTCCTTGATGAAATAGGAGCTAAACTACACTGCTACCATCCCCTCTCCACTTCTACCACTCCCACCCACATGTATGCTCCTTAAGAGATCCTCCACATTTTAAACTGGTATAATAAAATGCTGGTAAGAAAATTCTCTGCACTGTCAGAGCAGTCTTCAAGCTGACCAAGCTCTGCCATCAAGGACAACAATTTTCTTAAAATTGTGTGAATGTGAGTATATGTGGTTTCCTTTAATTTCTTTGATTTTCCTGTCCTTTTTTTCTTTCCTTTTTTCTCTTTATTTTTTCTTTATTTCTTCCTCTCTTCCTTCCTTCCTTCTTTCCTTTCTTTCTTGGTTTCTTTCTCTCTCCTTCCTTTCTCTCTTTTTTTCCTTTTTTCCTTCCTTTCTTCCCTCTTTCCTTCATTTCTGCCTTCCTTTCCATTTAACAACACACAGAGAATTTACTTTCTGTAAAAGAAAATGCTTGTTAATGGTGGAATAGGAACACTGGGAAAATTATTCATATCATTGAAAACAGATATTAAGAAACATTTAAAATTTTACGTATGCTTTAGTCATGGGATTAGCTTTTGACATATGGAACAATGGAAATTTAAGGGCTCATTTATAGGTTTACAACTACCAAACCCACTCAAGGCAGAACCAGTCTGGTTGGTTTTGCCACAGCCCATCCACGTGGATGTGTTGTAGTCAAGTCAATAAAGCAGTGAACTGCATGGATCATTAAGAGACCCTGGGTCTGTTCTGCCATATTTAGGCATGCTCCAAATCAGCCCAACTTTAAAAGTATTGTTTGCAATTTGTAGCTCCTTAAAATAGTCTTTAGTCTTTCAATTGTTCAATATCAGGGAATTCGAATAAGCAAAATGGAAGTGGGGATTTGAGGCAATTTTCTGAATAGTTGATTAGATAATACCTTTTCCTTGATTGGTTTATTTTATTCCAGACTAAAATGTGGGGTATTTAAAACTTGCGGTATTCAAAATTAATTTTGTACATTGTGTAAAATGAACTAACAATCTGGTTCCCTGTTTGAATATGAAATCAAAGTAGATAATAATAATAAAAATAGCTAACACTTAATTAGTGCCTACTATGTACCAGGGAGCATGCTAACTATTTTATAAATATTATCACTTTTGGCCCTTGCAACAAACCAGAGAGGTAGATGCAATTATTTTCCCTCTATTACAGAGGAGGAAACTGAGACAGAATGACTTACTTCCCCAGAGTCACACTGCTAGTAAGAGTCTGAAGTCAAGTTTGGAATCGGGTCTTCCTTGAATCCAGGACCTTTTTTCTTTCCACTTTTGAACCAATTAAGGGTTTGGTTCAAGCGTCAAGAGTATTGGCTCTAGTCATAAGATATGGCTTTAAATCTCACCTTTGATATTTCCCCTTATCCTCATTGCACTTCAGCTCCCTCCTATGTAAAAATGAAGGCTTTGGACTAAATGACCTCTTAGTTCTTTTCCAGTTCCAGATTTACAATGCTAAGTATAACCATGGATGAGTCACTTAACCTCCAATGGTCTCAAGTCTTTCTGATATAAAGTGAGGGTTTGGCCTTGATGGTCACAGAAATCCCTTCCAACCCTAGGTCTATGATGTTAATCATTCTATGAAAAGCATAATTATCAAAAATATCTTTTTCGTAGTCAAAGCAATCCTGGTCATGATTGTTTTCATAAAAGATTAAAACTGTAAGGCTGTAAGGGGTGGATTGGGGAGGAGATAGATATTATTCAGAAATTAATTTACATGTTCTTAAGAAATGGAAGACAGAAATGGGTAAGTCACTTGAGTAGGTTGATTCATAAGTAAAGTTCTGGTAAATGCCAAGATGTGTCATCTTATCTGTTCCACCATCTTCAGGCAGAATGGTGTCTAAACAATGCCAGGGAGGTAGGTTCCTACCATTTTCCTTAAAATGATTTTTGAGGCACATCTAATATATTCTCAGAACACTTTTTTATTTTTTGTTTTTTTT
>CM053585.1:422902403-422921813 GCA_028646515.1 Pseudochirops corinnae | reverse complement strand
GAAAGCAAAAACAAAAGTCCAATATACAGAGATAAACAAGGACATCAGTAAGAAAAATGCCACACGAGTATAATAGAATAATTTTGTGCTATAAGAATCAACAAATATGATTGCAAAGGAGCAAGGAAAAAAATCAACATATGTTGATATGAAATGAAGAATGCAGAGCCCAGAAAATAATAGACACAAAAACTACAACAATATGAATGGAAAGAAAAAAAAACCACAAAACAATTAAGATGGATATTGAGAAATTACAAAGAATGAGAATAATTAGGGGAGAAAAAGAGAGAGAGAGATGAGAATACATGTCCCATCCCCTAATTTCCACATTTCTGCTAAGATGAGAGGCCCATTGGTGTGGAACATTACATATCTTGAGAACTATTTTAAAAAATGATTTTGCTGACAATTTTACCTTCTTTTTTTCTTAAAAAAATATCTCTTTGTTATGTAGGATAGCTTTTTAGGAGGTGGAATAACAGGAGAAAATTTAGGTGTCATAAAATCAAACTTCATCAATAAAATTTTTTTTTTTAAAGTAATACTAGGGTGGCTAGGTGGTACAGTGAATAGAGCACTGGCCCTGGGGTCAGGAGGACCTGAGTTCAAATCTGGCCTCAGACACTTAACACTTACTAGCCATGAGACCTTGTGCAAGTCACTTAACCGCAGTTGCCCTGCCTCCCCCCCCTCCAAAAAAAAAGTAATATTAATCTCTTCACTTTTCCTCCTCTTCTAGACTAGGACCAAGTTGCCTTTCCTGCCATATCTTGAATTTTTCTTTAAAAAAAAAACAAAACATCCTCTATACCAGGCCTGTACATCATTTGACCTTTGGGCCACCTGCAGCCCACCAAAGGATTTTGGGCAGCCAGTAAAAATGAGGGGTTGCCACTGCACACTCTCCTATTTGTCACATGACTCATGGCAAGAAAATCATTATCAGTCTATCTCTGGTCTAACATATCTGCTGCCCAAAAAAGTTTAGCCTGTTTTAATTTCAGCCCTTACCTCCTGCCAAATTGTGCAGGTCTGTATTATATCTGTAATTTGTTTCCCTTGAAGTAATTCCTTTTATCTCAATATTTCCTTTTCCAGGTTACTTCATGCCTAAGCCATTGCTCTTTGGATTTTTTCTTATCCAATTCCTACTGCCCTTATTCTACCCCATACCTTTGTGTTTGAATGACATTCATTTGTGAAGTATCAATTTAAAGAAATATTTATCCTTCCTCTTCCTCCTTATTTGAGATGCTTATTTTGAAACAAGAAAACCCAGAGCTTGTTTTGCAAGACATACTTATTTTTTCCCCTCTTATCAATGCATTAGAACTACTCAGAAATGTCCTTTGCATAAATTTCTTTTTTCCATTGCCTTTGCATTTCAAAGTCTCTGCCTAACTCTAGATTTCACAGAGGGAGTATTTGGTGATTCTTAAGTCAGTTTAAAGTGTGAATTGAACATGTATAATTCTGCAGAACTTCTGGGTTTAAGTCATTTTCTTTTGATTTTTAGTATGTCTAATTCTGAACTTTTGTGCCTTTTCTTAGTGCTGTGACAATTCTGAACAGAATCTTTGGTATGCATTTTATCTTTTCCTAATAACTTGCATTCAAGCAAATCTGTAAATTAGATCAGTGATTTTCTTTGGAGATGCCCTCAACATCTGTAATGCTAATTAAATTTAAGGATCCCCTTGTATTGTCTTGGTTTTGGAGGTAAGTGTTAAAACCCAGAGCTTGTGAATCTCACCTGTGGGATGGACTTGTTGACGTCAAGAAAGAGGGTTGAACTGGGAGGAACTGGTGCAGTGGATTTAGAGACAGGCCCAAACAGAGAAGCCAGAAGAACTTTTGGGGAGCAGTATCATGGAGACAGAGAGAGAGGAGAATTGCTGGGGGCCAGAGTTGCTTAGAGAGAGAAAGAGAGAGAGAGAGAGAGAGAGAGAGAGAGAGAGAGAACTGCCAACTGAGGCCACCCAGACTGTTGAAGGGCCAGTTCAAGCTGCCCAGGACTTTTGAGAGCTGCCAGCCAGAGCTGCTGAGAACTGAGGAGGTATGATTGTGGTGCTAATATTTTTTCAGTCTGTTTTGATGTTGTTTTGCCAGATTGATCTGCTGGTGAAGAACAGTAGTGTTGTTGCAGAGGTCCTGGAAGCTTGCTGTTGGGTCAGAAGCCCTAAAGAAGGATTTTCTTGTTGTATGTTTACAGAAATCCTGGAAAAGGGTCTTGCTGATGTTTTTATGGGTCCTAAGATGGTTTTGCAATCAGAGAGTGAATTGATGAAGACACTGGCAATGTGTATTATGGCTTTGTTAAGCTTTGTCTCCCCAGGAACAGAGATTGCTGAGAACCTGCCTTGTGTCGAGATGAAGAAAATATCTCTCTTGGGGTATTAAATGCTGTGATGATATCGTAACCTTGTTGTAGCTTGGGGGTAGGTGGCCTTTGTGCTCTTCACTGCCCCTTCTGAGAAAGTACTTGGCAGTAAATGATGATCATTGTAATTCAGTTGTGATGCAGGGGTTGGAAACTTCTGACTTTTTGTGCTCTGTGACTGACCAGATGAATGTACTTTGTTTATGGTTGGAAACTAATCTCCATTTGAGAAGAGAGACTTTGTGACTGACTAAAACGAATATACTAGCCAGGGGTGGCGTATTTTGACTCTATACTTTGTGATTGAATTGAGAACTTGCGAAATGACTGAGTTACACTGTGTTTTGATTTCCTCTGTTCTGTGAATGTTTTGCCTTAATTTGTCAATGAATAAATGGAGAGTTACTATGCTGGTATTCCAAACCTTGGAAGTTGCCTTTGCTTGGCATTACAACATCTTAGTTCTCAATTCTTTCCTCCTCCCACTGGACCTCTTTCTTTTACTTTTCTTTGGCAAATGCCAAGTGATCTCATCCTGCTGTTTTTTGTAACCTATAAATAGTGTTGATTTAAAAGAAACTAAATACCTCCTAATTGGTCCTTTTTGTGACATTATAATCATGCATATCTGGGGAGAGGAAACACTCCTTATTTCTTCTAAACCATGCTTTGATTTTATCTTGTAACACTGAAATACAATGAAATAAAAACACTTGTTCCAGTGACCACTTGCAAAAATCAATACATGATTCTTCATACTACACAATCTCTATGCTGTGAAGAGAGCTATGATTAATTTACTGTTGTTGTTGTTGTTGTTTGTGGGGGGAGGAATGAGAGGGGCAAAATTTCATTGATTTTTTTTCCTTTTTTCCCCTTTTTTGGCATCAATCTTGATTTCATTTGTGTAGGGAATTTCCTGTAAGAAAACTCCATCTTACCAAAAACAGAGAGGTGACAGACTGCAACTTATGGCCTTAGGCATTTTCCTGGGGGCATTGAGAGGTAGGATCACACAGCTGGTAGGTTTCAGAGGCAGGACTTGAAGGAAGAGCTACTTCACTCCAGAGATGTAAACTGAATTCTTTCTGATCCCTGGCTCTCTATCCCTCTCCTACTTTTTTCCTTTATTTTTTTCAGTTATTTGTAATTAAGTTTAAGAAATCATATTAAAATTGTTGAGGTTATTGTATTTTAATGTTTTAATGTCTTTTGCTCTCCATTAGTTCATGCAAATATTCCCAAGTTGTTTTTTTAATTCCTCATAATGATCATTTCTTACTACAACATAATACTTCATTTCATTCACATGCCATTTTTTTTTCCAGCCATTTCCTAGTTAATGGATTCCCTCTGTTTGTAGTAGTTTGCGACCACAAAGGGAATTACTATGAATAGTTGGTATGAATCAAACTTTAGTTTCTCTCTTTGGCTTCATTGTCATATGTCCAATATTAGGATTGATGAATTGTAGGGTATGGTTAGGGTAGTCGCTTTTTCTTGCACAGTTCCAAATTCATATCCAGAATGGCTGTACTAATTCTAGGCCTCACCAAAAGTGTCTTAGTGCACTTGTGTCCTATCAAGCCCTACCATATTGGCTATTACCATATCCCTCATCCCCCCAATTTTGTCAGTTTGCATGGAGGTGAAAAACCATAGTTTTTTTATTTGCTATTTCTCTTACTATGAGTGATTTTGGAACATATTTTTTAAATGATCATTTATAACTATTATTTATCTTTCAAAAATTCCATTCATTTCTTTGATCATTTAAATGAATGTTATTGGTTTTGTTCTGTTCAATATCTTTGTGCAAATTCATAATATGCTTTTGACACCAAACTTTTTTGATTATGTTTTTTGCATATTACTCTTTCTCTTCTTATTTTCTCTTCTTTGCTTTATTCAGACAAATTAAGGTATGCATACTTATGGTACTGAATTTTTATTGTATGGATGTGAACCATCCATGCACCAAGAATATTTCTACTATTATTTTCTTTATTTCAAACATAAAGAGATTTTGTCATTGTACTTACATTTTTCATATTTTTATAGCTTAATTTGCTTACATTTTATGTATTTTGTTATCATTTTCATGGAAATTTCATATTATCCTTTCTCATTTTTGTAAGTACTATGTTTAAATTCTGTGAGTTTTTTTTAAAATTTGCATCCTATTTATGTAATGAAGTTGTTATTTCATTTATTTTCCCTTGTCTTTAAATTGTCCAAATAATAGTAATGATAACAGAAACAATAACTAACATTTATATAGTGCTATGTTGCAGGCAGTGTGCTAAACACTATAGTTATCTCCTTTCATCTTCATGACAACTCTGAAAGGCAGATGCTACTCTTATCCTTATTTTACAGATAATGCTACTGAGTGGGGCAGAGATTAAGTAATTTGTTCACGATTATAAATGTCTGAGTCTAGATTTGAACTCAATCTTCTTCACTCTAGTTCCAGCACTCTATCTACTGTGCTATCAAGCATACTATAACGGAAGTGTTTGGGCAGAAGAGAGCCCCAATCAGATTTACGAGTTTCCCAATCAACTTGATGAAAGTATAGGACACATGCATGTTTCTGGATAGCATTTTTATGAAGATAGATTTGCAATGTAATATCTTGCTAATTGGAAATAGGGAACTAGTCTCATTGGTCTCCAGTGATATGGGCTATCTCCAAATATGATTGGCAGCTGAGAGGAAAGGGAGAACACTTACAAGAAGGGTTTCCTTTTTCTGTGTAGTCCATAGAAGGGAGTTGTGAAATGGAAGAGACTTTCCTTTTGAGTATCTTTCCTCTTCCTTAGAAGCTTCAATGAAAGCATGTTGAAGAGCTGGGTATTGCTTCCCTCTGCTTCTCTGAAAGAGCAAAAATGGTGATTGGCCAGAGAAGTTCAAGTCAGTAAAGCAAACTTGTCCTATTGGCTTGAGAGGACAGATCATGAACTTTGAGATTGTGGATAACTTCAGCCTTTTGGATTCCTTTTCTTAGCACAGGTTGGAGAGTAAAGTGCCTAACAATGGGATTTCCATGCAAGTTTTAGAGATTACAGGAAATGAAGTGAAGAGTTCCTGAGTTTAATTACTTAGGCACAAGCACCCTAAAAAAGAAAAGGGGACAGTTAACAAAAGATTGCCTTTCAAATAATGGATTAAAGCCATGGAGGTTCAAAAGATTTGAACCGTGCCAAGTGTATTACCATTCTGAGGTGAATGGGAAGACCAGCAACCTTTCAAAGAATCTTTACCTTCTTTGGAGAGTTTAATGGGCTATTTGAGTGCTTTTTGGATATTCTTTCATGATCTCCTGTGAGTCTACATTTTGTACATTTTCTGAGGTAAAAGTGATTAAGTCTATCTCATACCCAAATCCCATTCTGTGTACTGAGTGTTTAAGAAGCAGTTGGTAACATTGTTGCCAGATTTGAGGGAAATCTGGGCATGAACATATTTCAATTTTATTTCACATATTTCCCTAAAGTAAACCTTTTAAATTAGTCTATTACACAGAAAAAATAATGACTCTTGGGGGTTATCCCCCAGAATCAGATACTTTTCTTGAGAGTAATGGACTTTTATGACTGGAAGAGAAGTTTTTCTCATTTTATAGATGAGTAAATTGAGGTTCATAGAGGTTAAGCTTTTTGCTTGAAGTCATTCAGCTTTCAAGTGGTGATAATCAGGAAAGGAACTCCATTCTCTTTGACTGTTATTCTAATGTTCTTTCTATTATTTTTCAATGCCTCCTACTTTGGAAAACCTCCATTTACATACGGGGAAGAATAATCCTATTTTGTTACCTCCAAGTCAATAATTTATAATGATGTTAAACCCAATGACTAAACCTTGAATGTATTTTTAAAAATCTGTTCATTAATCAACACAATATCCCTATATGAGAATGTCTATTTTTTTTTTTTCATTTTGGATAAGAGACACAAAGGCAGCTAGTGAGCTTTCTAAGATCATGCCAATATTCTTAGATGTGACAGGATTATGTCACAGTGTTCTAGTCCAGTTCAATATTATTTCATCTAGTTATATTTTCACACACACAGAAACATGTAGATATACATGTAGATGTATATACACACACATATATATACATAATATTATAAAGTCAAAATTCATGTTCAGAATAATAAGCCTAAAGAACTAAAAATAATCCTGAATCATAAAAGGAAGATTCAGTTATATTCACCATATTGCACTTAATAAGAAAGATAAGTAGACCAATGCATTTTAGGAAGATTTACAATAATAAAAATCAAATTTAAAAAAGCTCATATGTTAATCTTTAATCAACAGGCCACAGACCATTTCATCCCCTGTTCTATGTCTAAAAAAAAAAATGTTTAAGATGGTCTTTACTATGAAGGACATAACCAATTCTCAGCCTATAATCCATGGCTGTTCTAAACCTGTAATAGAGTGAAAATATCTGTGGAATTTTTTTTCAAAAGACTCAGGTCCTATAGTTGGCCTTGCTATTTCTTCTTTATATGGGACAAATGTCACAGATTCTGGCTTCTTTTGGGCATATTTCCCATGCAACTTTAGGAAAATTACTCATCCTGGGCCCCAGTTTCCTTGTTTGTAATATGAGGGTGCTGGACTAGAAGGTCTCTGAAATGCCTTCGACATATCTGATCCTATGACTTTGAGCAAGTCTTACCTTTCTC
Organism: Pseudochirops corinnae; assembly: GCA_028646515.1. Lineage (NCBI taxonomy): Eukaryota > Metazoa > Chordata > Mammalia > Diprotodontia > Pseudocheiridae > Pseudochirops > Pseudochirops corinnae. Next base: position 422,914,730 of record CM053585.1, on the reverse strand, counting down.
AGTCTCATTTTGCTCAGACTTAAAATGGGGATAATAATCCATGCAATTCCTGCCTTGCAAAGTTTTTCTGATAATCAAATAAGATAATGCATAAGGCAATTTGTAAACCTGGAAGAACTAAATTAGCATTGTCTCCAAAAAAAGTATTGGACTGATGACTTGAATTTTTCTGAAGAAAAAAAAAGGGTGACAAAATATATGAGTGTATGTTTGCATCTGAGTGTGTATGTGAAAACATGTTTGTAGATGAAATTAACTTTTTTTCCCTAAACTGGAGAATTACAATGTTTCATGAAATTAATGGAAAAGAGAATCCTAGAAAGAATAAAGAGAGGTCTGGATAAATTAAAGATTTTATCTTCAACCAAACTGGAGTAATTGGCTAAATTAACTTGTCTTAAAGAGACACGTATTGAGACACTGCAAAATAAAGAAAAGATAAAAGGAAATTAGAGAGTGTAATATGGCATATAAACAGAACTAGTTAGTAATGAAGGGAAGATTGAGAATCCTATTGTAGAGGCGAAGAAAGGTTTACATGCTTGTAAATGGCTAAATGTACCAGTTCATTATGTAAAATAAAGTCTTTGCATCTTTCAACTGATAAATGTGTAATCTCAATGTCCCACCCCATGCCCTCTTCAAGCATTGAGGTTTTTTCCCTGATCATATCAGCAATCAAGACAGCAGAGACATTAAAGGAGAAACTAGATACATACATGAAATTCCTATTTGCTCCCACTATTCCAACCACTCACTTCTCATAATATACAAATTGTCAGGATAGTATATACTTTTCCAGCATTCACATCTATAAACATTCAGAGTAAAGTATTATCAGCAGAGGGGAGAAGCTCCTTGTGTTTATATTGTTACAGTTGGGTTCAGAATAGGATGCTTTGTTTCCAATAAAGAGCTGAGAAAAAGGACAAAGTCTGAATAAATTGTAAAGTTTGACAATCATGTACCCTTCCTTATTATATAAATGTCACTTATGAATAGATTATGAACAGGCACTGGGGTAGGGAGATCCATCTTGCCCTACCGGAAGGTCAGAGGGGTGATGGGGGAGGATATAGGAGAGAGCAGATTGGGGGAGGGAGTATAGAGTGTGATCTCTGTTTTGGGGTGGTGGGTAGGGGAAAAACGGGGAGAAAATTTGTAACTCAAAATCTCATGGAAATGAATGATGTAAACTAAAAATAAACAAAAGTTAAAAAAAAGGAATAGATTATGAAATTGGGCTGCTCAAAATGATCATCTAATTATAACAAAGTTCCCTCTCCTAGAACCCTATCAAAGGTAATCTAGTTCAGTCATTGCAAGGAGCCTCTATAACATTTCTAAAGAGGGATAATGAAATCATGAATTGAAATCCTCCAGAATCAGGTTATTCTAAGGTACCTCACTGCCACATTCAGACTCTTAGAACTAATTTGCTTAATCATCTATTCAACCACCACTCACAGACAACCATTATTTTTTCCTCAGATCCTCCCCTGACAAGTCATAATTAATCTCATGATATAAGAGCAATGCAGAAAATGTATTTAAAATAGAGAACAAGATACACCCTTCAGTGTATCTTGTGTAATAGAGTGTAACAGAGTACAAGTACACCCATCAGTGAGCATGATCATCCCCCTTCAATGACATATCCCAACCAACCTCCTCCCAAGCTTCTAGAGAATATAGTATGTGAGTCAAGTCAAGCCAGGAGGCATTTATTAAGTCCTTACTATGTTCCAGGCATCATGCTAAGTACTGAGAGTATAAAGACAAGGCAAAAAAAAAAAAGATAGTCCCTGCCTTCAAGAAGGTTCATTCTAATGGAAGACAAAACATAAAAGAAAGTTGATAACAATACTAGTCTGTGGGGGTTTAGGGGAAGTGACCCATATGGAGATAGTAAAGAAAGAACTGCAAAGAGTTTGGATGGGAGCCAGCAGAATAATGAAGTAGTGAACCTGACTGACCTCACCCCTTAGGAACTAATATAATCAGAGGAAGACACTAAAGAGGTATAGGGATTTTCCACGATGAGAATGCTGTTGGGGATGATCTCTCAGTTCTGCTTCTGCCTGGATGGACAATTCCATTTATAAGTTGGACATAGTAAATTGACAGAAAAGGAGAAAAAAATAACAACAGGTTTCCAAATCCACTAACTTGACAATCACCTTGTTGCTACATCAGGCTGTCTAAAGGCTATCCAAGGTAGGATAAATCGATGCTAAGAAACTTTACCAGTGATTGAAACCAAGAGCATGAGTGTCTGAAAGATATTGCTTCTCAGTCTCAGATCTGTGAAGCATTTAAGCCTTACATCAGTGTTTTCTCTTGGCAGGATCTTCAGGTGGTAGACCACCTGAAGCCTCCATTTCCTAGCATAGAAGAAAAAAAAAAAAAAAGAAACAAAAACCAAAACTTCCATGAGTAATGACAGCAGTAAATTATAGCCGCTGGCCTATTTTGTATTCTCACACAGACTTTTCTCTCATCTGTCTCTTCTGTAATCCTACTTACATCTTTCTATCTTCCATCTCTCTCTCTCATGAGAGGGCACAAGTAGTTCCACTGAAAATTCTAACTAAACCCTGTTATTGGATAGTAGCATCATCTACTGAGCTACAGACTTATAGGAGATAGTTTCCAAAGTTATGTATCAGTTGTACCTATCACATAGTAGGGATAGTTGTGTTAAAGGTCTTTTAGTACGCTCCTAATTTTAAAGATGAGGAAACTGAGGCATAGAAAGATGAAGTTAATTATTAAAGGTAAAGAGAATTTCAAAGCTGCAATTTGAATCCATGTCACTTTTTCCTAAATACAGCAAACTTCACACCATACAATGTTAAATAACATTTATTGCATAGTTGTTCCTTATGTTGAATCAGTATGTGTCTCTCTGTAACTTCCACCAATTGACACTTATTTTGCCCTCTATAATATTGGTATCAAAATTTTTGACCATACATTCCATTAGTAAAAAAAAATGTTACCCATTCATCCTAATACATTATATTTATTTATTATTATATCTATATGCCTGTACTAATATATCATGTTTCATAAAACATGTGCAAAATAGAAATTGTAAGAAAGATGAATTTAAATTTATCAATGGTACAGAAACCTCCTTGGTCTCACTGCAATTAATATTAACAAAGTATTTTGTGAGAGCAAAAGCTTGAATATGAATCCAATTTTTATTTTAAATCCTGATTTAATATTTAGTGATAGAGTGACTCAAAGGTCTGGTTCCAAGTTGAGTGTATCTCAGTATTTGGATTTCAAGACTATCATAGCTAAACATTTCTTCATAACTTATTTAAATCCAAATGAAGAACTACAACATTGAGCATACTTACTCAATTTGATGCTCATTTTTCAGCCCCACCCACCAATTATACATAGGTTGAAATTAGACTAGTAAATTACTATCTTCCCTAATGTCGTTCAGTGGTTCTTACAAAAGATCTTCAAACTAGTTTAAAAAATTCCAGTTTCCAAATTTTTTAAGTGAGCAGATAGGAAAAACTGTAGCTATTATGTTGTCTTCCTATTTGTGATGGCCTTATACTTTGATCAAGTAACATTACGAGACAAACTATAAATTCAGGACAAGATACATTTAAAAAATGTCTATCTATATTTGTATTTTAAACAACATTCATGATCATTTCAAATATTTTTGAATGACCTTGTCAGACTGAATTTGATTGTCATTGTTTTCACTCTAGGAGGAAGGAAAAAAAAGAACAGCTCTCCTATTTTCTTGCTTTTCAATTGTGTTCACACTATTAATATTCTCTGCAATCCATGGTTTCTTTGCAAGGATCTTTTTAAGCTCCTTGTCCATTTTGTGAGGTTATTGAGTTAAAAGCACATTACATAATCCACAAATCCACTTAACTGGGCCAATGTAAGCTGCAGTATATCACAATATCCTGAAATGAAGTGGATAAGAGAGGGTGTCACTGACAACTCCTCTTTCTTCTGGAACACCAACTCTTTTCCTCAGGATATCTTTTGTATCATATATGACATGTTACTGTCTGGTATGTGGACCAAATTTTATGCCAGGGTCAATCCTTAAATACTAAAAGAAATGTAATTTCTTTTTTTTTAATTTTTCGATGACAAATAACAATAGAAATTCTATTACACCAAAGGGTATGTTAGTGACCAAATGACCTGACTTGTGTATCACACTTTGAAGAGCATGATTCTACAGCTATTTAGAATGAATTGAATCCTTTTTCCACATGACAGTCCTTCAAATATTTGTAGATAACCATCATTCTCTTTTCAAAATTTTCTCTTCTCCAAGTTATTCCTGCCATGTTCCTTAAATCAATGCTCTGATTTTTATTTTTTATTTTTTAATAAATTTATATTATATTTATTATAAATTTAATAAAATTAGAATTTTGTATTTCCTCACTATCCTTCTCTTTCTCCTTTGAATCTGCTCCAGCTTATCATATTTTTTCAAGAATGTGGCACCCAGAATTTCACATAATACTCCAGAAGTGATCTTAGAAGAAAAAATAAAGTGGAACTAACACTTCCCTCATTTGGGAGACATTTCTGTTATTGCAGTCTAAGAAAATATTTACTATTATGCAATTAACTTGATGCAATGAAAAAGAAGATGGTAGTAACAAAAATGATACTGTTTCCCAGGCATTTGGGGAAGGGTAGCATTTTTTTTTTTAAAGGAAACATTCTTAATTTTCCCTTTGAAAATTCCAGGTGAGTGAAATTGTGATTATATTGTTAGATATAACAAGAAACAAAAGTAAGAATATTTATTAATTGATTCTACTTATACTTCAGTTAGCAACTTAGATCATTTGCTTGAGTTAGTCAGTTAGGAAATAAGTGCCTACCAGAGACTCTTGTCCAATCAGCAACAAGAAGTCCTTGAATTGAAGAATACATGAGTGTTTGGAGAGGAGAGAAGATATTAAAAGACTGGGAAAGTGAAGAGTGTCAGTTTATGAAGGGCTTTGGATTGCAAACAAATAATTTTATACTTGATCCTTGGGTGATGTGGGATTACTGGAGTTTGTTGAGTACTAGTAGCAAGCTTATTAGTACTAAGCTAAAATTCCAGAGAATATGATAGAAGGTATATATAGTTTTATGGTGCAACTTGGAGGAGCAAGATGATAGGTTGAAGATGATAGGAATATGGAAGTGTTGGCGTTTAGAATATTGAGGTTTAGGGGTGCTCAGGACCCCAGAACACTGACATGGTGGGTCCTGCCAGAATGAATTCTACCCAAGTCTTCTTTCAGCCAAAGAACAAAAAAATTTGTTAAAGATTCACCATATTGGGTAGACCCTTAAGGAACCTATGCATTTAGGACACTTGTATTGACAAAACAGCCAGATTGAATCTTAGCTAGACTGATTTGAAGCACCTTCATGGAGGCGAAATGGAAAAACTGTGGGAGGGACCTAAAGGTGGTAAAGTAGCCTCAGGGGACTAAAAGAGGGGTTTATGGAGGGTGTTGAGGAGGAGTCTAAAGAGGATCTTGATGTAACTGAGGTTACTAGAAGTCAGAGTCCAGGAACCTAGAGAATGGGATTAAGGGTGGGATCAAGGGTGGGAAGGAGCCAGAGATAATCCAGAGGTAACAGGAGGGCTAGGCTAGGTTAAAGGTAACAGAGATTTGGACAATAATAATGATAATGGAAGTAATAATGGAAGGCTTATGGCCTCAGGCTAATGACAGATCAAGTGGGAAGAGGCAAGGAGAGTTCAAGAGGGTTCCCAGAACCTATACCCCATCAGAAGTAGGCAGATTGGGATGAAGAATAGGTATTGAATTATAATAGCCAGGGCTTCAGGATTACTGGGTTGGGCAGGATATGCCCAGTGGGAGTTTGTTAACTATTGAAAAATGAATTTAATAATGTTATTTATATCTCTAAGAGATTCAACTTGGGGCGGGGAGGAGGTATAGCCTTTCAGCATTATGCAGTTCAGACAGGGAACCACTTGGGGAGAGCAGGAAAGCCAAGTCAGAAAATAGGCAAAGGAAGCAAAAAATAATAATATCACTCTATCTCCTGCATAGGGCGCAGCTAGATGATTCAGTGGATACCGCACTGAGCTTAGACTCAGGAAGACTTATTTTTATAAGTTCAAATCCAGTCTCACTTAATAACTGAGCGAGCCTGGGCAAGACACTTAACCCTGCTTGTTTCAGTTCCTCATCTATAAAATGGGCTAGAGAAAGGAATGGAAATCAGTCCAGTGTCTTTGCTACAAAAACCCCAAATGGGATCACAAACAACTAAAATGATTATACAGGGTCCTTTGCATGCATGCAGGATTCCCTTGCAACTACAAGTCCAGCGCAGTATATTAGCATACCATAGAGTGATGATTCCCTGATCTCCATGCATAGGGGTGGGGCATGTACCATACTATTCTTGTGTAAAAGACAGAAAGATTTAGACTAGAAAGTCATATAATTAAGGCCTTTTAGAATTGTTGCATTGACTAGATGCAAATAATAGTCATTAACAGTTCTAAGTCAGATTAGATGTGAGTCCCCAGTGGTTATAACGCCATGCATGAGCAGCTTTCCAGAAGAATGCTATTGTGAACAACTTTTAAGGTTCTGATTATACAGTATAGTGAATATTCTATTTATTTTATAACAAATCAAGGCAAAACATTCACAGAAAATCAAGATACAGCATTCACAATATGGTACAACATTTACAATATTACAGTTTATCGCAGAAAATCAAAACATAGCATTCACAATGATGTATCGCTAAAATGGCCACAGAGTTTTCACCAAAGTGGTCACAATAGTTTTCAACAAAGTACAATCATTTAGTCAATCACAAAATCCTCATTTCAGTCACAAAGTACACAAGTCAAAGTTCTCTACCCCTAGGTCACAGCAAAATCATAATCTTTTCAGTCAGTACACAGTATCCAAGTAAAGTCTTCTTTAACCTTGACCTGAGGCTGGCCCTCAGCTTCCATGGTTCCTTTTCCATGGTCCCAGTTCCAACTGTTACCTGGGTTCAAAGGCAGGCAGCTCCCAGTTCCTTGTCCAGCTCCTTGTTCAGTTCTTTGTCCAGTTTCTGTTCCATATTGAAGTTCACAGTGTCCAGTCCACTTCAAGCCCTTCATGGTTCCTGTTTCTGGGAAGACAAAGCTTGACAGAGCCACAGTAATATTCATACACATTGCTGGCACCATCATCAATTCACTATCTGCCTGTGAAGTCAACTCAGACCCACCAAAAAGGTCTGAGAACTCAACACAAATCATCAACATAGAAATCAATACAGACCCACAAACAAGTTCCAAGAGGTCAGCACAAATCATCAGTAAAGTCCCAGGACCTCCAAAACCCTCCTGCAGGACTTTGGTAAACATACAACCAGAAAATTCTTCTTCAGGGCTTCTAGGCCAACAGCAAGATTCTAGGATCTCTGCAACAACAGCACTGTCCTTCACCAACAGACCAATCTGGCAAAACAACATCAAACCAGACAGACAGAATATTGGCACCACAGCCATGCTTCCTCAGTCCTTTGGTTGTTCAGCTGGCTCTAGGATGCAGAATAAATCTCAGCTGGCTCCTGGAATCAAAATCACTCCTGTCAGGTTTTCAAAATCAAAATTGTTTTCTCTAGCCTGGAGGGTGGGGATAGGGGTGGGGGCTTTCCTCTTGAGCCTTCCTGGTGGCAGCAACTTTAGTCTTGTCTGAAGAAAAATCGACTCAGTTCTCAGTCCAGCAGTAGCAGCCCAGCCTCCAGATGCTGCTGAGAGAAACTCTCTCTCTCCCCAGCAGAACAGATTCTGTCACCAGATCAGGGTCTCAAGAAATTCTGACTGTGCCTCTCTGGGGCTTTTCTTAAATACATACAGCATTGGCTTCCTGTTTCAGCCAGCCCCTTCCTGTTATGTCACCAACAGGAGACAGGAGTTCATACTTTCTGTTCCTTTTACAGAGGTTTGATTAGTTACTAAGGGCTAAGTATCTGCTTACTTGCCAATACAAAAAGGGGTCTTCAAATTCAAATTAATTACCATTACAATGGCATGCTTCAGGGATCATTGGTCCTTTTAGATTCCTTCCACAGCTATCTTGTTTGTCTTGACCTTCCTGATCTCACTAAGAGTTGCTCAGCAATCACACAATCACTCTTTTTCAAAAAAATTAAATGATTTATTTTTAGTTTTCAACAATCACTTCCATAAATTTTAAATTTCTTCCACCTTCTCCCTCCCCAAAACAGCTTGCAATCCAATATGGGCTTCACACATACACTCCTATTAAACACATTTTTACATTAGTCACGTTGCATAGAAGAAATATAATGAATGGAAAAAACCATGAGAAAGAAAAAGAAAGAAGGAAATAGACTGTTTTATTCTGCATTCTGACTCCATACTTCTTTCTCTGGATGTGACTAACATTTTACATCATATATTGTTTGGAATTTTATGTCTTTGCATTGCTGGGAATGGCTGTCTATCAAAATCAGTCATCACACACTGTGGCTGTTACTGTGTACAGTGTTTTCCTGGTTCTGCTCCCCTCACCCAGCATCAGTTCATATAAGTCTTTCCAGGTTTTTCTGAAGTCCACCTGTTCATTTCTTATAGCACAATAGTATTCCATTACATTCATATGCCATAAGTTGTTTAGCCATTCCCCAATTGATGGACATCCCCTTGATTTCCAGTTCTTGGCCACTACAAAAAGAGCTGCTAAAAATATTATTGTACATGAGGATCCTTTTTCCATTTTTGTGACCTCTTTGGGATACAGCCCTAGAATTGGTATTACTGGGTCGAAGGGTATATGTACATTTTAAAAACCCTTTAGGCATAGTTCCAAATTGCTTTCCAGAATGGTTTGATAGGCGCAGAGCTCCACTAACAATGAATTAGTGTTCCAACATTCCCACATCCTCTCCAATATTTATCATTTTCCTGTTTTGCCCTGTTAGCCAATCTGATAGGTGTGATGTGGTACTTCAGAGTTTTTTTGATTTGCATCTCTCTAATCAATAGTGATTTAGAGCATTTTTTCATATGGCTATACATAGCTTTAATTTCTTCCTCTGAAAACTGCCTTTTCATGTCTTTTGACCATTTATAAATTGGAGAATGACTTGTATTCTTATCCATTTGACTCACTTTTCTATATATTTTAGAAATGAGGCCTTTATCAGAGACATCGGTTGTAAAAATTCTTTCCCAGTCATCTCCTAATGTTGGTTGCAATGATTTTGTTTGTGCAAAACCTTTTCAATTTAATGTAATCAAAATTATCCATTTTGCATTTTATTATGCTTTCTATCTCTTGTTTGGTCATAAATTAATCCATTCTCCATAAATCTGACAGATAAACAATTCCTTGCTTCCCTAATATCATTATAGCATTAGTCTTTATACCTAGATCGTGTGTCCATTTAGACTTTGTGTCAGATGTTGGTCTATGCCCTTTTTCTGCCATACTATTTTCCAGTTTTCCCAGAAGTTTTTGTCAAATAGTGAGTTCTTATTTCAAAAGTTGGGGTCTCTGGGTTTATTAAAGAGTAGATTGGTATAATTACTGACTACTGTGTCTTATGTACCTAACCTATTCCACTGATCTACTATTCTGTTTCTTAGCCAGTACCAGGTAGTTTTGATGATTGCTGCTTTATAATACAATTTAAGATCTGGTATGACTAGGCCACCTTCAATAGCCTTTCTTTTCATTAATTCCTTTGGTATTCTGAACCTTTTGTTCCTCTAGATGGATTTTGTTATTATTTTTTCTAGTTCTAAAAAATAATTTTTGGTAGTTTGATTGGTATAGAACTGAATAAGTAAATTAATTTTAGGTAGAATTGTCATTTTTAGTATATTAGCTCAGCTGGTTACCCATAAGCAACTGATGTTTTTTCCAATTATTTAGATCTGACTTTATTTGTGTGAAAAGTTTTTTTTGTAATTGTGTTCATATAATCCCTGGGTTGGTTTTGGCAGATGGACTCACAGATATTTTATAATGTCTACAGTAACTTCAAGTGGAATTTCTCTTTCTATGTCTTGCTGTTGGATTTTGTTAGTAATGTATAGAAAGGAAAATGATTTATGTGGATTTATTTCATATCCTGCAACTTGGCTAAAGTTGTTTATTATTTCAAGTAGTTTTTTTTTTACATGATTCTCTCTAGGATTCTCTAAGTATATCGTCATATTGTCTACAAAGAGTGATAACTTAGTTTTTTCTTTGCCTATTCTAATTCCTTTAAATTCTTTTTCTTCTCTTATTGCTAAAGCTAACATTTTTAGTACCATATTGAATAGCAGTGGTGATAATGGACATCCTTGATTCACCCCTGATTTTATTGGGAATGCATCTAATGTATCCCCATTACATATAATGCTTGCTGATGTCACACAACTATTCTTGAGTAGAAGTACTTCATCTCAAAAGCATCATAAAAAATACTTGGCTTTTCAATTAGCATTTCCTTAACATCCACTCTTTTATCCCTTTATCCTTTATTATTTCTCCTTCTGCGCACACAGACACACATAGACACACATGTGTGTGCATATGTGTATGTGTGTATGTATGTATACATGTGTATTTATAAATGCATGTACATATTCATTCAATTGGATGCAGATATTTATTTTTTTCCAAGAGGGAAATGGAACAAGAAAGAGTAGGAGGTAGGGAGGATAGAGTTAAGCAGTGCTCAGAAGTAAAACAGACTTTATAGTAGTAGTAACAGGTGAGAGAGACAGAGAGAGAGAGAGAGAGAGAGAGAGAGGAAAAGAGAAAGATAGAGAGAGAAGGAGGAGGAGGAGGGGGAGGAAGAAGAAGAAGAAGAAGAAGAAGAAGAAGAAGAAGAAGAAGAAGAAGAAGAAGAAGAAGAAGAGGAAGAGGAAGAAGAGGAAGAAGAGGAAGAAGATAATAATGATAGGATGGAGGTAAATGTACAGTTAGTACTCATAACTGTGAATATGAATGGAATTAATTCACCCATGAAGAAGAAGCAGATAACAGAATGGATTAGAAACCAGAATCTACCCAACAATAAGTTCTTTACAGGAAAAACTCTTGGAACAGAAACACACACACACACACACACACACAGAGTTAAAATAAGGGGCTGAAGCAAAATCTATTTTGCTTTATCTGAAGTAGAAAAAAGGCTGGAGTTGCAGTCATGATCTTAGATAAAGCAAAAGCAAAAGCAGAATTAATTAAGAGACAAGCAGGAAAACTACATCTTTCTAAAAGGTTCTATATGAAGTAGTAACAATACCAAACATATATGCACCAAATGGCATAGTACTCAAATTTTTCAAGGATAAATGAATTATAGGAGGAAATAATAAAATAATACTAGTGGGGGACATCAACTTTCCTGTTTCAAAGCTAGGTAAATCTAACCATAAAATGTATTAGAAGAAAGTCAAGAATATCAATAGATTCTTAGAAAAGTTAAATACAATAGACCTCTGGATAAAAGTGAATGGAAATAAAAAGGGATATATCATTTTCTGTGCCATTCATGGAACTTTCATAAAAACTGATCATGAATTAAGGCATAAAAACCTCACAATCAAATCTTGAAAAGTATAAATATTAAGTGCACTCTTTTCAGATCATAATTTAATCAAAATTACAATTAAAAAAGGGTCATGGAAGCACTTAAAAGTTAATTGGAAACTAAATAATATAATCCTAAAGAATGATTGGGTCAAAGAACACATCCTAGAAACAATCAATAAAAAAATTAAATTAAAGAGAATGACAACAAGGAGATAACTTTCTAAAATTTGTGGGATGCAGCCAAAGCAGTACTTAGGGAAAAAATTATATCTCCAAATGCATACAGCAATACAAGAGAGAAAGAACAGATCAATGAATTGCGTGTAACCAAATCAATTAGAAAAAGAACCAATTAAAACTCCTCAATTAAACACCAAGATGGAAATCCTGAAAATCAAAGGAGATATTAAGAGAAATGAAAGTAAAAACAAACAAATTTGAACAAATAAAACTAGGAGCTGATTTATGGAGAAAAAAATAATAAAATTGATGAATCATTGTTTAATTTAATTAAAAGACAGACCAAATTACAGTATCAAAATTGAAAAGGGTGAATATCCTATCAATCAATATAAAATTAAACAATTTTAAGGAGTTATTCTACCTAATTATATGCTAGTAAAACTGAAAATTTAAGTGGAATGGATTAACATTTAAAAGATATAAATTGCCCAGATTAACAGAATAGGAAATAGAATACTTAAATAATCTTATC
>CM053585.1:422886269-422901903 GCA_028646515.1 Pseudochirops corinnae | reverse complement strand
GATAGAAGGGAGGGCAGATTGGGGGAGGGGGTAGTCAGAAGCAAACACTTTTGAAAAGGAACTGGGTCAAAGTACAAAATAGAATAAATGAGGAGTGGGATAGGATGGGGGGAAATATAGTTAGTCTTTCACAATATGACTACTATGGAAATGTTTTGCATAACTACACATGTATAACCTATATTGAATTGCTTGTCTTCTCAGTGGGGGTGGGTAAGGAGGGAAGAAGGAAGAGAATCTTGAACTCAAAATTTTAAAAAACAAATGTTAAAAAATTGTTATTACATGAAACTGGGAAGTAAGATATACAGGCATTGAGGAATAGAATAGAAATCCATCTTGCCCTGGAAGAAAGGGGAAGGGGCTTAGATGGGCAAAGAGGCTTTAAGAGAGGGTAGACTGGGGGAAGGGGTATTCAGTATGCTTGCCATCTTAGGGTGGGAGATAGGGGAGAGAAGGGGAGAAAATTTGAAACTCAAAATCTTGTGTAAATGAATGTTGAAAACTAAAATAAATAAATTCTTAAAAAGGGGAGAGGGAGGGAGAAAGGGATAGAATTTGAAACTTAAAACTTTAAATAATTTCTTTAAAAAAGCTTATTATATCATTTTATTTATGAAGGTCATCTCTGGCTACTAGTGGTTTGTTGCTTTGTCTCTGTTGAGAACTTAGGACATAAAACTGTTTCAGATAAGAATGTCTCCTTTTGATAATGTAGATTTTTCTCATAAACTGGTTGAAACCTGTGGTGTTTCTTTATGCCAGTCATGGTGTTCTGGTAAAATCACTTCATATCGACTAGAGTTTCGTCCTTTTTCCTTAGCTCAGGCAAAGGAAGGCTACTTTAAAGAAAAAAAATCACCAAATCCAATCTGCTATCAGACTGTTGCTACTACATGTGCTCACCAAAGTGGGCTGCCCCATATTAGGGTTCTTCTGCATGTTTATAATGTTATTCTTAAACAACATAAGCCTGACAATACAGGATCACATAGGTACGTGACATTCCTCTTTTTCTCTCCCCTAGGAACGTAAGTCCTGAAAGCAGCCCTTCTTTCACATGGCAAAAAAAAAAAAAAGTCTCTAAAGGTGCCTGAAGTGGCTTCTGTATTCTGATGAGTATCAGTGACAAACAGTGGCATCAGAGAGAGAGGTACAGGCAGTAGAAGAGAAAAACAGTAATGGTCCACTGGGTTTGGCATGCACTTATCAAATAATCATACATAATTAAATTGGGAAAGGGCGAGACTATTTTTAAACAAATACAAAATTATTATTTGGGAGACTAGTAAATGCTTAAGCTAGCCAGTGATTGATGCCATACCCAGAAGTTCAGACAGAACTAAATTATGCTTCAGATTAATGTATCAGTCAGTTCAAAGGTTAGACAAACAGCTGTTTCTCAAGGAGGCATACTACAAAGCGTAACTGTTCAGTGGGAGGGTAGTAATGGTCTTGGTCTATTCCCAGTGGACTCACTGTTATTTATTTCTGATTGGGAGATATCCAAAGCTGACTCCATGCTACTGATGACCTCTGTCACTGGGGCAGAAGGGTGAAACTCTGGAGCCAGCACAATTTTACCAGTCTCTGAGAAAAGACATATGCATACATACACATGCACACAAACATACATACACTTACATACATAACACATCTTCAGAGACTTCAAGCTAATTCACAAACCTGCGGTTTTCAATGATAAAAAAAACAAAAGAAAATGTTAGCTTGCTCCCATTAAAATGAAAATTAACTTTATGCTTAATGATAAGAAATATGAAACTTTTCATATTTGATTTTTAGCAATGGTAGGCTGTATCTGATGCAGAATTGGATAATGATAATATAGAAAAATAGCAGAAGAGAATCAAATGTTTGTTCTTGGTTGATAGGAGTTAGATTCAGGTAATGTCTTTGCTTGGACAATCTTGGACATGCTATAGAGAGAACTCCACAATCTGAACATCAAACATTACAGCTTTAAAATGAGTAAGAGAGTTCCAAACAGTGATAAAATTTTAGGTTCAGACCAAAAGACAGGGAGACAGAGAGAGAGATACAGAGAGACAGACAGAGACAGAGAGACAGAGAAAGACAGAGAGACAGACAGAGACAGAGAGACAGAGACAGAGAAACAGAGAGACAGAGACAGAGAAAGAGAGAGACAGATGGAGACAGAGAGACAGAGAGAATGGTGGAAAACTAGGGAACTGTGGAGTGCTAGCATAGAACAGAAAGTGATAAAAACTAAGGTAAGATGTAGTCAAGTTGAAGTTTCAGAAAGATATTGAGGGTGAAGTATTCTGATGGTATGCTGAAAAAGATTTGGATGCTTCTCCACAGTTATTTCATGACAGAATAATGTGCGGAATATACCCTTAGGAAGATATATGCAGGATTTTGTTAAATGTAATGCCTAACATGTTAGCTTTTCTAACTGTACCCCAAGGTTCCCCTCTTATCAAAAGACCTAACTTGAAAAATGGCACAAGCACAGGACTTCAGAGAAGATGAGTTCAAATTTTTGCCATGACACTTAAAATTTATGCAATTTGAGACTCACTTGATCTCAGTGAGCTTCAGTTTCCTCACTTGTAAAATAAATGATTTAGACTAGATGTCCCTACTACCTCTAAATCTTAGGACTTGCTATGCGGAAGTTGTCTTTGCTTCCTGGACCTCAAGGCACAGCTAAGGAATAGGGCCTTAGAGTAATTGACCTTCAAGTTAGAGCCTACACTATCATAAAATTAATAGTTGGGACTGTAGCACAATAGATGGGAATTGGTGTGAAGAATAAACAGTAGAATTTGCAGGTACTTCCTTTCCATTCCCAGTGGTGCCTCTCCTCTTCTCTCTTCCTGCCCTCCCCATGGGCTTCAACTTAGTGACTGTGGCCCTCTGTTCTCTCTTCCTGACCTCATAGCCAACAGCAACCCTAGTGAAAATTGATGCCCTCTCATCTTTCGTGCAATAGCACATAAAGCCAGGCAGTGGGGCTGTCATTCTGGTTCTCATAGGACTGCTGGCATCCTAAACTGTACTTAGGCTCCATTTTTCTCCTTTTATCCAACTCCTGGATTCCTACTTCCTGCATCACTGGCACTGAGGCTCTCTGAAGAGGTCAGAATTCTTAAGAGGATTTAAATGATTTGTTAGGAGAAAGCGAAAACTTGTTAGGTATCACTAGATCATCAGATTATACCTTTATACCTAAAAGGTGTCTTTTTTATATAGTGTGTGTATGTGTGTGTGTATATTTGGACATATGCATATATACACATACATGCATATATATATATAACTTATTTTTCAACATTCACTTTTATAAGATTTTGAGTTCCAAATTTTTTCTCCCTTCTTCCCCCCAAAGATAGCAAGCAATCTGATATAGCCTATACATGTACAATCATATTAAACATTTCTACATTAGTCATGTTGTAAAAGAAGAATCAGAACAAAAGGGAAAAATTATGAGAAAGAAAAAACAAAAAGCCAAAAAAAAAAAAAAAAGAAAGAAAATAGTATGCCTCCATCTGCATGCAGACTCCACAGTTCTTTCTCTGGATGTGGATAGCATTTTCCATCATGAATCTTTTGGAACTGCCTTGCACTATTTTATTGCTGAGGAGAGCTAAGTCTTATCAAAGTTGATCATGCACAATGTTACTGTTACTGTGTACAGTGTTCTCTCGGTTCTGCTCACTCTATTAAGCATCAGTTCATGTAAGTCCTTCCAGAAATCTACCTGCTCATCATTTCTTTTTCTTTTCTTTTTTATTTTTTTTTGCTTTTTGGAGGGTGCAGGGCAGGGCATTTGGGGTTAAGTGACTTGACCAAGGTCACACAGCTAGTAGGTGTTAAGTATCGGAGGTCAGATTTGAACTCATGTCCTCCTGACTCCAGGGCTAGTGCTCTACCCACTGCACCATCTAACTGCCCCCATCAGTTCTTATAGTATAATAGCAGTCCATTATATTCATATAGTACAAGCTGTTTAGCCATTCCCCTATTGATGGGCATCCCCTTAGTTTACAATACTTTGCCACCACAAAAAGAGCTGCTATAAATATTTTTGTATATGTGGATCCTTTTCTTTTTTTATGATGTCTTTGGTATATAGACCTAATAGTGGTATTGCTGAATCAAGAGTATGTATAGTTTTATAGCCCTTGGATCATAGTTCCTAGAAGGCACTTTAAAGAGTTTAAATTCCAACCCCCTCATTTTATGGATGAGGAAACTGAGGCACAGAGAGCTTAAGTGACTTGCATATATGTGATCATACATCAAATATGTCAGTAAAGTGGAAAACTCACAAGAGTGTCTAGGCCGGGCACCTAGTCCTTAACAATTTTTGCAATACACAATACAATTTAATCGTTCTTTACCATTTCCAAATCTTCTAGGTTTATAATTTCAGCATTATATTCAAGTCTTCGCTCTACCTTGGCTTATATATACAATATATTACCCAATCTACCTCCACATTTGTCCAGTCAGACTTCATACCTTCACTCACACAGCTACCGCTTCAGTCCAGGCCTTCGTCATCTATGCCCTAGTTCGGGGCTTCTTAAACTTTTTTGTTTTTCCACTTGAGATGCCTTTTCATGTTTCAGAAGTTTTAGCTGACATTATGAGACCTGAGGGTATGTGCAAAGCAAAGTGCCATGCTTTGTGTTCAGAACCAAGACTAAGGTGAAGCTGCTAGATGCAACACAGGCAAGCACTGCCAGAAGCACCTCAAATTCATTAAGTGTTTGAATTTTTACTAATTTTTAGTCTTTGTGTATTCAGAAACTTTTTACTGTTACCAAATTTTTTGCCACCCTATATGGGGTCACAATCCACAGTTTAAGAAGCACTGCCTAGATTATTGCAACAACCTCCCAATTGTTCTCCCTGCCTTAAGTTTCTCAAGGCTCCACCCTTTTCTATACATTTCAGTCAAAATAATTGTCCATAAATGCAATTCAGACCATTTGATATTCTAACTCAACCTACTTCAGTAGTTTCTTATCCTGGATAACATAGGATCTCTTTTGCTTATATTTTAAAATCCTTTACAACCAGAACCCAACCCATTTTCTAATTTCATTGGAAAGTTACTGAAAACATTGGGTACTACTCCCCTCTTATACTCTGTAATCCAAACAAACTGGCCTTCTCTCCATTTCTCATACATCTCCAATCTTGGTATATATGTGCTGGTCTTCTGACATGCCTGGAATGTAACTCATGGAATGAATCTTGCCCTTTATGTCTTAACTCAAGTACCACTTTCTTCATGAAGTCTTTCCTATTATGTCCAGCAGCTAGTGCCCTCCCTGTCAAAATACTATGAATTCAACTGCTTTGTATATGTTTGTATGTGTTCACTTTATATTTATGCCATACGCACATATTTATATGTGTATATACATGTTTTTTTGTGTATATATATATATGTATGTATACATACACATATAATATTTATGTATGTACCCATTGAGGGAGCAAGCTAGGTGGCACAGTGGATAAAGTACTGGGCCAGAGTCAGGAAGACTCCTGTGTTCAAATATGGCCTCAGACACTTACTAGTTGTGTGAGCTAGGTAAGCCACTTAACCCTGTTTGCCTTAGTTTCTTCATCTCTAAAATGAGTTGGAGAAGATAATGATAAACTACTCGAGTATCTTTACAAAGAAAACCTGAAATAGGGTCGTGAACAGCTGAACATGACTGAGTAACAACAACATGTACCCATTATCTTCCCTATTAGAATATAAGCTTTCTTTGTTAAGGATTAAATCGTTCTTTATACTTATGTCTCCTATTGTGCCTGGGACCTAGGAAACCTGTAACCGATGCTGACTGATTGACTAGATTTGGGGGAATTATTATTCAAAGCCAGATTCCCCATCTATGCAGGCTTTTTAGTAACATTTGCCTATTTGAAATAAGTTAGAATGTCCCAAAAAAGATCATTTGTGTTTCAGCTTCATGAGCATATTTGTTAAATATATGTATGTTACACATCAATTTATCATATGATTCATTTAAGGAGAACAGGAGGAACACTCCTATCTGAAATCAATTTTGTCCAATATCTTAATATCTAAAATGAGTTTTTAAGAGTTCAAATTGAGATATTTGGTACTGCTTAGAGTCTTGGTGACCACATCCTTCTTATTATTACTGATGATAAAAAAAGAAAACTAAAACAACCACACTCTACTCCCTTCGGGTATAGAGGTGGTAGAGGGAACCTAGAAAGAGAAGTAACAGTTATATAAAAGATATGGTCATTGTTGTCAACAGTCTGACAATATGATGTGACAATTCTGACGCAAGATCCAATTGTATTTCATTCATTTAATATTTGGCAATTGTTTATGATGAGAGGCAGCATGAGGTAATTAGTAGAGCTGACCTTCAATCCAGAAAGACCTGGGTTCAGGTCCAGCCTTTGACACATACTGGCCATTTAACCTTGGGCAAATAAATAATCTCAAAATGCTATAAGCAATACTGTAAAATAATAAATTTCAGAGAAGGTGCCAACTTAGGTGGAGTCTTCTCATTGGGGAATTCCCTATACCAATTAAATCAGAAGTCCAATCTGCATCCTTAGCCAACTGTTTATTATGCATAGCATTATGTTAGGTATTCTGAACATGCAAAGTTGTCGAAGACATAAAATCTGACTTTGCAGCACTTACTGTCTAGTTGTAGAGATAAGTACTACACATGATAACTGAATTAACAATAAAAGCAGTATAGTACAATATATGATTATAAACCTACTAGATGATTCAGATAACTGTTATAGAGGTTTAGGTAAAGAGAAATCACTAGCACAGTTCCTGGCACATAGTAAATACTATATAAATCATCATCATCATCACCTGCAAGAATGAGGGGTGGCTTGGTGAATGGGTAGAGCTTGAGCTAGAATTAGAACAATAGATAGATGTGGAATGAAATGAATAAGTATGGAGGGGATTCCAGATATGGGACAAAACTGCATAAAATTTCATAGAAATAAATAATCGAAGTATGCTTTGAATATGCAGAGACTTTTTACTAGGGAAAGACTGAACAAAAAACAAACTGAGGCTAGATTGTGATGGGCATTGAATCTAAAACTATAGGGGAAAGATAATATTTCAAATTTTCAAACAAGAGAATGAAATGATGAAAATAGTACTTTGTAGAAGTATGACCAAATGCCAATTCTCAAAAGATATGTGGTTAAGTGATATGGATAAACTCTTTTTCAGGAGAAAACTGCAAACAACCTTGTGAAAGATGCCCTCAATCATTAATTATATATGAAATGTACATTTAAAAATGAAGACTCAACAAATTAATACACATGACAACCTTTATAACCCTGTAGGTTGTACTGAAAAACCATGTTACAAATCCCCAAGGTCTTGAAGATGTAGGTGCAAGGCAGATGGTAAAACCTGGTGTTCTATCTCACAGGATGAGAGTTGGTGACTCAGATAATCAAAGAAAAGTGAGCAGTCACATTGTCCTTTGCCTTCCATCCTGACTACCCTATGGGCTCTTGGCACTAAAAGGAAGTCAAGAGGGAAGATTGTTCTGTATATTCTACTTTCTGCCTGCTTCATTGTCCCATGGATTCTGAGCCAAAGGGGATCAGGAGAGGAGACACAGGGAAGACAAAGGAAAAAAATGAATGATTGGGCTTGACAAAGGTCCCCTTCGACTTAAAATTATATACCTCTTAGTTGGTAGAGATGTAGAGAATGTTCTAAAGGAAAATCAATAGAATTTAGTGGTATATTAGATATGGAAGATGAAGGAAGGGAAATAGCAAAGAAGACATAGAAATTTTGAGTCTGTGACTACGCTAATAAAATCTTTTTTTTAAAAAAATGGAATTAGAGAAATCTGGAAGGAGGATTAGTTTAGAGGTGGGTTAAGAATATGAATTCTATTTTGAATATAGCACTGAAGAGGACTTACAAAGAGATAGGTCTGTTGGAGAAAAAGAACAGATCTGTCTTGGAGATACACATTTAAGAGTCAACATTAGAGAAGTAACATTTTAAAATATCAGAATTGATCAATTGTCCAAATATAAAGAAGGTGTACAAATGAAAGGACAGAAAATCAAACACAGAATTTGGGGAGTATTCCCATATTTAAGGATAGGAGAAAGGAGGGCAAAGCACTAAATTAGAGAAACAGTAGTTAGGTGGAAAGAAAATCAGAATAATTTGAAATCATAGAAGCCAACAATGAGGGAAAGTCACAAGAAAAGTGTGGTCAACAGTTAACACCTGTAGAAAATTTAACAATATATCAATACATTGTTGGGATAGGGAACTAGACTTGCAGTTAGATGCAGCTGGGTTCAAATCCCATTTCAGACATGTCTTAGCTATGAGACCCAAAGAAAGTTATGTAACCTCTATCTTTCTCATTTTTTTGAGAGACTTGAACTCAAAACTTGTGACTTCTTAGGTCCCTTTCTTTTCTAAATCTACAATACTTTTGACTTTTTAGATGGTCATCAAAAATTACTGGGACCCCAAAATACATGACTCTCAAGCCAGTCTCCTGATGAACTTCTCCAAACTTGGCTAGGCTAGTCTATGGATGACAAACAATCTTTTCTGTTGAACCCATATTTGGGGCCTCCACTTTCTTTACCTCCCCTTTCAAAAAATAATCAGACCACCATATGTAGTTTGCCAGTCTGATAACTTCAAGACTCTAATGAGATAGGCCTTTTAAAATACTTGACTTCCTCCATGTTCTTAGTCAAAGAGCAAAAGAAACACTGCTAAACACAACCTACACCTTTTTTCTATATCCTTTTCTAACATTTCAAATCTTTCTAACATTTCAAGTCCTGTAAGAGGACTTCTGCCAAATCAAGTATGGATCTTTTTTTCCAGGAAAGTATTGAACTCCTTTGCCATTTGTAATGAAAATGCTTCCTTGTTGGTTTTGTCTTCCATGGAGTACATAAAGCCCTGTGTGATTTAGACTGGGACTGGTCATCAGCCAACATAGCTTATCTGCTTTCACGTCTGGACTTATAGCCTCTCCAGATATTAGTAGTTAACAGAACTTGCACTCCATTGGCCTAGCCATCAACTCAGAGTCCTCTCCATGCCATGATAAGAAATCAGCATAGGTCTGTGAAGGAGTCTTTTGATGGTCATTTAGAGAATTAACACAAAGTTAAGGAAAGAATTGCTGTAAGACAGATCTAGTTGAAGATGGCATGAAATTTTGTTGAGCTCAATCTGCCTACTTTTGTGACTTTCTGAGCAAAGTTCTCTAACCCAGGAGCACAAGTACATAAGACAAGTAGTTGAACTATCCCAATTTTGGGGACTGACATGGTGGAAAGTCAGCGTGGTGTGGAACTGCATTATGTTAGTGATACCTGAACTGACAGAAAACGTAATTTAGACTGATCAAAGTCAATGATACAATATAATTTCAGCCCTTTATGGCCCAGTACTATTTTATTTTTGTAATTTTATTCTCATCACCTGGCACAGTGCCTTGACTATAATAGGCAATTAACATGTGTCTGTTGAACTGATTTGGAAAGAGCATTGGATTTGAGTTACATGACCTAAATTTTAATTTTAGCTCTGTTACTTGCTGCCTGTGAAAACTGAAGCAAGTCACCTTACTTCCCTTGACCTCAGTTTCTTCCCTAGTAAGTGAAGAGGTTGGATTAGTTGATCTTATCTCTAGTCCTCTGATTTGTTATCCTAAGTAAAACTAGGACTGGCTCTGAAGAACTAAGTTCTTTCCATTAAACCAGGGTCTCAGGATAGTATTCTGTGAATCGAAAGCTGTTCTCTAGTTACATTTCAGTTTGAATTTACCAGGACGTTTGCTCTAGGGTAGTGAGGCATATAGGACAGCTAGGTAGCACATGAATAGAGTTTGGGGCCTGGAGTCAGGAAGACTCTTCTCCTTGAGCTCAAATATGGCCTGGAACACTTACTAACTATGTGACCCTGGGCAAGTCACTGAACCCTGTTGGTCTCAATTTCTTTGTCTGTAAAATGAGCTGGAAAAGGAAATAGCAAGCCATTCCAGTATTTTTGCCAAGAAAACTCCAAATGGGGTCCTGAAGTCAGACAAGACTGAAAAACAATTCAGTAATAATGAGACATATAAGATCTGAATATAAAATTTGTTGGTTCATATGACTCTACATATAGAAAAGGTGGCTGGCTTTGAGGTCAAAAAGGACAGAGTTCCAGTCATGCCTCTAACATATAATATTCACTTGCCTTAACTTCTGAATGCCCCTGATGAGTCTCTAAAACTGTACTTTACAAATGTTGTAGATCTGTGTTAGTAGAGGGAGTTTCCACATACTGTATTACATACTCTTTAATTTAAATGATTAATCATGATTATCTTCCTTACCGCTTGCCACAACCCAGGAAAGCAAAAAGTTAAACTTACGTGGAATATACGACGAAAGGGTTCTGATGCATAGGCGAATCAAGATTTCAATATTATGTAATCATTGAGGATAGAACAGAAAACTCTTTGACTAATGACTTACATAGATGAAATCACATCTATTCTCTCACCCTCCACCCCATCCTTAAATGTTGGCAAAACTTGAGAGGAAAGGAATTGCATGAATAGCTCATTTTTATAAGCAGGGTATTTATCAGTACCTCTTCACTTGATAAATGAGAGGAAAAAGCATATTTGGAGAAGAAAGTCTAGAAAAAGAAATAATGAAGCTTTGTGAGATTTTACACCATTGTCAATTTTGAAAAAAAAAAAGACACATAGGTTAGAAATAATAATTTCATTAGAATGAGCTCTATTAGAATGGTTCCCAATTCACTGAATAGGTTAATTCTGAACTATCATGAATGAGGAGAAAAAAATTAAACTCTCATAACCCAGAAAGCCATCATCAAACTACAATAAATCTCTTTAAAGGAATTTATGGTCTGGATACAAACTACAGACTTTACTAGGCTCCTGAAGATGTCAATAATTAACTAAGGAAGAGCCAAGACACCAGGTTAGAGCACTGATCTGGGAGTCAAAGTCTCTCACTCTATTCTCAGTGATGATGTTATTTTGAAATCTCAAAAGGACCATATACCTCATTATTCTTCAGTTATTCCATATAATGACCTTGATTTTTTATGCTATTGCCTGATACAGAGAGTTCTTGAGGAAAATAACAATGGTTAAAACGCTAAATGTGAAAGAAGTAACATAAAAGTAAAGAAATGATGGAAATATTGCATAAATTTGCTGCTATTTCAGAGTATCAGGATTATAAACAACTCTACTTATTTGCTGTATGGATGACCTGAAGCGGCTGGTAGCTTTTAAGCTAATCACAACAGATGTGTCACATATTTGACAGAACTGTTTACAGTCAGGCAGACATGAGTGTGGCCAGTAGATAGTCAGAGGATGCTTCTTATATTTTAATATTCAAATGAGCAATTTCTCATGATAGGAGCTGTATTGCACACTTGTTATGTGGTGTACACAGGTGACTGGGTCTAACAGCACATTGGGACAAAAGGTTATCAGAATTATTTGACATTTGTTTGAAATTGACAGTATTTGAAAATCAGATTTGAAGGTTCATGTTTGATGTCATATTGTGTCACCTCTGTTGGCTATGTCTCTATAAAATATAAGCTTCTCAAGGTCAAAGGTTGTTTAATTTTTAATTTTTGTACCAATATCTAGCATGGTGCCTGGGAATTGGGAGGCATTTCATGATGTATGTTAATTAATTAATCTATCAAAATTCCTATATAATTTTTTGCTCATATTGCCATATAAAATGAGGGGTTATAGGTTTTCTAAAAAATAATACCATAAAATGCATTAACAGAGAATAGGTATTAAACATATGGCTTTAATTCCACATATTCTTAGATAAGAAAATTCCTTCTATCAGTGCAGAGAGGATTATCCCCAGGAACCCATAGTTTTAGAGAAATACCTAGAGCATTGAGTATAAGTTACTTGCCCAGGGTCACACATCCAATGGAATTGGAATTTGCCCCAGATCTTTTTACCATTGAGTTTAGTTCTGCAGCACTTATGCACCACTACCTTTCCTAAAATATAGTAGTATTATATATCCATATTATATATACAAAGAGATGGATATATTTGCATATATGTGTATATACACATGTATTATATACACACATACATTTATTATATATGTACACACACACGCACACACACACACACACACACACACACACACACATATATATATTATATATATTTGTATAACTTCCTAAATCTCTAACTCTCATCTTCAATTCTGGACCTCCAAAATGTCCTATGCTAGTTTAAGGATTATTGTAGTTGTGTCTGCTCATTTGTTTATTTTTCATTAGCAACTAAAAGTAGATTGTAAGGTTATCAAGGATATGGACCAAATTTTACACTCCCCTACTTCTCTTGTTTCCCTCTTGATATATCCCATAATGCTTTACACACAGTAGAGAATAAATAAACACTGGTGAATTGAATTAAAGAAACTTCCCACTAGTGCTTCTCAATCTTATTGGCAGAGTTAGTTTTTCAGGGATATTCTAATATCTGATTCAGCAGTCTAATTTTCAATGGGGACCAGGAATGGTTACAGCCCATATCCCTACTTCGGAAGTAAAATAAACAGTTTTCTTACAGTGCTAGAAGATAATGATGCATTGTGGGCTGGGCTTTTGTGGTGGAAAATAAGTTATTTGATCCTTCCTTCCCTTTAATAGGTGAGTGTGCATTTTTTCAGATCCTTCTCAGATTTGTCAAAAAAAAAAAGCCTCTAGTTCTTCTCACGTTTGCCCTGCTACAAAACAGTTCTCAGTAAGTCCTAACTGTGGTGCATAACAACAACAGTTTACCCTGCTGGCTACACAGCAGAGTCTAAACAACTCTGTTCACAGAGGTCTAGAGATAAAGAAATCCATGCTCATTTCCAGATACCAGAGATTATACCGTTACTAGTTTTTCATTAATGTCCATCCAACCCAGAAGAGGGGGCACTGTCAGACAATAGGTAAAAATAATACATGAGGACAACTGTCCTATTTTTTGTCCCTGTCATCATGATATATGCTTCTATTATGATTTTTTTTTCTTTATATCAACCCTCATCACCCTCACTGTATAGTTAAAATCTCAGGCTATTACTAGTGTTCACAAGTAGGCAGGGAACAGAGATGGAGGATCTGAATGAAATGAAGAGGGGTTGGGAGGGAGGAGAGCTTCAGAAGCAGGATTAGCCATCATTTGAGAAAATGCCATTGCAACATTCAATTGGCTCCCAAACATTGAAAAACTCAACCTGGTAGGAGAAGGGTTAGCAAAGTTCTATGATTATTAAAAAAAAATAAAAATAAAAATAAAGAAAAAAACAAGTCATAGGAAGGCTTTATTAATTTTTAATGGCTTTTTGTACTTTCTTCTTTGAAATAACTAGATAACTCAATAGAGCAATTTATATTCTAAAACAACAAAAGATCACATTACAGAAAAGGTCTTGACATGCTGTAAATTCTCAAAGGTAAAAGATTTTGAGTCAATAGTGAAACTCCATCCTCTCATGCTTAGGTATGACTGGCCATAAGGTAGAACATGTCTGGTGCCCTGCTGTTTGGAAATGACCCAATCATAAGAGCAAAAGATGAAGTTTCAACAGGAGAGACTGAATATCTCAGAGGATTTGCTGTGGGATGCAGAGACTCTTGCCTCTGGGTTACAATTTCCAAAGCAGGCTCCAGTCTTAGTTTTGAACAATTGTTACTGTTTGGGTCTCAGGCCCCAAAGATCCTGGTGGTCTCTCTATAGCTACTAAATGCTCTGCATTTTTATGTTGACTCCAGATGGTGATCATGGATAAACCTTAGGAACAGGAAAACACCATTCAAAGTTTTGAACAAGGCAGGATATCCATTCCAAATATATTTTCTTTATTGTTCCTATCACTTACCATCACCTTTTTCTGGAATGTGAATGCCAGAGGGTTATCTCCATGCTAAAATGAGCAATCACAGCAAAGGAACATATAAAGACCCAAAATTTTGTCCCCAAATATTTTCTGACATCTTTTTTGGTCTCTTTGAAATAGAAAAAAACATCACCTCTCCTTCTCTCTCTCTTTCTCTTTCTCTCTCTCTCTCTCTCTCTCTGTCTCTCTCTCTCTCTCTTTCACACACACACACACACACACACACACACACACACACATATTGTATAGAGAGATATGGGTCCTACTTAATATAGTAGACTCCCAATTTCCTGATTTTTTAAAAGATCATATCACTGGGATGGGGAAAGAAATTCCTTATATTTTTAAATGGCATGGAGGCTACTTCAGTATTTCAAAGCTCAATGAATTTGGGGTACTTTCTATGCCAAAAAAGATGAAGACTGCCTTATCACTTGGTACATGAAATGTTATTTGAGAGCTGCTATTCAGATACCTACTAATGATTTGCTCTGGATTTTGACAGGCTAATTTTAAGGCAACAGAAAC
Source organism: Pseudochirops corinnae (assembly GCA_028646515.1). NCBI lineage: Eukaryota > Metazoa > Chordata > Mammalia > Diprotodontia > Pseudocheiridae > Pseudochirops > Pseudochirops corinnae. Next base: position 422,887,365 of record CM053585.1, on the reverse strand, counting down.
AGACCTGCTCTCCCAGCTGGCACATAAAATCATTTCAAAAGTATAATGCTGACAGTTTGTGCTCCATCACTCTGCCTCAATATAAGAAATGTGGTTCTGAGAATAGAGTCCTGGATTTGCAGTCAGGGGGACTCTAGTTCCAATTTAGTGTTTGATGTTCATTATTGGTCTGACTGAGCAAATCACTATACCTTGCACTCAACTTTTTCATCTGTAAAATGGGGGGTTTGGTTTAGAAATCCTTTGCAGCTCTAAATCTATGATCCTATAAATACAGGGTGATATGATGCTATGATTAAGTGTAAGAATAGGACTTTAATCTGTGAAAATTTAAAAACTGCGTCATAATCCAAATGAAAAAGAATGTGAAATCCGAAGGGATGTCTCCCTGTTGTAAATTTTTGCTTCTGGACAACACTACCGTTAAAAAATTCTAACTTTCTTTTAATGAGATTTAACAAAAATCCTAGAGGGAATTTGGATATACAATAATATAATAATAATAATAACAATAACAACAACTATGAGTTCAGGAAACAATAAATGGAGAACAAAACCCATTTTGTTGCTGCTGATCTGGCAAAGCCAGCAGGACAGAGTGGGAAAGTCTGGTTGGGGTTAGAAAGAGGGAAAGGTGGGTGGGGAGAACCCTTTTGTAAAGTTTAGCTTGCCATATGCGCTCTTACCTAAGTCAACCCCTCCACTATTACATAGGCAGTGAAGCTAGCCCCACGGTTGAATGAGTCACTGAAATCTGATCATCTAAATGCAGATCTACAGGAGGCTGTCATCGCCACACAGTTTAAAAAACTTAAAAGGGAGTCACTTTCTCTTTCAGAGGTATTCATAGACAGAAATGCTGGCTACCTCACATTCTAGGATTGCAGAATGTCTAAAAGAAAATTTACTATGATTTTCCCCCCCTCTTCCTCCCTCCCTTTCCTCTCCTTGGTTTCCCTTTCCTTTTTTCCTCCTCTCTCTCTTATTTCCCTCCCTTCCCTTTTCTTTTCTTCCTATTTTCCTCCTCTCCTCTTCCCTCCCCTCCCCTTCCCTTCCCTGCCTCCCTCCTTCTGTTCCTTTCCTTCCTTCCTTCCTT
>CM053585.1:422867584-422885769 GCA_028646515.1 Pseudochirops corinnae | reverse complement strand
TTCCTTTAGAAAAGCAGATCTAAGAACCTGTGCTAGTAGCCGCCGTAGGTATGCTAGGGTGCTTGCTGCTACATAGCCCCATTTTACAGTTGAGGAAATAGAGGTAGACAGAAAGTAGGTGACTTACCCAAGGTCACAGAGCTAGTAAGTGTCTGAGACCAAATTTGAACTCAGGTATTCCTGGCTCTAAACCTAGTACTCTGTGTACTGATACTAGCTACCATTTCCCCTGTAAGCCTTCTCTTGGCTAAACATTTTTGATTCTTTCATCACATCTTCACATGTGCTTAAATCCCTTCACTATCCTGATTGTCTTTCTATGGTTCTTCTCCAATTTGTCAATGTCCTTTCCATAATATGGATCATAGTTATAAACACCAAAGTCCAGATATAGTCTAATAAAAGCAGAGTACAGTAATACTAGTTCTTGTATTGTATTGTTGCATCTTGGTCAGATTCCAGTCCACTGAAACTCCCATTTTTTAAAAAATTTTTTTAGTCATTCCCAGCTTCATCTATGTCATACTAGTGATGTCAAATTTATGTAGGAACTAAGCATAAAACTTTACAAATATCCTTACAGAATTTCAATATATTAAATTTCACCCAGTGTTCTATCCTGTCAATTTCTGTTTTGAATCCTGCTTCTATGATTCTGTATGTTAGCTACTCCTCCATATTTAGTGTCCTATTCAAATTAATAAGAATTACTTCTCTACATTTATCCACATTATTGTTTATGTTAAACACTCCTAGTCTACATGTAGATATCTTGGGAGATCCACTACAAGACCTTTTTTCAACTAAGCATTGCAGCCAACTCAATCTGTGCTAAATCTATGACTATACTATTGCCTAGCCCAAATCTCTCCATATTGTCCATAAGAATAGCATAAGAGACTGTCAAATAAGTCCATATTTTCCCTCCCTTAATATAATGCTTAATGTAATTTTATCATGTTGATGATACAGAGGAAAGAATGCTGACTATTGAGTCAGAGAACCTAAGAATGTGTCTGACAAAAATTATGTGCCTGACTCCATGCAAGTCAGCTTCCCCATCTTAGAGTGCTCATCTGTAAAATGAAGTGACTCTTAAGGACTATTTCATCTCTAGATCTATCATGCTGTAGTTCTATTATAAAATAATATTATAAAAGAAAAATAGCACATTTTAAAGATTACATGAAGTGTTATATTAAGGGAGGTGATTAGATATTTGATAAAAACATATTTGATGATCATCACCATGTCAATGCTGTCCTCACTGATGTGTGACTTGGATGCGATGATGATGATAAATGATGATGATGATAATAGGTAATTTCATCCCTCACAGTTTGAATGTTGCTTTCTTCATTTATTATTTCATTTCATCCTTAAAATTCCAAGGTAGGTGCTATTTTTATGTGCATTTACAGATGTGGAAACTGAGGTTCAAATAGGTTAAATTTCTTGACCATAGTCATGCAGCTTTCTTAGACAGCAATTGAACTCAAGCTTTTCTGACACCAAGTTTACTTCTGCATCTCCCAAGAAAGGTGAAACTGATATGATGTTGTTCAAATGAATATATATAATTATACATGAAGATACAATATATCTATGTGTATGTATATGTATATATGTATATGGGTATGTATATGTACATGTAGATATTTCAATCTGCACCCTGAGTTTATCCTCTCTGTTCAGAGGAAGGTAGCATGCTTCATCATCGGTCTTCTTAGCTTGACTTTCACCAAAAAGTTGCTACCTACAAATTGGACAATGGTCCTTGAGCCAAATTCAGCTCCTTGCCTATTTTGTATGGCCTTCACTTGTATACCATGAAAAAACAGGCCTTGAGCTGGATTTGTTCCTCTGGCCATAGTTTGCTGAACCTTGGTATTTCTCATGTATACATACCAATTTAAGCAGCACTGACATCTATTTGGATTTCAACCTGTGTATTTACAGCTCTTTCTCAGAACCCTGGGAATTTGGATTACAGAGAAGGGGTTAAATGATGTCTTGCCCTATTATATAATTTGAGAAGTAATGAGATAATAGCTAGAAATAGACTTGGTCTGTGATTTTTTTTTTAATATTTAAGTTATGACTCTTGCACATGTTCAATGTTGCTGCTTACAGTGTTAATTTAGGCTACTATTTTCAGTTCTCTTAACTAGCACTTACATCCGACAGCTGTAAAGGCTTTCAGCCATAATAAATCTTTGCCTGACTTCCCAAAGCAAACAGTGCTGAGGAGAGTGATCCCTCCAATAACATTTTGTCAGCTCAAATCACCACTGCATTACAAGTGATTCAGACAGCCTGAATCGACTCTGTGCTTTCCAGCCTCTGGTCCCTATTTCCTATTTTCCTTTTCCTTTTCCTTTTTTTTTTTTTGTTAAACTTGTAACAAGTTCTTAATATTTTAGACTCTGAAAAATATAATGTTCATGCTTGGTGACTGGCTAGAGGCCCATTTTCCAAGAATTTTTCCCCACTTTTTCTTTCTTGTGGTCTTTATTCCCTGAGAAACTTCAGTAACCTGCCTAGTCTAGTTAGCTTGAAAACTATCTTACCGAATTTCTATATTAACTTGCTCATGATTCAGCATTATTCAAAGGTTTTTGGCAGTAAATTTTTACTTTTAGATTCTCTGTTCCCAGGAAGCAAAGGAGTAGAGTAACTCTGGAATTAACATTCAGCTCATCAAGGGCAAGAGCTGTGTGTAATAATTTGTATCACCTACCATATTATGCACATACTAGAATTTATTTTTTATTATCTTTAATTCAACAGTCATTAAATATGTACAATATGAATGGATATTGGTAGGATAAAACAAGACACTATCTCTATTCTCAAGTAGCTTCTAATCTAGTAGGAATAAAAAACAGATATATAAACAATGTAACATGTAAAGAGTAGTACATCAGAGATGTCTAAACTGGATAGTATGTGGGATGCTAGAAGAGACAATCACTCATATAGCTGGGGTTATCAAGAAAGCATTCATGGAGTAGATAATACCTGAACTAGTCCTTGAGTGGATTTCACCAGGTGAAGGTTGACAGACTCCAGTTATGAACAATAGTGTGCAACAAGTTGTGGAGATGTGTAAATGAAGAATGAGAATAGGCAGTAGAATTGTCTAATTTGATTAAAATGTGGAATGTATGGAAAAGGAGAAACAAGCACTTTAACTCTACAGGTAGGTTGGAACCAGATAGTGAATGGGCTTGAATGCCATGTGAAGGAATTTGAATTTTATTCATTTAACAATGGTCACTAAAAGGAGCCAGGGAATAACATGGTCTGTACTTTTATTAGGTAGATTGCTTAGGAAGTTGCATGAGGGATTGGGAGAGGGGAAGGTTGAAGGCAAGAACTCATCTACATAGATGTGTTGATTGAAGCCATAGTAGTAGACAGTCTCCAAGAGAGTATAATCAAGATAGAGACTAGAGACAGCATGGCTAAGTGGAGGCCACTTTAAAAACAAAACAAACAAAAAAAAAACCCCAAAACATCAGGAGGTGAGATCAAGAAAACCAAGAGTTGAAAAAAGGTCCATTAGATTTGATGATAGATTAAGTCATTAATAACACTGGAAAAGAAAAAAAAAAACTTCTTCTAGTGTAGCAGGTAGAAGTGAGTGTATGGTGAGAGAGTGGATGCAGTGAGATATTTTTATGGTATTTCTAAATGTTTAAATTAAGGGGAAACAGCATTATAAAAGGAATTATTTCAAGTCATTTAAGGATAGTAGAAAAGTATATGATTGGGTCAACCATAGATTTTCAAGCTAGCAGTTCCTTGGTTTCAATTTGTTCTTTTCCTTTGCTTTAGTGCACAAACCAAAAGCTATTAAAATGGAGAATATGAATTTTCTAATTACTGGTGGTGTGACTAGCTATTCTGGGTAACTTTAATTAGAACTTTGTTGTTCTTTTAAAGAAACAATTTTAAATTATAAGTATATAGAACAGACTACATAAGCAAGAATCAGAAACAATAGAATTAAGCATTTAGAATCCAAGAACATATATTGGAGAACTCCCTATTTATAAGAACTACTAGGAAAACTGGAAAGCAATTTGTTGGGAATAGGTTTGTACCAGCTTCTTGAATACATATCACAACAAATAACCCCTTCCCCCCAAAAATGGGTCATGTTTAAAAGATCATAGAATTGAAGGAAAATATATGAAAATATTTTTTGCAACTATGACTATGATGACATGGAGGTTGTTTCTTAACTAAATTAAAGATAGAAGAAACCATAAAAATAAGAATGAAAATCTCCATTTTGATTATATTAATTTTTGAAAGCTTTTCCTTGAACAAAAATTGTGAAGCTAGAACAAAAAGGAAAACTGTTGATTGGTAGAAAAATATTTCATCAAATACCATTGATAAAGACCTGATATTAAAAATGTATAATGAATTAACATAGCCATAGAAGATCTTGATCCATTCCTCAGTAGATAAGTGGTCATAGTATATAAACAAAGAGAAAAATTTCAAACTATTAACGATCATAGACAATGAACCTAAATCACTAGTAATAAAAGCAACTTCAAAAGGCTTTGAGATTTCAATCTATACCCAGAAAATTGGTAATATTGCAAAAATATTAAAAATTGAAATACTTGATATTTTATTTAAGGGCTGTGGAAAGGCAGGCCACTAATACATTATTTTTTCAAACTATGAATTAGTCTAATCACTCTGGAAAACTAGTCAGAAGTATAAAAATGACTAAAATCCCAATAATCTTTGAATCTGAAATGCCACTGGTAATACTGATTAATTATATCTTCCATATGAACAGGTAGAAAGTGGAGGGGGTAGGGAAAGCACACAGATAGTAGCAGGGAGAAAGGTGACTTATGACTAAGGTGGATAATAGAATGAGATATGAAACATGATGTGTGGTCAAGGGGGTTGCTAGACATATAAGATGATGTGCATTTGTACTGATAGATTTGGTAATACCAATAGCACTATCCCAGAACTGTGCTTCTGAAGCTGAGCAAATTATGTGAGCCAAGTTATGGTCTTAGGTAATCCAGTCATGTGAGAGACAGTTTTAGACTGGAAGACAGACATATTACCAGATTCATCTTTGAACCAAAGCATCAGGATGTTTTGATGAGATCTGAAGTATGTAAATGAACAAAGCAGAATGAGAAGAAATGGGGAACATGGTTGTTTATAATGACTTGTACTCCATCCATCACCCTATCTTGTAATCAAACTGGTCAACTTACTATTCCTATTGCAAGAGATGTCATCTCCTGTCTATATGCCTTTGCTTGGTCTGTTCCACATGGTTTTAGCTAGTATTACTTATTTTAAAAAGATTCCATTTATTCCTATGCTTTCTAATGTTTTTCATAGGAATGAGTGTTGTATTTTATTAAAGGCTTTTTATGTATCTATTGATATAATTGTGAGATATTATTTCTTTTGTTTCTCCCCCAGGTTTAGTTATCAAAACCATATTTATGTTATAAAAGAAATTTGGTAGGAATCTTTACCAATTTTTTCAAATAGTTTATATTGTTTTGGGATTAATTGTTCATTAACTGTTTGGTAGAATTCATTTGTAAATCCATCTAGTCCTGGGGATTTTGTCTTATGGAGTTCATCATTGATGGCTTACTAATTTTTCTCCCAAGATAGGGCTATTTAATTATTCATTTTCCTTTTTTGTTCATTAAAGGTGTTTATCTTTTTTTAAACAAATATTCATCCATTTCACTTAGATAATCAGTTTTACTGACACGCAATTAGTAAAATAACTCATAATAATTGCTTTAATTACATTGTCATTGATGGTACAATTACCTTCCTCATTTTTTATACCAGCAAATTTATTTTCTTCTTTCTTTTAAAAATTTAAATTATCCAATGGTTATTTTTTCATAAACTAGCACCTAGTTTTATTCATTATTAATTCAATGTTTCTTTTTTTAAACTCAGTTTTATTAATCTTGTTTTTGATTTTCAAGATCTCTATTTTGTTGTTTAAGTGGTAAATTTCTATTTTCTTTTCTTTTTCTAGTTTTTTTTTTTAGTTGCATGTCCACTTCATTGATCTCCTCTCTTTCTTTTTTATTGATGCACCCATTTAGGGATATAAATTTTCCCCTTAGTACTCCTTTGGCTGCAGCCCACAAATTTTGTAATGTTGTCTTATTGTGGTCATCATGTTTAATGAAATTATAATTGTTTTTATGCTTTGTTCTTTGACCCACTCATTCTTTAGGATTATTTATTTTCTAATTATTTTTAATATATGCTTCTACAGTCTTTTATTAAATGTGATTTTATTGCGTTATGGTCTGAAAATGATTTATTCAATATTTCTGCTTTTCTGCATTTGGTTGTGAGGTATTTATACCATGGTCAATTTTGGGAGGGGAAAGTGCCATATACAGCTGAGTAATGGGTGTATTCCTTTCTGTTCCCATTAAGTTTCCTCTAGAGGTCTATAATTTCTAACTTCTAAGATTCTATTCATTTTAATGACTTCTTTCCTATGCATTTTATGGTTAGATTTATCTAGCTCTGAGAAGGGAATATTGTGATCCCCCACTAGAATAATTTTATTGTCTATTTTCTCCAGTGATTCACTTAACTTTTCCTTTAAGAAGTTGGATGCTATGGCATTTGGTACATATATGTTTAGTTTTGATGTTACTTCCTTGTTTATGATATCTTTTAGCAAGATGTAATTTCCCTGCTTATCTCTTTTGCTTAGTCTGTGACCATGATTTCTGCTCTTGCCTTTTTTACCACAGCTGAATCATAAGATTCTGCTCCAGCCATTTAGTTTAATTTTGTGTGTGTCTCTCTATTTCACATATTGTTTCTTGTAAACAACATATTGCCGGATTCTGCTTTCTGATCCATTCTGCTGTCTGCTTCTGTTTTATAGGTGATTTCATTGCATTTTCATTCACAGTCATGATTATTAACTGTGCATTTTCCTTCATCCTATTTTCTTCTGCTTCTTTTCTCCTTTTTTATTTGTTTCTTTTTCTTACTCTTCTTTACCACTGCCTTCTTTTATATGTGCTCCTTTTTATTCCCCCCTTCTCTTTTTCCTTATCCCCTTCCTACTTCCTGGTTAGGTAAGATGAATTTCTGTTACCAATTGACTATGTGAATATGTTTGTGCATGTGTATTTGTATATGCATATGTATATGTGCATGTATGTATATATGTGCATATATACATATAGCCACACATAAACATGTACATATTCATACATACACACAGAATTTTATATATCTATATCTTTCTCCTTTCTTCCTCTCTCTATTCTAACAGGGCATACCTCTTTCTCACCCAGCCATTTCTTTTTTATGTTATACCAACAATCAACTCACTCCTATATCCTCCTTGTATGTATAGTCCTTCTAACTGCCCTCATAATGATAAAGCTCTTAGAAATTACATAGATAATCTTCCCACATAGAAAGGTTTAACCTTTTTGAGTCCTTTATGATTTCTCTTTCAAGTTTACCCTTTTAATGCTTCTCTTGAGTCTTTTATTTGAAAATAAAATTTTCTATTCAACTCTAGTCTTTTCATTAAGAAAGCTTGAAAATCCTCTATTTCATTAACTATCTTTTTTTCCCCCTGAAAGATTATATTCACTATACTTAGTTGTAATCCCAGCTTTTTTTGTTTTCTGGAATATCATCTTCTGAACCCTTTGCTCCTTTACCATTTTAACTTCTAAGTCTTGTTTGATTCCTACTGTGGCTCTATGAAATTTGAATAGTTTCTTTCTGGCTTCTTGGAGTATTTTTTCTTTGACCTGAGAGCTCTGGAATTTGTTCATAATATTCCTTATAGTTTTCATTTTGGGATCTCTTTCAGCATGTGATCTGTGGATTCTTTCCAATTGTATTTTACCCTGTGGTTCTAGGAGATTGGGACAGTTTTCCCTTGCATTTTCTTGAAATATGATGTCTAAACACCTCACCCCTTTTATTACGGTTTTCATTTAGACCAGTAATTCTTAAGTTATCTTTCCTCTTGAAATATCAAGCTTGATACCTTCAGGAAAATTTGGGAAGACTTATAGAAATTGATGCAAAATTAAGTGAGCAGAACCAGGGGAACATTGTACACAGTAACAACAGTATTATACTATGATCAACCATGAATAACTTGAGTATTCTAAACAATATAACAATCCCAGATAATTCCAAATGATTTATGATAAAAACTGTTATGAACTAGCAGAGGAAGAAGTGATGATATAGGAATGCAGATGAAATCATATTTTTTTTAAAAAGCTTTCTTTTATGGTTTGTTGTTATTGTTTTTGGTCTTTGCAAAAAGGAAAACTTGGCTAATATGGAAAAATGTTTTACTTGACTTCACATATACAATCTATATCAAATTGCTTTCCTTCTTAAGAGGCACCAGGGAACAGAGGGAAGAAGAGAATTTTGAATTTCAAATTTGTAAAATTAAAGGTAAAAATGTAAAATAAATAAAATAAACTGTTACTATAAATATCATCTTTTCTTGATCTCCTTTCTAAGTCAGTTGTTTTTCTGCTGAGATATTTCACATTTTCTTCTATTCTCTTATTCTTTTAACTGTTTTGTTGTTTCTTAATATATCATAGAGCCATTAGCTTCTACTTGCTTACTTCTGTTTTTTAAGGAATTATTTTCTTCTGTGAGCTTTTGTTCTTCTTTAAAAAAAAATTGGCCATTTTTTAAGGTGTTATTTTCTTTAGTAATTTTTATACTCCTGTTACCAAGCTGTTAATGGTCTTTTTGATAATTTTCTTCCTTTGCTCTCATTTCTTTGCCTAATTTTTCCCCTACATTCTCAGCTAGTTTTGAAAATTATTTTAAAAAATAAAAACTCTTCCAGGAATCCTTGTTGGACTTATGTCCAATTTACATTTTTCTTTGAAGCTTTACTTGTAGCTATTTTGACTTCATTGTTTTCTTCTGAGTTAGTGTCTTGATCTTCCCTGTTATGGTCAGCTTCCTTTTGTTGTTATTTGCTCATTTTTTTTTCTGTCTATTTATTTAGAACTTCATGTGAAAGTTGGGCTCCATTTCTATTGTGGAGGTAGGGGTTGGGCACTTTCTTAAGGTTTGGGCTTTTTCAGGATTGTTATCAATACTCCTCCTTAGGGGCCCTGGTCCCTTGTGACCAAAAGCCATATTGACATTGAAGGCTTATGCTCCCCTTTGCCCTAAAGTACTTTTTTCTGCCCCTGAACTATGTCTTAGAAGTCTGAATAGATCTTTTAAAATCTGCCTATGATCATCTGGTCCTGCATCTAAGGCTTGCACAGAGGCCCCCTATAATATTATTCAGATCAGTTACCAGTTCCTATTACTGTCTCTGCCTTGAGAGCACCAATGCTGTTGCTTTTGTTTCTACCATCTGATCCCACCACTGGTATTTCGTCCACATGTACTTCAGACCATTCTCTAACCCTGTCACTGATCACCCTTCCTGGGCTCATAAATTGTCTTGAGCTTGAAGAACATCTCACTCTGACCTTTCTTGGCTCTGCAAACTCAGAATTCAATTTAAGGCATAGTTTTAAAGTAGTTTAGAAAGGAATGTTGGGAGAATTCAACTGAGTGGTTTCTCTACTCTGCTATGTTGCAAACTATTTTCCTTTTATTTTTCCTGAAAGCTATGACTATATAGACCTTATTGGCTTCAAACATCAGAATCGCAATATTAGTTCTATGAAGAACCTTAGACATAACATCATTCTCCATTTTATAGAAAAGGAAGTTAAGGCACAGAGATGTCCTGTAATTTGCCAACATTACTTCAGCTGGTTGATGAAAACCTAGGGCTAGAATGAAATCTCCTTTGATGGCTCTTTCCACTGATTCCTTCAGAAGTTTCAGAGCAATTGCTCAGATTTCTCAAATAAAAAATTGCAACAGTTTGATCCTTTTCAGTGCTATAAAAATTGCTAGCTTAACATAGCTTTGATAAGTGATATCCTGGATTGTATTTACCCTTAATGTGAAACCTGCATAGTTTTTAAAGATACTTAGGAGGATAAGTAAAAGCCTTTGGAACTCTCCAAAGTCTTGTGCCTATTCTATGCTATTTTCTTGTCTGGTGTGAATTTTAATTGCACGATGTTAATCATATGAGTCAACAACAGTGTCACTATTGGCACAAACTGACCTAGTACTTCAGCACAAAAGGAACTTGAAAGAAGTTGACTAACATTTTGTTGCTCTCATTGTAGATACTATATTTAGTATATTAGGTTGACAGTTATCTTATTGGTTTGGTAGAAGCTTAATTTTACCCCAATGGCTAGACATGGCTAATTTCAATTTTGCCTTAGACTCTGGTAACTTGGTGATTGCCTTAAATGTATTAAAATATTTTTAAGAAGGTTGTAGCAGAAATCATATTAACAACTTCAATCCTGACTCAGGCTAACTGGAGAGACTATAATGCTAAAGGCTGCAGGCTTGCTGATTTAGCATTCTGGGCTTTTATCTTTCAGTAACCACTACACTGGTACCCTTTGAAATTTGGGATTAGATTCTGGTGGACATACAGCCCATCAGACAAGACCCCAATTGTGTTCCAAGAGTTTCTTTCAGGTTTTCACAAAAGTACTGAAGATAACACTAGTGTTCTGGCCACACTCCAAGTTTGTGAATTAATTCTGTGTTCCCAAGGGGCTTTAAGTGAATCCAGTAATCTTCAATCTCTTCCTAGATGTCTGTGTCCTTTAGGTGGCAAATGGTTTGTTTCCTTCCAAAGCTGATGTATCTTTTACAGAGTATAATAGTGTTATACTTTGAGAGGCAGTATTTAATAAGGCCTTAGGCTCAGGAAAACCTGGGTTTGGGCCATGCCTTTGACAGACACTTGTGTGACTCTGGACAAGCGGCTTGATTTCAAAATGCCACAGTCAATTGATATCATAAATTGGAAGGCAAATGTCCTTCTATATCAGTAAAGGGAAATTCCCCACCAAGATTTCCTTTCTATAGAGGCAACTAGGTGATGGAGTTTATAGAGCTCTAGGTGTTCAGGAAGGCAGGAATAACTGAGTTCCAATCTGGTCTCAGACATTTAGTATCTATGTGACCCTGGACAAGTCATTTAACCTGTTTGCCTCATTTTCAGGGGTAAAACAGTGATGATAATAGCACCTACTTCTCAGGGTTTTACATCCAAAAAAATAATATTTCTAAAGCACCAAGTGTTTAGCGCATAGTAGTTAATCAATGAATATTTGTTTCTTTCCATCCCTCCTTATATGGATAAAATCACAGAACTGGTCCAAAAAATTGTCGCACTGATTTAAAACAATAGTTTAATGTTTGCTGAATAAAATTTTGACACAAAGTACTAAAACTGTTTATAATGATTAGACTGAAGAGATGGAGAGCTCTAGACGCACACTAGCTTTAGAAGCACTTGGTGTGTTGTTTGTCTTTCCTTCACTAATTCTCTTAACCATTAATATCACTATCTCATCTCTCCCCCCTAGTGTCTTCACTAATGCCAAATGAATAAACCGCAATTAAGAAAACAAATGTAAGTAATCTCCTTTTTTGGTAAGAGATTAATAATAAAGTATGTCTTCTTTCTTGCCTTATAGGTTGAAAGAGCACCTTCTACAGCGAAAAACCAAAGGAACCCTTACATTCACTGCTTTTGGTAGGTAATGGTAATTCTCTCTCAATCCTCTATCTTTTCTCCTTCCTCTTTCCTCACTTGTCCCATGTAAGCTGCTGGGCACCAATTAAACAGTGGAAGAATCAGGCGATGTTTTAGAAGAGTTTCACGTTTCATTTATTTTTGTTTATATCATTGGTGTGATTCATAACTAGATCAGAAGATTCCAATGAATCCTTGGATTTTCTACCAACATTTGTACAAAGCTTAACCCAGAAATGACTTATTTAAACCATAATATAAAAGAGGATTTAAATCATGAATGAAAACAAAATTCTTCCGTCATCACATTGAATTGTATCTGGCTCACCAGGAAGAGAAAATGAGGGTTGAAGCAGAAAATACAGGAGCATAAGGACTATTTGCCCCTACCAATGGAATTGCATTTCCTGGTTGAGAAAGCATGTTTTGTCAAATCACAGACTGGAATAGAAGCCTGAAGGTGGAGGGGTAGAGATTGGGGTGGAGGCAGCTCAACACTGGCTCCGTGGGCACTTGACCTCTCAGTGCCTTAGATCCCTCATCTTCAAAAAGAGGACAATAACATCTGCTACTTCTCCTTTTCAGGGGGAATATTGTGCTAATGATTTAGGGGATGTTTATTTTGACTGTACATGAAAACAGTGGGGAGTGTGTCTATGGGCTTGGTCTTGTGCCTAAGTGCCTTCAAGGTTTAATTATTTAATAAAAAAGCCCAATAACATTGCAAGACACTTAGATTTCCTTAGCGATAAGCCCTTTAAACATTGAGAACTATGATTTGCAATGAAGCACAAATTGGAATTTAGTTTATTTCAGCCTTCATAAGAATTTACCTTTTAAAGTGTTTTTCTCGAAATGAATAGGTCTCTTTCATGCCAACATTTTTCCCCCAAGTGTGCATTTTTTCTGCCTTATTATTGACCCTTAATATGTTAACTTCATTGAGTCCCTTAGGTCACATCTTTATAAGTCCTGGAACAGCAACAAATCACCAAAAGGTACTTATTAAAAGATAAGTGATAATAATAATGATGATGATTATGACAAAAGCAGCAATATTATCTATTCTTTCTCATACCATGCAAATTGAATTCTTTAAATGAGTTTTTTCCAACATATTGTGCTCTTGGCTTCCTTTAATGGCACAATCACAAAAACAAAATAAAAAAAGCAAAAATTAGATGACATTGATGACTGTTGATCTCTCTGCACCATGGTTCTTTACTTTGTTTTATAATACATTTTCAGCAAACTTTATAATTGTCAACCTGGACTAAGAATGAGGCTGTCCAGATGTCAAATGGGTCTGTGGTACCGTGAGAGGTCAGGGATCAAATCACAAAGCAAAAAGTTCCTGTTGATTGCTGAAGAGAAATATGGTGTTTTTTAAGCCTTTAAAGACACACAGAAACACATGCACACACACACAAAGCAGTTGAAAAATCATCACCTTTGACAGATAAATGTACTGTTTTGCTTGAGGCAAAGTGGGGGTGGTGGTACTGGATAGATTCTTTTATAAAAAACTGAGTTTAAATAAAGAAAAGGTAAACACAATCAATTTTCATTTTGAATGAAAGCATTCACTTTAATATTTAAAGTAAATAATCCACATATATGGAAAAAAATTGAAAAATGTTTAAGAAGGGAGGAGAAATTCTCCTTTTTTAAAATATTCAAATATTTTTTTTCTATACCTTTTACAAATTCCCTTAATTCTGTGATTAGAGTTGTATTTAAAGTTAGAGTAATAAAATAAGAAATGTCATTTGGGGTACATTCAGATTATATTATTATCCTGTGCTTTACAAAAGACCAAGAAAAGTTTCATTTTGTTTTTTTGTTTTTTGGTTAGAATATAATAGTTGTCTTAGCTTCATTAATTTGAAATGTGTTCTAAGAATACCAACTTGCCATTTACTAATCTGAAGTTTTAATTATTGAAAGTCATACTATAAGTAAAGTCCTCAGAAATTATTTAAGTCCATCCCTCTACCTCCTCTCATGAATGTATATACCTAAAATATTGAGATCTTCCTTATTATCAAATGATTTCCACAAGTAATTGAAAAACTCATTACTAATTTGTCTTTTTACTCTTCCAAACAAGCTCTTTATTCCTGAACTAAGTTTCTTTTGCTGTTCCATCTTCTGACTCTATTCATTGGAGAACAGTTGATCCCTGGCCTCTGTAAAAGAATATTTCATGGTTTTGAAAGTTATTGTTATGACTAACCTTCTTTCTCAATTTCCACATTTCTGTCAATGCTAAGTGCCATTGCTCCATTGTTGAAAGTTGAAACTTCAGTCATCTTTCACTAAGAATCACGGCATCTCAGACCTGGAGAGAAGCCTCAGACATCATCTAGTTCAACCTATAACTAAGCAGGATTCCTCTATAATGGGCCAACTTCAATAAGTTAGAGACTGTGCAGACTAAGGTAACCAGGAAAGTGTAGTTTATACATAAGAGTTTATACATATACCTTTGGAAATGTGACAGTTATGTTCAAGCATTTGAAAGGCTGTTATTCATTTCTTCTCTTTGGCTCTAAGGGGTAAAATTTCAAGGAATGAGTGGAAGAGAAAAAAAAATATTGGTCCTGTTTTAAGGAAAGATTCCCTTACTATTGCCTCTATTATAGCTCAGAACTTCATTACCTCTAACCTAGAAGGAAGGAAATAAGCATTTATTAAGCCCCTGTTATGTACCACCCATGTGGTAGACCCCTTATAGATATTATCTTATTTAATCCTCTGAACAAACCTGAGAGATAGGTGCTATTATTATTATTACGCCTGTTTTACGGTTGGGAAAACTGGAGCTAGGGAAGGTTAAGTACTTTGCCTAGGGTCACACAGCTGGGTAGGTGTCTGAAGCTGGAGTTGGGCTCAGATCTTCCTGACTCCAAGCCTAGTGCTTTGTGCACTATGGCGTCTAGCTACCTCCTTATTCTTTTGTTTTGTTTTGTTTTGTTGCTTCCAGTGGCTACTCCTTTCTGTTCTGTGCTACTGGGAAACTTGATACTCAGATCATTAATGTTGTCAGCCACATTGATTAAAAATATTAAATAGTACATGTCCCCAGACAGGTTTGAGTCACTAAACTAGAGGTTTTCTCCCTAGGTGACAACAGCTCATTAATCAGTATGAAATCAAACAGCTTTTAATTCTCCCTCACTCTACTCTGGTCTCCAACACAGCTCTCCATCTTTGTCTACAAAAATAGCATTGGGAACTGTGTAAAATGCTTTGCTGAAATCCACATATATTATGTCTGCCACATTTCCTAATCTGACAGTTAAGTAATACCATCGCTTACAGCAGAATTCCAGGTCTCTAGAAATGTTTTCTCTTATGTATGCATTCTTATGTTCTACACTGGCTCCTCTCCTTTGGAAAGGGAACTCATTAGGGCACGTACTGTCTGAGGTCCGTTAATAAAGACCTCATCAAGTTGTATTTGTGACTGCATTTGGGAAACTCAAGATCTGAACATAGCTAACATTTTGTAGTCTGTATTGAATTGATGTACTTGGCCTTAGCAGAAATCATGTACATTAAATCAGTACTTTCTATGAACACCTATATTCTTAAATTATGCCAATGAAGGGGAGCCAACTATTATATCCATGGTTCTTAAGCTTTTTGTTTGTTTGTTTCATCTGTGTATAACTCTTGCAGGGTAAAAGACCTGCCATACCATGTGTATTCAGTAGATATATTGTTATTTAATGAATAGAGCTTGCAGTCAGGAAGACCAGAGTTCAATTCTGCCTCTAACGTTAACTACATGAATGGCCTTAGAAAACTATTTAATCTTTATTTGTCTCACTTATCTCATAGGATGATAGCGTTTCAGTGGGAGGGGACCTCAGAAACTATTTAGCACAATCTCATTTTATAGATGAATAAACTCAGATCCAGAGAAATTAAGTGAATAACACAATATTATACAGGCTAGAAACTAAAAATCCAGGAATTGAAATCAGAGTATCTGAGTCTAGACTGAGCATTCTTTCTGTTTCCCTAGGTCTTTTGTCCTAGTAGAGTGCTATATTTGAAGACAAATTGTTTAGATTCGAATCCTGGTGGAAAGAACTCTGGCTATGGTGTCAAGAAAGCTAGGTTCAGATTCCACCTGTGAGGCTTTGCTAACTATGTGACCTTGGACAAATCACTTAATCTTCCTTGCTTTCAATTTCTTTATCTGCCAAATGAGGCATTTGGACTAAATGACCTCAGTGGTCCCTCGTAGCTATCCTCTTATGACCCTATGAGTAGCAGAATCCATGATCTCTTCTGACTTGGCATCAACAAACACACAGCTGTGGTTGTAAACTATCTTAGTGGATATGGAATTAGAATGATATGGAAGAAGCATTTATTAAATGCTTTGTGCCAAGCACTGTGCTGAATGCTTTACAAATATAATGCCATCTGATTCTCACAACAACCCTGGGACGTGGTGTTAATATTATTCACGTTATACTGAGGTAGACAGAGGTACTTGCCCAGGGTCATACAGGTAATAGTTGTGTGAGTCTGTATTTGAACTCAGGTCTTCCTGATTCGATATCCGGCATTGTAACTACTTTACCATTTAATAGAGGGAGGTAGAATGGTCACATAGTGGGTCTCCCTCAGGCTGAAGAAATCATAGATATTTCACATTTTTGTATAATATGAATTTCATGGAGTTAAACTTTACCAAAAGCAGGGGTAAAAATGGCAATATGATTGATTTGGTTTGAGACACCAGTAATGTGGAAATTATTTGTAAATGAATATTGCAACATTGCAAGGACTCTTGCTTTCATTGGTATAACCGCTTTCTCTACCAACCCAGACTGAAACCACTCTGTAACTTAGAATATGGTTTGCAAGAGCCTCTGTGGTTGAAAAATACACCAGTCTGTGGCCAATTGGGGTATAAGGCTCTCCAACTTTAACTAGGCTTATTCTAGAATGATAGACATATAGAGCTAACTTTATGACCAAGTCCACACTTTCCAGATTTGTTAGGTCTTTCAAGGGATTATGCTCTACTGGTAAACCTTCCAATGCACGGGATCTGACAGAAATGGAGGAAATCAGTGTGAAAACAATTAAATACATTCATGTGCAAACATGAATATATACAAAAATACATAAATGTGCAATTAATTACATAATCAGGGTTGAAAAGGAGAAGAGAAGATGGGCTTGCTGTGTGACAAAGGCAAGTAATGACTAGTGGATGGCCAGGGTTCTCTACTTGTATCTTCATGTCATGATGTCAGAACAAAATGGGGAGGGTAACTGATATTGGATAGACCCCCCCATGGTGAACTGTCAAGAAGGTTTAGATAAGAGTTTCACAGGATGGAGAACATATGGAAGGGTTTCTTCAGCATCACTGGAGAAAACTCTCAGCATAATGCCATCACATAGATGAATTTGTGTATACAAACATATCATTAACATAATTCTTACAAGAGATCAGATTGGACAACTATAGTTCCCACACAAATTAAATAAGATTATATTTTATTACCTTATATGTTATTACATCATATTATATTATCCCATGTCACATATTATATCATATGACATACTGTGTTGTGCTGTATCATATGTTATATACAGTACATATATTATTTCATGTGAGTAATTATTATGATTATGGCTAAGCATAATAAACTAGAGAATAATAGCTTTAAACAATTCTTTTTCATGTTGGCAATCACCAATAATAGACCCTTACATTGAGCAGACAGTAGTTTTCCCTATTTGTTTTAACATTTTGTGGGTTTGCGAGCGTGTGTGTGTGTGTGTGTGTGTGTGTGTGTGTGTAATGAGCTCATTTTATATGCCTATATTTTAGGCTTGCAAATATCTCTATTAACTGCTTGTAACCACTTTTGCTTGGCAATCCATAAAAATATACTGAATTGATGAATGATCAGAACTTCTGATAGCATGCTAGATCTTCCTTATGCACATTGAGCAAAGTCATGAACATGAAATATGCATGTTCCATAATCAAAAGTTAATGGGGCAAAGGGAACAGAAAGTATTGCATTTCTGAAAAACTGTATAAAGTCATGGCTAAATGCAATCGAGTGGACTTGGTATTTGTAATTAATTTTCAGAGCGACTCCCTTGGCATAGGCAAACCTTATGCTTGTCCCATTTAAGAAATTCTGTGTTAAATTATTATTGATTGCTGGAAGGTAAAATCATTATAAAATAGGGACTCATTGTCCTTTCAGCTGGGAGATGCCTCCTTTAGGAAATACTAAGTGACTCACCTGGTCTTTAGCATTGAAATATTAACTCCTAATAGCAGCTTAGGTAGCTTACTTTGCTAAATGATTCACATAGCTCCACTGGCATTGGCTCCAAAGGGAACTGCCTCCTGTGATTCCCTGGCAAGGACATGAGTGTACGCTTAGTGCTATAAGAAAGCAGCAATAGGGACAGGAATTAGTAAAAGAGGTAAAGG
>CM053585.1:422845884-422867084 GCA_028646515.1 Pseudochirops corinnae | reverse complement strand
AGACAACTCCAAAAGATTCAAGATGGAAAATGCTATCCATATCCACAGAAAGAAATATGGTGTCTGAATGCAGATTGGAGCATAATATTTGGTCTCATTTGGTTTATTTTTTGTTTCTTCCTTCTCTTTATTCCTCCTATTGGTTCTAATTCTTCTTTACAACATGACTAATGTGAAAATATGCTTAATATTAATGTACATGTAGAGCCTATATTAGATTATATGCTCTGACAGGCAACTAGGTGACACAGTGAATAGAGCACCAGTGTTGGAGTCAGGAGGACCTGAGTTCAAATGCGGCCTCAGACACTTAACACTTACTAGCTGTGTGACCTTGGGCAAGTCACTTAACACCAATTATCCTGCCTTCAACCCTCCAGAAAAGCAAATTAAAAAAAAAAAGTTATGTAGGCAAAATTATTTTTTAAAAAAAGTTTATATGCTCTCTTGGGGTGGGGGAAAGAGGAGAGGGTAAAATTTGGAAATCAAAATCTTATGGAAGTAAATGTTGAAAATTAAAAATAAATAATTTTTAAGGAAAAAATAAATCAAATTCCATTTCATGATTTTCAGCATATTAACTCCTAAATTATCCCCATTCTCTCAATTATGCTCAATCTCTCCTTCTACTGGCTATTCCTTTACTGTCTACAAATACTCCCACATCTTCTCTATGGAGAAGAAATACTATCTATACATCCCCCTAGTTGTTATATGTATATATCTATCTATCTATCTATAAATAGATAGATACATAGATACATATATATATATATATGTATATACACATGCACATTCATATTCCCTTCACCTATCCTCATACTGAGAAAAGTTTCATAAGTTACAATTATCATTTTTCCATGTTGGCATGTAAATAGTTCCATTTTGATAAGTTCCTTATGAATTCTTTTCCCTGTTTACCTTCTCATGCTTCTCTTTCTTCTTATATTTGAATGTCAAATTTTCTATTCAGTTCTGGTTTTTTCCTCAAGAATGCTTGAAAGTCCTCCACCTCATTGAATGACCACATTTTCCCCTGAAACATTGTACTCAGTTTTGCTGGGTAGGTGATATTTGGTTTTAATCCAAGCTCCCCTGATCTCTGGAATATCATATTCCAAGCCCTTCGATCCCTGAATGTAAAAGCTGCTAGATCCTGGGTTATCCTGATTGTGTTTCCACAGTATTCAAATTGTTTCTTCTTGGCAGCTTGTAATACTTTCTTCTTGATCTGGCAACTCTGGAACCAGGCTATAACATTCCTAGGAGTTTTCTTTTGGGGATCTTTTTTCAAGAGGTGATCAGTGAATTCTTTCAATTTCTATTTTGCCCTCTGGTTCTAAAATATAAGCGAAATTGTCCTTGAGAATTTTTTTTTTCGTTTATTTATTTTATTGCTTACATCATTCACTTCCATGAGATTTTGAGTTTAAAATTTTCTCTCCATTTTTCCCCCACCCACCACCCCAAAAGAGCCATCCCACTCTCTAAACCCTCCCCCAATCTGCCATCTCCTATGTCCTACCCCATCGCCCCTCCTACTTTCTGGTAGGGCAAGATGTATCTCCCTACCCCAGTGCCTGTATATCTTAATTCCCAGTTGGATGTAGTTAATAATAATAATAATAATTATTATTATTATTATTATTATATATACATAAACATTTTAAACATTTGATTATAGAACTTTAAATCCTAGGTTCTTTCCTTCCTCATCACCCATCCCCACTGGAAAGACAAGCAATTCAATACAGGCTGTACATGTGTAGTTACGCAGAACATCTCCACAAATGGACATATTGTGAGAGACTGATTATGTGTCTCTCCTTCCTCTCCTGCCCACCCCTTGTTCTATTCTCTACCCTGTCCCTGTCCCTTTGCAGAAGTGTGTGCTTCTAGCAACCCTCCCCTGAACCCTGCCACCCCTCCATCATCCCACCTCTCATTCCCATTCCCCTTCTCTCCTGTGTGGCACAATACCCAGTTTAGAGTTTATGTCATTCCTTTCCTAAGCTAAATTCAATGAGAGTAAGGTTGACCCTTTTCCATTTGCCTTCCTTTTCTTCCCCTCCATTGTAACAATTATCCCTTGCCTCTTCTGTATGAGATGATTAATCCCATTCTGTCTCTCCCTGTCTCCTCTCATTCTATTCCTCATCCACCTCAGAATTTCACTTTTCAAAGTATCATCCCTTTCTATTCAATCAATCCTGTGCCCTCTATGTACGCATATATACACATACTCAGATATTTATTCATACACATATATATACCCTCCTATACAGAGATATGTGTATGTATGTGTGTGTGTGTGTATACACACATACATTTGTATTCCCTTCACCTATCCTCATACTGAGAAAAGTTTCATAAGTTACAATTATCGTTTTTCTGTGTTGCCATGTAAATAGTTCAACTTTGATAAGTTCGTTATGATTTCCTTTCCATGTTGATTCTTGTTCCAAAGAGTCTTTATTTTGGGATCTGTTTCAAAAAGTGATGACTGGATTCTTTTAATTTCTATTTTATCCTCTGGATCCAAGATATAGAAAAGTTTTCCTTTATAATTTATTAAAATATGATGTTTATACTTCTTTTAATCTTGTTTTTCAGAGTTCCAGTAATTCATAAATTATCTCTCCTAGATCTGTTTTTCAGGTGAATTATTTTTTTCTGATATATTTCACATTTTCTTCTTTTTTTTCTATTTTTCATTCTTTCAACTTTTGTTTTCTTGTTTCTCATTTTTCATTATTTTCTTGAATCACTCTCATTTCTCTTCTGAATTTTCCCTCTACTTCTCTTACTTGATTTTCAAAATCCTTTTTAAGCTCTTCTATGGGCTATGACCAAATCATATTTTGGAGGCTTTGGATGTAGGAGCTTTGACTTTGTTGTCTTCTTGTATGTTTTGATCTTCTTTGTCATAGTAAGAGTCTATAATATGAATTTTTCCCCACTGTTTGCTCATTTTCCCAGTCAATTACTTGACTCTTGAGCTCTTTGTTGAAGTAGGACTCTGCTTCCTTTATGGAGGTTTCCCTAGGGTTTTGTGCAGCTGTTTTCAAAGATATTTCTAGGGACCTGTAAATTTTTCACTTCTTCCAAGGTGGTATGATCAAAAGAGACGTGTTTGTTCCTCTCCTGGCCTGTGCTCTGCTCCATGAGTGACCACGAGCACTCTTTTCTGCTTTGGAACTGTGAGGAGGATTTTTCACCACCACAACAGTACTCCTCCTCACCCAAGGACAACCACCCAGGACTACTACCCAAATCCATGCATGGGCAAAGTAAGAGAATCCTGTCTCAGAGCCAGCAAAGAGATCCCTGCAATCCCCCTCTGATCAGCCACTCTATTCCCCCACCATCTGTGAGCTCAGAACTCCAGAAGCAGCCACTGCTGCCAGCGCCACCCTAGGGCTAGGATTGGACCATGCTCTTCTCTTACCCAGGCCTGACGGACATTTCCTACTGACCTTCCAAGTTATTTTTGGCATTTGTGAATTAAGAAGTTTGAAAACCATCACAGCTGTCAGCATTTCAGTGCCCTGAGCCCTGCTTCAGATTTGCTGGGGGCCAGGTCAGAGTTGGTACAGCCCACACTAGGCTATGCTTCTCTTCCAGCCCAGTGGAACAGACATTTCTTGTAGACCTTCCAGGTTGTCTTGGGCTGGAAATTTGTTTGAGTCTGTCATTTTGTGGGTTCTGCTGCTCTAGAATTTGTTTATAGTCATTTTTTACAGGTATTTGGAAGGATTTGAGGGAGATCTCAAGCAAGTCCTTGCTTTTACTCTACCATCTCGGCTCCTTCTACCTCCCCTCCCCCCCAACTGCCCCTGCCATGTTTTCATGTTTCTCAATGTGTCATAAAATTTCATTTGCTCAATTGTAATTTTAAAGGAATTGTTTTCTTTAGTATGTTTTTGTACCTCATTTTTTCCATTTGGTCAATTCTGCTCATTAAGGAGTTATTTTCTTCAGTATTTTTGGTACCTCTTTTAACAAGCTGTTATTTGTGTTTCCATAATTTTTTTCTATCACTCTCATTTCTTTTCCCACTTTTCCCTTCCTACTCTTACCTCATTCCTTTCATTCCTTAGCTCTTCTAGGGATTCTAATTGGACTTCCATCAGAGGTGTGTGTGTGTGTGTGTGTGTGTGTGTGTGTGTGTGTGTGTTTTCTTTGAGGTTTACCTTGTACCTATTTTGACTTTATTATCTTCTGAATTTGTGTCTTGATCTTTCCCTGTCACCAAAACAGCTTTTTATGGTCAGGTCCCTTTTTTGTTGTCTGTTCATTTTTCCACCCTATTTATTGAGCTTCTGCCACACCCACTCTTCTGTCACAGACTTTTCCCAAAAACCTCCTAAGTTATCTTCAACTGGAACCATGTCTCACCCTGACCTTTTGTTGGCTTTGCCATTCTCAAATTAAATCCATTATTTTAAAGTTGTTTGGAGGACACTATTGGGAGAGTTCAGTTGGGTTACTGCCTCTACTCTGCTGTCTTAGCTCCACCCCAATAAACACTTCTTTACTGACTACAGACTAAATTGAAGTGAAGCTCATGGACCAATAATCTAAACATTCTAGTCCCTTTTTTTTAATGAGACATTTGCCAACCTTCAACACTGAACTATATTTTTGAAATATGTAATCTTTTTGAAAATATAATTAAGAATAGCTCAATTATGCTATAAAGTCAGATCTATTAGTACATAAGGATATAGTTCATCTTCCCATTGTAGATGACTTGAATTCATTAAGAGAAATTAGATTGTCTCTTACTATGGCCTTATTTAAATTAGGTCCCAATTCTTTATGAGCACTTTTGATTTGTCCTTTCTGGTAAAAACTACCTTCTTAGCAAGAAAACAAAAGAAACCAATGATTTAGTTTACTAAATAATTTCCTTCTGACATCAGCTATGATTACTCTCCCCACCACCACCCTAAGAAGTAATCTTACAGTCTCTTCGATCTTCTTCTTCTCCAAAGCATAGTTGGGAGGAAAACTTTCTATCTTTAACCTTTCTCTTCTCAGTTCATATTGAGTTTTAGTGCTTCTGACACTATTCTTATGATACTATGTCATTGCTGCGATTTTCTGACCATATCTTTTAAAAATCTAAGTTGGTTTATGAGTTCTCTGGACATCTACATTGTTCTCTTCAGAATTCTCCTATTTTCCCTCCTTATCAAAATGGCAATACCAGGTCATCTGTCTCTAAATCTAGCTGTGATTCCAATGCATGACACTGTCTTCACTTATTCATTCAGCAAATATTTATTAATTTATCACTGTCTCTCTCCTTAAGAGTCTTGAGCACTTGGAGTATGAGAAAATAGGACAGTCCATATTATCACTGAAAGTATCTATTGCATTCACCATTATTATCATGACTATCACTGTAGTTATTATCAATATACATTGCTTCTCAGAGAAAATGAAATTCCCATTCACATTTAAAGTTCTTTATAGTCTAGTTACAGCCTACATTTCTAGACTTACTTAATTCAGTTCAAGCATCAAGTAAAGTATTTCCTGATCTCTCCAACTTCTGATCCTTCCCCTCACAAATTCTCTACCATCTAATTGCTTTATAGTTAATCTGTACATATTTATACATGTCCTTATTTTCTTCCCTCTTTTGAAATTTAAGCCTCTTGAGAGCTCCCTCTTTTTCAGCTATAAATCTTTGATATTAATACTATAAATTCTGTTAACATCCAGGGGAATTCTTAAATACTGATGAGCTTGGCCTTGAAAAAAAAAGATAAGGTTTATGTAAGTTAAAAGAAGGTAGGTGTAAAGCCAAGCATGAGAAGCTTTCTAGAGAACTACTTCTATGAATAGCTTTAAGGTTCTGATTACATAGTATAGTGAACTTTCTATTTATTCTGCAGTAAATTAAAGCAAAACATTCACAGAACACAAAGTACAGTATTCACAATGTTATAACATAACAAGTTATCACTAAAGTGACCACATAGTTTTAAACAAAAGATATCATTCAGCAAGTCCTTAACTCAATCATCCTTAAGGAACAAGCCTCCTTAAGGGACACAAAGTACAAAAGTCAAAGTTCTCCACCCCTAAGTCATAGTAAACCATGATCTTCTCCATCAGCATTAAGTACCCAAGAACAGGTCTTTTCATCTTGACTCGAGGTTGACTCCCAAATTCCACAGTTCCTCTTCCATGGGTTCAGCTCCTGCCTGAATCTACCCAATCATCACCTGGATTCACAGGTAGGCAGCTCTCAGCTCCTCCTCCAGCTCTTTGTCCAGTTCTTTGTCTGAAGCTCACAGTGTCCAGTCCACCTCAAGTCCTTCACAGTTCCCATTTCTGGGAAGACAAAGCTTAACAAAGCCACAATAATATTCATCCACATTGCCAGCACCATCATCAATTTACTGTCTGTGAAATCAACAGAGACCCACAAACAAGGTCCAAGAGGTCAATACAAATCATCAATGAAGTCCCAGAACTTCTGTATACAGATGACCAGAAAGACCTCTTTCAGAACTTCCAGTAAGGTCCCAGGGCTTCTGTACAAAGTATCACAAACAAAAATCAGCACAGACAGAAGAGACAAACAGAGTGCTGGGATACTGCGTTTTCTCCTTCTCAATTCTGCCACCACAATAATTTTCTTCTCATTTCTGCTCTTTCCTAGCTTGGGCTTTCCTTATATATGGCTATTAGCTCCTCCCCGTTCTGTTGCAGCAGTAACAGGGGTTCAAAAACCTACATTTTACTTGTTATTGTATGTCCTTCCTTTCAAAGAGGAACAAAGATATTACAGTGTTATGTCTTGACTTGCATATAAATTGAATTTAAGTGAGGCAGAGTTACACAGTCATCAGCCTCATTCTCCCTTCCAGAGTCATCAAAGTCTAGTGGCAAGTCAAAAGTCAGGACAATTGAAAATAACCCGGGATGCATCTTGGTATGTCTGAACAAATTCTAAGTGCTTCAGCCTGGTTCAGTTGCCTTTGTGGCCATTGGAACAAATTGTTCTCATTTGCCTAGTCTGCCAGAAGAAGTCTTATATGCTTGGGGTAGACACCCCACTAATTCACCAACAGGTTTGAGGCCCATCAGTTGCCTTCCAACTGATTTGGTCCATCTGCAAAGACATTTTACCAGGGTGTGATCATTGCACATAACTTCTTGGGTCTACAGGTGAGAGCTGGGTGGCAGGTGGACACAAAGGTGAATGAGCATCCCTGGAAAGGTCTCAGCAAGCCCTCCTCGAACATCCCATACACACCTGCATTACATTTTAGTAAGATTAAAGAAACAGAAAGCCAGGGAGAACAATTAGGAAGTTAATTCAATTCTAAGTATAAAGAAAAAAGAATCAGGATTAGGATGTTTCTTGAAGAGAATAATCTTTGTTCAATATGATATATTTAAAATGAACAAAGTACTTTATAATGCTATAGATTAGAGTTGGATTTAGTTGTACTTTTAGAAGACATAAAAATTGAAGCTCTTGTTTTCTACAGAACATTGATTTGTTTCCATTTCTTTCTTTTTTTTTTTTTGGCACAAATCTGTAATTTTATCATTGTAGTGAGCTTTCTGTTAAGGAAACTTCCCTTACCAACACAAATTATCAATATGTTTGCTCTTCTAGTTGCCTGGCTATTGATTTTTAGTTGAAAAAAATTTTCAAGATAGTAGACCTATACACCATTGTAGTAGGAAGACCTGAGTTTAAATGTAGTGTCTGATAGGCTTTACTTTACTTCTATGATCACGGAAAAGTCACTAAACCAGGGGAGGGGAACCTGTGGCCTTGAGGTCACATGTGGCACTCTAGGTCCTCAAGTGCAACTCTTTAATGGAATTCAAACTTCAGATGTTCTGCGAAGTTTGTATTCAGTCCAATGGCCACATTTGAGGGCCTAGAGGGCCACCTGTGGTCTTGAGGCCATAGGTTCTCCTCCCCTCCATTAAGTCCTTCAAATTCCCAAGCAAATTTCAAAAGTACAAAGGAGTAACATGTCTACATAGAGAGGAAAAGTTTCCACACAGGAAATTCCCTATACTGGTGATACTAAACAAGTAGTGAGAACCAAGTTGGTTATAGAGAAATATATGTGTGTGTGTGTGTGAGTACACACATATATAGGTGTCTATATATATGCATATGTACACATGTATATTATGTACACATTACACCTATATTATGTGTATGTTATGTACATGTTATGTACATATTATGTTTATATAGTATCATGTTTGTGAGCCTTCCATATTGTATACTTTGCATGTATGTGCCATATTTAGCACATATATAATCTATCAATCTGTCTACATACATAATCTTTCCTCTGTACCTGTGTGTATATACACATACATATTAAACATATAGAAAGAAATAAAGAAAAAATAAAGAAATAAATAAAAATAATTGTATTTCAAAGATAAATTTAAGTTTTACTTTTAGTTCTTATTTTGAAATTCATACTTGCAAAATGGATGACATGTATAAAATTCATTCTTTAATCTGGTAAGAGAACCTTCTCACGGATTCAGATTCAAGGCATGGTCAGAAATATGCTGTGATTCTTCTTATTTGTTACATTATTAATGGCCAGAAGACATATATCTTAAGTGTTGGGAGCTTATCAGAACATCTCCACACTCATAATTTACAGAGTTGGTGACTCCTTAAAGGACATCTTCATCCAAAGTAGAGAATGTTTCATTCCTTAAAGGAATGCTCCCACTAAGTAAATAGAAATTTATATGATTAAATTGTGTTACCATCCTATATTTTTATTTCTCAACATGATTAATTGCTTGGACTACAAAAAACTTAAGGCTAGGAGAAGATGTTTTACTTTTTGTCTTCTCCATCTTCCAAACTGAGCCATTACTAGCCTTCAGTATTCTATGTTTATGGTTTCAGAAGGAAGGCTCTCATTTGACAGAGGGATTGTTGTTCTTAAAAAATAATAATTTTTGAGATTAAATATGACCTTTCAGAATAACAGCTGAATGAATCAATCAATTAGTTAAGAGTAAACTAATAAAAAACATGTGGGCTTTACTTCCATAGGAACATATGATGATTACAAAGTTGAAAGTCAAGGAGACAAAATACATTTAGGGCTTCCCAAAATATTTATTTCAATTTAGAATATCTTTTGTTCCCACTCACTCTCTTCAAAACCATCGTGAACACAAATTACCATAATGAGGTTGATGTCTTGGGCCACTCTTCAGAAAATCTTAGCATTTTGAATTTGTAGAACCTACACATTTCCTTATACACATTTTAGCATGACTACTATAACTTTGGTTAGGCCTTAAAATTAGATTATGTTACCAAAAATGTACAATCTTATGTAAATGAAAATAGAACTGTTATTACTTTGAATTATTAAAAACAGTATGAATAAATACCTGTAAATATAACTCCCATGAGATATGAAAAATTTCTAATGTAGGTGTGTGTGTATATATGTATGTATGTATACATGTATATACGTATGTGTGTATATGTATATATATATGTGTGTGTGTGTATATATATATATAAATATATGTATATGAAAAGCCACAAACAGGAAAACAGGGAGTTCTTTTACATGATTGGCAGAGTAAAAAACTCTTGCTTCCTCAAAGACAGTAGCTCCACCTTTGTGGTTTTTTTTTAATGTGCATGAAACAAAAATTAGAAGTTAAAGCTTTATCATCAAAATATTTTAATGTGACAGAGCAACGTGATGTGCACATTTTTCCATTAGATGAAATTCTGACAAACACTTTTTTTAAACTGACTGTAAGTTTTACTGTAACTAACCCCAGAAGATTAAACTTGAAGATTACTTCTTACAGATGCTATCACTTTCAACATTTCCTCATTTCCTCTTCATATCTGGCATTGATCATCTGTCCTTTTCACAGTAGTCCAACATTTTCAGTTTAAATACCTTCTTTTTTGTATCTCCTGTCATCTGTAATTGGTTTTCCATGACTAGTATTAAAAAAATCTTTATAATTTATTTCAAATTTTAGTTTAAATACATTTGTATTTACATATCTTCTATACATGTACAATATCCTTTCAAATTTATTTTATTGATTAAAAGTAATTAGTTTTGTTGAAATTTTAGTAGAATTATTTAGTATATAAATTCTCTGTAACTTCATTATACTGGCTATATTCCTGTCTGTATATCCAAGAGCACTTTATGATTTTTTTTTTTTTGCTTTCCCTTCTCCATCATTCCTAAGAGTGAAAGTGTTAGGGAGAAAAAAAGGAAACTGCTAATTACGTAGTCATTAACTAGATTAAGTTATATTTTTCTTGGTTTCATTTTCCTCTGAACATGTCTTTCTTCTTAGCATTCCTAGTTCTATTAATAACAACTTTTTCCCTGTTAAACCTATTACTAGGATTGGGCAATTGGAGCTTCTTCTCAGGGTCCTGAAATCTGGAGAGTACTAGATTCATTTAAGTACTTCAGTAGCCAAGAGACAACTACATCTAGCCCGCATCATGAATAACTAAAAATAGGATACTACCAGATGATGTTCATGTCCCACTCCCACCTGCTATGTCCCAAGTGACCAATTCAGCCAGTGTGTACCATTTTTCCCTACTACTTGTCCCAACCATATATTGAAGACACATTTCATGCCCCTTTCCTTGGACATGTTTCATTATGTTCCAGGTTAAAAAAAAAATGCTAGCTACATAATATCACAGAAGCTCAAAAGTTCTCTTATCTTTAACTCTTCCCTTTCTTTTACTGTGCTTTTTGTTTTGCCTCTGAAATATCTTTTATTTATCTTGTTTTCTCTTCTTGAATTGACGCCACTCTTGTTCAGAGTCTCTACCCTCTTTTACCTACATTATTTTGATAACTTCTTCTCATATCTCCTCTCTTCCTTCACTCAGTCCCTTCTTTATATCACTGTTTAAGTCATCTTCTTATTGTAGAATTTCGATTATCCTGCTTTAAAACCCTACATCTCTTATAGCACTGAAAGCATTGTTTTCCATATGTTAGATACACAGCATTCAAACTCTGCTTTAGAGGGCACAACAGAGATGGATTGGTCACACTCTTTGAAGGTCAAAAATTTTCGCCTAAAAACTCTTTTATGGAGAATACCCACAAGAAAGGCACTCACACGGAGGTCAAAAGAAGTGATATAAGGACACTCTATATAAGTGTCTCTAAAGAACCTTGGCATCAATTGGAAAACATGAGAAATACTGGACCATCCAGCATGGTATGCCTGCATTAAAGATTGAAACAATGATTGAAACAATATTGTAGTAGCTCAAAAGAAATATGGGATGTGTGAACTTAGAAATATTTCCATCCCAAATAGTCACAGAGCCTATTTGTGCCCAACATACGATAGATCCTTCTGACCTCATGGACACACTGTATAGTGACTCTGACATAATGATGTCATTTCGATCCTCTTCAAGTATGAATGATAACAACCATCTCACTAAAATTATTCACAAGGTTATTTCAGTATTTTTGAAGTTATTTATTATGTAAGTCTAGATTCTATAATTCTATGAATTAGAAAGATTGATTTTTTTTTTAAATGTGAAAAAGTAGGAAGGAAAGAAATTGGTTTATCAATCTTGTTTATGTGTTCTTTGTGATGTGTTTTGCTGCCAGATAAAAGTGAGCCCATGTTTATTGCATTGTGAGCAAGTTGTTTGCTATCAATAAGTAAACCATATACTGAAGTATTCTTTCTCTGGAGACACAAAAAGGAATTTCAAGTGGGGTACCTCATCCATTTTTTGAGGAACTACTTCCAGTCAATCTCATTGTGCTAGACTAGCACAAGAAGATAAAGAAAAAAAAAATCACAGAAATTCAGACTTCAAAGGGCCTACAAAAGAAGTCAAGTTCAAGCACAAATCTCAAAAGGATCAGTATACCTGAGAAGTGGACATTTCTTTCTTTCTTTTTGTTTTTTTTTTTCTTAATGCCCTAGACTAGAGGGAAGGGAAACACATTATCTATTGAGGCAGAACATTTACTTTTATGCAACTTAAATTACAGAGAAGTGTTTTTTTTTTCCCTTAGCTCAAACTGAAATTAATTTCTTTTAACTATGATTCTGGACAATTTTAATCTCTGATAGTCCCTCAAATGTTCAGGATCACTGAATAAAATCATGAATTACTTAAGAAGAAATGACTTTGAAGGCCAGATAGTCAAAAGCTTTTTATTTTGCAGACAAAGAAACTGAGGCCAAAAGAGATTAAGTGACTTGCCCAAAATCATTATTGTAGTAAGTAGAAGAGTCGAGATTTGATTAATGATTAGGTAAATTTTAGTAATTTTCCCATTACACCTTACTAAAGACAGCTCTCTTTCTCCCCTTACTCTTTTTTCTCCAGTCTACATATCCCCAATTCCTTCAATATATTACCATCACTAGGCTCTATAGCATACTGATTTGCCCTGCTCTTCACCATCTCTAATTCATTAATATCCTTTTTAAAACATGGCACTGTAAAGTGAACATAATATCCAGATAAGATCTGGCCAGGGCAGAATAAAATTGTTATTTTCTTATTCCTTCCATACTCTGCTTCCCTTAAAATAGGCTACGATCACATTAGTTGTGCTAGCTGCCATATTGAGCTTGAAGTACACTGAAGCAACTAATTAATTTTTTGAAAAAAAAAAAGAATCCAAATTGCTTCTCTCAGATTAAATTACTGACGTTGAATTTTTAAACCAGAAAATAAAATCTTACATTTAATGTCTTTTAAATGTCATTCTTTTATAATTGGTTAAATGTTTAAGATCTTTTATGAATCTTTGAATCTTTATGACTTTGTCATCGATTATATTAGTTATCAATTCTATGTTTGTGTTATCTATACATTTGATAAGTATACCATCAATATTTTTATATCAAAATCCTTAAAAAATCAGTGAAATTGGGAAGGGTCATGGAAAAAATCCTTGAGCACTATCTCAGAGACTTCTTTGTAAGTTGAAAGTAAACTATCAATAATGACTTTTTGTGCATACCATTTCTGAATCCACCTAATAGTTGTATCATAAAGATTAAGCTCTCCATATTTTAAGCAGATTAGCAAGAGAGATTTACTAAGGTTCTTTGATAAAACCTAATTTCTTTCCCTTCTTCCTTCCTCCTTTCCTCTTCCTCTCATATATGTTATCTATATAATATACATATATACACACAAACATACACACATGTGTAGATGCATACACACACACACACACACACACACACACAAACACACCATCCCCCTGGTCTGCTCACTGAGTAACCTTGACAAAAATGAAATCAGGTTAGTCTGGAATAACTCCTTATTTTATGTTCATTAACCATCACCATGATAAAGTTTAGCATAGCAGATTATGGTTTGACTCCATTATCTACCTTTTTTGGAAAACTGATGCATTTTTAACGCCTTGTCCTATAGTATTTGTCATATTCTCCATGATTTTTCCAAGATCACTAATAATGATAATGATAATAACAGCTAAGCCTCATAGCTGTTGGCTCTTCATGGACCTCAGATCTTCTTGGTGAATTGAACTCATGAAGGGAAGCAAAATACTATCTTACTATTTCTTTACTCATTCTGTATATTAATTCTCTTTTAACCATTTTTATTATGACCTTCACTGTTGAGAGGGCATTCTTCTTACAGGATAGAAGAGAAACAAAGTAAGAGGTAACCTGCTTAGCCTTCTATAGTTCACCCTAAGTGAGACAGATGTCCTGTCGTTCAATCATTTTCCAGTCATGTCCTACTCTTCATGATCTCATCTGGGATTTCCTTGATAAAGATACTGGAGTGGTTTGTCATTTTCTTCTCTAGTTCATTTTACAGATGAGGAACTGAGGCAAACAGGGTTAAGTGGGGAACACTGCTAGTGTCTGAAGCCAGATTTGAACTCACAAAATTGAGTCTTCCTGACTCCAGAACCAATGCTCTATCCACTTCATCAACTTCTTCTGGAGTCAGAATCACAGAATTTGTGAGCTAAAATGAAGATCAGAAGCCATTTTTTACAAACATATATTTAAAATTAAAGGTTTTTTGTTGTCCTTCACTATCATCAATAAATTATGTTCATTCTGAGCTGTAGTTTTTCTGATAACAAACTTAAAGTTTCATGCAAAAAATTATTCATTTTCTCTTCCTTTTGTTGCTTTCATGTTCTTTCAGAACCTTTCAAAAAAGTCTTAAGTTGGTTGGTGAGTTACTTGGGCAAACACATTAGTTTCTTTAGAAAGTTTCCTTGTTTCATCTTCATCAGAATTTCATCTTCAGAAATTCATTCTTGAGAGTTTCTAACACTTCCTTGACTGATTTCCCCTATGGAAAGTTAATCCATATAATATTTCCTATTATTGCTCTGAACATTTCATAAACTGTTCTTCTGAAGTCTAAGGACATGTCAGAGTATTCCCAACTTTTCTCCCCTTCTCTGTCACAAATTCTGACATTCATTTCCCTCTCAATTAAAAGGTTCCTATCATCTCTAGTCCCAACAATATATTTTTTCTTGTTAGCTGAAGTCAGATACAGAATATTATTTTAATTATATTTATTTCCCTCCCTTTCCTTTTCTTCCCTTCCTTTTCCTCCTTTTCTCTTCCTTTCCATTCCATTCTTAGTGGGGTGGCTTCCTTCACTCTTCATCTCATTCTGTGAACTCAAAGATCCCTTTAAGTGAAGGTAGAGTTCTGACAATCAAGTACATGGAGGAGGAGGAGGAGGAAATTAAGTTGAAGAGGCACTGAGGGTAAAATTAAAGAATGAAACAGATCAGTCAGCTACTCTTATACTCCTAAAGAAACAGTGTAGAATGGTGGAAAGTATGCTGAATATGAAGTCAGAGGATCTGGTTTCTAATTATAGCTCTCTTACTCACTATTTCTGTTATGTTAGATAAGTAAGAAATTTAAGTTGTATGGCCAATAGTTCCTTAATATATAAAAAGAAAAACAAGTTTGGAATAAATGAAATTTGAGGTCTCTTTCACTTTAACATCTTTGATTCTATGATTCTACAATTCCCCTTGCCCTGCCCCATTTGAGAATGTCTACCAAACTACTGGATCAGATTCCAAGATCTCCTAAGATATTAAGTTACCTATTGAACACTTCTTCACAAAATTTTCTTATAAGTTATCTATATGTTTAGGTAATATCCTTAATCATTGTGTAGTAAAAAATGAAAAAATCAGAAACAAATGTTGAAACAATTTTTTTTTTTTTGTAGCTTCAGAACCAATATGTTACGCTGGGGCATAAAGAAGGATTCCCAGGGCATACAACTAAAGGGTTTAAAGGCAGATTTCCTTAGATGCTTCAGGAAGGAATGCTCATTGTTTGAATGGGAGCATTACAATGAGTTTCTATTAAATTGGGTTAAGTATAAAAGAGCAAAAAAGCAATAACAGCCAAAAGCATACACAAAAAACCCACCTTCCTTGCAAAAGCTAATCTCAGTGCTTATTTAGAGTTAATATCGCAAAGAGCAGCTTCTGGGTTTTGCTGAGAGATTCCAGAAAAGCATCCAGAGAAAAATATCAGCTTCTGAGTCATATTAGACAAGGAGCACATATTGCTTTTGAAATCACAAAGGCACTGAAGTATGTTCTTCCATGTCAGAGAAGATGGGTCTTTGTAATTCATCTTGGAAAGGTTATCATCACATCTGTGCAGAGGTAGGGGGACCATAGTTTTGCTACACTGCCAGTAATATCCGATGTGGTTGATATATTGCTTGATTTTTTTTAAATTGCTCTTTAAAATTTTTTAATAAGGTAAAGCTCTTAATAGGGTAGAGGAAGATGATAAAAAAACAAAAATGACATCAATAACATTTTTAAAATGTTCTAGTCAAGTGAATATTCTTCTCAGGTTTGAACTCAAACCTATTAATCTTTATAGCAGGAGGATGTTCTGGGGAAATGGGGAAGATGGTAGGTCATGGACTTAGATCTTGAAGGTTTCTCAGAGGCCATCAAAACCAATCTCCTCATTTTATAGAGAAGAAAAATAAGGACCAGAGACATCAAAGGATCTATTTAAGGTCACTTGGTAATCAGTGAACTGAGCTCCTTTGACTCCAAAGCCAGGTAGACGTTTTTCATGGTACCCGAAGATGTGAAGGAAAGAATCCCCTTACATAATCAAGGCAGCTGAAAAAGATTACTTACTGTTTTACCCTGTGCTACAGGAATGGAAAGGGTTAACACTTGGAACAACACTGAGGCCTTATATAACCAGGATGCTGTTATAGCAAATGAGGTAATACCATATTGCTGAGACAGGGTAAAGGGGTGGCTTAGAAAGGATGAACTCAAGCTGGGGCCAAATCTAAATTAATTAACTTCAGCCACACTGAAATTCTATTGTGGGAAAGCAATGGCTGGGGCCAGAACTGGAAAATATCATGTCGGGAAAAGAGTAAAATAATTAATATATATCTTGCTGTGATGCTGATATCTAAAGCAGTAATGCTTCCTAACCCAGGGTCAAATATAAGTTACAATTAGTTGCAAATTCTTAAGTAGCTTTGCAGGTTAGAAAATCAATTCAAAAATTCATCCTTAGGCATTGAAAATAGGAAACTGCTCCTGCTTCACTATAAATCATTGATTCACCAACAAATTCAAAAGCATAACATATTTCTGGAAAAGCCAGTTGAATCCTATTTTCTATAATTCTTACCATTATATTAAAAATTAGTCTTCCTCTTTTCAGAATTTTTGTTTTACTTATTACTTTAACTCAACAAACATTCAAGTGCTAAAAATATGCTGAGTACAAGGGTCAGAAACATGAAAAACACAGAGTGCCATCAGGGAGCTTACTATCTACTAGAAGGGATATGACATGTACAAAGATCAACCAAATACCAGGAGTAAAGGAAAGATTCCAGCAAGATGCTATAAAAATTTTAAAGAGAGATTTTTGGCTAGATATAAAATTAATGGCGTGGAGAGAACTGAAATACAAAGAAATGCTTAGATGGAATGATAAAAGAAAAGAAACAAAAAACCGTATTGGACATGCTGTCCCCAATACAAAGCCACATTTAGTTCTGTCTACAAAGCAATGTAGGGCTACAAACAGTAAGTCCTTTATGTAATGGCTGCAGGTAGGTACCAAAACGAAAGCCCACATGCAGGTGAACAAAGGTAGGCTTATTCATCTCAAAGAAAAGTGGAAGAAACTGGGTTACAGAAATAATTCATATTTCATACTGCTTTAAGTTTCAGGAAAAAATAACCTTTTCATAGCAACCCTATGATAAAAATAGTGCAAGTTCTATTTTTTCCAGATTTTTTAAAGAAACATTTTGTAATTGCATCTAAACAGGTCTTGAATGTGCCTTGGCATATTAATTTCTAGATATTTTACATATTTTGCTGTTATTTTGAGTGGGACTTTCCTTTTCTATAATTTCATACTCGATTCTGTTATTGCTACATAAAGAAATACCGTTGATTTTTGTGGGCTTATTTTGTATCCTGACAACTTTACTGAAGCTATTATCCAAATAGTTTTCTTTTAATTTCTCTAGGATTTGGTAAGTAAAACATTATGTTGTTAACAAATAGGAAGGAAGAAAAGAAGGAAGGAAGAAAGGAAGGAAGGAAGGAAGGAAGGAAATTTGATCCTCACAACAAACCTGAGAAGTAAATGCTATTATCTTATTTTAAAATAGAGGAAACTGAGGCACACTGTGATTAAATGAGTTTGTAAGGGTTGCATGCCTAGGAAGTGTCTGAAGAAAAATTTGAGCTCAAGTCTTTATGACTCTAGGCCCAGTGCTCTGTCCCTTGTATCACATGGGGATAGCTGTGTTTTCCCTTTAACTATCTTTCTATCTTTTATTTCTTTCTCTTTCCTTATCACTACAGGTAGTTTAGCAGAAGTTGAATTTCCCTCTAAGGACCATTCAGGGAACCAGGGTCCAGGTCTTTCTAGAAACTTCACGGGACTTTAATGATATGTGTTGTTGCTTTAACTTTTGGAGGATAACATTCCTAGGTTCTTTTCCAATCAAGTGGTGGCCCAACACTGAAAGAAACTGATATGACAAACATGGAGTAGTTCCTTGACCCTTCCCCCACTGTGAGGAGTGAAGACAGGGTGTTTAATCTATTAAAATGTGGGGAGATCTCTTCCCTTTTCTACTTGGCACTCTTGTCAGACACTCTTCCTTGTGTAAAGTAGCAGACTATGTCTCCTGATTGTGGTGTTAGACAACAAAGAACTCCTGGGCCAGGGGAAGCATTTTCTCCAACCCAGGGAAGTTTCATTCTACTGAGCACCCTTTCAACTCAAAGAGAAAGAAGTACCACACTTGGAGACCAGCCTTCATTCCCAGAAATAGGGCTCTAGAGCTCATGAAAGTTTGAGGAGTAATGAGGAGAAAAACTTTAGGGGGAAAAAAGGTCATAAGATCCAGTCATAGAGATATCTCAAGGAAAGTTTGGCCCTCAAATACAGGTGAAAATACTATGACCTTCATCTGCCTTGTTCTTTTTCTCAACATCTTCCTCTTGAATCCCCATCTCCAACTATCATACATAAATTGTGGTAGAGTGGGTTTGGGGGAGATAGAGGAAACCTATGAAAACCACGACTGGCATTTTGAGGCAATAAGACTTACTCCAAAATAGTACTCTTATCACTGCAGTCAATCCAGAATAGATGTGTTGATTAGGTGAGAGAATAAACATGATAGCCTAGGAGCCAGGCCTCTTTATCCTCCCACTATAGTAGGTTTTATTGGCTTTGTCCTCTACCTAAGAAACCCTTGAAAAAATCAAGCTTCTACTCCAGAAAAAGTCCATTCCATATTCCAAACTCACTATCTTGTCATCAGCCCTCCTTGTCATAACTCCAAATTTTCCCAACAGCACATTTCAGTTCAGGTTCTATTCCCTTCAAGAGGTACAATCAGCTATCAAATACCCTTTTAAATTACCCATCTTTTGCACAAAGAAAAGCAATGCAACCAAGAATAGAAGGAAAGCAGAAAGATGGGGGGGGGAGGGAATTATAGCAAGTGTTTTTGATAAAGGCTCCGTTTCTCAAATATATAGAATACTGAGTCAAGTTTATAAAAATATAAGTCATGCTCCAATTGATAAATTGTCAAAGGCTATGAACAAGGAGTTTTCAGAAAAAAAAATAAAAACTATCTTTAGTCACATGAAAAAGTGTTCTAAATCTCTATTGAATAGAGAAATGCAAATTAAAACTGCTCTGAGGTACCACTTCATGCCTAGCATATTGGCTAATATGACAGAAAAAGAAAATGGCTGGATATGGGAAAATTGAGACCCTAATGTACCATTAGTGGAATTGTAAACTGATCCAACCATTCTGGAGAATAATTTGGAACTATGTTCAAAGAGCTATAAAATGATGCATACTATTTGATCTAGTAATACCACTACTAGGTCTGTATTCCAAAGGGAATTTAAAAGGGGAAGGAAAGGACCTATTTGTACAAAAATATTTATAACAGCTCTTTTTGTGATGGCAAAGAATGGGAAATTGAGGGGATACTCCTCAATCGGGGAATGTTAACAAGTCCCAATATATGATTATAATGGTATATTATTGTGCTATAAGAAACGGTGAGAAAGGTGATTTTAGAAAAAAAAAAACAATCTGGATTTAAATGAACTGATGCAAAATGAGGTGACCAGAAGCAGGAGAACATTGTACCCATTAACAACAATATTGTAAGATGATCAACTGTAAATGATATCACTATTCTCAGAAACAAATGATCCAAGACAATTCCAAGGGATTCATGATGAAAATTGCATCCACTTCCAGAGAAAGAATGGATCAAATCTGAATGCAGATTAAAGCCTGCTATTTTTTACTTTATTTTTTCATGGTTGGTTTTTTTGGGGGGAGGAGAAGTCTGAATTATTTTTCACAACAAAACTTATATGGAAACATGTTTTTCATTATTGTGCAGATGGAACTTATA
Source organism: Pseudochirops corinnae (assembly GCA_028646515.1). Taxonomy (NCBI): domain Eukaryota; kingdom Metazoa; phylum Chordata; class Mammalia; order Diprotodontia; family Pseudocheiridae; genus Pseudochirops; species Pseudochirops corinnae. Next base: position 422,847,055 of record CM053585.1, on the reverse strand, counting down.
TGAAATTGATTTCCATCTCATGGCAGGGAGAGGGGAGGTAGGGAAAGAACTTGGAACTTAAATTGAAAAAAAATGTTAAAAATTAATTTTACATGTAATTGGAAAAATAAATTATTATTTAAAAATAACTCCCAATTATCTAGATTTTCTTCAGAAGTCTTATCTCTACTGCTTCTCCTCCTACTACCTAATTTTTCCTTCTTATTTTCCTTAGTGAGCTCTTCCTCCAGGTCACTAATAATGGTGACTTTCCCTAATGAGAATATCCTTTCCCCACTTCTCTTCAATCATTTGGTGTTTTTACCATCCCTAATCTTTCTTTCTGTCCTCCAGCCTTTTTAATAGTATTTTATTTTTTTCCCAATTACATGTCAAGACAATTTTTAGTCTTCATCTTTACAAGATTTTGAATTCCAAATTTTGCTCCCTCTCTGCTTCGCTTCCCCTCTTCCTAAAATGGATGGCAGTTTGATATAAATTATACATGTGCTATCATGTAGAACATATTTCCATATCAGTCACAATTTTGAAAGAAGAAACAGATCAAAAGGGGTAAAAACCAAAAAAAGAATAAAGTAAGGGGGGAAAAAAGTCTGCTTCAATCTGCATTCAAAGTCCATCAGTTCTTTATCTGGATGTGGATAGCATTTTCCTTTCAAGTGTACTTTGAAACTGTCTATAGATCTTTGTGTTGCTGAGAAGAGCTGAGTTATTCATAGTTGACCTTCACACAATATTGTTGAAACTGTGTACAGTGTTTCCCTGGTTCTGCTCATTTCACTTTGCATCAGTTCATGTACGTCTTTCCTGGTGTTTCCTGAAATCAGCCTGTTCATCATTTTTTATTGCACAATGATACTCTATAACATTTATATACCACAGCTTGTTCAGCCATTTCCCAATTGATGGGCATCTTCACAATTTCCAATATTTTGCCAACACAAAAAGAATGGCTATAAATATTTTTGCAATATAGGTGCTTTTTCCTTTTTTATGATCCTTTTGGGATAAAGACCTAATAGTGGTATTGCTGGATCAAAGGGTATGAATGGTTTTATAACCCTATAGTTCCAAATTGCTCTCCAGAATACTTGAATCAGTTCACAACTCCACCAATAATGCATAGCATCCCACTGTCCAAATCCTCTCCAATATTTGTCATTTTCCTTTT
>CM053585.1:422827717-422845384 GCA_028646515.1 Pseudochirops corinnae | reverse complement strand
TTAGGCAATCTTCATGTTTCTTGGAAGCTTTTGGTGTGGGAGTTCTGACTGCATTGTCTTCCTCCCATTCCCTGCTTTGATCCTTCTTTTCCCCAAAGAAGGAATCTAGAGTTTGGTTACTGTTCTTACTTTGCTTCCCAGGCTTATTTACAGCTGGTGGATCAGTGAATTTTTTTTTTTTTTTTAGCTCTGTGGAACTCTGCTTCCAGAGGGGAAAGCTCTGTCCCAAATTGCTGGGGTCTTCCCAGCTGCCAGAACTTTTAGGAGGCTGCTGGGTCCCTCCCCAACTCCAGCTCACTGAAAAAAAAAACAGGACCCCCACCTAAGACCACAATCCAGATCCAGGCCACTCAACATGAGAGCACTTGGCCTCTGAACGATTGCTTGGTCCCCCTGCAGTCTGCAGGCTGGGAGCTCTGAAGTGGCAGTGTGGAGGCAGGTGCAAGACCTCTGCTTCTGAGGCCTCTTTGCCCTGGAGGCGATTTGGCCCGACCTGCTTTTCTCTCCCGTAGCCAAACTTCACTAACCATTCACTTAGTCCTTTTTTTTTGTACTTATGGCTTGACAATTCTGGGAACTTCCATGGCTGCCGCAGATCCACTCTCCTGAAGCTCCAGCTGGGAGCTCATCTCCAGCTGCCTCCGGAGCAAAGCTGTGGTTTCAGGCTGGGCTGGTTTCGGCTTGAAGAGCTGAGATGGTTCCTCATAGCCGAGCTGCCTTTAGCAGAAAGTATATTTGTGTGCGTTTTGGAGTTCTGAAATTTGTTTAGAGTCATATTTTATGGGTATTTTGAGGTGGCTATGTGAGAGCTGTGATATGTTGCTGCTCCTACGCTGCCATCTTGGCTCCACTCCTTTTGAATCTTTATTATTTTTATATTCTTTTTTTAAAACAACAGATTTTTGGATAATCTTTTCCAATCATTTGCTATTCATTTGTATTTTAAACTTGACTTTGTCTTATTAATTTCATGATTCTAAATGTTAATTGTGTGTAATTCACTCCATCGCTCCACACATCCATCATTTTGTATTTTTCTTCCCTTTTTGTATTTGTCCCACTACAAAAAAAAAACATACTGAAAGTGTTTGCTCACTAGAAACTTTAAGTTAATGCAAATTAATACATTAAAATATATATATATATTAATTAACATATTAATATATATATTTTTAATATATTCCCCCTCTTCTCTTTTCCTTGCCCTGTCCCAATCACAGGTCTTTACTCCTCCCTCTCTTCTTTTCTTCTTTCATTCTTCTCTACTTTCTTCCTTCTACTCTTCCTTCTACTACTTTCCCTCACTCCCTTCCTCCTTTCATCCCTTTCTCATTTCCTCATTTCCTTATTCCCTCCCTCCTGCCTTCCCTGCCTTTTGTTCTGTTCTTCCTCTCTCTTTCCCCTCATTCCTACCATCCTCCTTCACTCCCATCTTTCCTCTCTCCTTCCCTCCCTCCCTTTCTTGCTTCCATCCTCCCTTTCTTTCTCCTTCCTTTCCTTCCCTCCCTCCTTCTGTTCCTTTCTTCCTTCCTTTCCCCCCTCATTTCTCTCTCTATCTGTTCCTTTCTTCTTTCCTCCCTTCATTTCTTATTTACATCTCTTCTTCCTTCTTCTCTTTGTCCCTCCACATCCTTTTCTCCCCTCTTTCTGACCAGTCTCCTTTCCATCCTGTTTTCCTGACATCTTTTATTTCAACTTCCCTGCTATTCCTTCATCTCTATCCTTGTACCCTGATATTTTCCTATTGAGATTAACAGTTGTACTGAGCTCATTGCCTGTGAATCCTGGACAGTATAGCAGGAAAATGAATCACTTTCATTTGAATTGTCTTAGGAAGATTTTGAAAATCACCTGGCAGGATAAGATACCAGACACTAAGATCCTTTCTCAAACTAAACTGTCAAGCATTCAAAATCTATTGCAGAGAGCACAGCTGTGATGGGCTGGCCACAGTGTTTGAATGCCAAATAAATGCCAGGCATATGCTTACCTAAAAGACTATTTTATGGAAAACTCATATGATGGTCAGAAGAAGCAATATGAGGACACTCTGAAGGTTTCTCTTAAGAGCTTTGGAATTGATTGTGTGACATGGGAGGTACTAGCTGAAGACTAGCTAAAATGGCATGCCCACATCAGAGAAGGTGCTATGGGCAAAGTAGAATTGAAATATCTCAAAAGAAACGTGAGATGCACAAATTTAGAGAATACACCCCAAATATTCACATGGGCTATTTGTGCCTGAACTGTGGTAGAGCATTCTGAGCTCTTATTGGTCAGATCAGCTGCAGTCTGACACATTGTAACTTGAATCTAACATGGTGATGTCATTTTGTCTTCTTTCAGAGAAAAGACTCTATTTGTGTATGTTCAATGTCCTTTTTCTTGTTCAATTGAAAATAAAGTTTACAGGATGCTCATTATTAGTCTAAGTTCTATCTCCATGTTCATATAATTCTCATCCCAAGCGCCTGTGTGAGTTAATTAGTTCCTTCTTTTTCCTCTGCTTTTCTTCCTCAGTCTATGCCTCTATTCTTCCCATCTTTATCCTTGTGCTAAGATAATCAAAATGACACAGAACCAGCTTCAGGGCCCTCTCTCAATCTTACTTAACCTTCTCTATGGTCATTTCTGACATTAGAGTTCTGAGAATAGTCTTGTTTTTGCTTCCCATATTAGAATGTAAACACCTCATCATCATGTAATTAATTTCATTTGGTCAAATATATTCATTTTTCATTCTTTCTTTTGATTGCTACATTTGTTATTCAAAGTTCTGGCTCAGTTCTTGTCTTTCCATCATGAATGATCAGAAGTCCTCAGAATTTCATTGAAGGTCTGCTTTCTCTCTATAGGAAAGTACTTTGCTTTTCTTGGTATGTTATTATTGGTTGTAGCCCTTTAGCTTTATGCCTTTTTGAATATTATATTTCAGCCTCCCCTATTTTTTATAATGGCAGCTGTCAAGACTTGTGTCGTACTGATTAAGACTGGTTGGTACTTGAATTCTATTTTTGGTTGCTTGAAGAATATCCTTTTGAGCTGGAAGTTCTGAATTGTGCCTATGGTATCCATGGAAGTTTTCATTTCAGAATTAATTTCAGAAGATGATTTACAAAATATTTTCTCTTATTCTGTTTTGTTCTATTTGTATAATTTGGGGGTATTTTTCATTATTATTTTTTGAAATATGGTATCTAGATTTCTTAGTCTATAATTAAATTCAGATATTTTTAAGTCTATCAACCTGTTTTTCATGTCAGTTGTTTTTGATCATGTATACGTTATATTTTCTTTTTGTCTTACAAAGTTAGTGCTTCATGTTTAGCCTATTCTTAGTTTTAACAAGTTCCTTACAGTCTTGGGCAAGGCTTGCTTGGCTTAAAATGTCTTCTAAGCTATTAGTTCTCCTTGGCATTTTTGTTTGTCTAACTGCCATTTGATTTAACATTGTAGTTTGTATCCTTTCTTTCATTTCTCCCCAGTATTCTTCTTTATCTTGTGGCCAAGATATTATTTTGATTTCTTAAAGAGTTGTTCTTTTATTGTGAATTTACATCTTAGGCTTCTTTTAATCTGAGGTAATTATTCATTATTTTCAATATTGTTGTCATTGTTTATTGTTATACATATCTATAACTTTCAGAATCAGGTTGAGTGTCTGGTTTAGACTCTGCTTACTGCTGTACTTTTGAGTAGTTTGCACATGTCCTGCTTGGTTCTGCATATGGTACCCAAGATTAAGCTCTACCTTCTGCAGGAATTATTGGGTTTTGGCTTAGTGACCTGGTGATTCAATTTAGGTTTTTGCTTTATATCTTTCTCCGTACTCTTCTTCATAGTTCCATACATCTGTTGGATTTTAGTCCTCACTTTGAAACTTAAAGATGTCACCTAGATATGATTAATCATGATGGGAAACTCTAGGTATTTTGATTTCCAGGTACCATCTTCTACTTTGCCTTGTTGTTGCTCTATCATAGGCTAGATCTGGCCCTGGACATGATCACTGACATGAATGAGAGCAGATCTAGCTCTGTCTCTTTTGCACCTTAGATGGGGCTGACTGATTACAAGACCACTTCGCTTACATTGAGGTTTCTCGCAGGTCAGGCATTATGATTCCTGGGCATTGACTGGTCCTTTCTCCACCTGAGCTTCTGGCAGATTGTTGCCTAGGCAATAAGCTACCTGGGCATTGAGTCTTATGCTACCTGGGTACTTTATATACCCTTATCTTTTGCTTTAAGTCCCTGCTCTAGTTTCTGCTTGCCTAAACTTGTCCATATTTTTTAAATTTTGCAGGATTCAGGCAATCTTTTTATCCAGTCCTGTATTGTATGAAGTAGTTATCTCTTCTTGGTTTCTTTCCTCATTTTGTTACTTTTGTTTCATTCTTAGACATTTTCTGGGGGTATATGTGTATGATCTAGTACAATAGTGTCAAACTTAAATAGAAACTGAGTGTTGTAGCAACATATTGACTTAGAAAACTGCAAACTGTTAGTTTATTTATTGTTTTTATATGGATTAATTTTTTAATATTTCCCAATTATATTTGAATTTGGTTTGTGCTGCACTCAAGTTTTGCAGGATGCTTGGGCCTCATGGACCACAAATTCAAAATGTCTTAACTAAGTTGTTTTAGATTGGAACTAGCTGTGATGTTTCCAGATTTCCTGAAAAAAATAATCAAAATATCACATTATTGTGTGGAAAAATAGAATAAAAAATAAATCCTGTCAAACTCCTATGAGAAAAAAATATGCTTAAACTTAGCTCGACAGATGATAAAATAATACCAATGCACAATATTAAATGAAATATTATCAAAATTGATGCAAGATATGAAAATATATATGATGAGAAGGTTGACATAATAGGAATGGAGAATTGGTTTAATATTAGGAAAATTCTAAACACAATGGACCTTGTTAATAGGGAAAAACAATTAAAACTGCAAGATGTATTTGTAGATGAAGGAAAAAAAAAAAACCTTTCTTGTATGATAAGACTACTCTCACCTGAAGTCCACCTGAGACTCCTAGGTCCCATCAATGGCAAGTTCAAAGTCCATCTCCTATAAATACCTTTCATGATCCCCTCCCTAAATTATTAGTGCTTTCTCTGGAAAAATATATTTTATGTTTACTTTGTACCTAATTTTTCTATATAAATATATACTTGGCATATAATTTGATTATCCCCTAAAAATTCTTTCCCTCAGTAGAATGTAAGGTCCATGTGAGAAGGCATTTTTTCATTATCTTCATATCTTTAGTACCTGCCTAAAATAAGGGTCATGTCTAATATCTTTACATAGGAAGGGATTATTTCATTATCTTTGTATCTTCAGGACCTGTCTAAAATAAGGACCATGTCTAATATCTTTACATAGTTTATATACATAGTAAGTGCTTAATAAATATTTATTGAATTGAACTGAACATTTCTGTATTACTTCTCTAATCTTTCTTCTGTCTCTTTTATCCTGACTTTTTATTCTACCACAATTTAAATATAGATGTTCCCCAAGATGCTTTCCTTGACCCCCTTATTTTCTCTCTCTATCCCTTGGTGATATTCTTTATTTTCATCTTTATACATATAATTCCCAAGATTCCAACCTTAACCTCCCCTTAGAGCTAGGGTATCACATTTAACAGATTTACAGAATCTTAGAGGATATCTAGTTCAATCTATTTTAAGAGTGAGGAATGGCAAGTAGAAAGCCAGATTGCTCAACTGGAATTTATGAGATGTCTAGAGAAAGTGATGCAGACCTTCCCAATATGGGGTAGTCCCTCTGTGGTGAACACATGAGAAGAGATGGACAAAAATCACCTACAATGCATAGGCTTGGTTTCATTGCTATTTGCACAGTTGGAGAGCACTTTGGAGTCAATGACATCATAGGTCAATTTGAACATTGACTGAGGTACCTTTAAATTTGGAAACATTCCTCTAGCAGCTGAAGGAATTACTAGATACAGCTTTTTCTTGCTTTTCTATAAATAATAAAGACATTCATTTTCACTCAATAACAGGAAAAGTGTATTGGTTGCTGCTGTACCCTCTGGACAAAGAAGATGGTTTTGTTCTGATCCACCACTGTTCTTATTCATTCAGCTTTCACAAGCATTAGTAATACATTGATGAGACAAGAAACCAGAATCTGTGATTCAGTCTGTTATTAGGGAAGAATCAAGCTATTGACCAATACAAAATTGAAACTACAACCTTGGCCTTATGAGTACCTCTGAACTGACCAATTGAGATAATTAAGGAGCAGATTTATGAAAATGTTCTATTACACAGATTTTAAAACAGCAGCAATAACATGAACCACAACGAACCACTCAAAAATTTCTTCAGATTATATCCCATACAAAATGCTAGTGAAATATATGTTTTTTTTTTTATTTCAAAAAATCTTGATTCTTTATTCCAGGATGTGTATCTTCAGTCTCAAAGGGTATGAAGATATAGGGGAAAATTGTGTTCTTGCCTTATTTTTAGCTCAAGCTATAACAGAGCTTTCATAAATAATCTGAGAGTTCATGGGTCACTAGGTTTCCAGCATGCCTTCCAAACCAGTTGATATGGAGTGGGATTGGGAAATACAATGGAATCTCAAAATGCCTGTTTGTACCATGTCATGTTTCCATGCATACAAAGAAATAACACAGTATAATTTATGCTAGAACTTTGTTCTTATTGCAAATGAATTGCAGTTTTATCATAGAATTATGAATTTAGAGCTAAATGAAATCTTAGAAGCCATCTAGTCTATTGTTCATTTTATAAATGTCTTGGAAGTTAAATGACTTGCCCAATGTTACATATACAGAAATATTACTTATGACTATTGCTGTTATTATTGTTGTTTTTATTAAGTGGCTTGTTTAAGACACTTTATTTCTTTTTAAATTTTGAATTCCAAATTTTCTTTCTCCATACCACCTCCTTCCCAACCTAGTGAAAAGGCAAAAAATGTTATATTCATTATACATTGAAATCATGAAAAACATTTCCCTATTAGAAATATTGTTTTCAAAAGCAAGAAAAATAGAGAAAATCATACTTCAATTTATCCTCAGAGTTCATCAGTTCTCTCTCTAGAGGTGGACAATACTTTTTTCATCATGGGACATTTGCAGTTTTCTTGGATAATTGTATTGATCAATGTAGCCAGGGACTTTCACAGTTGATTATCATTACACTGTTGATGATCTCCCACTTCCTCTCTTTTCATTTTCCATCTGTTCATGTAGGTCTTGATATATTTTACTGAAACCTCTTCCTTCATCATTTCTTCTAGCATAGTAGTACTCTATTACAATCATATGTAACAACTTGTGAAATCATTCTCTAATTGATGAGTGTTTCCTTGATTTCCAATTATTTGCCACCTCAAAAAGAGCTTCTCTAAATATTGTTGCACATATAGATTATGTTCCCCTTTCTTTGCTTTCTTTGGGATACAGACCTAGTAGTTGTATTGCTGGGTCAAAAGGTATGCACAGTTGTGCCTAGTTTCAAATTGTTCTCCAAAATGGTTGGACCATTTCACTAGTCCAACAAGAGTGTACATATTTTTCCCTCATCCTCTCCAGATTTATTTCCAATAGGTGTGAGGTGGTACCTCAGAGTTGTTTTAACTTGCCTTTCTCTAATCAATTGTGATTTAGAGCATTTTTTCATATGACTATAGACAGTTTTGATTTCTTCTTCTGTAAACTGCCTGTTTATATTCCTCGATCACTTATCAATGAGAGAATGACTCAGTTTTGTTTTATAAATTTGATTCAGTTTTATACTCAATATAAATTTGAGAAATGAGGCCTTTATCAGAGAAAATTGCTGTAAATTTTTAAAAATATTACTTTATTGTCCATCATACCTTTTTAACAAAATGCAGTTTCCCTAATTGTTACTTTTAATTAAATCTGTTTTTGCTTTTGCTTTGTCTGAGATCATGATTGCTGCCCCTATATTTTTTTTGGTTCAGCTGAAGCATATTAGATTCTGTTTTAGCCCTTTATTTTAACTCTGTGTGCATCTTTCTGTTTCAAGTGTATCTCCTGTAAAATGTGTATTCTTAGGTTCTGGTTTCTAATCCATTCTCCTATTCACTTCTGTTTCATGAGCAAGCTCATCCCATTCACATTCAGACTAATGATGCATGATTATTCTGTATTTCTCTCTGTCTCATTCATTTTCTTTTGTTTCTTCTTCTTCTTCTTCTTCTTCTTCTTCTTCTTCTTCTTCTTCTCTCTCTCTCTCTCTCTCTCTCTCTCTCTCTCTCTCTCTCTCTCTCTCTCTCTCTCCCCCTCCTTCCTCCTCCTCCAAAATCTATTTTGCTTCTAACCACTGCCTCCCCTAATCTGCCCTTTTCCTCATCCCCCTACCACTTTATTTCTTTCTTTTACCTTCTCCCCCTCCTATTCTCCTTCCCTATTGCATGAGAAACATTTTTAGGTACAACTGATAGTGTGCATGTGTATGTAGGTATATATGTATGTGTCTGTGTCTCTGTGTTTATACACACACAGACACACAGATGTACACACACATATACAAATAGATATATATTCTTCCCTCTGAACCAATTCCAATGAGAGTGAGCTTCAAGCATTGCCTGCTACCTACCACCTTCCATTTCTCCCTTCACTATAAAAGCTTTTCCTTATGTGCTTCTTTTATGTGAAAAAATTGTCCCCAATTCTACCTCTCCCACCCCCCTTCTTCCTTCTCCCAATGAATCACTCTTTCTTACCCACTCTTTTTTTGACATCTTTCTGGTGTAATTGACTCATACTCATGCCCTCTGTCTATGTAAACTCCTTTTTGCTACCATAATAATGATAAAGCTCTTAGGAGTTACTTGTATCATCTTGCTGTATGGAAATATAAACAACTTAACTTTATAAAGATCATATAGTTATGTTCATGTTTATCTTATTATGCTTCTCTTCAGTCTTACATTTGAATGTCCAATTTTCTATACACCTCTGATCTTTTCATCTGGAATGCTTGAAAGTCCTCTACTTCATTAAAAAACTCTTTTTTCCTCTGAAAGATTATACTCAGTTTTACTGGGTAGGTTATTCTTGATTGTTACTAGCTCTTATAGCCTTCTGGAATATCACATTCCAAGACCTCTCCTTCTTTAACATGAAAGCTGCTAAATCTTATGTGATCCTGACGGGCTTCACAATGTTTCAATTGTTTCTGCCTGACTGAAGAATTTTCTCTTTGACCTAGGAGCTCTGAAATTTGACTTTGAAATTCCAGGGAGTTTTCATTTGGGGCTGTCTTGTAGGAGGTGATCAGTAGATTCTTTCCAATTTGATTTTACACTCTGGATCTAAGATATCAGGGCAGTTTTCCTTGATAATTTCTTGAAATATGATGTCTAGGCTTTCTCTTTGATCCTTGCTTTTAGTCGGTCCAATAATTCTAAATAATCTCTCCTTGATCTATTTTCTAGGTCAGTTGTTTTTCCAAGGAAATATTTCACATTATCTTCTTTTTTTCATTCTTTTGACTTTGTGTTATTATTTATTGATGTCTCATGGAGTCTCTAGCTTCCACTTGGCCAATTCTAGTTTTTTAATTCTAATTTTTATATTTTTTTCTTCAAGGAGATTTTTCTTTTTCTGTTTTATCAGTTTCTTTTTTTAAGTAGGTCTTTTCTTCAGTGAATTTTTGTAGTTTCTTTTCCATTTGGCCTATTCTTCTTTTTAAGGAGTTCTTCTCTTCAGTGAATTTTTTGAACCACTTTTATCAAGCTGTTAATTCTCTTTGCATAACTTTCTTGCATCAATCTAAGTTCTTTTCACATTTTTTTCCTCTACTACTCTTATCTCTGGATTTCTTGTTTGGGTCCAATTAACATTTTTCTTTAAGGCTTTGTTTTTAGTTGTTTTCACATTGTTGTCTTCTCCTGAATTTATGTTTTGAATTTCCCTGATATTGTAGTAGCTTTTTATGGTCAATTTTTGTAATTGTTTGCTCAATTTTTTTCAGTCTATTTCTTGACTTTAAACTTCATGTTAAAGTTGGGCTCTGATCACCTGGGGATTGGAAGGCACTGTCCCAAGTGTCAAACTTTTTCATGATGCTATTTTCAGAGCTAATTCCAGGAGTCTGCAAATTTTTGGTGCTTCCAAGGTATTGTGATCTTGGGAAAAGTGTGGTCACTGCTTTCCTGGTATGCATTCTGATTTCTACCTAGGAAGAACTTCTGGTTTCCTGCAGCCACAAGCACTATTGCTGTCTTTGCCTGAGAACTGGGACCAGGGTTTCTTCTCCCTTGTGGATGACCCCCAGCATGTCTTTCCACCCTGGAGTTATGTATAGGCAATAGGTTTGCCAATCAATTCTGAGTGTACCCAGTGCCAGCAAAGTTTTGCCTGTAATCTCTCTCTGATTTCTATCCCCCTTACCTTCTCTGGGCTGAGAGCTCCTGAAACTGCTGCTACTGTTGGGGCTGGGGCTCCTCTCACTGCCATGGCTCCAGACAGGCCTCCACCCTGCTATCATCAATTCCTCCTGCTGACCTCCTAAGTATTCTTTGCTGAAAAAATGTCTCGATCTTTTGTTGGCTCTGCCTCTTCAAAATTTGATTTGATTATTTTAAAGTTGGATGGAAGTGAACGTTGAGATAGTTCAGCAATGTTGCCTCTAATCCGCCATTTGGACTCCCATTGCCTCTCACTCCAATGTTTCTCCCACTATGCTACCCTCCTCCACACAAGTTCCTGGCAATATTTCATGTGAGTTTTGTGGGTGGAAAAAGTTTAATTATGTAGGCTTTATACTTTTTCCTAGTAAATTAGCATCCATGTTTAACAATAGAAAGAGTACTAGACTTTTAGTTATGGGCAGCTAAGTGGTTCGGTGGCTAGAGTGCTGACTTGAAGTCATGAAGATTTCTGGAATTCAAATCCAGTCTCAGATATTTACCAGCTGTATGATTCTGGGTAAGTCACTTCACCTCTGTTTTCCTTGCTTCCCTCATCTATAAAATGTGGATAATAATAGACCTACCTCCCAAGGTGGTTGTGACTATTAAATGAGATAACAATTTTAAAGTGTTTAATACAGTGCCTGGCATATAGTAAGTGCTACATATATGATAGCTATTATTCACTATTTATTATTATTATTATTATTATTATTATAATTCTGCTCCAGACAAATAAGCTTTGTGATCATGAGCAAATCACTTCACCTTTATAGCCTCACCTCCCATATGTGCAAATGGGGATAATAATATAAGACTAGAAGTCACAGAGGGAAAGGGTGAGAGAAGAGAAGGAATGATAGAAAGAAAGGAGAGACATATAAGATCATAAGAGATATTTGAGGTCATTAAGTCCAACCTTCTCATTTTATAGATAAGGCAACTGAGACACAGAGAGAATAAGTGATTTTCCTGTCTAGGAAATATCAGAGATGGGTCTTACTGATGCCAAGTCTTGTGTTTTCTCTACTTCAACCTGCTACTTTTCAATCTCTTACTTCCTTCATCAAAACACTTAATTAAAAGTTGTCCACTAAATGTGCTTGGGTTTTTTCTTCTGCCTCCTTTATTCTCCTTTCCCCTTTCTACTCCTTCATTTCTTCTCAGAAAAAGAAAGTCACGGTCTCTGACAGTTCTTGCCCCTTGGCAAGACATATACCCACATGAAACAGTTAAATGATTGCATGTATACACATAGATACTAGTGATGCAACAATGACTCTAAACCTTCTAAACATCAAATAACTGCTATCCCTCCCCAAATGTCAGCTCAATGAATTAAGTGTAAATTAATGAAAAATATACGGACTTAGTTTATCTTGAAATAAGGCACTTGGCGAAATGTGTTTTGGGTTTTTGCCCAACCCCAAATATTTGAAAGATATTGTCAGACCTGATCTTGTATTCATCCTCATAGGTGAAGCTTGTGAGATTTTTGCCATTACTGCTCATACTCTGGGACCATAGCTTGTGTTTACTTCATAACTTCCTTTAGGTTTGGGGACATTCATTGAATTATAGAAAACATTTAGGAACTAATAATCACTGTTTAATATCAAAATATAGTGAATTTAATCATGATGTGTGTAGAATTTAAAGTAAAAGTGACATTCTCAAAATTTTGGACTTTATGGGAAAATAGCAGAACAGATTAATTTTAAATAAGAAAATAAACATAAATTTCACATGTTACTTCCCAGTACTATTCCCCACCCCCACCATATTATATCCATTGGGGACAAAAAATACACATCATGTAGAAATCAAATATATAAACCTGCCCTATATAACATCCAAAGCAGAGACATATACTTATTCATGTATTTATTTACTTGAAAATAAAACAATTCATGAGCAGAAGTTTACGCTAAGATTTGACCCTCATCCACATGTTAAGTGATTTATTTCAGAAATGATAATCTGGCCTGAAAACCTTTTTCCTCAATTACTGCAGAAACTGACATTCTTTTGTAGTAAGGTCAGCAAACAGGAGAAAGCCTGAGAGCCAATCTCTTGGGAATGGGAATTTGGGATTATGTCACCACTTAGTAGACTAACGGACACTGATGGGCTGAAATGAATCCCTGTCCCAACAGACTGAACTTTTTAGCCTCTTCCATATCAGCCATCTCACTGTTGTTGGTATATGGTTTCAGTAAAGTAAGAGCAAGTCCAAGTTCAGAATAAGGCCTGAACACCATCACAGCAAAAAGCTTGATAATGAATAATACTACCCCTTAGGAAGCTCTGTTTGTTCCTAGTTATGCAAAATAGCTTCTTGCTTTTGATTCTTCAGTGAAAGATTTTATTCAGATGAAGAAGATAGTCAAAGGAGAATGCTTTCTGCAATTTGTTGATGATGTATGAGAGAGATGATGTGTAATATAGTATGTGCTTTGAAATTATGGGAATGACTGGATGAAAATGTTTAGAAGTATATTTTAATAATTACAAAAGAAAAGAAATTTCAATGAATAGTATAAGCAGACTTGTGTTTTTCATTAAGGAAAGAACAAAAAAAACCCTCTAACTCTGCTATTTTACCTCTTTGTTAAGTAGTTTATTTCAGAAAAATCTCATTATACAATCAAAATTCACGATATCTGCCTAGAATTTCTTGACACTTATCATAGCAAAAATGTCAGGAAAAAAATGCTGCAAAGGAATTACAAATGTCCATTTAAATATTTGTGTTCCATTTATTTATTAGACAAAAGAAATATTTGCATAGTAGAAAAAGTGGAAAATTTTAAAACATTCATGTAATTTGTCCAGTGTAGACAAATAAACTTGAGGTTATACCACAAACATACACACAAAATTATAATCTGGATGTTTAGGTTGTCAGTTTTATTCTATAGCACACTATTAATGTTGGGTCTATTAGTTGACTGTGAACTTTTGTCAGTTTATTTCTGTAGGTACAGTAAAAATGCTGGTTTGAGTAGTAGAATTGTGTCTGCATGTTCTCTGTTACACAGTTCGATTCTTTGAACAAGACACAATAATTTGATCTAACCAGATTCTTCATTTCAACTTGATTAAGTTGCTGTTGCAGAAAGATAAGCACTTTGAAATAAAATGTAGATTACTTGATTTTCTTTTCTATTTCATAGTCAATCATCATTTGATAATAATGTTAGCATTTATACAGTGCTTTGAAATTTGTAAATCATTTTATAAATATTATTTTCAATCAAAACATCAATGGTCACTTGCAGTATGTTGTGGAGGTTATTAGCCAAACTTGAAAGTCTCTGAAGTCCCCTCCAATTCTGAAATTGTGATTCTAATGCTGGTAGAGGGAGTTATAGCTATAGAGACCCAGAATTATGTTAGGGATCAGGAGAAAAATCAGTTCAAGATTTTAAAAAGAAAATGTGGTAAAATACAGGTTATAATCCTAGTTTATATTCCTGGGCAAATCTCTTGTTTCTTTTTATCTCATTTTTTTCATCTTTAAATTTAGGGAGATGAGTTGATAGTCTTTAAAGTCATAAATGTTACTCACATTCTATATCTAATTGATTTTAATGCCCTTTTCTGATCTGAAAACTTATATTCATAAAATAATAGATTTATAATCAGAAAGATCCCTAAGAGACCATGAAGTCTAACTCATTTTATAGATAAGGAAACCAGTGGTCAGAAATGTTTAATTATTTGACCAAAGTGACAAAGGAAATTACTAACTATACTTAAACTTGGGACTGGTCTTTTAGCTCCCAAATTTGTCACTATGTAAATTTCTGTTTGAATGCATTTAGTTGCCTAAAAAGAGTCACACAGTTGCTAGGAATTGTAAACATACACTTAGGATATAACATCCAAACCATGAGTTCCAACAGTGAATCACAGGGTATCTGGTATCAGACTACTTTAATTATAGAGGTGTACCTACTTTCATCCATTGAACCTTGAAGATTCTGCTTTAAAATGGGAATCAATGGTGTTGTAGTATGACATAAAGTGATTTGCTCAAGATTTATGGTTACAACAGATACTTCATTCTTTGGTTAGTTGGAATCATCAGCTTCTAGTTGCCCAAGTCTAATTTTTTTTTTCTTTTTGGAAGGCAATTGGGGTTAAGTGACTTGTCCAAAGTCACACGGCTAGTAAGTGTATCAAGTGTCTGAGGCTGGATTTGAACTCAGATCCTCCTGACTCCAGGGCCTGTGCTTTATTCACTGCACCAGCTAGCCACCCCCAAGTCTAATTTTTAAGGAACTATTTTTTTTTTTTCCACTGAGTTTTTGTATCTCTTTTTTTCCATTTGGCCATTTTTTAAAAAAGGAATTATTCCATTTATGGATTTTGGGCCTTTTTGTCTACTTGACCAATTTTTTAAAGTATTATTTTCTTCTGTATTTTTTTGCTTCTTCTGCCAAGATGTTAATTTTCTTTTCATAATTTTATTCCTTTGATCTCATTTCTTAACCTATTTTTCTTCTACCCCTCTTATTTTATTATTATTATTATGATTTTGCTTTTTGGAGGAGGGAAGGCAGGGCAATTGGGTTTAAATGACTTGCCCAGGGTCACAAAGCTAGTACATGTTAAGTGTTTGAGGCCAGATTTGAACTCAGGTCCTCCTCACCCCAGGGCTGGTGCTCTATTCACTGTGCCACCTAGCCACCCCCTCTTATTTGGTTTTGACAAATTTTTTAACTCTCCTGGGAATTCTTATTGGGCTTGTGTCCAGTTTACTTTTTTTTTCCCCCCTTTGAGGCTTTGCTTATAATTGTTTTGACTTCATTGTCTTCTGAGATTGTCTTGATCTTCTTTGTCACAATACTAAATCTTTTATGGTCAGGTTCTTTTTCATTATTTGCTCATTTTCCAGTTTATTTCTTAACTTTGAATTTATGTTAAGGTTGAACTCTGTTCTAGGCATGGAAGTAGCAAAGAGGCACACTGTCCTAAACTTCAAGCTTTTTCACACTGCTCTTTCAAAGATAATTCTAGTGGTTTTAAAGTTTCCTGTACTTCCAAGGTGACATGATCTGGGGAGAGGTATGGTCACTTCTCTCTTGGTCTATACTCAGGTCCTTACCCAGGGGAAGAAAACAAAGCAAAACAAAACAAAAACAAACCGTGATCTCTTGACATTGCAATTGATACTGATCCACAGGTTCCCTGCTCCCTTGAGACCAGAAGTGATACTTTCCTCAGGGATCCCGCTCCCTCTTGACCAAAATTGGTCCTTTTCCCCCTTGATCTGTGACCCAGAAGTAGATTTAGATAATGAAATTGCCAAACATCTTCTAGTTCAGCATCCAGTGCTAGCTAGCATAACGGTCTCCTGTAACATCTTTCTGACCCATTGTCACATGCCCTTACCATGTTTAACTTGAGAACGTGCAAAGTTGATGCTGCTTCTGTTGCTACCACCTAATCTCACTACTGATGTTGCATCCACATGGGCTCTAGGTCAGCACTTCTCTTCCCCCCACCTCAACCCCTGTCATAGATCTCTCTATCCAGCATGCTAACTTGCCTTGGGCTGAATGAATGTCTCACTCTGAAAAGGCAAAGGACCTACACATATGAAAATATTTATAGCAGCTCTTTTTGTGGTGTCAAAGAATTGAAAATTGAGAAAATGTCCCCTCAGTTGGAAAATGGCTGAACAAGTATATGAATATAATGAAATACTATTATTCCATAAGAAATGATGAGCAGGCTGACTTTACAAAAAACCTGGAAAGACTTACATGAACTGATGTTGAGTGAAGTGAGCAGAACCAGGAGAACATTGTACATAGAAAAAGCAACATTGTGTGATGATCAACTGAGATAGACTTAGCTCTTCTCAGCAATACAATGATCCAAGACAATTTCAAAAGACTCATGATGAAAAATGCCATCTGCATCCAAAGAAGGAAATGTGGAGTCTGAATGCAGATCAAAGCATACTATTTTCACTTTTTTGTTCGCTTTTTATTCTTTCTCATGGTTTTCCCTTTTGTTCTGATTCTTCTTTCACAAGCTAACTAATGTAGAAATATATTTAATATGATTTCATGTGTATAACCTATATCAGATTGCATGCAGCCTTGGGGAGAGAGGGAAGGAGAAAAATTTGGAACTAAAAATCTTTTTAAAATGAATATTGAAAACTATTTTTATGTTTAATTGAAAAAAATAGAATACCATTTACAAAAAATAAAAAGAATGTCTCACTCTCACCTTTTGTAGGATCTGCTACTCAAGATTTCAATATGAAGCATTAGTTTAGGGATTTTTTGAAAGAGAATATTGGGAGAGTTCAGGTGGTTGTTTCCTCTACTCTGCCACTGGTTTATTCTTTTTGTTCTCTCTGTTGTCATTCATGCTGAGACTTCATCATCTTTATGGAGATGACTTTCGATCTCTATATCCAACCCTAGTTTCTCTTCTTAATTATTATCTGCCTATAGGACATTTTGAACTAGATATACAAATGTGCCATAAGCCTTTTAAAGTCAACAAATCCAAAACAGAAATCTTTTTTGTTCCCTCCAACCCATTCCTCTTCTTAACTTCCTTATTTATGGGAAGGGCAGTGCCTTCCATCCTTCCCCTTACCCAGGTTTGCAAGATTGGAAGTGATTTTAATACCTCATTCTCCCTAACCTGATATATCTAATCAGTTTTCATGTCTTAATGATTTTACTTCCACAATATTACTTGAACCTGTGTCATTCTCTACAAACAAATGACTAAAAGTCTAGTTGAGACCCTTATCAGTTTTCATCTGAGCTATTGAGTAACCTTCCACCTGGCCTCTCTGGCACCAGTCTTTTCCCTACCTTTAATCCATCTTCCACACAGATGCCAAAATGATTTTTCCTAAACCACAGTTCTGGTTCTGTCAACTCACTAACTCAAAAAGTTTCAGTGTTTCCCCATCCTAGGATCAAATACAAATTCCCCTGTTGGAGACTCAAAGCCCTTCATAACTTGGCTTCAATCTTCCTCTTGAGTCTTATTATGCAATATTCCTCTTTATACATTTTTTGATCCAGATAAACTGATTTTCATGCTGCTCTTCAAAATGGTGCTCTATCTCTCATCACCATTTCTTTATATGGGAATATATATATATATATATATATGAGTTATACATATTCCTATATTCCTACATAAATTCATAT
>CM053585.1:422810969-422827217 GCA_028646515.1 Pseudochirops corinnae | reverse complement strand
TTTCAAACTTCTCTTCTGTTAACTAACTCAAAGGGCAACTAACTTGAAAAAGAGGAACCAAGAGAGAAATTTGAAATAAGAGGGTTTCTAATCACATGCATTGTTACAAGCAGGGAATTTTACTCCAAATATAAAGGTTTATGAGGCTATTTCCCGGCAATTTGGAGATCTTTACCCTACAGTGATGAACCATTATGCTCTTACTGTGTTATGCTAGATACTAAAATATTTTAATGCAAATTTGCTTTATCCATCCAGTTTGTTGACTGTTCTTTTGTGAATGAGTTGCTAACTTAAACTTTAAAGAAGGATTAAGCTTTCATGATATTTGCTGAACGGAGACATGTCCATTATGTTATTCTATCACTCCTAATCTGTTATCTTGGAGGAGGTACACCCCACCTTCCAGGGAAACCAAAACAAACAAAAAAACTCTGTGTGTGTGTGTGTGTGTGTGTGTGTGTGTGTGTCTGTGTGTGTGTGCCTGTCCCTTGTTACTTTTTGAATTAAAATGCCTTTGTTTCCCTTTCTTTCAGTTTTGGGTCTCTGATTTTAAACTGTCACATGAATGGATACAATAACTAACTTAAAGTATGAAGTTTCTAATATTGTATTTTTAGTTATTAGGAACACAAAACACCTCTACTTCTCCCTTTTATACTTTTTATACTTCCTTTTGCACTTCTGAAATGTTATGAAAGCAGGAAGGAAGGTCAACTGATTAAATGTACATTCATTTTTACTTAGTGCTCCTAGTCATAAATAACAATGTGGAAGAGCAGTTATGAGGACGAAGGCCCCCTGAGAACCCACCACACCAAAAGCAAGATGTCTGTGAAAATAAGACCAACTTCCACCCTTCTGTGGACACACTCTCCCTTCTGGTGGTCTTTCCTTCTATGTCCACATGGCACAAAGAGAATAAAATGCTTCTTGGAGACATAAAGATTATGAGGTTTCTCCCCCGTACAAATGTAGATCCTCTCTTAGCTGTTCAAAAGAAATAGGGGCTGATAAAGATACCTTAAGTAGAGTGGGATAATACAAAATCACGTATTTTCTTTAAAGTTCTGCATCCTTAATGATCATAGGATCATCTAAGAATTGAAAAGGATCCTCCAGTCAAACCTCCCTCCCAGGGTTAAAATCTCCCCTGCGCTGACTTTCTCATTCTCCCGAAATATAAGGAGGGAAGAAACTGGGTGGGATGGTCCCCAACTGAACAATCAAAAAGCATATGTTAAATATTTATTGGCAGGGACTGTGGTAGGTACTGGGGATGCAAAGACAAAAAGAGTTTACACTCTATAGGGGGAAGCAACATGTACATGGAAAAGTGAAAAATAAATACAAGATAATTTGGGGGTAAAAGGAAAGCAGATACAAAAGAAAAAGAAAAAAAAAACAACCCCTGCTCTCAAGGATAGTGCCTTCTAGGGGAAACACTGCGTACACGTATAGAAATACAGAGCAAATATGAAATAAATAAAAAATTATTCAGTATAAAGGATTTAGGTAGGATGGGCACTAGCAGTTGGGGGAATTAGGAAAGTCTTCTTATAGAATAGGGATTCTTGAACTTTTTGGTACAACGGATGCCTTTAGCAGTCTGGACCTCTTTTCAGAATGTTTTTAATTAGCTATAGGAAATGCTAAATTTCAGATTGAAGCTAAAGAAAATAAAGGTGTATTTTTCCCCATTCATTTTCATGAAATTTCTGAAATCTACTCACAAACATTTGGGTGGATTAGGGACCTCGGGGTAGGAAAACCTGTACTAACACTGGTCCTTGGGCTGCTTTATGAAGGAAGACAAGGACATGCAAGAGTCTGGTTAATCTGTAAGTCCAGAGTTCAAGAAGAAATTAGTAAAAAGTTTTTAAAATTCAGTTTGGAGGAGGAGGATAAGAATCAAATATAACTAATAAACAATTACTTAATTCAGTTAATTCAATTTAGTTCAATTCAAATTTTACTAATCTCCTGCTACAGTTGAAATTCTTATGCTGACCAAAGAGAATATAAAAGTTGGGGGTTGGGGTGGGTAAGAATTCCTGCCTTGTAGGAGTATATAATTCTAGAAGGGGGAAAAGGGAAGGAGGGAGTTCATAAAGAACTAAATCATTTTGACTATTACAAATACTCAAATTAACTGCAAAGGACCTATTAAGGAAGATGCTATCTGTGTCCAGAGAAAGAACTGATAAAAGAAGAATGCATAGAATGATCTTTTATATATACACATACATACATATTTCTATTTAATGGGAGCCATCTCTAGGGAGGGAGAGCGGAGAAAAAAAGGAAAAAAGAAAGGTTCGTGATAATTTTATTCTATATTTAAAAGGAATAGTAAGTTGTACATAATAGATTTGCAGTTTCATGTGCAGTCATCATTTTTGTTATAGAATTGCTTGTTTTATTTCTTAACTTTTGAATAAAATAAATAAAATTTTAAAAAAGAAATCACTATAATACAAGTTAAAATATAACTAAGTACTTAGGAGATGACAAACAGAATGGCATGAGATTTCAGAATGTGTTAAGGTATTTTATGAGGAGGTGACACCTAAACTGGGCTTTAAAGGAATAGAAATACTTCAATAAGCAAAAATGGAGGGGGGCACTTCCACTTACGGCCTGGAGGTAGATTCAGCCTCTTAGACATCACTAAGACTTGGTAGGATGCACTTCAAAATAATATCTAGAAATCCAAGCTTGTTCTTTTAATCAAAAGTAACTAATTCAATATCAAAGGTACAAACCAGAGAGGGAAAGCAGAGTGGAAAGTATAAACAGATGGGATATTGTGATGGATGTACACTATGAAGGATCAGGCCAAAATTGGGAAATGGGTAAAGAAACTTGGAAGAACATTCATGGAGCTGGCAGGATATAGTAGGGAGAAGGACCTCAACTATTTTAATATCTGTTAGAATTTATTCTCTATTTAAAAGAAGAGCAATTAACATATTGTAATTTCCTAATTGAAATGATGATATCAATCTTCAAAAAATATGAATGAAGTTACAAAGTGGTACTGCTATTGTGGACCTGATTAAGACTTTTAAAGGGAAACTAGTTGCTGACAAGGATTGGAAATCTTAGAGTTCAAGAGAGATGAGAAGAATAAAGATGCTTAGAGCCAGATGCTACACTTGAAAATAAAAGATTTCAAGGAGTTCAGAGAAAGTGTGTTTAGGAATCTGTGATTTACAATGGAAGCCAGCTTACAAAAGAAGATTACAAGAATGGAGTTCTGATGACACAAATGGAAATGACAATGAAGAAAAAAATGGGAACTATATAGAAAGATGAATGTAGTCATACAGAAAAACCATCAAGTAAGGTAGATTTTTAAATTCTCTATTTTAAATTTGACTTGCAGGAAGGCATATATGCCATCATTAAATTGGTACATAACACAAAGCTCAGAATGGTAGCTAAATGGACTAGAGGGTAGAATAATAATGCCAAAAAATTCTTGGTATGGTAGAATAGTAGACTAAAACTAACAAGAGTTTATAATAGTAATCAATGAAAAGTTCTGAAGGAGGTTTCCCAAAAGGCAATGGGATAGATGTGGCAGTTCATGTAAAAAAAAGACTCATGAATTTTTTGTTTGATCCTCATTCCAATTCCCTTGTTCCTTTTATCCAATTATCACAATCTTTTTCTTCTTTTAAGGTCCAGCTAAGGTGCCATTACTTCTATGTAGACGGTCCTGACTCCCTCTAACCCCCTCTAGCTGAAAGTGTTTTCTCCTTTTTTCAAATTAGCTTAGAGATCTGTCTGGGTGATGCTGGAGGGTCACACTACATTAGTGCATCCAAAAGAACAAATGTGAACAGAGGCCACATTTGTAGTTACGTCTAGTCTGGGGAAAGTCGTAATTTCATTACGTGGCATTTTTGTTTACCTAGCAAGAACATACTTTAAGTACTCTGTTTAGTCTTGGGCACCAGATTTTAAAACACATATTGATAAGCAGGATTTTGTCCAGAGGAGAATGACAAGAGTAGTGATATACTCAAAATGATTTATAGGAACATAGATTGAAGGAATTAGTATAGCCTAGCCTAGAGCAGAGAAGACTTAGGGAAGTAAATTTAACATCCATAAAATAATAATAATAGCAGCTAATATGTATATAGTACTTACTATGTGCCAAGCAGTTTGCTAAGTGATTTACGATCATTTCCTTTGATCCTCACAATGCTAGGAAGTGCCATTATTATCCCCATTTTACAGATGAGGAAACTGAGGCAAATGGAAGTTAAGTGACCTACCCAAGGTCACACAGCTAGCAAGTATCTGAAGTCAAATTTGAACTCAAGTCATGGCTTAACATTATATACACTGCACCACAACTTCTCTGCTTCAATATCTGAAAATATCTGAAAGATTGTCATGTGGAAGAGATTTTTTAACACGTGGGGTTGGGAGTTGGGGTGGTTTGGAGGGATGGAATTATTACCAACTGATTCATACTGTAAGAGGCTGAGAAACTTTCAGTGGCTCCATATTACCTCTGGCAACATACAAGCTCCTGAAATTTAAAGCCCTCCATAGTCAATTTCCAAGTTACTTTTCAAACCTCATGGAGTGATGCATCCTCCCCCTTATCCTCATGCCTTTTGATCTAGGCCAGGGGTGGTAATCATGAAGTTTGGATTCAGTCAAAGGGCACACTTCAGGACCTAGAGGGCCACATGTGGCCTGAAGGCAGCAGGTTCCCCACTATTGAATTATAAGCAAACAGTGCTGTTAGTGATTCCCTGACCTCTACATACCACCTTTCACCTTTACACTGGCTTTCACACATATTTCCAAGTCCCTTGTTCCTTATATCTGATTTTCACAATCTTTTTCTTCTTTCAAGGTACAGCTCAGGTACCACCACTTCTATGTAGACAGTCCTGATTCCCTCTAACCTCCTCTAGCTGAAAGTGTTTTCTCCTTTTTTCAAATCAGTTTAGAGATCTGTCTGGGTGATGCTAGAGGATCACTCCATTAGGTTCCTGGTCTGCTAAGGAAAATTTAAGTGGACAAAGTTAGACACAGGTGTTAATGACAAATATGATCATACCTGGCAGATGTCATCTTTCCAAGAATAAAAGAACTCTGCTACCAATGGGTGTCATTCTCACCGACCGTACATAAGGCTTGGAAAGCGGCTAAGGAGTGCCAGTTCCTGAACTATCTTTTCCTCAGTATTCCAACACCCTGAACAAATTATGTAGGTTTAATTTTTTTTTTTTTAATTTACCTCCCACATTACCTTTTGCCTCTCCAGTCTCCCAAGAAGAAGCATTTGTGATATAACAGGGTTGCTGCCCTAAACACTCCACTTTTCCAGGACTGGGGAAAGCCCTGTCATCAGTCTCCTATTTCCATTGCCCTCCATCTTTTTGGAGGGGGTGGGAGATGAGGGAGTGTGTCCTTTTGATATCTCTATAGCTGAAAACTGTCCTCCAAAACTACTCCTCAATTCTCTTCTCCAAGTAGGAAAAAATACAGCTCCCAGGGACTTTAGTGATTTAGGCCCCTATACCATGACAGCAGGAACAAGTCTTACCGAAAGAAATATCAGTACTTTACACCTTTCATTCCCCTTTTTCAGCCTATCTTACTTACCTGTGTACATAGATAAACGTATATTGACCTGTGTAGACCTTGCCTCATTAGAATATTACCCTTTTGAGAGCAGGTCCTGGAATTATATTTATTTCTATTGCTCCAGCATTTAACATAGTGCCTGACACCTTTAAGTTAACTAGTTAAATGCTTGCTGTATGTTAAAAATATGTGGTTTATTTTTTTTGGAGGAGGGAAAGCAAGGCAATTGGGGTTAAGTGACTTATCCAAGGTCATCCAGATTTGAACTCAGGTCCTCCTCATTCCAGGATCAATGCTCTATTCACTGTATCACCTAGTTGCCCCAATATATGTGTTTTATTAATTTTAGGGGTAGGGTCTAGATCTGTGACTTCCTTGGTATGGGGGCCTCTCAGATGAGGGAACTCCCTCTACCCAAGGTAAATGTGTGCTTTCTTTGAAACTTATTGTCTTAGAGAATTGCTTAGATTATATTGTGGTTAAATAACTTTCTCAAGGCACACAGGTAGTATTAGTAAGAGATATAATTTGAACTTAGGTCTTTCTATCTCCATGGCTAGCTCCCTTCTAACTACCTCATCACCTCGCTCTTTAAACATAACTCACATCTATATTGCATCATAATGTTTACAAAGTTCTTTCTTGATAACAATTCTGTGAAATAGTTAAAATACCTAACAGTTTCTCCATGTTAGTGTTAAATTCACTGAAGTTGAGGAAGATTGTGATTTCTCCAGTGTCTTTCAGTATATGAGATAGTATTCAAACCCAAAGATATCTTGGTTCCAAATCCAACATTCTTTCCATAATACTTCGTTGCTTATAATAAATGAACAACAGGAGGAAATAGTAATCCTGACTACCATTATTGCATACAGTGTGGAGTTTTCCCAATTATGAATCTGTCATTTTAATTCTCAACATATAAGAAACATCTTTGTATATTGAAATGTTTGAATAATTTTAATCAAAGTAGATTGATGGAATGATAGGAGAGGGGGTCATTACACTGTGGCGGGGGAGCGCTTGTGACTGTGGGTGTGGGTACACAAGAGAGACAGAGAAATGCAGAGAAACAGAAATACAGATAGAGACAGAGACAGATTAAGAGAGACAAAACTAGAAACCAACACAAAGACAGAAACAGAGAAATATAGTTGTTTTGGGTACAGATGACTTTTTCTTCATATGAGGGAACTTCATATACTAATGCAGATTGAAGACTGATCTAAAATTTGAGAGTTGTCATTTTAATTTGCCTAAAAATACCTACTTTTTATGGTTGGCATTTAAGGCTCCAACTCCTGCAATAGAAGTCAAATTGCTAATGTCAGCCCTTAGGGGGCCAGTACTTCTCCTTTCAAATAAGACTTATTCTTCACTGTGTCTCTATGACACAGCGGTGAGAGTTTTTCAGTTCTCTCAAATCTAGATTTGATACATAAACATCTTCCTACACAAATTAACTTTAATTTCTAAGAATTGAATTTCTATTTGCAAATACCCAAGAAGTATGAATCACTTTTAGACTCGCCCACCTTAACTGTACAGACCCTGAAGACATCAAAATATTAACACTCAAGCAATAACAAGTCACTTTCACGTTTTTCAAGAGATACTGAAACAACTAAAGGGAGTTTACCCAACATTTCCTTTCTAATTTCAGTATGAATAAAATCAACCATACAAAAAATTGTCATCTAAGCCTCAGAAGAAAATTCTAATTGGCTTCCCACGTGAAATAATACTTTAAACTGCAACCAGTAAGCATTACTTTATTATAAAGTGCAGTTTCCATAATCTTTCAAATGGACTCATTGTAAGAAGCAAGCCTACCCTCCACAGGGAAAGAAGTACAAATTCACTTTGATAACTGATCACTAAGGTAACATTTTAACATCATAATTTTATTTTTCCATCTGTGTTTAGATTGGCTTCTTTAGCTACTGTAAATGCTGTTGTAATAGCTTTCACATTCTTATTGGAGATCCCAGTTTATTTTGGAAGTGGTCTTTTTGTGGTATCAGATGTCTTTGATTCAGGGGCAATGATACCTCATGGTTTCAGTGTATTGAAGCCCATAAAAAACATATAAGGGTTTTGCAGATGGGGTAACTCATGAACAGTAAGATTAGTGTTTTGGATGACTTCTCAGCTAGAAGATATAAGCCAAAATTCTAGAATCCTTACTCTAAACCATCTATGCTGAGTCCTAGAGACTGTACCTCTCTCACATATGTCCTTCCTGCTATAAAAAAATTAAATCTAGAAGAGAGGTCTTCTGGATCCACTTCAAGAAAAATGATTCAATTTCCAGTGTGCACACTTATAACTTAGAAATTGGAAAATGCTACAAATAGGGGCTTGATTTCTTGTTTTGTTGATTTCTAAGTTTAAGAAGGCATAAATAATACAGATCAAACTTAAATTTGTTGGTTGTGCTTTTTCTTCCTCCCTGGGGAAGATGTCTTTAAACATTAACCAGCATAATTCTCCTTAAAGGAAAACTTAGATTCCCTTTCTCTATACATGTTGAAACTGCAGCACAGAGAAAATTTTAATTTCCCAGGGTTAACACAAGTGGTAACACAGTTGTTTTTCAGTCATGTCTGACTCTTCAGGACCCCATTAGGGATTTTCTTGGCAGAGATATTGGACTGGTTTGCTATTTCCTTCTCAAGCTCATTTTACAGATGAGGAAACTGAAGCAAATAAGTTTAAGTGGCTGGCCAAGGGTCACATACATAGCTAGTAAATGTCTGAAGTCAGATTTGAACTCAAGAAGAGTCTTCCAGACTATAGGCCCACCACTCTATCTACTGTACCCCCTAGCTATCCCAGTAAGTAGCACAGTCAGAAATTAAATCTAGATCTTAATTTCAGGTCCTGTATTCAAGCTGTTGTAAAACACTGCATCTCTAGAATCATAAAGTACCCACCATAAATCATTTTACGGATTAGAAAACTTCAGAAATGAGAAGTTAATTCACTTGCTTAAGGTGTTCACAAACCTAATTATAGAAAGAGTTTGAGTTAGAATCTAGATGTTCCTAGCCCAAATTTAAGCATGATTTTTATGATACCAGCATATGGTGGTGAGAATTTAATAGGCCTAGTCATTTGTTTACCATAAGAAAAGCTAGATATTGCTTTGATTTCCCTGTTCGACAACATGCCGAGCGGACCAAATGAGTATCAGTCCATGGAAAACAAATGCTTTCTAGGGTCAGATCTACCTATATGTTGACCACTTAAGGTTTCAACTATGGCACCACAAGAGGAAATTGGAAAATTTCATTCTCAAAATTTTTATTCAGTGAAATCACCTGGCTTACCTGGAAGTGTTTGTTTTGGGCACAAATGGAAACTTTCATTTCATTAACCTTATCAAGTACCAAAACTTCTGTTCTGTTGATTGGCTGGTGAAAAGTTCCATTTGCATTAAAATGATGCCATATAGCCATTGGATAGGAACTTTCAGTGCCAATTTTCTTAATTCTTCCCAGGCAGGGCCAAAGTTCTTTGTATACCATATTATTAGCAAAGGCAAATCAATCTGAATCTTAAAATAAAGCAATGGAGGCATATTTGTTTTATCCAATACACATTTGTAAGTTTTCAGTGATGTAAAAAGTTGGGTTGCAATAAATGCTTGCTGAATGAATTAATAAGATTTATGCAGGACAGCATTCTAATTTTCATGAAAGCACAAAAGAGTATTTTTCAGTCAGGCTTTCTGACTGCCTATGTTACTAGTAGCTCTAGTATTACTATAGGTTATTTTTATATGTATATAAGATTCCTCTTTAAAAGAGTGGTCAAAATTACATAAAAACTTAAAGCCATGGCTGGTATCAGTTATATATCGGGAAACTAGTAGACTAAAAAAAAAATCCCTGAATGACCTGAAATCCCTCTCATTATAATTAACAAATTTTTTGTAAATATATATTGTAATTCTAATAGATGATATAAAAGAATCCATGCACTAAAGTTTTGTTTTTTTTTTTACCTTGCTAAATGGAGTATAGCTTCCCTCCCCATACTCAAATAAGCATGGTTTTAGCCAAAGCAAAGAAATTACAACTGAATGATGGTAAACATTTTTTTTTCAAAACTGAACTTTAGTTATTAAAAGAGGATACTTAAGGAGATCACAGTTGGCATGAAGTGTTTAAAGAGATAATATGTGGAAGGACTATTAGACTAACTCTGAGTGATGCTGGAAGGCAGTGCTTGGACCAATGGATGAAAGTTATATAGAAATTGATTATAGTTCAATTAATAAGCATTTCTCAAGCCTTTGGACTATTTGAAGATGGGATACATTACTTCATTAGCTAATAAGTTCTTTATAATAAAAAATGATTAAAGAAACTAGTTGAAAACTTGTCAGGAATTGGGTGGCAGGAATGCAAGCATTAATTGTACTCAATGGTCTCTAAATACTTTCAAATCAAAATTTCTGTCTTCTGAGTTAAATCTAGTCTTTACCATGTCTGCTCCAAATGGTGTATTTCCTTCAAACTTAAAAATCATCTTATTTGTATTTAAATACTTCTGTGTTACAGCAAAACTTTATTTTCCCCAGTATGATTCAGGGGCAATGATACCTCATGGTTTCAATGTATTAAAGCACATAAAAAACACAAAAGAGTTTTGCAGATGGGGTAACTCATGAACATCATATCACATCCCTTGAAACCAGAGTGTCTCATGGTGATTTAAGACATAATTAATCTATAATGCAGGAATTAACTCTTACCCAGTATGAAACTTGGGTGGGTTTCTTTATATTTTATTTATTTATTTAAGTTTATTATTTCAGAAGTAAAGAGTAAAAGCTCTGATTCTTATATGAAGTAAAACATCAGGAAAGAACATGATATACATAGGACTGAACTTGTATCTGTCAAAATTCTTAAAAACATTGCTATGATTCATTTAATTGTGGGTTTAGAATATACTATATTCTGTGATCATCTGCCTCTCTAAAGAAATAAAGGTGGTAGAAACCACTTTGTAAAATTTAGAAAGGCTTCTTGAACACCTTGTAGAATCTAGAAAAGACAGAATATAGAATCATGAAATAACCATAACAAACATTCTTTAAGAATCTCAGACCAATAAATCAATAAGATTTTATTAAGTAACTACTATGAGCCAGTGATTATGTTAGGTGCAAAGAGGTACAAAGACAAAAATCAGATAGTCTCTGACCTCAGGGAGCTTACATTAGGGTGAGAAAAGGGAAGGGGGCTGGAAAAAGTATTTTAAGTAATAATGATAAAGAGGAAACTGATACTATTATTAATATCTTGAGAGTGAATACAGCTTAAAAGAATAACTATAAATAGGTCTACCTGACACCCACATAGCGACATATATCTCCCCTCTAATGTTTCTCTTCACAGACTTTACATGCAACTTGAGAAAATTCATAATAACAATATATTAACTCATGTTAAACTATATAGTTAAACTAAACTATACAATGTCCAACTTTGGTATATATTGCCTGAACCATACTTGATAATAAGCTATAAGCTCTCAGAATAAAAAGATTACAGAAAGAGAGAAACAGAGGAGAGACAGAGAGAGAGAGAGAGAGAGAGAGAGAAACTAACACTTTGCTCCCTAAGAAAACTTTCTGGCAAACATAAGATGGAGGCAAGTGGGTGGGGAACTGGTAAGCAGATGAGTGGTTATTATGGAGCAAAATTTATTAAAGGATGTTGTTTAAGTATTGCTGTTGCTGTTCAACTCTTTGTGAGACTGTATATCACAACCCACTCATGCTGTCCGTGGGATCTTCTTGGCAAAGATACTGGAATGGATTGCCACTCCACTAGATTAAGGCAAACAGAGGTTAAGTGACTTTCCCAGGGACACACAGCTAATAAGTGCCTGAGGCCAAATTTCAACTCAGGTTTTCCTGACTCCAGGCCCAGAACTCTGCCCATTGAACCACCTAGCTGCCCTGTTATGTAAATATGATAAGAAGCTAATGTTCACTCCAGAATTCTGTTTCAATACTTCGTATAATGGGATATCTTGAATTTTATAAATGGATTAGCAGGAAAGGAAAAAAGGTGGACAATGGCTACCAATAAAGGAGATGCAATATGAAAAACATGAACCAATTAATGAACAATACTATTATCCTTATCAGGATAATATGTTCATCTGACAAAGTGTCAAATTTTGTAATACACAATACATACAAAAGAAATTCTGAGATAGAAGAGTTTGATTTGTCTAGAGTTATCAGATAAGATCTCATGTGAGAGATACATTTGTTTTGATCCTTAAAGCGTGCATAGAATATGGATTAATAGAAGCAGGAAGAAGAATGAACAAAAAGAAAGATATTGGCAAGAACATGGTATGAAGTAGGGCTAGTAAAGTTTAGTAAAGAGAAGCTTCATCATTAAGCAGGGTCAACTGAACATACTGTATTCATACCAATTCATAACAGAACATTGTACACTTGAAGAATTAGGTGATAGGCACAGATATTTAGATCTAGAATGGAACATGCCATATCCAACCCTCTCATTTTACAGAGGAGGAAAATGAGTCCTTTGGGATAACTGGTCTGCCCAATATCATATAATTACTAAGTGAAAGAAATGAGTTTTTAACCCATCTTCTCACTCTAATCCCAGTGCCGTTTTCCCCCAACCCCCATTGTATTATCTTCCCTCAAAAGCTTTTTTTTTTTTTCCAATCCAACATAAGATCAAAGTTTTAAAAGCCGGGGAATAAATGATAAAGGGAAGAGTGTCAAATATATTTCCTGAATACCCACTGTGCTCAAAAGTAACTTCAGAACCATGAGGAAACACAAAGAAAATTGTAGGCATAGTTCTAATCTCTTCATTTACCATCTAATTCTATATATCTATATCTAAGCATTAACAATACCTATTGGATCAAAAGCCCTGTCTCGGAGACTAACCCTCCCTTGTGACTCCCTAGCATAGTACTGTCTTTACAAGTAGCCACTAAATAAACCCTTATTTAACTTTAGAAAGAAAAATGCCAAATATATTATTCCATTTAGCCTAGCAGATAAAGCACAAGTCTGAAATCAGCAGTGACATATTACATTTCTGAATGATTCTCTCTGAAACCTTGAATAAATCACTTAATCTCTCTGTTTGTGTCTCACTTCCATCATCTTTCACACAGAGCTAATTCTGTACAACCTCTATCTACCTCATAGGGAGGTCTGAACTTAATTAAGGAAGACCTGAAAAGTTCTTTGAAGTCTTTGAAGAAAAGTGGTGTGGGATTTCATAGAATTTTAGAAGTAAGGCCAGAAGGGACTTTAGAGGCCATCCAGTCCAACTGTCACATGGCATAGAAGAGGAAGCTGAAGCCCAGAAAAGCTAAATGGCCTCCATGATTGTGGAAGTCATCACTGCTGTTTCTGGGAATTGAAAGCAGGTGCTCTGATTCTAGAGACAACATTCTGTCTGACTGTGCTGTCATACCTCTAAAGTGTGTAGTTCTTTAGCCATCATAAGGGTAAGCACAGACTTTCTAAATGCAAACTGGGTGCCTAGCAGTAAAATCTTATAAATAAAAGGGATTTTTGAAAAGTCATGTCTCTTTGTGGCAGAATCATTTCAAGCAGTTAGCCATATCAGCACCTCTATATGCTGCAGACTTTTTAAAGCCACTAAACACAATCAAACAATAATTACAGGATTAAAGAGCATTTGTACCTTATCAGTTCCCATGGATTCAATTATCCTCACTATGCTGATGATTGTCAAATCTATTTATCCATCCCTAACCTCTCCTCTGACCTCCAGTCTCTTTGCAAACTACCTATTAGATATCGCTAACTGTCCTGTGAACATCTTAAACTCAATATGTCAAAAACTGAACTCGTTAACTCTCCTCCCTTCCAAACTTCCCGACTGCAGTCAAGGGCAACACCATCTTCCAGCCCAGGTTCACAACCTAGGAGTTATTCTCATCTCCTTTCTCTTGATCACCCCTTTGCCCACAGCCAGTTGCCAAGGTTTTTCAGTCTTATGATTTTACCTTTGTAACATCTCTCACATATTTGTCCTTATCTCCTCTTACACCACCTCCAACTTGGTACAGGCCCTAATCACCTCATGCTTGGTAGACTACAATAGCCTACTGGTAGTTCTGCTTGCCACAAATGTCTCCCCACCACAGTTCATCCTACATTTAGCTGTCAATGTCATCTTTCTAAAGTTCAGATCTGACCATGTCTCAAACACACACACACACACACACACACACACACACACACACAACTCCAGTTGCTCCATATCACTCCAGGATCAAATGTAAAATGCTCTGTTTAGGGTGCAAAACCCTTAATAGTCTGCCCTTCTTCACATTTCCAACCATTTTACACATTATGCCCTACCTTTCCACCATATTTTTCATCCCGTGACACTGAGCTCTTTTATATTACTTGAACACTGTTACTTCCCTGACTCCAGATTTCATTGGCTGGCCTCCATACATGACTACTCTCCCAACTCATCTCTGCCCCATGGAATATTTGGCTTCTTTCTAGTCAACAACTAAACTTCCACCTTATAAGAAGGTGTTCCCCAATCCCTCTTAAGTCTAGGGCCTTCCTTCTGTTGATTATTCCAGTATATCCTATATGTAGCTCCTTTGTACATAGTTATTTCCACATCTATAGAGTAGTTTGCCATTTCCTTATTCATCTCATTTTACAGATGAGGAAAATGAAGCAAACAGTGACTTGTCCAGGGATATACAGCAAGTAAATGTCTGAGGCCAGATTTGAACTCAGGAAGATGAGTCTTTCTGATTTTATGCCTGGTATTTCAACAGCCTGTTCTAATCACTATCAAGCTCTAAATAGATGATTACAGTATTTTACATGTGAAAGGAGTCTTAGAGATGACAACAGAATCATGAAATTTCAAAATAGGATAGGATCTGAGAATTCTTTTGATATAACCTATAACTAATAGTCCCTTCTACCCCATTCCCAGCAACTGGTTATCCTGACTTGATTAGAAGACCTCTAGTGACAGGGAACTCACTACATTGTCAGACTTCTCATTACACTTTAAATAGCTTTATTAAAAGTTCAAAAATGAAATATGTTCCCAAATGTTGCACGAAATAATTCTAGTGAATCACAACTCTTAGGGACAGAAACTCTTGCCCACACAAATAATCATTTATTTCAAGTTATTAATTATATTTTAATCACTCAACCAACATGTGGTCAGGGGGGAAATTTGTGATAGCAAGTGGCATTTCATGCTTTTGCGCAGCTTGTAGAAAAGGAAGTAGTGACCAAAAGATTATGCAATACATTATCTAAAACAGGTCACACTGGACTATTTTTTTTTTCGACTAGCATAATATATTATTGATTCATCTAAAAATTGAATGCCACTCAGATCTTCTTCAGGCTAATGGTTCCCTAGTTACAGCTCCCTATTTTGTACATATAAAGTTGAATTTCTTAAATCTGGGATGTCTTCACATCTTTCTTTTTCAATTTCATCATATTAGTTTTAGACCAAAATTCTTGTCTATTATAACTGAGTTTTGGGGGTGGGGGGGGAGAGTCAAGATGGGGGCAAAGAAGCATGAAAACTCCACGGCTCCCCCCATAACCACCTCAAATACCTATAAAATATGACTCCAAATAGACTTTAGAGCTAAAGAACCCACAAAGTGACAGAGAGAGACAACTCTCCCACTGAAGGCAGCCAGGCAGGCCAACAGGAAGAATCCATCACAGCACACTGGGAGCCAAGCTCAGCCCCAAGTGAACCCACAGTATTAGCCCCAGAGCAGCCTGGACAGGCAGCAGGTTCAGCATTTGGGAGAACAGATCACTAGCAGCTGTGGTGGTTACCAGAAATATTAACCCATAGATCCCAAGGACAAAGTAAAAGGTCAGTGGAACTCTCCTGGATCTGCTGGAGGGACAGAGTGTGGTCTGGCCTCTACCCCCGGAGCAAGAAGCAGCAGAAGCAGCAGCCCTGCACCCACCTCCACATGGCTTCTTCACAGCTCCCAGCCTGCAGATCATAGGGGGGCCAAGTGACCATTCAGAGGCTAAGTGTTCTTGCCTTAACCTGCTTGGATCAGGACCACAGTCTTGGATGGTGCTGCTGAGGTATGTGACCAGGAGCCAAAGCTGGTGGGGACTGTAGGGACAGTGCTGTCCTAATAGCTCTGGCAGCTGCGAAAACCCCAGTGATTTGGGACAAAGCTCTCCCCACTGGAAGCAGAGTTCTACTGTGGCAAAGAGCTCAAAAGTCAGGTAATTGACTGGCAACATGAGCAAGCAAAGGAACCAAAGCAAGCACAGACATCCAACTTTATATTCCTTTTTTGGGACAAAAAGGTTCAAAGCATGGAACGGGAGGAAGACAATGAAGTCAGAACTCCTGCACCAAAAGCTTCCCCCAAAAAATATAAACTGGTTGTAGTCTTGTACCAACAAGCACCCTAGCATGCCTAGGGCAGCTACTAGCACAGGTTCTTAGATCTGCTTTTCTAAAGGAAAGCAACTCAAAATGGGTTAACAATCTTACTTTAATCAAACATATCATTTACCTAGTTCAGGAGGAAAAGTCA
>CM053585.1:422792073-422810469 GCA_028646515.1 Pseudochirops corinnae | reverse complement strand
TAAGGTGTTATTTTCTTCAGTCAGGTTGTTTACTCTCTTTTCATGATTTTCTTGCATCATTCTAATTTTCTTCCAAATTTTTCCTCCACTTTTCTTATTTGTTTTTCAAAATCCTTCTTAAGCTCCTCCATGGCCTTTAAATGGTTTACATTTTTATTGGAAGCTTTTGGTGTGGGAGTTCTGAACTGTGCTGTCTTCCTTCTGTTCCACACTTTGATCCTTTTTGTCCCTAAAAAAGGAATCTAAAGTTGGATGGCTGTGCTTGCTTTACTTCCTTTGCCTGCTCATGTTGCCAGTCAATTATTTGACTTTTGGGCTCAGTAGAACTCTGCTTTCAGAGGGTAGAACTTTGTCCCAAATGCTAGGGTTTTAGCAGCTGCTGGAGCTATTAGGGGGCCACTGTCTCTGTAGCCCCCACCAGCTTTGGCTCACTGGTCACACACCTCAGGACTACCACCCAAGACCACTATCCCAATCCAGGCAGGTTAAGGCAAGAGCACTTAGCCTCTGAATGATTGCTTGTCCCCCCTGCAATCTGCAGGACAGGAGCTTTGAAGCAACCATGTGGAGGCAGTTGCAGGGGCCGCTTCCACTGCTTTCTTGCTCTGGGAGTAGATGGCTGGACCCACTCCTTTCCTCCAAATTTAGCTGAGTTCCACTGACCTTTCATGTTGTCCTTATTTCCTATGGCTTGATAATTCTGGAAACTGCCGCATCTGCTGGTGATCCACTCTCCCAAATGCTCCAGCCCTGGCTTGTTCTGGCCACCCTGGGGCTAAAGTGGCAGCTTCAGGCTGGGCTGGTTTTGGCTCCCAGTGTGCTGAGATGAACCCTTCCTGTCCACCTGCCGGGCTGCCTTCAGCAGAATCTTTGTTTCTCTGTCATTTTGTGAGTTCTGGAGCTCTAAAATTTGTGTAGAGTCATATTTTATAGGTGTTGAGGTAGTTATGGGGGGTGAGCTCATGGAGTTCTCCTCCTTCTATGCCACCATCTTGACTCCGCCCCCCTCCTGAGGGTCTATTCTTTAAAAGTACACAATGCTGCTACTATTACAGGTAGCGAAAAGTGATAACAAGATAAAGAGACTGAGTCAGCTAGATCGAAGTCATTGATTCCCCTTAAACAAAAAAGTAATCACTGTGATCCTACATGAAAGTTTGAATGGAAACACACACATATTATGCATATGTATTTATACATTTACACGTATGTTTACATATTCCACTGTGTGTATGTATGTGTGTGTATAGGAGAGACAGATAGATGGGAAGGGAACAGGGGGAGCTAGAGAGAGAGAATCAGTCAGCCAGAGGTAGTGAGAGACAGAGAGAGAAAGAGAGACAGAGACACAGAGAGAATGTATACATATTTTGTGCATATGTGTTCAAAGATCTATAGTATTTTCATTATCCTATGGCCCTCAGTACCCCTCAGCTAGGTCATTATACTAGTATCCTTATTGTCATTCCCATCTCAAGCTTTTCTTCAATCCCATCTATCCTAGGCACTATTACCAAGGCTTTTTTCCTTAAGTACGGCTCTGATCATGTGACTCCCCTAATCAGTCATCCTCAGTGCCTTCCTGTTGCCTTTACAATAAAATATAAACTTCTCTAGTTGCTTCCAAAGCCGTAGACAACCTGACCCCAACCTATCTTTCCAGTTTTATCAGACTTTATTCCTTGGCACTCTTTTTTAGCCAAACTTGCCTTCTCTCTGTCCCTCACACATAGCTCTCCATCTCTCATCTCTGCTTTGGCCTTGACCATCTGCCACGGTTGGAATACATACTTTCCTTGCTGCTGCCTCAGAGTTTCTCTCTGCCTCTAAGATGCTTCTTACTCAGGCACCATCTTCTGCATGGTCTCTTCTCCTCTGCATAACTGTGACTTCCTTCCTTCCCAAATTGCCTCATATATAACTACTTTGTATACACGTGAATGTATGTGTGTGCACTCACCCAGACACATAATTGCATTGTCTTTATATTTATTCTGTATGTATTTTATGAGCACTTTTCTTTTCCACTAGAATATAAGCTCATTGGAAGTAGGCATTGCTTTCAATCAGCTAGTTATCATTTTTATTTACTATGTGCCAGAACTCTGTGCCAGGCTCCAGGAATGCAAAGAAAGATAAAAACCAAATAGTCCTTGCCCTCAGGAAGCTCACAGTATTCATATCCCTAGTGCCTAGCACCTGGCAATCACTTAACAAATATTTGTTCATTTATTTATTCATTGGACTATCCCTTACATAACTTCTGAACATGGGCAAAGTATTTTCTCACCGTTATTTCCTTGTTAGTCATACTTAATTACTTTCTTGTGTTTTGGGAGAGTTAACAACTTCGACATTCTACTCACACCTATGATTTTAATTTTATCTCTTTCTTCATGAATATCTCAAATACCTTCAACTAGTTGAATATTCCTTTTTTCATTGATGATTAAGCTCAGGTTTGCCAAGGCTTGTAAGCTGGGGTTGCAACTTGAATTTCTTTGATTTTCAGAATATCACATTATTTTCCCTTCTATGATTTCTCATTCTCTATAATTCTCATTCCATAGTCATGAAATAATCTTGTGTTATTCAAATTTCTTTTTCTTTATAACTGAATGTCTTGGCACCAATCATTTGCAGAATATATTATTTGGCATTAAATTATTAAATTTAACCATCACCCACCTTGGTGTTTAAAGTATAAGTTTTTTTTTTTAATTTCTCCAGGTGATGTGTGTCCTCTCCTATTCTTTGTTGTTGTCATGCATTCAGAAGTTCCAGATAGTTTTCTTTTATTATTTCCTACATTCTTATTTTCAGGTTTAATGATTGTAACATTTCTCTGGGAGACTCATGATCCTTAAGATATGTCTATGAATACTGTATTCAACTCTTGAATACTTACTAAACAGCATTTTTTTTAACTCTACTTTATACGGAATAATGGTTACATATCTATAGTGTCTTCCCAGTGTTTTTACTTACCCATACATTATGACATTGAATTATAAAGTGGAAAGTCCAAATGCTAAATCTATAAAAGCCTTCATCTAAATGGAACATGTTATATGAGATAATTCAGCCTTATGAGGATTTCCACAAATGTAATTAATGTAGTTTATTCATTATCAGAGACTTTATAGTGAAGATTAACTGTGAAGATGTAATAATGAAGGAAAATTCACAAAACTTTGCTTTTCAAACTTTTTGAAGAGTTGGTATTGATGTGAGAGGAAAAATGATGTTGTTCTTTATGTGCCTAATTCTTATCATAATATTAGCTGCATTCAGGTAGCATTTAAATTGTACTATTCTAAGTAATAGGAGAAATTAAATTAAAATGGTGCTTGACCTAATGCATCTTAGATGCAGGGTCTGGGCAAGTGTATCTATGTATGGAAGGCAGGGGAAGAAGGTAGATGTGAAATATGCATCAATAACTATAATACACAATGAATCACGATAAACATATAACTGTTGTAAACCAGGTAGCTTGTGAGTTCAAAGCAGGGAATGTGCCTTCTTGGCTGGGGGATGAGGAAGATATCACAGAGGGTTTTGTGGAAAGCATAGCATTTATTATGCCAGGCCACTGAGGATGGGTCATAATGATAATTAATAATAATTACAATAACTAGCATTAATATAGCACTTCAAAGTTCACAGATATCTTACAAATATTATTTCACATATAGAATATCAGCAGGTCCATTTGGAAATGTGAACAACATTAGAGCCTGAGCAAGGTATGATGGCAACTAAGCATGGAGCATTTATGCACATGGATGAGTAGTTTAATTTGACTGAAGTTCTGGATCTGTATTAAGAAGCATGTGGAGCACAGAAAGAAGAACCAGCCAGATCTACTGCTTTCTACGTTTATTACCTTGAGTCACTTCACCTGTTGGTCTCATTTTCTTCAGTTATAAAGGGGGATGTTATTCAGCGATATCTAATGTCCCTCATTGCTCTCCTTGAGATCCCTTCATCATCTATTGAGCAGAGTGCCATAATATTGAAAAGGTAGGTTGTTACAAGGTGAGACACAACCCTGGGTACCAGGCTAAGGAATTTGAACTTTATGTGGGAAGTTATGAAGGAAGTCACTGGAGGTTTTTGAGGAGAAAGAGAAATATAATCATACAAAACTCTAAAAGCACAAGAATTGACAAGTACAAAAGGATTATTTTGAGGCGAGTAATAATAGCAGAGGAAAGAAGATGCATCAGTAGACAATTGTCACAGTCTAGATTTGTGGTGCTGAGGATCTACATCAAAGTATTGGCAGAGGTGTATTAGAAGCCCTATACTAATGTCTATCTACTCTACTCACCCACTCTTTCCACTCTTTTCCATTGTGCACATCATAATCCATAATCTAATAGAGACAAACTGGTCTTTACTTTGAACCTTAGCCTCATATGCTTCCTTTATTTTAAAAGATACTTGTCTTTGTACCTACCCCATGTCTCCCCACTTCTACAGAAGACTCACCTTTCACTCAAAAGGAAACGCCTAGTTATTTTGATCCCTGTTCTCACTATCATTTCCTAACCATTGGTCTATCTACTTCTGTCCAATTCTTTTCACTCTGAGCATCTGCTATCAGAAATTTTTTTCACTCCCCTCTCCAAATCTTTGCCCTTGTTTCCAAAGTTCCCTCAGCTACTTCTGTTTTCCTAGAAAACTTAAGTACCTGGTTCACATTTGAGTTCTCCATCCTGTACCTGCTGTCATCTCTATTGATTTGAGCATATAGCAAATGGTTATATTGTTAGATATGTTGCATTTGTTACAGATATGTTATTTATATGGATATATTAATGACCCATCAAACTTACCAATTTCTGTACATCTCTTATGTTCACCTTTGTAGTCCCAAGTAGCCATTCTAAGCAAAAG
This sequence comes from Pseudochirops corinnae, assembly GCA_028646515.1. Classification (NCBI taxonomy): domain Eukaryota; kingdom Metazoa; phylum Chordata; class Mammalia; order Diprotodontia; family Pseudocheiridae; genus Pseudochirops; species Pseudochirops corinnae. The sequence continues at coordinate 422,805,564 of CM053585.1, read as the reverse complement.
TCCACGTCCAGACCTGAGTGTTATATGACACTGCTTCTTCTCTTAAATCTCAAACTTAGTGGCCCCAATTTCCCCTCAATAAAAGCTTTTCTACTCATCTCTCTCACTCTGAAATATTCCTTCCTGATGTTCACTGGTACACTTTGATACCATTGGTTATACTGCAGACTGCTCATTATTAAGAGAGAAGCTGTTGTGAGAGTGGATTAGGTCATCTGAGGGAAGAGAAAAGCTGAAGTTCTAGGGCTAACTTCACAGTGTCTAGTAAGAGTATGGCATTTTAAAAGACTCCTAGGAGCACAATTATGCACCTATGCAGAAGCAGAAAATCCAAAGGGAAATTAGACATTATTTGGTTCCATCCTATCTTTTCATAGACACTGTTCAATTAATAACTGATGATGCTCTGACATTGTTCCTTTTTGGTTTTTATGTTTTCAAAAATAGCTCATGTAAGTTCTGGAACATAAAAATAAGTGGTATAATGTAAAACATTTTTGTTTGTCAAATGACTTCTTAACTTGATATGTGCTCCCATGTCAATTAGATGAGGCCAATGATACTTGAAGCCTTTAAAGCATGGCAAGATCTGCCAGACCTTATCCCCTCCTGGGATAGTTTTCAAGAACCCATTATCTTCTTTGTTTCAATGAGGTGTTGAAGTAGAACTGTCATGGAAAATCAATAAATCACTCAATGAGAAAACCCAGTTACTAAATGAAAAAAAAATTACAACGTTATTATGTACCACATCTTCTAATGAGGAAGAAAGCATAAAAATAACCAGACATATAAGATATATACAGAGTAGATGTGAGGTAAATCATGGAAACAAGAGCTGTGGAAAAGAAAGGCTAATTGTCTTTCAGTAAAGGCTGAATGACCACTTGTTGCATGTGTTCAGGGAATTCTTGCTTAGCTACTTGTAGGATTAGATGTCCTCTGACGTCCTTTCAACTGTAAAATTCTGTGAAAAAGTAAAAGCTTCAGGAAATATGAACACACCAAATCTCCCAGAACTGACCATCCTAGTTATATTATGTTAGTTACTCTAGTCATGAAAAAGGAATACAGGGGAATGGAATATTGTTCAATCACAGAAATATTTTTCATTTTTATGGCTTGTCAGGTTTGTTCTAGCCCAAGAGTATGACTCAGTGGTTTCCTAAAAGTTTAACTTGGCAGTTTTGTCGATTTTCTAGGAAAATAATTGTATCTTATCATCCTCTGCCTCATCTCATACCTTCATGGAAATTTGATTACTCTTCTTTGCTGACTTTGCTCCATTCTGGGCCCTAATCTTTTCTCAATTTCCCCATCATGCCCTGAAACCTCAGTTACTACTATCCTGCTCTCATTTAACTTCTAATAAATCAATAAACAAGAATTTATTAATTAACTACTATATGTCAACAGACATTGTGCTAAGTCTGGTGTTACAAAGAAAAATCAAACATGGAGCTTATATGTAAATATGTAGCAATACTCCTCCAATTCCTCCCACAAATCCTTGCTCATAGTAGTAACTTAGGAAGTACTCGTTGAATTGAATTTGAATTCAAGGCAAGAGACAATTTTAATATATTGCTGATAGCATGTTATTTTAATTTTAGTGTTATTTACAACTTTTTAAGATAACTACAAAATCTTTATCTCCAGTCAGAAAGGATTTTCTCTCACTTTCTTAATTGAAAATATAACAGCCCTCTAGCTGCCTGGTCCCTGCTTCTTGTAACACAGATGCTAATTAGAAAGAAAAAAGAACCAGTTAACAGGAGATATTTCTCTTATTTTTACTTTAGTTTTTTTCTATTGCTTCTTTAAAAGTCTCTATCCCAACCAGAATAATGAGTAAATACTCCATATAACAAGTAGAATAACTATCTAAGCAAAAGAATTGTTGTTTAGTTCTTTGCAATTGTGTTTGACTTGATGACCCCTTTTTGGGGAGGTTTTCTTGACAAAGATACTGCAGTGGTTTGCCGTTTCCTTTTTCATCTTGTTTTCATATGAGGAAAATGAGACAAACAGGGTTAACTGACTTGCCAGGGTCGCACAGCTAGTAAGTGCCTGATGCCTGATTTGAATTCAGGTCTTTGTGACTCTAGTCTCAGTGTCCCTAGCTGCCCCTAAACAAATGAGAGCCACCTAAAATTTTAGAAGGTATAGTTTAAGTGAGGATCATATGACAATACAACCTTGTGTTAAGGCTCAATCATCCATCACTTATTAAATTAGGAATACTAGATCTAGAAAGCAACTGAAACAACCTAACTTTCATGTCTTCTATGTCATCTAACACCCCTTACAGTTCTGAGCTTCTGCATGATGACATGATCTCATGATTTCTATGTTTCTCTTTTGGAAAGATTTTAGCCTTTGGGCCCTGACTCTTACAGGAACTAGTTTGGCAGAAGATACATCTTGATTGATAAGACTTGATTCAAGTGCAGTTCATTACCCTCTGTTCTCTTCATCCTGTTCATGTTCCTTCTGCCCAACATTTGTGGCCCACTGACTAGCTCCATACAGTAACAAGACAGCAATTGAGTACACAACAATAGTTAACTGTCAGTACAAGATATCATGAATTTATTTGTCCTTAAAAGAGATTTTAATTAACCCTGCACCCTTGTAATTACAGGGAAGTCTTTTGAGTTATCAGGATCATATTTGTAAAATTTGAGCTTCTTAAAGAAAGATGCATAAGGATATAAGCTATTACTGTTATTAGTGAGGTAAGATTATAGAACCACACCTGCAGCACTGTAAACCCTGGACTTGGGTTCTTGCACAATGCTGGCTTCCCAACTATATTTTAACTGGCTTAGCTGTGGCCTTGCAAAGTTGTGCAATGCATTTTGAGAAACTGCAGAATGCTGCAAGCAATTACACAATGCAAAAGAAGAGTATTTCATGTGCTGCACATGTTTTAGCTGATCAATTTTTAAGAAGGCAAGCAACTCACACATTCTGTACTTCCATTAATCATGCCCAAACTGTTTCCCCCTTATAGGTTAATGGTTCATTCTAGAATAGACTTGGTTCCACAATAAAGAATATAGAAATCCTGACCAAGACTGTGGGCAAGAGTTTATGACTTTACAGAGAATTCATTTGCTATTGAATAGACAACAGGCTTAATAATGGTAGAGGTGAAAATGGACTAACCTTGTTTGAATGAGAAAAATGAGAGGGATAGGAACCAGACCTGTGATTTCAACGGCATACGGAACTCCCAGACAAAGAATTCAGATTCTGCCCCTCCTCCCAACTTAAAGTCTTAGAGTTGCCTTTCTAGGTCACCAAGAGTAACTTGCTGAGGGTCATATGAGTTTTATCAGAGGCAGGACGGGAACAATAGACTTTCCCGTCTTTGAGGCCAGTTCTTTGTCAATCATACGCCAGTGCTTTTCACTAATTAGAAAAAAAGAAGAATCAATACATATGATTTCATAAAATAATGAAATAAACAATTTACATGTGGATTTTGGGGACTTTCACCTTTGCTTGGAAAAGTTCCCTTAGAATGAATTTTATCATCAAAAAAACCTTTAAAAACTATTATCTCTTTAGACAACCTTTCATTGGAATCTTCTGAATCCCTCATGTGCTTTGCCTCAATTTATAAAGTAAAAGACTTTGGAATAAAACGTTAGGATTATAAGCCTACAGCACCATTTATAATCATAGGGCTTGGAGATATTTGTCAAAGTTTTAAAGTCATCTCATCTTTAATACAATGTTTTAAGCTGACAAAAATAGAAATGGTCCTAATCAGGGAAACAATATTTCATGGAAACTATGACTTATTCTTCTCCCCAATAGTGTTAATCAGATTTCATTTATTTTTATAGCATTGCAGGCATTAACATTACCCTCTAGAAATGTTCCCTTTTCTATTTGTCCTTGGATAAGTTATCTGCTGTATTAGGATAACTTTCTTCCTCAAGATAAATGTTTCCTGATAAAACAATATTATTAACCTGTAGCAATTGCAATACGAAATAAATGCAGTTGTCAAGTAAGCTTTGAAGAGGGGGAAATGCTGTGACAGATTAAAATACTGCAGTATTGTTCCCTGCTTTTTCCCAATTCATTTATCTTTCCAACTATCGCATATGATTGAATAGTCGAAAAGGCACCTGTAAATGGGACCAAGTGACAAAAGATTCATTAGGATTATATACGTGCCCTGGTAGTTTGGGAAACCCAGCAACCCTGTTTTCTACATCTTCTGAGTGTCCTAACTTCTCAATAAATAGGAAAAATAATAGAAGTGTAATTGAGTAGCTTCCATTAATTCAATAAGTGTTTCATTATACGTAAAGCATGTTGCTAGGTATCTGGCATGGTCTCTGTCCTCAAGAAATTTATAATCCAGTAGAAAAAATAAACACACCAAAACCAAACTAACAATAGTTAGCCTCTTCTCTAAGATAGAAGCATTTATCTCTGTCTTCTGTTCATCTGTCAAAGATGTTATTGGGATAAGTTTCAAAGATAGAGCCATTATTATCCCACAAATAAGGCATCAACACAACAACAACAAGAAAGACAGAATCTTAGAGCTGGAAGGAATCTTAGTGGTCAACTAGTTCAACCTGTTCCTGAACATGAATACCTAATGTATCATCCTTGACAAGTTATACAATCCAGCCTTTAATTGAAAATCTCCAGAAATACAGTTTAAGATTATATTAATTTTTGGCTGTAATTTCATACTATTGATTCATATTGAGTCTTGTTGGTTTGCTATCCTCTAAATCATGGATTTTTGTTTTACATGGATGTTGGTCTATCTATGCTTCTCCCAATCTTGCAGCTGACTTCTTAAAACCAAATGTAAGATTTAATACCACTAATTTTCATTTGCATTGGTACTCATGGACTATTAAGTAATTTAAGTGAAGGCTACCAGTTCATGGTTTGGATTATTTATAGAGGCTTTGTGGGATCACATAGGTTGAGAAAGTGTGGATGGGTTTTAATTTGAACTATTGGAAAGCATGACCGCATGCATCAATAAATTCATGGGTACATTCCTGTATTGCAAAATGAAATTCAGTCCATTGTTTTTGTATAATATTGTTGGATTCTGATTATCAACCAGCATGTCAGCTATCTAGCTTAGATATATGCTGCCTGACAATTTAATACATGTATCATTTATACCTTTATCTATGTCATTATCTGTGTCTTTAATGAAAATGTTAAACTGAGAAATGGGGCCACTATAGAGCACCTTATTAGAACACTCCCACCAAATTGACAGAGAACACTCCATAAGGTCCTGTCATTCAAACACTTCTAGCACTTTGACCAGTATAAATGAGAATGAGGTATGCCCTTAGAAACTAAGATCAGAACATTTCCATAACTCAGTGAAATTAGGGGAGTTAGACTTTTAAATACTCTATAGAAACCCTAGGGAGATGCAATCTATGTAACTGGGGTGGCCAGAACCCATCCTAACTAGACAGTCTCCCTCGTAAGAGCAGATGAGTATCCCTGAGTCTACAATTCTTTGATTTGTAGTTATAATATCATATTATAATTATAATATGATATAATAATTATAAATCTTTAAATATTCATAGAAAAATAGAATGAAATAGGCTTTGGACAAGACTTTATAAATCCATTAGCTAAGCCCAACCATTTAACAGAGGAGCAGTGTAGTGGTCCTCAAACACATACTGTTTACAGACATAATATAGATGTGTCCTACATGCGGGATATCATGGGACAAGCTGGTATTGATGAAAAAAATTTTTTTTCCCTAGAAACTAGCTATTTAGTGTGATTTTTAAAAGTCATCTCTGGTCTTTATTCATAATGCATTTTTATTTGATTTAAAAATCTTCATTATTTTCTACAAACTTGCAAGCTGAATTTATATAGATGGCATATATGAAAATATGCTTAAGTCCTTACAACCAAGAATCTTATTCAGTATTTGGAATCTAGACATCTCATATGTACCTAAAAATAACCCAAACAATATAATCTTAAATATCACAGGCCCATTCTTCAAATGTACTTAGTTGTCCATTCTCCACAAAAGTTTCCGTCATTCCTATATCCCATGTCTCTTCTGAAAATCACTGACATTCTTTTATGGAAATAGAAGTAGAATATTAAGGTAAGTGGCAAAAAAAAAATTTGGGTCTACAGCATATAGACAGTGAAATCCAACCTGATGTAGTGAAGTTTGGTTTCTATCCCAGAACAAGATGTTGCTTTGTTTAATCTCCTTATATTACAAATGAAGAAGTTGAGGCCAACAGAGATTAAATTGCCTGCCTAAGATCATATAGGTAATATGTATGAGAGTTAGGATTAGAACTCAAGTCCAAATGCAAATTAGTAAGTGAAAACATTCTACACTGTATCTTAAAGGTAAATAGTAAGGGTCATAGCCAATACAGATTTTTCTGCCGGTGCTCCTATATTTCATGTTATTGCTATACTGCTTTAAATAAAAAAAAAAAAAAATCTTTCTGTTTTCTCATTAATTCTCTTGACTCCAATCCATTTCTACTTCCCTTTCCATTTCTTCTCCTCAGAGAAGTAAATCTCTTTAGACTAGTCACCTCATCTTGTCCACTGCTGTAAAACCTACTACCTTTGGTGTTTGGGGTTTTAAAAATGGAAAGAAAGGGAAAGAAAAAAAACAGTTCTGAGACCATTTGTAATTATCCGAGTGTTTCTTAGAGCTTTGAACAGCTATTACCTAAATATGTTTCCTATTCTAACATTTTCAATGGTGCCTCAGGGTACTCAGAACTACTAGCATGTCATGCTGTTAGGCTGATTATAAGAAACATAGACTTATGAGTGAGTCCTCAAAGGGCTAAATGAATCAGTTATCAGGTCAGAAAACGAGGTCCATTTCCCCATGTTGCATAGGTCAGGTTCACAGGAACTATGGTACTTGTCTCAGAGCAAAATAAGTAACTCCTTCATGTCTCTTTTTCTGCCTCTTGCCCAATGGACCTACATGAATCTGGCCAGTAGTTTTCTTCTGTGAATTACACTATAAATTGGCACTATTGCTGCAGGATTAGAAAAATCTGTATGACTGTGGGGAAAGCAATAGCTGGTATCATAGTACCAGAATGAATTCCCTGAAGTCCAGGAGCTGAGGTTTGAGAATAAAAAAAGGGAGACACTGAGAAAATATGATCAACAATACAGCATTTTGGATGAAAAAGTATTTGAATGAGACTTAAAAATGTAGCAAATATTGTTTGTTGGAGGGTAGGCATAAAAGGTATATGTAGCCGAGTCTGGGGGATGAATAAATGGGTATAGAATTATAAACCAGTAGAATTAGAGGGGACCTTACAAGTCATCTGTCCTCAGGAATACCTTCTACAATATCTTTCATTTACTTGAAGATTTGGAACTTTTTAGTCACAGAACAATTGAGAAGTCTAGCCACAGCTATGGGCTCCTACTCTTTTATTGTCTGTCCTCCATGGTTTGGTCAGCATCAACATCCTACATAATTTGAGGAGTTGTCTAAATAAGTGACTTACATAGTCAGCAAAAGTAGTTTTCAAATCTATACCCTACTTGGTTGATATTCCCTAAAAGTAATTCAGATAATAGAGTCACCTAATGGGTAGAATCGTGGCACTCTGGTTCTGAAACCAGCAGTATAACCATGGACATGTCACTTAACCTCTCTGTAAGTCTTAATTTCCTCATCTGTGGAAAGAGGGGCTCTTTGGGTTTGTACTAAAATGATCTCTAAGGCCCTTCCACCTTAAAACTATTCTACGATTTGAGCTAGAATTAGATTGTGCATTTTTCTCTATCTTCCCTAAGTTAGTCATTCTCTTCCCTCTAAGAGATGACAAGAAATCTTCTTAGATTAGCTTTTCCACAACTCTCATGAAACAGCAATTTTGACCTGTCTTCATCTTCAATGTTTTTTAATCTTAACATGTTATATTTTGGTCAAAATATCACTTTCTTGGGTTATTTATCCTCTTTGTCTCTTTTTATACTTGCTTGTGCTCAACAGAACATAACAAAAAGATGTCATAAGAGAGTTAAATAAACTTGTTTTGAAACTCAGAAAAGATGAAACCTGAGTTTAGCTGCTATGTCTGAGAGGAAGTTTCCTCATTCTCCTTTTTATTTTTATGCCATGCAGGGTACCCACCACCCCCTCACACCCGAGTGCCACCCACTCAGGTTTGCCTGCTGAAGTAGCCTGTGGACATAGTCCACAACTATTTCTCTTTTGTCTGGAGGAGGAGGAACACATTTCCAGGTGTATTTCTTTTAACATTAACTTTTGTACGCCTCTGTGAAGGAAATGGAAATTTAAGGCAGCTAGGGCAGATGGAGGTCCCGGGAGAAAGACCCTCTCTGCTCTGTAAATCACCTTGTTTGTAAATCTCTTCTGGTGGTTGATTAAAGGCACCTCCCAAGCAGTAACAAAACTACTGTTTCAGTGAAACTCTTAGGCGCCATTTTTAGGGAACCTTTGTCCCCCACTGAAAAGTAAAGTGGCACCATTTGACAGGGGCTATGCCCTGGCAGGTCACCTGAAAGCAAAGTCAGCACAACCATTTCCTTCAGAAAAGTGCTCATTATGAATCCTATGAGGCAGCAGACAATCTGTCACCAAGAGAGTCATTATATTGCCCCAGACGGGGTATCCTGATAACTCTGTTTTATTCCACTGGAGTCACTATGTGCCATTTCCTGATTGAGTATCTCCCTCGAGTTTAGAAAAAGGACTTAGTTCAGATTACTGCTGTAAACCCAATAGGGGGACATATCACCTCACACCAACAGAAGAAAATGCTAATGACAACACTTTGCACTTGATACAGAATGTGTCCTAAACCCTAATCTCAAAGTGGTTCATAAACAGGTACTGCCTTTCTGGCAGTAAACAAAGGCATAAAGGAGTGGAATAAGTTTCCCTTAGTCAAGGAGCCAACACTGATGGAGGTGAGAAAAAAGAATTAAAAGCCATTTGGGACTTTTGAAAAGCTGCCTTTGTGTCTCTAAAACTGCCATAAGGCAAACAGAGAAAGAAACAAATAAAAACATCCAGGAAACTTATTTTTAAAATTCAATTTCTAATTTGACAGCTTAGAGTCATTTTATTTGAATTAACTTGGAAATTGACTAATATTGGCTAAACTATTGTAAAAACAGATTATTTTGTTACATAAGTTTACCTTTTCTAAAGTCACTCTTCAAAGTCTCATTGTGGTGAGGTTGTCAATGGAGTTCCCAGGGGTTAAACCAGGAGAGAGAATGGTCTCTGTTAGATCCACCCAAGTTGGCAAAGTCCAAAGTATGAGTCTGGCAACTCTAAGAATAAGGATTGCTTCATTCCTCAAGTCTATATCACCATCATTTAACTCAGTGTCTGGCACCCAGTAGGCACTAAATAAATGTTTTTTAATTTCCTACTCAATCCATCTTCTACTCAGATGTCAAATAAGGCACAGGTTTGATCATATCATGCCCGATTCTTCCCCATGCAATAAACTCTGGTGTCTCCCTATTACCTCCACCACAAAAGGTGTAATCCTTTGTTTAGCTTTTAAAGTCTTTCACAACTTGGCCCTTTTTTACCTTCCTAGTCTTCATAACATCTTGTTCCCCTCCACTGCTTACCATGCCATTGGCACTGATCTCTTCACTTTTTATTGAACAAAACACTTCATTTTCTGACTCTGGGCATTTTTTTCTTGGAGGCCTGCATGCATGGAATATCCTCCCTCCTCATCATCTGTAAAATGGAGATCATAATTTATACAGTAAATACCTATATTGGTCATTTGGAAGAAAACACATTGTAAATCTTAACATGTAAATTATTCTTCCATGGGATTACAAGTTACAAATTGGAAGATGCTTTGGAAATCCTCTACTTCAATCTCCTCATTAGACGGAGAAGCAGTAAGAATGTCCAACCTTAGCATTCTTCACACTATAATGTGTTCTCATTAGTGACGTTATTAGTTGTTGTTTTGTGGCTTTTGACCAGTGATTTCATCAGTTTGAGTAAATATTCATGTGGAAACTCATTCTATCAATTGGCAACTATCTATTAATTTGTATTCAATCAATAAGCATATATTATGTACCTGCTATATAAAAGGCACTTTGCTAAGCTCTGGTTATATAGAGATATACAAAGATATGGATATTCTTACCATTGCCTAAAGAGAACTGAGAACAGCTCTGATTTGTTCATGGTTACATAGTCAGTTATGCATCAATCAGAGGTGTCAACTCTTCCTGACACTGAAGCTGGCCTTTTATCCACCATAACATCCTGTCCCTAACAATGAGGATGAGGATGATAATCATCCTTATCCTCTGTCTTCAATTTAACAAGTAAAATGTTATTACATGTAGATCACTGGAATATCTTAAATTATTTCATCTTTCGTTAATTAACTATGAAAAAGTATGTCTACAAAACAAAGATCCCAATTATAAATATTGTCTTCATTGGAAATATTGATAAAATTATAGTTTTGATTAACTGTAGTGATTAAACTTAGCATGTGCATAAAAACAGCGATTTATTCTTTTAGGAGTAGAAGCACATGGCTGGGTTACATTGAACAAATGTCTGTGTTGCTACAGTTTAGCTGTATTTGGGAAGAAATAGGCTGTGGAACTTAGTAGTAAATCAATCAATTAATAAATACTTATTAACCACTTAGTATATACAAGACGTGGGATTAAAAAAATAGAAACAAAAGTAAAAAACAAACAAACAAAAAAACCCAAAGAAGATCATGTCCTCCAAGAGCTTGTATTCATTCTTTCAGGAGAACAAATATTTGAGTATATAGGCACATATAAAATAAATATAAATTTTTTTGTTTGATGGAGGCACTAACATCTGTGGGAATCAGAAAAAACCTCACATAAAAGGTAATACTTTGAGTCTTGAAGTTAATTTCAATTAGCTTCAGTGGCACTAAGTATAAATCAGGAGATAAATGCAGATATGGGTATAGTTATGGGGCAAGTGGTTTTAAATACACACACATATAAACAAACGTGTATGTATACATACACACATACGTATACACATACATACATGCATGTGTGTATATATACACATGCATATGTGTATACATATACAAATACGTGTTATAGATAGATATAAATGGAGATATATGATGCCTCCCCCCCACCCCAATCACTGCAGCTGAAAGTCCAATGAGAACTAAATACTAGGGAGAAAAATTCAAAGCTGAATGCTTTAAATGGAGGGCAGGATAAGAAATCATTATTTTGTAAATCATAAATCACTATATGAATGACAATTGTTAATATTATTATTATTATAATACTCTAAAATGAAGACATGAATATAATGAAAGCCTTCCCTTTCTCCCAAAACTTCCACTTCTCCAAGAATAGGTTCATTACATGGTCAGCTAGTCAACTACCGTTTATTAAACACCTAAAAAACCAGGTACCTTGCTAAGCACTGGGGATACACAGGTAATCTGCTCTCCAAGAGCACACAATCTACTGGGGGTGAAAACATGCTGATAACCATGTACAAAAAGCTCTATAATGGAGAAATTAGAAATAATAAATAGAGAGAAGGTACTAGAATTAAGAGAGATCTGGAAAAGGCTTCTTGTAGAAGGTGCAGGTTAGCAGGGACTTGAAGGCAACTTCAAGTTTAGAAGAGACTTGAAGACAAGAGGGAGTGATATGAAGAAGAAAGTTTATTCCAGATATGGGGGTCAGCCATGTTGGGAGATGGGACCAGTGTCACTGGGTCACTATTTATGTTGAGGGACAGTGATAATGGTAGTAAGGTATGAGAAGATAGGAGAAGTTCAAAGGTTAGGGAGGAGGTCATGAAGGACCAAAACAAGGATTTTATATTTGATCACTGGAATATATTGAGTACGGCGATTACATAGTCCAACTTGTACTTTAGGAAGATTATTTGATGGGTGAATGGAGAGTAGCCCAGAGTGGAGGGAGGGTTTTGGCAGGCAGATCCACCAACAACCTATTTTAGTAGTCCAAGCATAAGGTGATGAAGGTCTGCATCTGGGTGGTGACAGTGTTAGAGGAGGGAAGGGAGTATATTCAAGAGATGTCACAAAAGTACCTTAACTCATTATGGGATGGAAAGGGAGGTGAGGGAAAGTAAGAAGTCAAGGATGAGACCTAGGTTGGGAACCTGGGTGACTGTGGTGTGCTCAAAAGTTATAGGGAAGTTTGGAAGAGGAGGGTTTGGCGGGGAGGAGAAGATAATGAGTTCAATATCATCATAGGACATCAACCACCTTACTTTATAATTTTGGAAGAATTAATTTCGTTTTAATAAAAGCTTTGTAGGATGATAGACTTAGCTCTGGAAAGGACCTCAGAGGCCATTTACTCCAACTCTCTCATTTTACAGAAGAGAAAGCTGAGATTCAGAGTTCAACTAACTTTTGGTTCCAAATCTTTGCTCTTGCCACTATATCATGTCATCTTCTCAGCAACACAAGAGAGGGAAACTGAGGAGATCTGGGAGAACATATATAAAGAAAAATCTGAGCTCAGAAACTTGATAAATCTGCAACTATTATTGCTATTGAGCTGAGATGCATAAACTTGTTAATTGAATACTGTCCTTTTTCAGACTTAATCCCTCTATGAATTTTTTTGGGAAAAGCTTTAAATGTGCAAAAGTAATTCCTACATTTACCCTATATTTAAATTAAATTTTGTCCTTATGTAGTATTATTGCTAACAGACAAATTCGTACTTATAAAACATTCCTGTTATGAATTTAATAGCCTGAAGATGTCATTTTATTTACTCAGATTTTGGCAATGTGCAAGATTGCATTTTTGTAACAAGAAATGCCACATTTAAAATCATAGAACTTAAAGCTTCATGTTAACCACCACATCCTCTTTAGAGCTAAAAATAATTCATGTCTTTCCAAATGGGTATCAACCCTTCTTTTTCTTAGAATTGACTTATTTCCTCCTACTTACATTAAAGCCACCCACCAGTTTTTATTCACGTGACCGTGTAGGATTCTTCAGAAATGCTCACTTTTCTTTCCTACGACCAAAGTTTCATCAAATGATACCTTTGATGTGTGTGCATGTGTGTGTGTGTGTGTGTTTGTGTGTATATGTGTGTGTGTTTATGTGTATTTAGTGCATGCCTGTGAATGTAGGAAATTTACTGTTAGATAGATGTTGAATTCTGGATACGTGAGACATCATATCATTTTACAGTGACTTTGAATTCTATCTCTTCAAGGTCTGAATATAGGATGCAAAATAGTGTAACTGAAAAGATTTTTTAAAATGCTAAATCAATCAGTTGATACATTTGCACCCAAAATTGCTTCATTTCCACTTAATTAAAAGAAACAATTGCTGTTTGAGATTTCATGTAGACATACATACTGGGTGTGAACATGGCAATTTTTCAGTCCTTTAGTAGACATATTTATCTGCA
>CM053585.1:422769509-422791573 GCA_028646515.1 Pseudochirops corinnae | reverse complement strand
ACACTCTGTCCCAAATCACTGGGGTCCTCCCGGCTGCCGTATACTTCCGGCTGACTGGATAATGAAGACTCCAAGACCGAGGCCCAAGACGACAATCCGGATCCAGGCCGCTCAACACGAGAGCACTGGTCTGAAAACAATCGCTCAGTCCGCCTGCTTTTTGCAGGCAGAGGGCAGGAATCTACAATGGGGAAGCAGGTGCAAAACCTCTGCCTTTTGCTTCTCCACTCTGGAGACCTTTCGGCCAAATGCTTATCTCCCTCTTTCACAATCCCCCCTCACGCAGCTGGTGCTAATCCCTCATCTGAGAGCTTTCTTTGCACCTCCCGCCCGCGGCTTCAGGCCAGGCTGGTTTTGGTTCACAGTGCTGATATGGTTCCTCGTAGCCGAGCTGACTTTAGTGGGAAGTATCTTTGTGTGCTTTTGAAGTTCTAGGATTGGTCCAGAGTCCTATTCCACGGGTATTTTGGGGTGGCTATGTGAGAGCTGCGATATATTGCTGCTGCTATGCCACCATCTTGGCTCCGCCCCCCCTCAGCTGAAACTTTAAAGAAACATGTATAAATAGGAGGCAGAGATGACAAGAGAGTTCTGAGCTTGGAAGACAGTCAGTGAAGCTAGTTGGGGTTGAGAGATGAAATGTCTTGCTCAGGGAACAGAAAGGAGGCCACTGTCACCCTTCAACTCAGAAATTCTGTGATTATATGATGATCCCACGAAAAATAAGTCTGCTGTATGTAGCAACATTTTGAAAGTAATGAAACACTGGTTTTTAATACATTTCAGACTGGGAAGAAGATGCCCAAAGAATGTGGAGAAATCCTGGACTTTCCATGCAATTATTGATTTAGAGATAGAAGTTACTCTAAAGATCACCTGGTCCAGCCCATTCATTTATATAAATAAGAAAATTGAAAAGCAGAGAATCCAAGACAACTGAGTAAGGTCATACAGGTAATGAATAGCAGAGTTTCAATTTCAACTCCCAGTGCAGTGCTCTCTCCACTGCAACAATGTCAAGTTGCCTGACAATGTCTTCTCAGGTCAATAAATATTGACCTTTATGCCTATGTTCTCATCCCTGTGACAACTTCTTGAGAATGACACACTACTGAGACACAGTATCACCTCTATGCTCATGGTTTTTCTATCCTGCCCTAAACTCCCTTCTGACTTCCAATCTTGTGTCTCCAACTCCCTTTCTCACCTGTTGAACTGGAAGTCCAGTAGACATTGTAAACTCAACATGTCCAAAACAGAACTCATTGTCTTTCCTGTTAACCTTTGCCCTCCCTCTTTCTTTCCTATCATGATAGAGGCCCACACTATCCTATCAGTTCCTCAGGCTCACAACTTAGAAGTTATGCTTGATTCTCTCACCTATATCCATCTGTTGCCAAAACTTAGTTCACTTTTGCAACAGCTCTCAAATATACCCTATATCTCCTCTGACACTCTCACCACCTTGGCGCAAACCCTGATCACCTTATTCTTGGATTATTGCAATAGATTGGTAGGTCTACCTGCCTCAAGCCTTTCCCCACTCCAATCTATCTTCCGTTCAGCCACCAAAATGATTTTACTAAAGCCCAGTCATCCCCTCCTCAGTAAATTCTAGTGGCTTCTTATCACCTTCAGGATCAAATGCAAAATGCTCTGTTTAGCATTCAAGTCCTTTCATAAACTATTCCCCTTCTGTATTTCTAATCTTCTTATACCTATTCCCCAATTTGTATTCTCTGATCCAGCAATACTGGCCTCCTAGCTATTCCTTGGACAAGACACTCCATCCATCCCTTGACTCTTGGCATTTTTGCTGACTGTCCCCCATGCCTAGAACATTCTCCTCAATTCTACCCAATCATTTCCTTAGATTCCTTTAAGTCTGAACTAAAACCTCATCATTACAGGAAAGCTTCCCTGATCCTTCTTAATTCTAGCACCTTCCTTCTATTAATTATTTCCTATTTATCCCACACATTGCTTACTCTGTCTGTATTTCTTTACTCTGTATTTCTTTGCATCTTGTCCCCTGCTTGGTTTGAAGGCTCCTTGAGGGCAGAAACTGGCTTCTTGTTGTATCCCCAGAATTTAGCATAATGCCTAGAATACAACAGGAATAAAATAAATATTTATTGACCAACAGAGGAACATGTTGTCTCTCCCATGATCTCTGCCATGATAGAGATCCCAAAAAGTTTTTACAAACTAAAACAGTGGCCGAATCTTAAAAAAGACAGCATTTAATAAGGACAAATATATAGTGTTATGTTGATACAAAATAGCCTTTAGAAGTGTGAGTTGAGGACTAGATGACTCATTTGAAAAAAAAATAAATCCAGAAGGGAATGGTTAGTGAACTTCAATCTGAATATAAGACAAGGAGAGTCGTTAGTGCATCATTTTCACGAAGTTCTTATAAGAGTGAGAACATAGGCATACGGGCCAGTATTTATTGATATCTTCTCATGTAATATGGTGGTCAAGGTGGCATTTGTTATCCGAGGCTCAATTAGGAGATAGATAATGTTTATAATGAGGGAGGTGATAATTTGGCTTTGCATTGTCCTTTGCTCTAAT
This sequence comes from Pseudochirops corinnae, assembly GCA_028646515.1. Taxonomy (NCBI): domain Eukaryota; kingdom Metazoa; phylum Chordata; class Mammalia; order Diprotodontia; family Pseudocheiridae; genus Pseudochirops; species Pseudochirops corinnae. The sequence continues at coordinate 422,788,993 of CM053585.1, read as the reverse complement.
CAGATCACAGGTTGAACACATTTTGAGAGACATTTTGGGGTCACATATTTTAGGATAAGCTGAAGAGTATACCAAGAAGACTGTCCAGTATGATGAAGAGGCTCATAATTATGTCCTGCATAAATCAATTAAGAAAATTGGCCTACAAAAGAGAAAAAATGGGATTCCTATCATAACCAAGGCAGAATGATCAGAGCTTTGCCTCAGGGCCCCAAATACAGTGCATAATTTAAATGATTACTTTAAAATGTTACATAAATTCGAAATTTGTTACATTTGCATTTTGACAGTACAGTTTTTCTTTTTCATAACTAGTTATCAAGAATAATTAGCTAATACATAACTACTAAAAGATGTGGTCCCTGTTCTGCCAAGTTCTTAGACTAGAACCCTCATCTTCTTCAAGCAGTGGCCTTCCTAGCACTAGCCTAACTATCATCCCAGGGTCTTTCTACCAAGGCTCCTAGTGTTTAACTTCTTCCTAGGATCTAAGAGCAGGTTTAATGCTTCTTGCTCCAACTGCCATTATTTTTGCTGCTCACTCAGGTTCTGAAATTCCTGACTTTGGCTACATAAGGATGATAAGATCATCTTCTATTATTCAAAGGGTTGTCATGTAGATAAGGTATTAGATTTATGTCACTTTGATGAGATTAGATCTAAAAGCAATAAGAATAAGGTAAAGAAAGGGAAATAAAAGCTTGATTTAAAGAAAATTTCCAAAAAAATTCACTCATTTTCAGTCATGTTTGATTCTTCCTGACCTCATGTGGGGTTTTCTTGGCAAAGATACTGGAAAGGTTTGCCATTTCTTTTTCCAGCTCATTTTACAGATGATGAAACTGAAGCAAATAGAGTAAAATTACAAGCCCAGAGTCACACAGCTAGTAAGTCTGAGGCTGGATTTGAATTCAGGAAGATGATTCTTCCTGACTCCCCATATTCTAGCTGGCTCTTCCTAAAAATTAAAGTTATCCAAAAGTAGAATTGTTTGTATTGAGTCCTAGTAGAGAAAGCTAGGTGTTTCATCAGTTCTCTATCCACTGTACCTGGGGTCAGAAAGCTCTGAATTCAAATCCTGTCTCAGATATTTACCAGTTCTATGAATCCAGGTAGGCAGCTTAACCCCTGCCTGGCTCAGTTTCCTTTAACTTTAAAATGGAAACAATTATAACTCCTCTCTACCAGGGTTATTGTTAGGATCAAATAAGTTGATTTTTTAAATCACTTAACACATTGCTTGACACATAGCAGATGCTTAATAAATGTGTGTTTTCTTCCTAATAGGTTCCCCCTTCCTGATCACCTGTGGGGGGTGTTGTGAAGGGAATTCTCATTCAGATTGGGGTTGGACTAGATGACCTCTGAAGCCCCTTCAAGCTCTGCCGTTCTATGGCTCTCTGATTCCTGTGTATACATCCATCGTTTTGTTGAAAATAGAAGGAAATAGGCAGATTTTGCAGTTGATTTTCCATAGCATTTTCACAGTCACAGAATAGATAGAATTTAAAATCCTACTCTTTATTCTTTGTTGATTATTTTTTTAAAATGTAAAACCTTTTGATTCAGTAAAGTATAGCCTTTAGGGAACCTCCTTTCAATAATGTGTGCCTTATGCATATGGTAAATCATGCAAGACTCCCCTCTAAGTACAACCACAGAGGTAACTTTGTTTAATGTTACTCTGCATAATAAAATAAGAAAATGATTATGAGACTGTGACCTGAAGGCAGCTAACATTGGGAAGATATTGGTCAAAATAGGGATCTTTAACAGGCAATTTACATTTTCAATTTCTAGAAGCCATTTGCAGAAGTATGAAAGTGGTTACAATCCCCATCCCCATCCCCCCAAAAGGAAATTTTATCTATTCAGAGCAATTTTTTAAAACTTCCGAAAAAGAAGAAAATAGAGATCTTAGGAAAAGCTGAACTACTTTGACTTAAACTTTTCCCACTTTCAAGGATGATACATTATCATGACATGGAGCTTGACACTCCCATGAAACATTCTGTCTTCCATCTCCTTGTTTTTTCCTGTTTCTCAGATGCCTGAATACATATTCTCACCAAATGCATTCTTCACCTCTCCACTATTATCACAAACTTTCTTCAAAGCTTAGTTCTAATGCACTGGGCCTGGAATAAGGAAGATCTGAGTTCAAATCTGGCCTCAAACATTTACCAGCTGAGTGACTCTGGGGAAGTCACTTAATCTCTTTTTGCCTCAGTTTCCTCATCAGTAAAATGGTGATAATAATAACACCTACCTCCCAGAATTGAAAAATGACATAATGATTCTCAGGCATTTATACCAGTGCCTGGCATGCAGTAACACTATATAAATGTTAACTATTATTAAACATAACCTTCTAATAAAGCTTTCCCCTGATTCTTCCATTGCTTCTGGCCTCCACTGAAATTACTATGCATTTGCTTGGCATATATGTTGCACTTATTTATGTAGCATCAGCTTCAATAACTTCTCCCATAGAGACTGTAGATACTGCTGTTGTATATTTAAGAATAAAAGAATTGTGAACAGGTACAATTTAACTGTCAGTGTGGAAAGACTGCTGATAGTGATGGCTGGAGACCAATAAGAAAAAAAAAAGACCAAGAGAATTGACTTTAACACTTACCTTGCATAGATACTTGAAGTGAGATCTTGAGAAAAGGCTTTAATTGATATTCTGAAAGGACTGAGTTTGGAGACTGTTTCCAAAACTGAGGAACTGTCTTTTAAAAATTTTATGTTCTGTGGTCAATAAATAAGATAATCAGTAACCTGGATGTCTATTTAAGTCTAGAAGATTAGGAAAATAGAACAAATAGATAGGAAAAGAGGCTTCTTCAGTTTACTGAACTCCTATGTTTCCATGTTGTTAATGCCCAAAATGTAGTGGGCACTTAGCCAATGATTGTGGATTGATTGACAGAGTCCTCAAGGTGTGCTAGCAGAATTTTGGAAGGTCCTATCAAAGCAGAAAGAACTATGAACCTGCCACCTGAAGATCAACCAAGGAAATTTGAGAAGCTCATTGACAGGCGGTGGACAGGTGATGAATGTGGGAAGACAGAGACAGAGCAATTTGTGAAGACCCTATATTAAAGCTTCTTGGGATTTGGGTCTATTTACTTGCAAGAAGTTCCCAACACTGATGAATCGGAGTTATTTGCAAAGTACACACCCTTTGCTCAAACAATTTCCTTTAGAAAGGTCTTTCATGAAGACACAAAAAACAATTGGTTGGCTGCCTATTTCACAACAAAACTCTTACATACACCAAAATAATCTGGAGAAAGAGACAGTGTAATATAGAGGAAAGGACTTGGAACAGAATTTGGAACACAAGGTTCTAGTTCTGACTCTACAACCACTCACTAGCTATATGACTTTGGGAAGTTTCCTACTCTTTCTGAATCAATTTCTTCATCTGTAAAATGGGGGAAGTAATTTCCCACTTGCATTAACTCACAGCCCTATTGTAAGGATTACACATAGTAATGTATATAAAACATTTATATACTTAAACATTCCTCATATCAATTATTCTGCCAGTAAAAATTTATTACTCTTCTAACTGCAAGGGACACAGATATAAATAAGAAAGAGTCTTTGCCCTCAAGGAGATTACTTTCTAAGGGGGGAAGATGACAAACAAAATGGGAGTTATAAAAGGGCTGGAGGAGACATATAAAACCTGGCCTGGGGGCCAGGATGGAGAAATCTAGAGGAGTAGGTAGGAAATAAAGAGATGGTTGTTCTGGATGCCCCTTTAAAGGGAGGTTCTTGGAACTCTCCACTCTCCATTCAGAGAAAGCAAATTATAGGAATTTTCCTGTGTTTCTGATTATACATTTCATTATTGCTCTTTGCCTTCCTTTATTCATTTTTTTCCCAATATGTATCCACACTTTTCCCTGAGTCCATGCCCTTCTGCTGTTCTGCATGACAGTTGCCCACAAGAATTCTTATTCCTCTTCTAATGATATAGGGTAGGTGATTTTTTTCTAAGTACTAAATCCCTACAGTACCAGTAGTCACATTCAAACATTACATATGATAGTTTTAATTAGTATACTGTTGTCTAGTGCTTTGTCAATTAAAGCTTTGCTCAAGTGATGAATTGATTAGGGAGAATCTTCAAGGTTCTTTTCTCATTGTCATATTAATTTGACACATTAATTTTCTCATTCTAAAAAGAAAAAAGGTGAGGATTAAAAATACTAGTTCCTAGGGTTTGATTCAAAATTCTTCCCAGATTCATTTTAGAATTATAAATGGGGCTTTGACCCAAGGTTCTGAAACAATCACACTCAACTTCAGACTTTCCTCTTTCGATATTAGCCACACTTTTAACTCTTATCCCACGAAACTATTTTTGTGTGAAAATATTCAGAATTACAGTTCTGGTTCCTCTTCAGTGTTCAGCATATGTATCAATAATCCATGTGAAAACAACCAGTCACTCTCCTCCAAAAATAAAAAATAGATCATATGTGAATTTAGTAGTAGTACAAATTTGCCTAGAGGCAAAAGAATTGAGCTAGTCAAAATAGAATCATATACTTTTAGAACTAGGAGTATTGGAGTTTCTCAAATCCAACTCTTTCATTTTACAACTCAGGAAACGAGGCCCCCAGAAGTTAAGACTTGGTTCTTATGATGGACCCACATCCTAAACCCAGCTCTCTTGACGTCCTGACCAATGTTTCATTGTGCTAAACTATGATGCATGTGATGACCATGAGATGAGTGTCTATATATGTGAGTTTTTAAAAAGAGAATGTTGTATTCCAGTACTGGAATTTGAAAACCATATTAGGATAATTCTGAAAGGTGCCTCTGTAAAAAAGTTTGAGATTTCAAACATAGGAGAAGAGTAGGCCATGTGTCAGATGAACAGCAAGATAAGAAAGGGATTAGGAATATTCAATAGTCAGGCTTGATTTATGAAAGTTATATAATCAAAAAAGAAAGACTAATTCAGAGAATGTCAATGAATAAGAGTCTGTTGACATCAGATTTAGAGTCCAGATGGTTGTGAGGATAGGAATTTTGACTTGAAGTTGAGCAATAGACCAATGCCCAGAGCCCAAAAGGATTTTGATTGTCAGTCACTTAAAGAATTAAGATAAATAGTTCACCTTCGGAGAATAACCATAAATATAAATTATTAATAAAATACAATAACCCAAAGATTTGGCTATCAGGAGGTGATTAGCTGCCTACTTAATGGGAAATAGAAATGAAATCTAAGGAAACATCATGGTCTGATATTTGTGATGCTCAAAAAGCATATGAAAAACAGGATGTAGAAAGGTGTGATACCCACAGTTAGGTTCCTCTGACCCTGGGGAAAGTGCTTTACCTCTCCAAACTTTTGATTTATCATTGCTAATTGCCTCTACCCTGAAGGTGACATGGATTGAGCATTAGACAAGGGATCAAGAAGACCTGAATTTGAATCCAGCTTCAGACATTGACTAGATGGGTGACTCTAGGCAAGTCACTCAATTGCTGTCTGCTTCAGTTTCCTCATCTATAAACTGGGAATAATAATAGCACTTATCCACTAGGGTTTTCTGTGAGGATTAAATTACAGTATCTGGAAAGTGCTTTGCAAAATTTAAAGCACCATATAAATTATTGGTATTGTTGTTGCCGCCACTGTTGTTGTTGTTATTACCACATTATGAATGGCTGGCAGCAAACACCAGGTTCTCAAAAGTTGTGGTATGAAGTACAAGCAATTAAGCTACAAAGACTTTGAAAAGGGGTACGATAACAAAGTACAGACCTGTAATCAGCTCAGGTTAACCTGAAGATGCTCATCATTAGAAGGCTGTCTGTTTAAGTAATTGATTTCTTCAGGCACATAAATTCACGTGGCAGAAGAAATTCATCTTCCTCCTTAGCAACTGCATGGTGGCATTATTAAGAATAATTAAACAATGCTCTTTAATTGCTTGCAAGAAAGTTGCTATCATAGGATTATAAATATAGATATGGGGTAGATCTTATGAATTAAACAATTGAATGCTTTTAATTTTACAGACAAGGAAATGGTTACCAGAGCGGTTCAGACTTTCTCAAAGTCACAACAGTAGTGATTAAGTAGAGTTAAGACCCAAACTCAGGTCATCTGATCCAAGATCCAATATCCTTTATAATTCCTCATATTGCTGTATAAATACAGTTTTTATTAATTTCACAGGTTACTCTAGATATAATATAACTAACATCTCAGTGTGTCTTTATACTGGCATTAAGTAAATTAGTTTTATTGGAAACCACAGATTATTTAGATAGAGTTATTGACTAAGCCTCTAACCACATTTATACCAAGAATTAGTTGAAGAGAACATGTCATTAAACCCTAAAATTTAGGTTGCATAATGTTCATGGAAGTTCTATATTATTTTTTCATCTGGAAATATACTAAATGAGAATGTTACTTTCATTCTAAGAAAAAGAAAAGAACTCTTTAAAGTTTCTTTAATGAAAGATTAAAATGTTAGTAAAGTTATTTTTTTAATTATATGACCTTTCTGATGATTGAAACTGAAATGTTTGTGTCATCAGGTGGGTTTCAATGAAAATTTAAGGGAACAGGTAAGAGATTAAAAAGTATATTAAGATATATAAATATATTACATATTTATAAGTAAAAAATATAAAATATATTAAATGTATTAAAATATAATTTTAAATCTCTGTAATGTTCTTGGCAAATTATGCCATGTTTTATCATTTATTTATAATCATTTTAGTTTATTTATATCATATTTATTATCATATTTAAGAATATAAATTTCCTTTTAAAAATCACAGAGGATGATTACAGATTATGAATATAGCAATTATAATAAGCTTGACTGGAAACCTAAATAAACCAGATCACACCATGATGAAACTGTAAGGATGATTAACAAATACAATATAGAAAATATCAGTAAGAATTTCTGTAACAACTACTTTTCTCCATCAAGGACAGTGTCCCTGCCTTTGTACCCCAACATCACAGTCCCTCATAGACTATATGAGGAAATAGACATGGCACTTCAGAAACAAGATTCACTGCTATACATAAAAGAGATACATACAAAAGACAAAATTATTTTTGAAGGCATTTAGGCACTTAATATCAAGATATTTAAAAAAGGGGGGGAGACACCAAAAGCTTAAGGGAAAACAGATGAAATAATAATCATTTTTGAAGAAAAGTAATTAAGAAAATATTTAAAATGTTCCACATTCCCATTTTCCAATGTTTATGAAATTTATGAAAATAATTAGCACATCAGTTAAGGTCATCCTTGATTAAGGTATGAAAATAAAATTTGTAAGTCTCTTGTATAATAATTTGTGTTATATAGTAAATGCTTAGTTCAGATTTGGCATTGGGACAAAATGAAAGACTCTCAAATCATCAATGTTCAGAAAGGAGTTGACTTTTGCCCTAAAACAGCAAGGATATGCAACACTTGACTTTTGCAGTTGCCATTCTCTTCTCCATAAAGAAATATGCTTGGTCAGGAGCACAAGGTATGATGATTTGAGCGGTCTTCAGAAATGAGTCAGAAGAGCGCCAACTCCACTTGAGCAAGACTTTTGTGCCCTTAAGTGGTCAGGAAGCTGTCAAGAGAAGCAGGGAATCTGGTTCCAGGAACAGTTTTGTTACCTTTTAGGGAAAACTAATTCCTATTTCAGGGAAATGGGGAAATCCTTGTTCTAGCCTACCCCTATCATGAAAACTGTCTACAGAAGCTACAGATTAAAAGGGATTTCCACCCAGATAGTGAGGTCTTTCACATGTTCTTGTTTGTAGAAAACATTGTACTGATGATGATAATAATGACAGTCATAAGTATTATTATGGCTAACATTTATACTGTGCTTACTATACACTGCTCACTGTGCTCAGCACTTTACAATGATTATCTCATCGATCTTCACATCAGCCTTGGGAGGTGGGTACTATTATTATCGCCATTTTACAGATGAGGAAACTGAGACAAACAGGCTAAATGATTTGACTAGGGTCACACAGCTAACATGTATCTGAGGCCAGATTTGAACTTAAATCTTCCTAACTTCAAATCCTGTATCTGATTCACTGTGCCATTTATCTGTTTCATTAAGCCCTAAACTATTGGAAAAACCTTCCTTAGTCACTGAAAAGTAATTTGGGTGCAGCAGTTAGGTGTTGCAGTGAATAGAGAACCAGCCCTGGAGACAGGAGGACTTGAGTTCAAATTTGGCCTCAGACCCTTGACACTTACTAACTGTGTGATCTTGGGCAAGTCACTTAACCCCAATTGCCCCATCTTTCCCACTCCAGAAAAACACAAACAAAAACAGATAAGAAGAAAAGAAAAGTAGATTGGCCTAGCTATCCACATAGGAGGTAAAAGAGGGGAAGAATTCCAATTGTGTAGAATATGACAAGCAGTAAAATACAGAACTCATCTGCTGAGTCAGAAGTAGATAGATCATCAATTGAACTGCACAAAGACAAAAAACTAGGAAAAAAATTAAAATGGATTAATTAAAATTAAATGGATAAGAATGGGTGGGGTTACATTTGATAAATTGTGCAAAGCTTTTCATAACCACAAATTTCTCCACAAAACAAGGGTTCGTCTTTTTTATTGGTTGTATTCTAGCTAAATGAATGCAATTGATAGAATACCACAGTCCCTGAATACTTACTTTTGGAGTCACTTGATGGTCAGTGGAGAGGCACTTGGTGAGGCTATTGGGGGCAGAGGGAATGTCATACTATGTTACTAAGAAAGAATTGCAAAGGGATTACCCAAAGGATGTCATCAAAGAAGTATATGAAGAAAATGAAGAGGGCCAATTATATAATGAGAATTAGAGATAACTCAAGGTTTTTCTGGTTCAACATTCCATTGGTGTCCACACTATATTAAGAGATGTAGAAGACTGTTCCCCATCATGTCACGTGGACCCCATGTGGAGGATTTATGCAAGGACATGAACCAGAGTTATACAGGATGAAAAGGCATGGATAAGTCACTGTGCTGTAGAGAGAACTCACACTGAGATTGGTGTCAAAGTCTTTTTGTTAATAACAATTTATATATTCAAATATTATCTTTACATAGGGCATTGAGTCTGAATCTCTCCCCCAGATTTCCAACACAAAACTATCAAAACTATTATAGGGACAGCCCCAAGCAATACTGTTAGAGAATAGTATTGTTGTTGTTCATCCTTTTTTCTAGAAGAGGACCAATGACATCATGAAGGCGATGTCTTGACATACTATTGAATTGGTTACCAGTATGACGGAGCTGCAGAAAGTCATCAGCCTTGCATTCTCTCCTCCAGTCATAAAAATCCAGTGGCAAGACAAAAGTCAAGACTACTGGCCGAGGCCCAGGATGTCATCATATTGGCAATATTGTGAAGTTGATAAATTTTGTCTTCAGTAGTTCTATTGTCCATTGTTTGGCCTCCCAAATGTCCAGTCCATTACTTGGTTCTTTAAATTCACTAACTATATTACCCCTTAATTATATTAGCCTTCTTGGCCCATATCTGTGATTTTAGATATTTTAATTTCTGCCTTTCACCCCAAAATTTTCAACTGCCCTAGATTCTATCCCTTCAAGGTCTTGTTTTCTAGGGATGATTCAGATTCTTTGCAGACAAAAATCCAAACTTTTTCAGCAATGGTTCAATTCAGATTTGTATCATATGGTACTGTAGAGTATAAACCAATTTTGTTTCCTTGTCAGAATATCATAGTCCAAAATTTTCTTTTAATTCTCATGGGTGCAGCATTATCTTCCATAATTTGGACTATTTTTCCCTTATGTGATGGACCTCCTTTTTTATCCTTTCAAGGTCCAGTTATTTTTTTTTTATTTTAAAGGTCTAGAGGTTAGCAACTAGACTGTTCTCTCTTTTATATCTTTGCATATAATATTAATATCTACACTTTGTTTCTAGTATTTTATGCAACTTTTTACTTGCTAAATATGATATTCAAGCATTTTTCTTTATCTTGATTTTTCTGAGACCAATACTTCTCTTCTTCCTCTCTTCTTTCTTCTTCCTTTTTTCTCTTCCCCCTCTTCTTTTTTCTTTCCACATCAACCTATGGTGTTGTTTACTAAGAAGTGGTTTCAATCTGCACTGAGTATCCCCACAGACAAAAATGCAAATCTTTTGAATTATTGATGTATAAAGAGGTATGGTCATGGTAAGGTTAAGGGTGGGGCCTGATGCCAGCACCTTGTTAATCAATGGTCAATGATGGGATGCAATCATGAATTCACAGGTCATTGAACAGATAATAAAAGGAAGTTTCCTTAGCTCTAACCTAGCCAGTATATACAGTAGTACTTTGCCTTCCCCTCTTTCCCATCTCATCTCCGTATAAAAATGAATCTGGTAAACAGAGTTGGATGTGATGATTACTATGGTTTTGGGGTATTCACCAAGTCTGAAGGGCTTGTGAGTGGGACCTTCTATGCCCCTAAGTGACCAAGAAGCCATGCCAACATAACTGTAGACCACTAGAAAACACTGTCAAGGGAGATATAGCTTGAATTTTTCCCTTACACAATCCCTCCCCCATGCCCCAGGACAGTCAACTATTACCTTTGTCACCTTTTAAGAAAATTCTAGCCTAACTCATATGATGAGGTAGGGGGTTGGCTGGCAGATGTTGGTTCAATCACTGTATAGAAGAAGATACAAAGGTATTTAAGAAAAAATCCCTACTCTTAAATAATTTAAATCTAGTAAGCGTTGAAAGCCTAAAATATGCATAAAAATTTATAAGAAGAAAACAGTCCCTATTCAATTCAATTTCGCAGATATTTATTAAGTATAAGGTATATATCAGTAACTGTATTAAGGACTGGAGTTAATAAAGCAAAAAAGAAACAATCCCTGACCTAAATGAGTTTACATTTTACTTAGGGGAAATAACATATACCCAGATAAGTAAGTACAGAGTAATTTCCAAAGTCAAAGCCTTTATGACTGAGGAATTCTCAAGAACTGTATATTTTAAAACAAGTTATGACTAATTAAGTGTAAAATTACCCAGTGAAAATTTCAGACAATACAAACATCACAATTCATCTAGGTTTCTGAAAGACTGAAAGAATTAAAATTTTTGTGAAACACATCAGATGAAATTAGACAAAAATTAAAATATAATATGATTTCTAAGAGAACCAAGTCTTTCGTATCTATACATGCTTCTGTTTCTCATGCCCTCTGTCTGTCTCTTTGTCTCTGTCTCTCTCTTTCTTTTCATCTGTCTGTCTAGATAGTTGGCTATCTCTTAATCTATCCACATCATAGAATTTCTGAGCTAGCCAGATTATCTCACCCAGCCTTATCATTTTGTAAATAAGGAAGTTTATTGATGTATAAATAAGGAAGCTGAGGCCTGAAATGTTACTTTATTTGTCCAGGAACCCAAGGTTAGCAAGTAGCAGTGTTGGATATTAAAGCCTACTTTTCTGACTCCTAGATGAATGATCTTCCCACCTACACATATTCACATAGATATCAAAAGGATTTACTGAAGTTTTGCTTATCAATAAAGAACACTTCACTTTCCAAGTGCACTGGACTCGGATTAAGGGGATAAAATTCCCTTGTATTCAGAAATAGTTCTCTCTGGGAGGTAATAAATTACTACCCACATTTGCAAATTATGTAATGGAAACTTCAAAAGAAGTAGATCTTAATTTATGGTTGTTTTCCCCAATGTGACTAATAGAATCTTTTATAACTGGGCTCAAGAGACAGGATAAATGAGGCAAACTTTTCATGGATTTAGAATGTTTCATTTGAATAGCTATAGCAACTTGTGAGACACCAAATCCATTTTTTCATTTGTTTGATGTTATTGGCTTGGAAAATAGCATCAAAATGCAATTCAACCATAATGCAATCCATGGAATGAGTGCAGTTATCCTACCCAGCATTTTAAACCTTAGCTCAATTACTCTCCTATATTCTAACTTTGAGTATAGGACTTCTCTCCAACATGGACTTCTTAGAAAATGCTTCACCCAGTTTCTTCAGGGAAATAGATCCCCCATGAACCCTTCAGTAAAAGATTGTTTTTATTTGAACATGCAACAGGGTTAGACTTTTACACTTCCTGTAATTGTTCATTTCAGAAGGGAAGTTGTTCTTTAATGCTAACCTCAAAAATCTCTCTGAAATTGAATGTGTATTCATTGGAGCAGACTTAGTCATTTAATCTTTGTTATTCTCAGTATGTTCTTCTGTAAACTGAGAGAACCAAACCAGATAATCCTTTCCAATTAGATAAGCCTTTAAATTAGCTAATCAATAAGTATTTATTAAGTAATCACTATATGCCAAGGACTGTGCTAAGAAGCACAAAAGAAGAAACAAATCCTTGTCCCCATGGAACTTACATTCTAACAGGGAGACAACATGTACATGAATCAGTATAGACTGGATACATATAAAATAGGTGGAAGGTAATTTTAGGGGGTAGCTAGGTAGCACAGTGGATAGAGTGCCTGGCCTGTAGTCAGGACACAAGTTCAAATCCAGTCACAAATACTTATAGTTATGTGACCTTAGGTAAGTCATTTAACCCTGTTTGCCTCAGTTTCCTCATCCATAAAATGAGCTAGAAAAGGAAATGGCAAACCACTCCAGTATCTTTGCCAAGTAAACCTCAAATGGGGTTATGAACAGTCGGATATGACTGAAAAACAACTGGACAAGAACCCTAGAAGAGACAGCAAGATAAGCTGGGAGCCTTGGGAGTGTATACATGTACAATATAAAAATGCCAGTTTGAGGCATGCCAGTGAGAGTACTCTAGAGAGTACTCTAGAGAGAACTCTACTGGGTAAAAGTAGCTGAGTACTGGGATGTAAGAAAAATACTATACTAATATTTTCCATGAATTAGCCCAACATTTAAATTAACTGCCTTCTGACTCAAAAATAAACCCTTCCTTCTCTTCCTCCAAAGAACTCAAGATGTTATACAAAGATTCATTATGATCTGAACATTTATTAAGCTTGTATTTGCATATGATTTTTACATTTCTCAAACCACATCAATAATAACCCCAAATGGAAATAACAGGAGGGCAAAGCAGAAAAAAAAAAAAAAACTAAGGAGGGCAGAGAGAGAGTAAAAAGAGAAAAAGGGGAGGAGGAGTAGGAGGAGAAAGAACAAGAGGAGGAGAGGGCACAGTAGAGAAGGAAAAAAGAAAGAAAAAAGAGAGAAAGAAAGGGAGGGAGGGAGGGAGGGAAAGAGAGAAAGAAATAAAGGAAGGAAGAAAGAAAAGACAAGAAGAGGAAAGAAAAAAAAGAAGGAAGGAAAAAGGAAGGAAGGGAAAAAAAGGTTACAAAAATCAGTCTAGGTGACAATATACCTTTTAGCCTTTCACAGATACTGGAATTTGTGCAAAGTAGCCAGGAATCAATGAATCATAAACTGTGGCCTAGAGGCCACGTGTGGCTTTCTAGGTCCTTGGGTGTGACCTTTTGACTGAGTCCAAGTTTTGCTAAAACGAATCCTTTTATTAAGGGGATTTCTTCCGTGAAGTTTGGATTCAAAGGGCCACACTTAAGGGCCCATAAGGTCCCATATGGCCTTCAGGCCACAGGTTTCCCACCCTTGCTCTAATGCAATCTCCACATAATATAGAAGTAGAAACTGAGGACCAATATTGTCAATGACTGGTCTGAGAAATATAAGGAACTAATTTAACTTATTTTTTTATGAGAGAATTCAGAGAAATTACAGTTTGTAATTGTTAACAGCTGTTTACATGAAGATAAATGTTCAGCTGAAATGAATGCTTTTAGTTTGCCATTGGTTGTCTTACCATTGTCTCATTAGAATATGAGTTACATGAGGGCAGGAATTGTTGTTACCTTTTCTTTGTATTTCCAGATATTAGCACAATGCTTGACACAAAGAAAGGTCTTAATAAATGTTTTATTGTCTTTTTATATCAAATAGATATAATAGTGGAGGTCTAAGCACATGATGATAATAATGTTTTTTATTTATATAGCATTTTAAGGTTTTCAAAGTGCTTTATATACATTATATTATTTGTTCCTTACAATAATTACATCTGTTATTTTACAGATAATTAAATAGGTCCGGAGAGATTGTCATTTATTCATAGTAATACAGCTAATGTGTCAGTAGCAGAATTTGAACCCAAACCTCAATAGGCATCTCAAACTCAGAGTATCCAAAACAGAACTCATGATCTTTTTCCCACATCTTTTTCTTCTACCCTTCTCTATCTATGTCAAGAACAAGGCCACTGTTTCAGTTGTCCAGGTAAGTAACCAGAGAATCATCCCTGATTCTCCCATCTCCTTCACTCTATAAGTGCCATCAGCTACAAATTTTGTCAATTCTAACTCTAAAACACCCTTCCTATCCATTCCCTTCTCTCTACTCACATAGTTACTACCTGAGTTTAATCCCTTATCACTTCTCTTCTGAATTGCCTCAGTAGCTTCCAAATTGGCCTCTCTCTCAAATCTTGCTCCTTTCCATTCATCCTTCACTCAACTGCTAGAGTAATACCCCCAAAGCACAAATCTGCCCATATAACAGATCTGATCATTAAACTCCAATGACTCCTACCACTTCTAGAATTAGATATAAATGCCTCTGGTACTTAAAGCTCATTACAAGGCTGTTTGCCACTAATTTGCAAGTTTTATTATTGATTTCTCCTTTATATGTGCTCTTTGACCTTGTCAAACTAACCTTCTTGTTGTGCCTCATATATGACAATCCACCTCTTGTTTCTATGTGTTTGACGTGTAGGGGAAAACTTCAACCCCAACCCATGCCCAGCATGTTCCTGATTTCTCATTTCTCTCGAATCTTTAAGGGAATTTGCCCTTGGGTTACACTGGGGACTTTTTTTAAATTTTTACTTTTAGTTGAGATAGCTCATTCCCAATAGGATTGTTCTTTCTCTTTGTTTATCGTCTGGAATATTCTAACCTGGACAATTTCTCGGATTTCTTTTGAATAAATGTATTTATTTGCTATTCAGTCTTTGTAATAGCATTTTATATAAATAGCAATTGATGGGAAGGGATCAAGGCTCGGCATAGAAGCCTGAAGCACCCATTCCTGTTCAGGGATAGTGATCAGGTAAGGAGCTTGAATTTAAAAATCATTTCCCCTAGACTAACAAAATTTCAGGGGACAGGTATAATCCTAGTCTTGTATCCCATCTTTGAAGAGAATAGAATGGTTAGCCTACTTGTCCCCATATCTTGCTCCCCTCCATGTAGGAATCAATGTATCTCTCAGAGAGAAGAAGCTGATATTCTAGAAATATCTATTCACACCTTGTGTGAATTATTGTTGTTCAGTCCTTTCAGTTGTGTTTCACTCTTTGTGATTCCTTTTTAGGGTTTTCTTGGTGGAGACACTGGAGTGGTTTGCCATTTCCTTCTCTACCTTATTTTAAAAATGAAGAACTAAGGCAAATAGGATCAAATGACTTGCCCAGGGTCACACAGCCAGTAAGTATCTGAGGCCAGATTTGAACTCAGTAGGAGAGGTCTTCCTGCTTCCAAGACCAGTGCTTTATTCACTGTGCAGCCTAGCTGTTCCTCCCCCCCCACCCCCGCTTGTAAAATACATTTAGATAACCCATATAGACATATAATTAATGGGCAACACACATACTTCTACTTCATTATTTGGCATATGCTTATATGTGTTCTTCTTAGTTATATTGTCTCCCTGATTGAGTGTAAGCTCTTTGAGGACTGTTATTGATATTTTTAGGATGTATGCAAAAATCATTTACATTTCTAATTTAATAAATAAGGAAACTGAGTCCCAAGAAGATGTAGTATTTTGCCCAGGGTCACAAAACCAGCAAAAAGCAAAGGCAACACTTGAACCGTGGTCCTCTATTTCCAAATCCAGCTATCTCACCCCTAGACATGTAGGGATTCTTAATGCATCTCTTTTTTCTATAGTTGTGGGTCCCCCACATTTTAAAATGAAAGTAAAATAGCATTATTAGACACCTAGTGAATCCATAGACTTACGTCTGATACAGAGAATCCTGTGACCCCACTTTTACTCGGTAGTTGTCTACAAGAGAAAAACTGGAAAACCAAATAGCCATGATGGTCTTCTACTCTCATCTTCATCTGGTGGATGAGCAGTCTATTGTGCCTTATGGAATTTATATAATAATAACAAACTTGGTTTGAAATCGGGTATTTCAGTGTTTGGCAGCCTAGAAGAAAGAGAGGACGTATCCAGTTCCTTGAGAGAGAATTTCTTGGGGGAAAAAGAAGAATTCTTTGTCTTGTCTTGATTAGACAGATCATGACCTTGTGAACTTCAAATAGTCTGAGGATTTGGATTTCTTATGGGTGTGCTACAACATCCTTGGAATGGAAGACAGCATTTATTATATTATGACACAGAGTAAAGGGAGCGTCAGGATTCTGTGAGGAACCCAGAAGAAAGTTGTTCTGGGTATAAGGGGAACATATGAGGGCTTAATGAAAGGAAAGAAAGGACTTTCAGCAAACGGGCTTCCAAGGAAACTTCTGGTCAAGATGGCTTCCTGAATGGAGGCAGACTGCCCAGCTCAGTAAATCCTACCTCAGCAAAAACCTTAAACCTTTACAATAGACTAAGCAGCCACAGTAATTGACATCTTCAAAGTCAGAATTGCAACAAGAATGACAAAAAAAAAAATTAGCCAACAATGCATGCGAAAGGGCATCATCAATGAAGCCAGTACCAGTATAGGCAAACAAATAAGTATCTTCCTAAGTCAAACATTGATATGTCTGAGAAAATTTGGAGCCTGAAGGCCTCCCTCTCTGAAAACAACAAAACCAGAGAGCTCCACTAAAAAGGTCTGAGGTTTCTCATAAGCCCACAATAAGGTCACTGAAAGCCCCAAGAATAGCAGTATTGAGTGCCAGCATGTAAAGACCAATACAAGTTGGTTCTAGCCAAGACCATTCTAGAGTTCCAAAGTCTCTTACATTGTATCTTGAGATAGAAGGTGCTGAAGATTCAGCACACCAGACCTCAGAAATCCAGGAGGTGCAGGTTAGTTGAAGAATTCAGGATATCTTGAGTTTTTGCTCATAAAATATGGCTTAATCATCCCATCCAAAAGTGTACTGTTGAGAGACAAAGTAGAGGTGAACAATGCTGACTCTAGCACAAAGTGACAATTCAGTAACTAAAGCTGCAGGGATCAGTAAATCAAAGAAAGCATTACCTAGTATAAAAAATTATTGTGAAACTAGAGATGACCAAAAGCAGGACAAGGGAAAACGTTGTAACAATTCAAGCAAAGATTCAAAGAAAAAGAAAAAATGGATTTCCATCCAGATTATGTGAATACCTAAATGAAATGAATTAAAATAATTTGAGGGGAAAAACTGGAAGCAGCATGAGTAGTTTAGAAGAGAATGTGGTAAAAGTTAACCAAGTAATTTATTCCCTGAAAACTAGAATAGACATAAAAGAAAGAAATGACTCTACGAGAGAACAAAAAGTATTAAAATAGATAAAACAATTTTAAAAAGGAAAAAAAAAGGTATATCATATTTTTTAAAGCTTACATGGAAAATAGGTCAATAAAAGATAATTTAGAAGTCAGGATTCTATGAACACAGTTTTGTGTTTTTTGTTTTTTGGGGGGGAGGAAACTTGGTGGGGCAGCTAGGTGAATAGATCAGTGAATAGAGTACCTGTCATGGAGTCAGGAGGACCTAAGTTCAAATCAGCCCTCAGACATGTGACTCTTACTAGCATTGTGACCTTGGGCAAGTCACTTAACTACAATTACCTTGTCCCCCTCCAAAAAACCAACCAATAAAACAAACAAACCAAAAAACTTGGAAGCTGGTTCAGGAAATCATATTTATTACATAGTAGATTTCTAGACCTACTAGAACTAAAAGACAACTTGAAAATAGAATTAACCAGTCATTTCCTGAAAATTCATTTTTTAAAAGTCAGAAGTATTTAATTGCCAAAGTCCAGAGCTCTTAGATAAAAGACAAAAACACTGCAAGCATTTAGAAAAAAAAATTCAACAACTAAGGAACCACAGTTTTACTTAATGCAACCTTGCAACTTCTACTAAAAACAAGAAGAGATCTTGGAATATAATATTCAAAGATTTAATTACATAGGCTTACGACCAAAAATAACTTGCCCTTCAAAGCTAAATATAATCCTATAGGAGAAAAATGGAACTTTAACGGAAGAAAGAGCTTTCAGATATTTCTGATGAAACGAGTAAAGATGAGGAGGAACTTTGAAATGCAAACAGCAGTCGAGAGAACCTTAGAAAGTTAAGTTTATTTGAGCAATTGAAAGGGTCTATATGATGATGTATAAGGGAAAAATGAACTTAATGTCATGCTCATTGTGGGGAAAAAGGTCTTAATGTCTTCAAGTAATAGTGAGAGTGTTAAATAAGAAAAAACAGAGAAACTGGGGGTAGGGAGAAGGGAGGAGGGCCCATTGGTTCTATTACAAGGGTTTGAAAGAGGAAAAGAGAAAATGATAGGAATATACTAATGTAGAAAAGAAGAAGAAGGGGGTGCAGTTTGCTATTTATTGGCTAGAAGAAAGAAAAGGAAGGAGGAAGGAAAGGAGGAAGGAAGCCTTTGTGAAGTGGTTAACATTTGCTTGTCTCTTCAAATTGGATGATTTAACAGGTATAGGGAATGGTGTTTGAACAATAATAGCAATGTATTTAAGTGGTAAATAATTGTGGATAAAAAACCTTAGATATATTTGGCATTATAATAATGTGCTTAAAGAGTTCTTTATAAACAAGTTACCTAAAATTTATGTTTCTCTTACCAGGACTGGGTAGGATTTGCCCTTTTGAAAAGTTCTAATGTATTTTTGAGAAGAGATTTTCACTTACTAAAAGGGTGACCTTCACAAAATGTGGGTGAGCCACATTTCCTTCAGTACTTTCTCAGTTTGTATCATTCATTAGCAAACCCAGCCCTAGAAGAGATCGAGGATGTGATGCCATAACTTTTACCTAAGCCCATGCATTTTTTTAAACAGGAGCTTTTCTGCTGTAAAGAACAGGTATAAGTACATGAACTGTTCATTAGTCATTGAAATAATGTCAATGATTTGGTGTTATGAGTTTTCACATTTAAATTTTCTCCACTGAATTTGTAAAAATTACTTATATAATATATTTTATTTCCTTCTCTACTCCATATTTGTTGTGTTTTCTTGTTGTCTCTGAAAATCAAGATTAAACAAGGTCTTTGACCAAGAGAAGCATTTACTTGGTTAATAGATGTATATATTCATTCACTTTTATAGGAAGATACATTAAAATGATTTTCAAACATATTAATACAATCACATGAAATTAATGTGGGCTGTTCTTCTAAGGTGTTAAAATTGCTTCATGT